>OX451741.1:692317892-692942892 GCA_948472305.1 Vicia faba
GGTATCCTTGTCATTATGGAAGGTAGTCTGTTGTCGAGATTTTTGTTACTACAACTGATGGTAGCCTTGTTATTATGGAAGGTAGTCTGTTGTCGAGATTTTTGTTATTCCAATGGATGGTAGCCTTGTCATTATGAAAGGTATTCTGTTGTCCATATTTTTGTTACACTAATGGATGGTAGCCTTGTGATTATGGAAGGTAGTCTATTGTCAAGATTTTTTTTAATACAATGGATGGTAGCCTTGTCAGTATTGAAGGTATTCTGTTGTCGAGATTTTTTTTACTATAATGGATTGTATCCTTGTCGTTATTAAAGGTAGTCTGTTGTCGAGATTTTTGTTACTCTAAGGGATGGTAGCCTTGTCATTATGGAAGGTAGTGTGTTGTCGATATTTTTGTTATTCCAATGGATGGTAGCCTTGTCATTATGGAAGGTAGTCTGTTGTCGAGAATTTTTATACTCCAACGGATGGTAGCCTTGTCATTATGGAAGGTAGTTTCTTGTGGATATTTTTGTTACTCCAATGATGGTATCCTTGTCATTAAGGAAGGTAGTCTGTTGTCGAGATTTTTGTTACTCCAATGGACGGTATCCTTGTCATTATGGAAGGTAGTCTCTTGTCGAGATTTTTATTATTCCAATGGATGGTATCCTTGTCATTATGAACGATAGTCCGTTGTCGATATCTTTGTTACTCTAATGGATGGTAGCCTAGTCATTATGGAAGGTAGTCTGTTGTCGAGATTTTTGTTACTCCAATAGATGGTAGCCTTGTCATTTTGTAAAGTAGTTTATTGTTGAGACTTTGTTACTCGAATGGATGGTAGCCTTGTCATTATGGAAGGTAGTTCGTTGTTGAGATTTTATTACTCCAATCGATGGCAGCCTTGTCATTATGGAAGGTAGTTTGTTGTCGAGATTTCGTTACTCCAATGGATGGTAGCCTTCTCATTATAGAAAGTAGTTCGTTGTTGAGTTTTTTTACTCCAATGGATGGTAGCCTTGACATTACACAGGGTAGCCTGTTTGTCGAGATTTTTGTTACTCCAATGGATGGTAGCCTTGTCATTATGCAAGGTTGTCTCTTGTGGATATTTTTGTTTCTCCAATGGATGGTAGCCTTGTCATAATGGAAGATAGTCTATTGTCGATATTTTTATTACTCCATTAGATGAAAGCCTTGTCATTATGGAAGGTAGTCTGTTGTCGAGATTTTTATTACTCCATTGGATGAAAGCCTTGTCATTATGGAAGGTAGTCTATTGTCGAGATCTTTGTTACTCCAATGGATGGTAGCCTTGTCATTATGGAAGGTAGTCTCTTATGGATATTTTTGTTACTCCAATGATGGTACCCTTGTCATTATGGAAGGTAGTGTGTTGTCGATATTTTTGTTATTCCAATGGATGTTAGCCTTTTCATTATGGAAGGTAGTGTGTTGTCGATATTTTGTTTTTCCAATGGATGGTAGCGTTGTCATTATGGAAGGTAGTCTGTTGTCAAGATTTTTGTTACTCCAATGGATGTAAGCCTTGTGATTATGGAAGGTAGTCTATTATCGAGATTTTTTTTACTACAATGGATGGTAGCCTTGTCATTATGGAAGGTATTCTGTTGTCGATATTTTTGTTACTATAATGGATTGTAGCCTTGTTGTTATGGAAGGTAGTCTGTTGTCGATATCTTTGTTACTCCAATGGATGGTAGACTTGTCATTATAGAAGGTTACCTCTTGTGGATATTTCTGTTACTCCAATGGATGGTACCCTTGTCATTATGGACGTTAGTATGTTGTAGAGATTTGTTTTATTCCAATGGATGGTATCCTTTCCTTATGAAAGGTAGTTCATTGTCGATACCTTTGTTACTCCAATGGATGGTAGCCTAGTAATTATGGAAGGTAGTCTGTTGTCGAGATTTTTGTTAGTCCAATATATGGTAGCCTTGCCATAATGGAAGGTAGTCTATTGTCGAGATTTTTTTTACTACAATGGATGGTAGCCTTGTCATTATGGAAGGTAGTCTGTTTTTTGAGATTTTTATTACTCCAATGGATGGTAGCCTTGTCATTATGGAAGGTTGTCTCTTGTGGATATTTTTTGTTACTCCAATGGATGGTACCCTTGTCATTATGGAAGGTAGTCTGTTTTCGAGATTTTTGTTACTCCAATGGATGGTATCCTTGTCATTATGGAAGGTAGTCTGTTGTCCATATTTTTGTTACACCAATGGATGGTAGCCTTGTGATTATGGAAGGTAGTCTACTGTCAAGATTTTTGTTACTACAATGGATGGTAGCCTTTTCAGTATGCAAGGTATTCTGTTGTCGATATTTTTTATATATAATGGATCGTAGCCTTGTCGTTATAGAAGGTAGTCTGTTGTCGAGATTTTTGTTACTCTAAGGGATGGTAGCCTTGTCATTATGGAAGGTAGTGTGTTGTCGATATTTTTGTTATTCCAATGGATGGTATCCTTGTCATTATGGAAGGTAGTCTGTTGTCGGGAATTTTTAGACTCCAATGGATGGTAGCCTTGTCATTATGGAAGGTAGTTTCTTGTGGATATTTTTGTTACTCCAATGATGGTAGCCTTTTCATTAAGGAAGGTAGTCTGTTGTCGAGATTTTTGTTACTCCAATGGACGGTATACTTGTCATTATGGAAGGTAGTCTCTTGTCGAGATTTTTATTATTCCAATGGATGGTATCCTTGTCATTATGAAAGATTTTCTGTTGTCGATATCTTTGTTACTCTAATGGATGGTAGCCTAGTCATTAAGGAAGGTAGTCTGTTGTCGAGATTTTTGTTACTCCAATAGATGGTAGCCTTGTCATTTTGTAAAGTAGTTCATTGTTGAGACTTTGTTACTCGAATGGATGGTAGCCTTGTCATTATCGTAGGTAGTTTGTTGTTGAGATATTGTTACTGCAATGGATGGTAGCCTTGACATTATGGAAGGTAGTTCGTTGTTGAGATTTTGTTCCTCGAATGGATGGTAGCCTTGTCATTATGGAAGGTAGTTTGTTGTTGAGATTTTATTACTCCTATCGATGGCAACCTTGTCATTAAGGAAGGTAGTTTGTTGTCGAGATTTTGTTACTCCAATGGATGGTAGACTTCTCATTATAGAAGGTAGTTCGTTGTTGAGTTTTGTTACTCCAATAGATGGTAGCCTTGTCATTACACAAGGTAGTCTGTTTCTCGAGATTTTTGTTACTCCAATGGATGGTAGCCTTGTCATTATGGAAGTTTGTCTCTTATGGATATTTTTGTTACTCCAATGGATGGTAGCCTTGTCATAATGGAAGATAGTCTATTGTCGATATTTTTATTACTCCATTGGATGAAAGCCTTGTCATTATGGAAGGTATTCTGTTGTCGAGATTTTTGTTACTCCATTGGATGAAAGCCTTGTCATTATGGAAGGTAGTCTGTTGTCGAGATCTTTGTTACTCCAATGGATGGTAGCCTTGTCATTATGGAAGGTAGTCTCTTGTGGATATTTTTGTTACTCCAATGATGGTACCCTTGTCATTATGGAAGGTGGTATGTTGTCATGATTTTTTTTACTACAATGGATGGTAGCCTTTTCATTATGGAAGGTAGTCTGTTGTCGAGATTTTTGTTACTCCAATGGATGGTAGCATTGTCATTAATGAAGGTTGCCTCTTGTGGATATTTTTGTTACTTCAATGGATGGTACCCTTGTCATTATGGAAGGTAGTCTGTTGTCGAGATTTTTGTTACACCAATGGATGGTAGCCTTTTCATTATGGAAGATAGTGTATTGTCGATATTTTTATTACCCCATTGGATGGAAGCCTTGTCGTTATGGAAGGGTGTTTGTTGTTGATATTTTTGTTATTCCAATGGATGGTAGCATTGTCATTATGGAAGGTTGCCTCTTGTGGATATTTTTGTTACTTCAATGGATGGTACCCTTGTCATTATGGAAGGTAGTCTGTTGTCGTGATTTTTGTTACTCTAATGGATGGTATCCTTGTCATTATGGAAGGTAGTATGTTGTCGATATCTTTGTTACTACAATGAATGGTATCCTTGTCATTATGGAAGGTAGTCTGTTGTCGAGATTTTTGTTACTACAACTGATGGTAGCCTTGTTATTATGGAAGGTAGTCTGTTGTCGAGATTTTTGTTATTCCAATGGATGGTAGCCTTGTCATTATGAAAGGTAGTCCGTTGTCAATATCTTTGTTACTCTAATGGATGGTAGCCTAGTCATTATGGAAGGTAGTCTGTTGTCGAGATTTTTGTTACTCCAATGGATGGTAGCCTTGTCATTATGGAAGGTATTCTGTTGTCCATATTTTTGTTACACTAATGGATGGTAGCCTTGTGATTATGGAAGGTAGTCTATTGTCAAGATTTTTGTTAATACAATGGATGGTAGCCTTGTCAGTATGGAAGGTATTCTGTTGTCGAGATTTTTTTTACTATAATGGATTGTAGCCTTGTCGTTATTGAAGGTAGTCTGTTGTCGAGATTTTTGTTACTCTAAGGGATGGTAGCCTTGTCATTATGGAAGGTAGTGTGTTGTCGATATTTTTGTTATTCCAATGGATGGTAGCCTTGTCATTATGGAAGGTAGTCTGTTGTCGAGAATTTTTATACTCCAATGGATGGTAGCCTTGTCATTATGGAAGGTAGTTTCTTGTGGATATTTTTGTTACTCCAATGATGGTATCCTTGTCATTAAGGAAGGTAGTCTGTTGTCGAGATTTTTGTTACTCCAATGGACGGTATCCTTGTCATTATGGAAGGTAGTCTCTTGTCGAGATTTTTGTTATTCCAATGGATGGTATCCTTGTCATTATGAACGATAGTCCGTTGTCGATATCTTTGTTACTCTAATGGATGGTAGCCTAGTCATTATGGAAGGTAGTTTGTTGTCGAGATTTTGTTACTCCAATGGATGGTAGCCTTCTCATTATAGAAAGTAGTTCGTTGTTGAGTTTTTTTACTCCAATGGATGGTAGCCTTGTCATTACACAGGGTAGTCTGTTTGTCGATATTTTTGTTACTCCAATGGATGGTAGCCTTGTCATTATGCAAGGTTGTCTCTTGTGGATATTTTTGTTTCTCCAATGGATGGTAGCCTTGTCATAATGGAAGATAGTCTATTGTCGATATTTTTATTACTCCATTAGATGAAAGCCTTGTCATTATGGAAGGTAGTCTGTTGTCGAGATTTTTATTACTCCATTGGATGAAAGCCTCGTCATTATGGAAGGTAGTCTGTTGTCGAGATCTTTGTTACTCCAATGGATGGTAGCCTTGTAATTATGGAAGGTAGTCTCTTGTGGATATTTTTGTTACTCCAATGATGGTACCCTTGTCATTATGGAAGGTAGTGTGTTGTCGATATTTTTGTTATTCCAATGGATGGTAGCCTTTTCATTATGGAAGGTAGTGTGTTGTCGATATTTTGTTTTTCCAATGGATGGTAACGTTGTCATTATGGAAGGTAGTCTGTTGTCAAGATTTTTGTTACTCCAATGGATGTAAGCCTTGTGATTATGGAAGGTAGTCTATTATCGAGATTTTTGTTACTACAATGGATGGTAGCCTTGTCATTATGGAAGGTATTCTGTTGTCGATATTTTTGTTACTACAATGGATTGTAGCCTTGTTGTTATGGAAGGTAGTCTGTTGTCGATATCTTTGTTACTCCAATGGATGGTAGCCTTGTCATTATAGAAGGTGACCTCTTGTGGATATTTCTTTTACTCCAATGGATGGTACCCTTGTCATTATGGACGTTAGTATGTTGTAGAGATTTGTTTTATTCCAATGGATGGTATCCTTTCCTTATGAAAGGTAGTTCGTTGTCGATACCTTTGTTACTCCAATGGATGGTAGCCTAGTCATTATGGAAGGTAGTCTGTTGTCGAGATTTTTGTTAGTCCAATATATGGTAGCCTTGCCATAATGGAAGGTAGTCTATTGTCGAGATTTTTTTTACTACAATGGATGGTAGCCTTGTCATTATGGAAGGTAGTCTGTTTGTCGAGATATTTATTACTACAATGGATGGAAGCCTTGTCATTATGGAAGGTTGTCTCTTGTGGATATTTTTTGTTACTCCAATGGATGGTACCCTTGTCATTATGGAAGGTAGTCTGTTGTCGGGATTTTTGTTACTCCAATGGATGGTATCCTTGTCATTATGGAAGGTAGTCTGTTGTCCATATTTTTGTTACACCAATGGATGGTAGCCTTGTGATTATGGAAGGTAGTCTACTGTCAAGATTTTTGTTACTACAATGGATGGTAGCCTTTTCAGTATGGAAGGTATTCTGTTGTCGATATTTTTGTTACTATAATGGATCGTAGCCTTGTCGTTATAGAAGGTAGTCTGTTGTCGAGATTTTTGTTACTCTAAGGGATGGTAGCCTTGTCATTATGGAAGGTAATGTGTTGTCGATATTTTTGTTATTCCAATGGATGGTATCCTTGTCATTATGGAAGGTAGTATGTTGTCGAGAATTTTTATACTCCAATGGATGGTAGCCTTGTCATTATGGAAGGTAGTTTCTTGTGGATATTTTTGTTACTCCAATGATGTTAGCCTTTTCATTAAGGAAGGTAGTCTGTTGTCGAGATTTTTGTTACTCCAATGGACGGTATCCTTGTCATTATGGAAGGTAGTCTCTTGTCGAGATTTTTATTATTCCAATGGATGGTATCCTTGTCATTATGAAAGATAGTCTGTTGTCGATATCTTTATTACTCTAATGGATGGTAGCCTAGTCATTAAGGAAGGTAGTCTGTTGTCGAGATTTTTGTTACTCCAATAGATGGTAGCCTTGTCATTTTGTAAAGTAGTTCATTGTTGAGACTTTGTTACTCGAATGGATGGTAGCCTTGTCATTATCAAAGGTAGTTTGTTGTTGAGATATTGTTACTGCAATGGATGGTAGCCTTGACATTATGGAAGGTAGTTCGTTGTTGAGATTTTGTTACTCGAATGGATGGTAGCCTTGTCATTATGGAAGGTAGTTCGTTGTTGAGATTTTATTACTCCAATCGATGGCAACCTTGTCATTATGGAAGGAAGTTTGTTGTCGAGATTTTGTTACTCCAATGGATGGTAGACTTCTCATTATAGAAGGTAGTTTGTTGTTGAGTTTTGTTACTCCAATGGATGGTAGCCTTGTCATTACACAAGGTAGTCTGTTTCTCGAGATTTTTGTTACTCCAATGGATGGTAGCCTTGTCATTATGGAAGGTTATCTCTTATGGATATTTTTGTTACTCCAATGGATGGTAGCCTTGTCATAATGGAAGATAGTCTATTGTCGATATTTTTATTACTCCATTGGATGAAAGCCTTGTCATTATGGAAGGTAGTCTGTTGTCGAGATTTTTATTACTCCATTGGATGAAAGCCTTGTCATTATGGAAGGTAGTCTGTTGTCGAGATCTTTGTTACTCTAATGGATGGTAGCCTTGTCATTATGGAAGGTAGTCTGTTGTAGAGATTTTTGTTACTCTAAGGGATGGTAGCCTTGTCATTATGGAAGGTAGTTTCTTGTGGATATTTTTGTTACTCCAATGATGGTAGCCTTGTCATTAAGGAAGGTAGTTTGTTGTCGAGATTTTTGTTACTCCAATGGATGGTATCCTTGTCATTATGGAAGGTAGTCTCTTGTCGAGATTTTTATTATTATTCCAAAGGATGGTATCCTTGTCATTATGAAAGATAGTCCGTTGTCGATATCTTTGTTACTCTAATGGATGGTAGCCTAGTCATTAAGGAAGGTAGTCTGTTGTCGAGATTTTTGTTACTCCAATAGATGGTAGCCTTGTCATTTTGTAAAGTAGTTCGTTGTTGAGACTTTGTTACTCGAATGGATGGTAGCCTTGACATTATGGAAGGTAGTTCGTTGTTGAGATTTTGTTACTCGAATAGATGGTAGCCTTGTCATTATGGAAGGTAGTTTGTTGTTGAGATTTTATTACTCCAATCAATGGCAGCCTTTTCGTTGTTGAGTTTTGTTACTCCAATGGATGGTAGCCTTGTCATTACACAAGGTTGTCTGCTTGTCGAGATTTTTGTTACTCCAATGGATGGTAGCCTTGTCATTATGGAAGGTTGTCTCTTATGGATATTTTTGTTACTCCAATGGGTGGTAGCCTTGTCATAAAGGAAGATAGTCTATTGTCGATATTTTTATTACTCCACTGGATGAAAGCCTTGTAATTATGGAAGGTAGTCTGTTGTCGAGATTTTTATTACTCCATTGGATGAAAGCCTTGTCATTATGGAAGGTAGTCTGTTGTCGACATCTTTGTTACTCCAATGGATGGTAGCCTTGTCATTATGGAAGGTAGTCTGTTGTCGAGATTTTTGTTACTCTAAGGGATGGTAGCCTTGTCATTATGGAAGGTAGTGTGTTGTCGATATTTTTGTTATTCCAATGGATGGTATCCTTGTCATTACGAAAGATAGTCCGTTGTCGATATCTTTGTTACTTTAATGGATGGTAGCCTAGTCATTAAGGAAGGTAGTCTGTTGTTGAGATTTTTGTTACTCCAATAGATGGTATCCTTGTCATTTTGTAAAGTAGTTCATTGTTGAGACTTTGTTACTCGAATGGATGGTAGCCTTGTCATTATGGAAGGTAGTTTGTTATTGAGATATTGTTACTGCAATGGATGGCAACCTTGTCATTATGGAAGGTAGTTTGTTGTCGAGATTTTGTTACTCTAATGGATGGTAGACTTCTCATTATAGAAGGTAGTTCGTTGTTGAGTTTTGTTACTCCAATGGATGGTAGCCTTGTCATTATGGAAGGTTGTCTCTTATGGATATTTTTGTTACTCCAATGGATGGTAGCCTTGTCATAATAGAAGATAGTCTATTGTCGATATTTTTATTACTCCATTGGATGAAAGCCTTGTCATTATGGAAGGTAGTCTGTTGTCGAGATTTTTATTACTCTTTTGGATGAAAGCCTTGTCATTATGGAAGGTAGTCTGTTGTCGAGATCTTTGTTACTCCAATGGATGGTAGCCTTGTCATTATGGAAGGTAGTCTATTGTCGAGATTTTTGTTACTCTAAGGGATGATAGCCTTGTCATTATGGATGGTAGTGTGTTGTCGATATTTTTGTTATTCCAATGGATGGTAGCCTTGTCATTATGGAAGGTAGTCTGTTGTCGAGAATTTTTATACTCTAATGGATGGTAGCCTTGTTATTATGGAATGTAGTTTCTTGTGGATATTTTTGTTACTCCAATGATGGTAGCCTTGTCATTAAGGAAGGTAGTCTGTTGTCGAGATTTTTGTTACTCCAATGGACGGTATCCTTGTCATTATGGAAGGTAGTCTCTTGTCGAGATTTTAATTATTCCAATGGATGGTATCCTTGTCATTATAAAAGATAGTCCGTTGTCGATATCTTTGTTACTCTAATGGATGGTATCCTAGTCATTAAGGAAGGTAGTCTGTTGTCGAGATTTTTGTTACTAGAATAGATGGTATCCTTGTCATTTTGTAAAGTAGTTCAATTTTGAGACTTTATTACTCGAATGGATGGTAGCCTTGTCATTATGGAAGGTAGTTTTTGTTGAGATATTGTTAATGCAATGGATGGTAGCCTTGACATTATGGAAGGTAGTTCGTTGTTGAGATTTTGTTACTCGAATGGATGGTAGCCTTGTCCTTATGGAAAGTAGTTCGTTGTTGAGATTTTATTACTCCAATTGATGGCAACCTTGTCATTATGGAAGGTAGTTTGTTGTCGGTATTTTGTTACTCCAATGGATGGTAGACTTCTCATTATAGAAGGTAGTTCGTTGTTGAGTTTTGTTACTCCAATGGATGGTAGCCTTGTCATTACACAAGGTAGTCTGTTTCTCGAGATTTTTGTTACTCCAATGGATGGTAGCCTTGTTATTATGGAAGGTTGTCTCTTATGGATATTTTTGTTACTCCAATGGATGGTAGCCTTGTCATAATGGAAGATAGTCTATTGTCGATATTTTTATTACTCCATTGGATGAAAGCCTTGTCATTATGGAAGGTAGTCTGTAGTCGAGATTTTTATTACTCCATTGGATGAAAGCCTTGTCATTATGGAAGGTAGTCTGTTGTCGAGATCTTTGTTACTCCAATGGATGGTAGCCTTCTCATTATGGAAGGTAGTATGTTGTCGAGATTTTTGTTACTCTAAGGGATGGTAGCCTTGTCATTATGGAAGGTAGTGTGTTGTCGATATTTTTGTTATTCCAATGGATGGTAGCCTTGTCATTATGGAAGGTAGTCTGTTGTTGAGAATTTTTATACTCCAATGGATGGTAGCCTTGTCATTATGGAAGGTAGTTTCTTGTGGATATTTTTGTTACTCCAATGATGGTAGCCTTGTCATTAAGGAAGGTAGTCTGTTGGCGAGATTTTTGTTACTCCAATCGACGGTATCCTTGTCATTATGGAAGGTAGTCTCTTGTCGAGATTTTTGTTATTCCAATGGATGGTATCCTTGTCATTATGAACGATAGTCCGTTGTCGATATCTTTGTTACTCTAATGGATGGTAGCCTAGTCATTATGGAAGGTAGTCTGTTGTCGAGATTTTTGTTACTAGAATAGATGGTATCCTTGTCATTTTGTAAAGTAGTTCATTGTTGAGACTTTGTTACTCGAATGGATGGTAGCCTTGTCATTTTGGAAGGTAGTTTGTTGTTGAGATATTGTTACTACAATGGATGGTAACCTTGACATTATGGAAGGTAGTTCGTTGTTGAGATTTTGTTACTCGAATGGATGGTAGCCTTGTCATTATGGAAGGTAGTTCGTTGTTGAGATTTTATTACTCCAATCAATGGCAACCTTGTCATTATGGAAGGTAGTTTGTTGTGGAGATTTTGTTACTCTAATGGATGGTAGACTTCTCATTATAGAAGGTAGTTCGTTGTTGAGTTTTGTTACTCCAATGGATGGTAGCCTTGTCATTACACAAGGTAGTCTGTTTCTCGAGATTTTTGTTACTCCATTGGATGGTAGCCTTATCATTATGGAAGGTTGTCTCTTATGGATATTTTTGTTACTCCAATGGATGGTAGCCTTGTCATAATAGAAGATAGTCTATTGTCGATATTTTTATTACTCCATTGGATGAAAGCCTTGTCATTATGGAAGGTAGTCTGTTGTCGAGATTTTTATTACTCTTTTGGATCAAAGCCTTGTCATTATGGAAGGTAGTCTGTTGTCGAGATCTTTGTTACTCCAATGGATGGTAGCCTTGTCATTATGGAAGGTAGTCTGTTGTCGAGATTTTTGTTACTCTAAGGGATGATAGCCTTGTCATTATGGAAGGTAGTGTGTTGTCGATATTTTTGTTATTCCAATGGATGGTAGCCTTGTCATTATGGAAGGTAGTCTGTTGTCGAGAATTTTTATACTCCAATAGATGGTAGCCTTGTCATTATGGAAGGTAGTTTCTTGTGGATATTTTTATTACTCCAATGATGGTAGCCTTGTCATTAAGGAAGGTAGTCTGTTATCGATATTTTTGTTACTCCAATGGACGATATCCTTGTCATTATGGAAGGTAGTCTCTTGTCGAGATTTTTATTATTCCAATGGATGGTATCCTTGTCATTATGAAAGATAGTCCGTTGTCGATATCTTTGTTACTCTAATGGATGGTAGCCTAGTCATTAAGGAAGGTAGTCTGTTGTCGAGATTTTTGTTACTAGAATAGATGGTATCCTTGTCATTTTGAAAAGTAGTTCATTGTTGAGACTTTGTTACTCGAATGGATGGTAGCCTTGTCATTATGGAAGGTAGTTTGTTGTTGAGATATTGTTACTGCAATGGATGGTAGCCTTGACATTATGGAAGGTAGTTCGTTGTTGAGATTTTGTTACTCGAATGGATGGTAGCCTTGTCGTTATGGAAGGTAGTTTGGTGTTGAGATTTTATTACTCCAATCAATGGCAACCTTGTCATTATGGAAGGTAGTTTGTTGTGGAGATTTTGTTACTCCAATGGATGGTAGACTTCTCATTATAGAAGGTAGTTCGTTGTTGAGTTTTTTTACTCCAATGGATGGTAGCCTTGTCATTACACAAGGTAGTCTGTTTCTCGAGATTTTTGTTACTCCAATGGATGGTAGCCTTGTCATTATGGAAGGTTGTCTCTTATGGATATTTTTGTTACTCCAATGGATGGTAGCCTTGTCATAATGGAAGATAGTCTATTGTCGATATTTTTATTACTCCATTGGATGAAAGCCTTGTCATTATGGAAGGTAGTCTGTTGTCGAGATTTTTATTACTCCATTGGATGAAAGCGTTGTCATTATGGAAGGTAGTCTATTGTCGAGATCTTTGTTACTCCAATGGATGGTAGCCTTGTCATTATGGAAGGTAGTCTGTTGTCGAGATTTTTGTTACTCTAAGGGATGATAGCCTTGTCATTATGGAAGGTAGTGTGTTGTCGATATTTTTGTTATTCCAATGGATGGTAGCCTTGTCATTATGGAAGGTAGTCTGTTGTCGAGAATTTTTATACTCTAATGGATGGTAGCCTTGTTATTATGGAAGGTAGTTTCTTGTGGATATTTTTGTTACTCCAATGATGGTAGCCTTGTCATTAAGGAAGGTAGTCTGTTGTCGAGATTTTTGTTACTCCAATGGACGGTATCCTTGTCATTATGGAAGGTAGTCTCTTGTCGAGATTTTAATTATTCCAATGGATGGTATCCTTGTCATTATGAAAGATAGTCCGTTGTCGATATCTTTGTTACTCTAATGGATGGTATCCTAGTCATTAAGGAAGGTAGTCTGTTGTCGAGATTTTTTTTACTAGAATAGATGGTATCCTTGTCATTTTGTAAAGTAGTTCAATTTTGAGACTTTATTACTCGAATGGATGGTAGCCTTGTCATTATGGAAGGTAGTTTTTGTTGAGATATTGTTAATGCAATGGATGGTAGCCTTGACATTATGGAAGGTAGTTCGTTGTTGAGATTTTTTTACTCGAATGGATGGTAGCCTTGTCGTTATGGAAGGTAGTTTGTTGTTGAGATTTTATTACTCCAATCAATGGCAACCTTGTGATTATGGAAGGTAGTTTGTTGTGGAGATTTTGTTACTCCAATGGATGGTAGACTTCTCATTATAGAAGGTAGTTCGTTGTTGAGTTTTTTTACTCCAATGGATGGTAGCCTTGTCATTACACAAGGTAGTCTGTTTCTCGAGATTTTTGTTACTCCAATGGATGGTAGCCTTGTCATTATGGAAGGTTGTCTCTTATGGATATTTTTGTTACTCCAATGGATGGTAACCTTGTCATAATGGAAGATAGTCTATTGTCGATATTTTTATTACTCCATTGGATGAAAGCCTTGTCATTATGGAAGGTAGTCTGTTGTCGAGATTTTTATTACTCCATTGGATGAAAGCGTTGTCATTATGGAAGGTAGTCTGTTGTCGAGATCTTTGTTACTCCAATGGATGGTAGCCTTGTCATTATGGAAGGTAGTCTGTTGTTGAGATTTTTGTTACTCTAAGGGATGATAGCCTTGTCATTATGGAAGGTAGTGTGTTGTCGATATTTTTGTTATTCCAATGGATGGTAGCCTTGTCATTATGGAAGGTAGTCTGTTGTCGAGAATTTTTATACTCCAATAGATGGTAGCCTTGTCATTATGGAAGGTAGTTTCTTATGGATATTTTTGTTACTCCAATGATGGTAGCCTTGTCATTAAGGAAGGTAGTATGTTGTCGATATTTTTGTTACTCCAATGGACGATATCCTTGTCATTATGGAAGGTAGTCTCTTGTCGAGATTTTTATTATTCCAATGGACGGTATCCTTGTCATTATGAAAGATAGTCTGTTGTCGATATCTTTGTTACTCTAATTGATGGTAGCCTAGTCATTAAGGAAGGTAGTCTGTTGTCGAGATTTTTGTTACTAGAATAAATGGTATCCTTGTCATTTTGTAAAGTAGTTCATTGTTGAGACTTTGTTACTCGAATGGATGGTAGCCTTGTCATTATGGAAGGTAGTTTGTTGTTGAGATATTGTTACTGCAATGGATGGTAGCCTTGACATTATGGAAGGTATTTCGTTGTTGAGATTTTGTTACTCGAATGGATGGTAGCCTTGTCGTTATGGAAGGTAGTTTGTTGTTGAGATTTTATTACTCCAATCAATGGCAACCTTGTCATTATGGAAGGTAGTTTGTTGTCGAGATTTTGTTACTCCAATGGATGGTAGACTTCTCATTATAGAAGGTAGTTCGTTGTTGAGTTTTTTTACTCCAATGGATGGTAGCCTTGTCATTACACAAGGTAGTCTGTTTCTCGAGATTTTTGTTACTCCAATGGATGGTAGCCTTGTCATTATGGAAGGTTGTCTCTTATGGATATTTTTGTTACTCCAATGGATGGTAGCCTTGTCATAATGGAAGATAGTCTATTGTCGATATTTTTATTACTCCATTGGATGAAAGCCTTGTCATTATGGAAGGTAGTCTGTTGTCGAGATTTTTATTACTCCATTGGATGAAAGCGTTGTCATTATGGAAGGTAGTCTGTTGTCGAGATCTTTGTTACTCCAATGGATGGTAGCCTTGTCATTATGGAAGGTAGTCTGTTGTTGAGATTTTTGTTACTCTAAGGGATGATAGCCTTGTCATTATGGAAGGTAGTGTGTTGTCGATATTTTTGTTATTCCAATGGATGGTAGCCTTGTCATTATGGAAGGTAGTCTGTTGTCGAGAATTTTTATACTCCAATAGATGGTAGCCTTGTCATTATGGAAGGTAGTTTCTTATGGATATTTTTGTTACTCCAATGATGGTAGCCTTGTCATTAAGGAAGGTAGTCTGTTGTCGATATTTTTGTTACTCCAATGGACGATATCCTTGTCATTATGGAAGGTAGTCTCTTGTCGAGATTTTTATTATTCCAATGGATGGTATCCTTGTCATCATGAAAGATAGTATGTTGTCGATATCTTTGTTACTCTAATTGATGGTAGCCTAGTCATTAAGGAAGGTAGTCTATTGTCGAGATTTTTGTTACTAGAATAAATGGTATCCTTGTCATTTTGTAAAGTAGTTCATTGTTGAGACTTTGTTACTCGAATGGATGGTAGCCTTGTCATTATGGAAGGTAGTTTGTTGTTGAGATATTGTTACTGCAATGGATGGTAGCCTTGACATTATGGAAGGTAGTTCGTTGTTGAGATTTTGTTACTCGAATGGATGGTAGCCTTGTCGTTATGGAAGGTAGTTTGTTGTTGAGATTTTATTACTCCAATCAATGGCAACCTTGTCATTATGGAAGGTAGTTTGTTGTGGAGATTTCGTTACTCCAATGGATGGTAGACTTCTCATTATAGAAGGTAGTTCGTTGTTGAGTTTTTTTACTCCAATGGATGGTAGCCTTGTCATTACACAAGGTAGTCTGTTTCTCGAGATTTTTGTTACTCCAATGGATGGTAGCCTTGTCATTATGGAAGGTTGTCTCTTATGGATATTTTTGTTACTCCAATGGATGGTAGCCTTGTCATAATGGAAGATAGTCTATTGTCGATATTTTTATTACTCCATTGGATGAAAGCCTTGTCATTATGGAAGGTAGTCTGTTGTCGAGATTTTTATTACTCCATTGGATGAAAGCGTTGTCATTATGGAAGGTAGTCTGTTGTCGAGATCTTTGTTACTCCAATGGATGGTAGCCTTGTCATTATGGAAGGTAGTCTGTTGTTGAGATTTTTGTTACTCTAAGGGATGATAGCCTTGTCATTATGGAAGGTAGTGTGTTGTCGATATTTTTGTTATTCCAATGGATGGTAGCCTTGTCATTATGGAAGGTAGTCTGTTGTCGAGAATTTTTATACTCCAATAGATGGTAGCCTTGTCATTATGGAAGGTAGTTTCTTATGGATATTTTTGTTACTCCAATGATGGTAGCCTTGTCATTAAGGAAGGTAGTATGTTGTCGAGATTTTTGTTACTCCAATGGACGATATCCTTGTCATTATGGAAGGTAGTCTCTTGTCGAGATTTTTATTATTCCAATGAATGGTATCCTTGTCATTATGAAAGATAGTCCGTCGTCGATATCTTTGTTACTCTAATGGATGGTAGCCTAGTCATTAACAAAGGTTTTATGTTGTCGAGATTTTTGTTACTAGAATAGATGGTATCCTTGTCATTTTGTAAAGTAGTTAATTGTTGAGACTTTGTTACTCGAATGGATGGTAGCCTTGTCATTATGGAAGGTAGTTTGTTGTTGAGATATTGTTACTGCAATGGATGGTAGCCTTGACATTATGGAAGGTAGTTCGTTGTTGAGATTTTGTTACTCGAATGGATGGTAGCCTTATCATTATGGAAGGTAGTTCGTTGTTGAGATTTTATTTCTCCAATCAATGGCAACCTTGTCATTATGGAAGGTAGTTTGTTGTCGAGATTTTGTTACTCCAATGGATGGTAGACTTCTCATTATAGAAGGTAGTTTGTTGTTGAGTTTTGTTACTCCAATGGATGGTAGCCTTGTCATTACACAAGGTAGTCTGTTTCTCGAGATTTTTGTTACTCCAATGGTTGGTAGCCTTGTCATTATGGAAGGTTGTCTCTTATGGATATTTTTGTTACTCCAATGGATGGTAGCCTTGTCATAATGGAAGATAGTCTATTGTCGATATTTTTATTACTCCATTGGATGAAAGCCTTGTCATTATGGAAGGTAGTCTGTTGTCGAGATTTTTATTACTCCATTGGATGAAATCCTTGTCATTATGGAAGGTAGTCTGTTGTTGAGATCTTTGTTACTCCAATGGATGGTAGCCTTGTCATTATGGAAGGTAGTCTGTTGTCGAGATTTTTGTTACTCTAAGGGATGGTAGCCTTGTCATTATGGAAGGTTGTCTCTTATGGATATTTTGTTACTCTAATGGATGGTAGCCTTGTCATAATGGAAGATAGTCTATTGTCAATATTTTTATTACTCCATTGGATGAAAGCCTTGTCATTATGGAAGGTAGTCTGTTGTCGAGATTTTTATTACTCCATTGGATGAAAGCCTTGTCATTATGGAAGGTAGTCTGTTGTCGAGATCTTTGTTACTCCAATGGATGGTAGCCTTGTCATTATGGAAGGTAGTATGTTGTCGAGATTTTTGTTACTCTAAGGGATGGGAGCCTTGTCATTATGGAAGGTAGTGTGTTGTCGATATTTTTGTTATTCCAATGGATGGTAGCCTTGTCATTATGGAAGGTAGTCTGTTTTCGAGAATTTTTATACTCCAATAGATGGTAGCCTTGTCATTATGGAAGGTCGTTTCTTGTGGATATTTTTGTTACTCCAATGATGGTAGCCTTGTCATTAAGGAAGGTAGTCTGTTGTGGAGATTTTTGTTACTCCAATGGACGGTATCCTTGTCATTATGGAAGGTAGTCTCTTGTCGAGATTTTTATTATTCCAATGGATGGTATCCTTGTCATTATGAAAGATAGTCCGTTGTCGATATCTTTGTTACTCTAATGGATGGTAGCCTAGTCATTAAGGAAGGTAGTCTGTTGTCGAGATTTTTGTTACTAGAATAGATGGTATCCTTGTCATTCTGTAAAGTAGTTCATTATTGAGACTTTGTTACTCGAATGGATGGTAGCCTTGTCATTATGGAAGGTAGTTTGTTGTTGAGATATTGTTACTGCAATGGATGGTAGCCTTGACATTATGGAAGGTAGTTCGTTGTTGAGATTTTGTTACTCGAATGGATGGTAGCCTTGTCGTTATGGAAGGTAGTTTGTTGTTGAGATTTTGTTACTCCAATCAATGGCAACCTTGTCATTATGGAAGGTAGTTTGTTGTCGAGATTTTGTTACTCCAATGGATGGTAGACTTCTCATTATAGAAGGTAGTTCGTTGTTGAGTTTTTTTACTCCAATGGATGGTAGCCTTGTCATTACACAAGGTAGTCTGTTTCTCGAGATTTTTGTTACTCCAATGGATGGTAGCCTTGTCATTATGGAAGGTTGTCTCTTATGGATATTTTTGTTATTCCAATGGATGGTAGCCTTGTCATAATGGAAGATAGTCTATTGTCGATATTTTTATTACTCCATTGGATGAAAGCCTTGTCATTATGGAAGGTAGTCTGTTGTCGAGATTTTTATTACTCCATTGGATGAAAGAATTGTCATTATGGAAGGTAGTCTGTTGTCGAGATCTTTGTTACTCCAATGGATGGTAGCCTTGTCATTATGGAAGGTAGTCTGTTGTCGAAATTTTTGTTACTCTAAGGGATGGTAGCCTTGTCATTATGGAAGGTAGTGTGTTGTCGATATTTTTGTTATTCCAATGGTTGGTAGCCTTGTCATTATGGAAGGTAGTTTGTTGTCGAGAATTTTTATACTCCAATGGATGGTAGCCTTGTCATTATGGAAGGTAGTTTCTTGTGGATATTTTTGTTACTCCAATGATGGTAGCCTTGTCATTAAGGAAGGTAGTTTGTTGTCGAGATTTTTGTTATTCCAATGGACGATATCCTTGTCATTATGGAAGGTAGTCTCTTGTCGAGATTTTTATTATTCCAATGGATGGTATCCTTGTCATTATGAAAGATAGTCCGTTGTCGATATCTTTGTTACTTTAATGGATGGTAGCCTAGTCATTAAGGAAGGTAGTCTGTTGTCGAGATTTTTGTTACTCCAATAGATGGTATCCTTGTCATTTTGTAAAGTAGTTCATTGTTGAGACTTTGTTACTCGAATGGATGTTAGCCTTGTCATTATGGAAGGTAGTTTGTTGTTGAGATATTGTTACTGCAATGGATGGTAGCCTTGACATTATGGAAGGTAGTTCGTTGTTGAGATTTTGTTACTCCAATGGATGGTAGCCTTGTCATTATGGAAGGTAGTTTGTTGTTGAGATTTTATTACTCCAATCAATGGCAACCTTGTCATTATGGAAGGTAGTTTGTTGTCGAGATTTTGTTACTCCAATGGATGGTAGACTTCTCATTATAGAAGGTAGTTCGTTGTTGAGTTTTTTTACTCCAATGGATGGTAGCCTTGTCATTACACAAGGTAGTCTGTTTCTCGAGATTTTTGTTACTCCAATGGATGGTAGCCTTGTCATTATGGAAGGTTGTCTCTTATGGATATTTTTGTTATTCCAATGGATGGTAGCCTTGTCATAATGGAAGATAGTCTATTGTCGATATTTTTATTACTCCATTGGATGAAAGCCTTGTCATTATGGAAGGTAGTCTGTTGTCGAGATTTTTATTACTCCATTGGATGAAAGCATTGTCATTATGGAAGGTAGTCTGTTGTCGAGATCTTTGTTACTCCAATGGATGGTAGCCTTGTCATTATGGAAGGTAGTCTGTTGTCGAAATTTTTGTTACTCTA
Source organism: Vicia faba (assembly GCA_948472305.1). NCBI lineage: Eukaryota > Viridiplantae > Streptophyta > Magnoliopsida > Fabales > Fabaceae > Vicia > Vicia faba. Next base: position 692,337,300 of record OX451741.1, read on the forward strand.
AGGGATGGTAGCCTTGTCATTATGGAAGGTAGTGTGTTGTCGATATTTTTGTTATTCCAATGGTTGGTAGCCTTGTCATTATGGAAGGTAGTTTGTTGTCGAGAATTTTTATACTCCAATGGATGGTAGCCTTGTCATTATGGAAGGTAGTTTCTTGTGGATATTTTTGTTACTCCAATGATGGTAGCCTTGTCATTAAGGAAGGTAGTTTGTTGTCGAGATTTTTGTTATTCCAATGGACGATATCCTTGTCATTATGGAAGGTAGTCTCTTGTCGAGATTTTTATTATTCCAATGGATGGTATCCTTGTCATTATGAAAGATAGTCCGTTGTCGATATCTTTGTTACTTTAATGGATGGTAGCCTAGTCATTAAGGAAGGTAGTCTGTTGTCGAGATTTTTGTTACTCCAATAGATGGTATCCTTGTCATTTTGTAAAGTAGTTCATTGTTGAGACTTTGTTACTCGAATGGATGTTAGCCTTGTCATTATGGAAGGTAGTTTGTTGTTGAGATATTGTTACTGCAATGGATGGTAGCCTTGACATTATGGAAGGTAGTTCGTTGTTGAGATTTTGTTACTCCAATGGATCGTAGCCTTGTCATTATGGAAGGTAGTATGTTGTCGAGATTTTTGGTACTCTAAGGGATGGTAGCCTTGTCATTATGGAAGGTAGTGTGTTGTCGATATTTTTGTTATTCCAATGGATGGTAGCCTTGTCATTATGGAAGGTAGTCTGTTGTCGAGAATTTTTATACTCCAATGGATGGTAGCCTTGTCATTATGGAAGGTCTTTTCTTGTGGATATTTTTGTTACTCCAATGATGGTAGCCTTGTCATTAAGGAAGGTAGTCTGTTGTCGAGATTTTTGTTACTCCAATGGACGATATCCTTGTCATTATGGAAGGTAGTCTCTTGTCGAGATTTTTATTATTCCAATGAATGATATCCTTGTCATTATGAAAGATAGTCCGTCGTCGATATCTTTGTTACTCTAATGGATGGTAGCCTAGTCATTAAGGAAGGTAGTCTGTTGTCGAGATTTTTGTTACTAGAATAGATGGTATCCTTGTCATTTTGTAAAGTAGTTCATTGTTGAGACTTTGTTACTCGAATGGATGGTAGCCTTGTCATTATGGAAGGTAGTTTGTTGTTGAGATATTGTTACTGCAATGGATGGTAGCCTTGACATTATGGAAGGTAGTTCGTTGTTGAGATTTTGTTACTTGAAAAGATGGTAGCCTTGTCATTATGGAAGGTAGTTCGTTGTTGAGATTTTATTTCTCCAATCAATGGCAACCTTGTCATTATGGAAGGTAGTTTGTTGTCGAGATTTTGTTACTCCAATGGATGGTAGACTTCTCATTATATAAGGTACTTCGTTGTTGATTTTTGTTACTCCAATGGATGGTAGCCTTGTCATTATGGAAGGTTGTCTCTTATGCATATTTTTGTTACTCCAATGGATGGTAGCCTTGTCATAATGGAAGATAGTCTATTGTCGATATTTTTATTACTCCATTGGATGAAAGCCTTGTCATTATGGAAGGTAGTCTGTTGTCGAGATTTTTATTACTCCATTGGATGAAAGCCTTGTCATTATGGAAGGTACTCTGTTGTTGAGATCTTTGTTACTCCAATGGATGGTAGCCTTGTCATTATGGAAGGTAGTCTGTTGTCGAGATTTTTGTTACTCTAAGGGATGGTAGCCTTGTCATTATGGAAGGTTGTCTCTTATGGATATTTTTGATACTCCAATGGATGGTAGCCTTGTCATAATGGAAGATAGTCTATTGTCGATATTTTTATTACTCCATTGGATGAAAGCCTTGTCATTATGGAAGGTAGTCTGTTGTCGAGATTTTTATTACTCCATTGGATTAAAGCCTTATCATTATGGAAGGTAGTCTGTTGTCGAGATCTTTGTTACTCCAATGGATGGTAGCCTTGTCATTATGGAAGGTAGTATGTTGTCGAGATTTTTGTTACTCTAAGGGATGGTAGCCTTGTCATTATGGAAGGTAGTGTGTTGTCGATATTTTTGTTATTCCAATGGATGGTAACCTTGTCATTATGGAAGGTAGTCTATTTTCGAGAATTTTTATACTCCAATAGATGGTAGCCTTGTCATTATGGAAGGTCGTTTCTTGTGGATATTTTTTTTACTCCAATGATGGTAGCCTTGTCATTAAGGAAGGTAGTCTGTTGTGGAGATTTTTGTTACTCCAATGGACGATATCCTTGTCATTATGGAAGGTAGTCTCTTGTCGAGATTTTTATTATTCCAATGGATGGTATCCTTGTCATTATGAAAGATAGTCCGTTGTCGATATCTTTGTTACTCTAATGGATGGTAGCCTAGTCATTAAGGAAGGTAGTCTGTTGTCGAGATTTTTGTTACTAGAATAGATGGTATCCTTGTCATTTTGTAAAGTAGTTAATTGTTGAGACTTTGTTACTCGAATGGATGGTAGCCTTGTCATTATGGAAGGTAGTTTGTTGTTGAGATATTGTTACTGCAATGGATGGTAGCCTTGACATTATGGAAGGTATTTCGTTGTTGAGATTTTGTTACTCGAATGGATGGTAGCCTTGTCATTATGGAAGGTAGTTCGTTGTTGAGATTTTATTACTCCAATCAATGGCAACCTTGTCATTATGGAAGGTAGTTTGTTGTCGAGATTTTGTTACTCCAATGGATGGTAGACTTCTCAATATAGAAGGTAGTTCGTTGTTGAGTTTTGTTACTCCAATGGATGGTAGACTTGTCATTACACAAGGTAGTGTATTTCTCGAGATTTTTGTTACTCCAATGGATGGTAGCCTTGTCATAATGGAAGATAGTCTATTGTCGATATTTTTATTACTCCATTGGATGAAAGCCTTGTCATTATGGAAGGTAGTCTGTTGTCGAGATTTTTATTACTCCATTGGATGAAAGCCTTGTCATTATGGAAGGTAGTCTGTTGTCGAGATCTTTGTTACTCCAATGGATGGTAGCCTTGTCATTATGGAAGGTAGTATGTTGTCGAGATTTTTGTTACTCTAAGGGATGGTAGCCTTGTCATTATGGAAGGTAGTGTGTTGTCGATATTTTTGTTATTCCAATGGATGGTAGCCTTGTCATTATGGAAGGTAGTCTGTTGTCGAGAATTTTTATACTCCAATGGATGGTAGCCTTGTCATTATGGAAGGTCTTTTCTTGTGGATATTTTTGTTACTCCAATGATGGTAGCCTTGTCATTAAGGAAGGTAGTCTGTTGTCGAGATTTTTGTTACTCCAATGGACGATATCCTTGTCATTATGGAAGGTAGTCTCTTGTCGAGATTTTTATTATTCCAATGAATGATATCCTTGTCATTATGAAAGATAGTCCGTCGTCGATATCTTTGTTACTCTAATGGATGGTAGCCTAGTCATTAAGGAAGGTAGTCTGTTGTCGAGATTTTTGTTACTAGAATAGATGGTATCCTTGTCATTTTGTAAAGTAGTTCATTGTTGAGACTTTGTTACTCGAATGGATGGTAGCCTTGTCATTATGGAAGGTAGTTTGTTGTTGAGATATTGTTACTGCAATGGATGGTAGCCTTGACATTATGGAAGGTAGTTCGTTGTTGAGATTTTGTTACTCGAATGGATGGTAGCCTTGTCGTTATGGAAGGTAGTTTGTTGTTGAGATTTTATTACTCCAATCAATGGCAACCTTGTCATTATGGAAGGTAGTTTGTTGTCGAGATTTTGTTACTCCAATGGATGGTAGACTTCTCATTATAGAAGGTAGTTCGTTGTTGAGTTTTTTTACTCCAATGGATGGTAGCCTTGTCATTACACAAGGTAGTCTGTTTCTCGAGATTTTTGTTACTCCAATGGATGGTAGCCTTGTCATTATGGAAGGTTGTCTCTTATGGATATTTTTGTTATTCCAATGGATGGTAGCCTTGTCATAATGGAAGATAGTCTATTGTCGATATTTTTATTACTCCATTGGATGAAAGCCTTGTCATTATGGAAGGTAGTCTGTTGTCGAGATTTTTATTACTCCATTGGATGAAAGCATTGTCATTATGGAAGGTAGTCTGTTGTCGAGATCTTTGTTACTCCAATGGATGGTAGCCTTGTCATTATGGAAGGTAGTCTGTTGTCGAAATTTTTGTTACTCTAAGGGATGGTAGCCTTGTCATTATGGAAGGTAGTGTGTTGTCGATATTTTTGTTATTCCAATGGTTGGTAGCCTTGTCATTATGGAAGGTAGTCTGTTGTCGAGAATTTTTATACTCCAATGGATGGTAGCCTTGTCATTATGGAAGGTAGTTTCTTGTGGATATTTTTGTTACTCCAATGATGGTAGCCTTGTCATTAAGGAAGGTAGTCTGTTGTCGAGATTTTTGTTATTCCAATGGACGGTATCCTTGTCATTATGGAAGGTAGTCTCTTGTCGAGATTTTTATTATTCCAATGGATGGTATCCTTGTCATTATGAAAGATAGTCCGTTGTCGATATCTTTGTTACTTTAATGGATGGTAGCCTAGTCATTAAGGAAGGTAGTCTGTTGTCGAGATTTTTGTTACTCCAATAGATGGTATCCTTGTCATTTTGTAAAGTAGTTCATTGTTGAGACTTTGTTACTCGAATGGATGGTAGCCTTGTCATTATGGAAGGTAGTTTGTTGTTGAGATATTGTTACTGCAATGGATGGTAGCCTTGACATTATGGAAGGTAGTTCGTTGTTGAGATTTTGTTACTCCAATGGATCGTAGCCTTGTCATTATGGAAGGTAGTATGTTGTCGAGATTTTTGTTACTCTAAGGGATGGTAGCCTTGTCATTATGGAAGGTAGTGTGTTGTCGATATTTTTGTTATTCCAATGGATGGTAGCCTTGTCATTATGGAAGGTAGTCTGTTGTCGAGAATTTTTATACTCCAATGGATGGTAGCCTTGTCATTATGGAAGGTCGTTTCTTGTGGATATTTTTGTTACTCCAATGATGGTAGCCTTGTCATTAAGGAAGGTAGTCTGTTGTCGAGATTTTTGTTACTCCAATGGACGATATCCTTGTCATTATGGAAGGTAGTCTCTTGTCGAGATTTTTATTATTCCAATGAATGGTATCCTTGTCATTATGAAAGATAGTCCGTCGTCGATATCTTTGTTACTCTAATGGATGGTAGCCTAGTCATTAAGGAAGGTAGTCTGTTGTCGAGATTTTTGTTACTAGAATAGATGGTATCCTTGTCATTTTGTAAAGTAGTTCATTGTTGAGACTTTGTTACTCGAATGGATGGTAGCCTTGTCATTATGGAAGGTAGTTTGTTGTTGAGATATTGTTACTGCAATGGATGGTAGCCTTGACATTATGGAAGGTAGTTCGTTGTTGAGATTTTGTTACTTGAATAGATGGTAGCCTTGTCATTATGGAAGGTAGTTCGTTGTTGAGATTTTATTACTCCAATCAATGGCAACCTTGTCATTATGGAAGGTAGTTTGTTGTCGAGATTTTGTTACTCCAATGGATGGTAGACTTCTCAATATATAAGGTAGTTCGTTGTTGAGTTTTGTTACTCCAATGGATGGTAGACTTGTCATTACACAAGGTAGTGTATTTCTCGAGATTTTTGTTACTCCAATGGATGGTAGCCTTGTCATAATGGAAGATAGTCTATTGTCGATATTTTTATTACTCCATTGGATGAAAGCCTTGTCATTATGGAAGGTAGTCTGTTGTCGAGATTTTTATTACTCCATTGGATGAAAGCCTTGCCATTATCGAAGGTAGTCTGTTGTTGAGATCTTTGTTACTCCAATGGATGGTAGCCTTGTCATTATGGAAGGTAGTCTGTTGTCGAGATTTTTGTTACTCTAAGGGATGGTAGCCTTGTCATTATGGAAGGTTGTCTCTTATGGATATTTTTGTTACTCCAATGGATGGTAGCCTTGTCATAATGGAAGATAGTCTATTGTCGATATTTTTATTACTCCATTGGATGAAAGCCTTGTCATTATGGAAGGTAGTCTGTTGTCGAGATTTTTATTACTCCATTGGATGAAAGCCTTGTCATTATGGAAGGTAGTCTGTTGTCGAGATCTTTGTTACTCCAATGGATGGTAGCCTTGTCATTATGGAAGGTAGTATGTTGTCGAGATTTTTGTTACTCTAAGGGATGGTAGCCTTGTCATTATGGAAGGTAGTGTGTTGTCGATATTTTTGTTATTCCAATGGATGGTAGCCTTGTCATTATGGAAGGTAGTCTGTTTTCGAGAATTTTTATACTCCAATAGATGGTAGCCTTGTCATTATGGAAGGTAGTTTCTTATGGATATTTTTGTTACTCCAATGATGGTAGCCTTGTCATTAAGGAAGGTAGTCTGTTGTGGAGATTTTTGTTACTCCAATGGACGGTATCCTTGTAATTATGGAAGGTAGTCTCTTGTGGAGATTTTTATTATTCCAATGGATGGTATCCTTGTCATTATGAAAGATAGTCCGTTGTCGATATCTTTGTTACTATAATGGATGGTAGCCTAGTCATTAAGGAAGGTAGTCTGTTGTCGAGATTTTTGTTACTAGAATACATGGTATCCTTGTCATTTTGTAAAGTAGTTCATTGTTGAGACTTTGTTACTCGAATGGATGGTAGCCTTGTCATTATGGAAGGTAGTTTGTTGTTGAGATATTGTTACTGCAATGGATGGTAGCCTTGACATTATGGAAGGGATTTCGTTGTTGAGATTTTGTTACTCGAATGGATGGTAGCCTTGTCATTATGGAAGGTAGTTCGTTGTTGAGATTTTATTACTCCAATCAATGGCAACCTTGTCATTATGGAAGGTAGTTCGTTGTTGAGTTTTGTTACTCCAATGGATGCTAGCCTTGTCATTACACAAGGTAGTCTGTTTCTCGAGATTTTTGTTACTCCAATGGATGGTAGCCTTGTCATTATTGAAGGTTGTCTCTTATGGATATTTTTGTTACTCCAATGGATGGTAGCCTTGTCATAATGGAAGATAGTCTATTGTCGATATTTTTATTACTCCATTGGATGAAAGCCTTGTCATTATGGAAGGTAGTCTGTTGTCGAGATTTTTATTACTCCATTGGATGAAAGCCTTGTCATTATGGAAGGTAGTCTGTTGTCGAGATCTTTGTTACTCCAATGGATGGTAGCCTTGTCATTATGGAAGGTAGTCTGTTGTCGAGATTTTTGTTACTCTAAGGGATGGTAGCCTTGTCATTATGGAAGGTTGTCTCTTATGGATATTTCGTAATTTTTGTTACTACATTGGATGGTAGCCTTTTCATTATGGAAGGTAGTGTGTTGTCGATATTTTTGTTATTCCAATGGATGGTAGCCTTGTAATTATGGACGCTAGTCTGTTGTCGAGATTTTTATTACTCCAATGGATGGTAGCCTTGTCATTATGGAAGGTAGTCTATTGTCGATATTTTTGTTATTCCAATGGATGGTAGCCTTATCATTATGGAAGGTAGTCTGTTGTCGTGATTTTTGTTACTCCAAAGGATTGTAGCCTTATCGTTATGGAAGGTAGTTTGTTGTCGATATCTTTGGTAATCCAATGGACGGTAGCCTTGTCATTATGGAAGGTAGTTTGTTGTCGAGATTTTTGTTACTCCAATGGATGGTAGCCTTGTCATTATGGAAGGTAGTTTGTTGTCGAGATTTTTAATACTCCAATGGATGGTAGCCTTGTCATTATGGAAGGTAGTCTCTTGTGGATATTTTTGTTACTCGAATGATGGTAGCCTTGTCATTATGGAAGGTAGTGTTTTGTCGAGATTTTTGTTACTCCAATGGATGGTAGCCTTGTCATTATGGAAGGTAGTCTGATGTCGAGATTTCTATTATTCCAATGGATGGTAGCCTTGTCATTATGGAAGGTAGGTTATTGTCGGGATTTTTGTTACTCCAATGGATGGTAGCCTTGTCATTATGAAAGGTAATCTGTTATTCATATTTTTGTTAATCCAATGGATGGTAGCCTTGTCATTATGGAAGGTAATCTGTTATCGATATTTTTGTTACTCCATTGGATGGTAGGCTTGTCATTATGGAAGGTAGTGTGTTGTCGATAGTTTTGTTATTCCAATGGATGGTAGCCTTGTCACTATGGAAGGTAGTCTGCTGTCGTTATTTTTGTTACTCCTAAGGATGGTAGCCTTGTCACTATGGAAGGTAGTATGTTGTCGATATCTTTGTAACTCCAATGGATGGTAGCCTTGTCATTATGGAAGCTAGTCTATTGTCGATATTTTTGTTACTCTGAGGGATGGTAGCCTTGTTATTATGGAAGGTAGAATCTTGTCGATATTTTTGTTATTCCAAAGGATGGTAGCCTTGTCATTATGGAAGCTAGTCTATTGTCGAGATTTTTGTTACTCGAATTGATGGTAACCTAGTCATTATGGAAGGTAGTCTGTTGTCGAGATTTTTGTTACTCCAATGGATGGTAGCCTTGTCATTATGAAAGGTAGTCTATTGTTGAGATTTTTTATACTCCAATGGATCGTAGCCTTGGCATTATGGAAGGTAGTACCTTGCGGATATTTTTGTTATTCCATTGGATGATAGGCTTGTCATTATGGAAGGTAGTCTGCTGTCGAGATTTTTGTTAGTCCAATGGATGGTAGCCTTGTCATTATGGAAGGTAGTCTGTTGTCGCGATTTCTGTTACTCCAATGAATGACAGCCTTGTCAATATGGAAGGTAGGTTATTGTCAGGATTTTTGTTACTCCAATGGATGGTAGCCTTGTCATTATGGAAGGTAGTCTGTTGTCCAGATTTTTGTTACAACAATAGATGGTAGCCTTGTCATTATGGAAGGTAGTCTGTTGTCCAGATTTTTGTCACTGCAATGGATGGTAGCCTTGTCATTATGGAAGGTAGTCTGTCGTTGTGATTTTCTGTTACTCCAATGGATGATAGCCTTGTCATCAAGGACGGTATTCTGTTGTTCATATTTTTGTTACTCCAATGGATGGTAGACTTGTCATTATGGAAGGTAATCTATTGTCGTAATTTTTTTTAATCCATTGGATGGTAGCCTTGTCATTATGGAAGGTAGTCTGTTGTCTAGATTTTTTTTACAACAATAGATGGTAGCCTTGTCATTATGGAAGGTAGTCTATTGTCGAGATTTTTGTCACTGCAATGGATGGTAGCCTTGTCATTACGGAAGGTAGTCTGTCGTTGTGATTTTTTGTTACTCCAATGGATGTTAGCCTTGTCATTAAGGACGGTAGTCTGTTGTTCATATTTTTTTTCCCCCAAGGGATGGTTGACTTGTCATTATGGAAGGTAATCTATTGTCAGAATTTTTGTTACTACATTGGATGGTAGCCTTGTCATTATGGAAGGTAGTGTGTTGTCGATATTTTTGTTATTCCAATGGATGGTAGCCTTGTCATTATGGACGCTAGTCTGTTGTCGAGATTTTTATTACTCCAATGGATGGTAGCCTTGTCATTATGGAAGGTAGTCTATTGTCGATATTTTTGTTATTCCAATGGATGGTAGCCTTATCATTATGGAAGGTAGTCTGTTGTCGTGATTTTTGTTACTCCAAAGGATTGTAGCCTTGTCGTTATGGAAGGTAGTCTGTTGTCGATATCTTTGGTAATCCAATGGACGGTAGCCTTGTCATTATGGAAGGTAGTTTGTTGTCGAGATTTTTGTTACTCCAAAGGATGGTAGCCTTGTCATTATGGAAGGTAGTCTGTTACCGAGATTTTTAATACTCCAATGGATGGTAGCCTTGTTATTATGGAAGGTAGTCTCTTGTGGATATTTTTGTTACTCGAATGATGGTAGCCTTGTCATTATGGAAGGGAGTGTGCTGTCGATATTTTTGTTACTCCAATGGATGGTAGCCTTGTAATTATGGAAGGTAGTCTGATGTCGAGATTTCTATTACTCCAATGGATGGTAGCCTTGTCATTATGGACGGTAGGTTATTGTCGGGATTTTTGTTACTCCAATGGATGGTAGCCTTGTCATTATGAAAGGTAGTCTGTTATTCATATTTTTGTTAATCCAATGGATGGTAGCCTTGTCATTATGGAAGGTAATTTGTTATCGATATTTTTGTTACTCCATTGGATGGTAGGCTTGTCATTATGGAAGGTAGTGTGTTGTCGATAGTTTTGTTATTCCAATGGATGGTAGCCTTGTCATTATGGAAGGTAGTCTGCTGTCATTATTTTTGTTACTCCTATGGATGGTAGCCTTGTCACTATGGAAGGTAGTATGTTGTCGATATCTTTGTAACTCCAATGGATGGTAGCCTTGTCATTAGGGAAGCTAGTCTATTGTCGATATTTTTGTTACTCTAAGGGATGGTAGCCTTGTTATTATGGAAGGTAGAATCTTGTCGATATTTTTGTTATTCCAAAGGATGGTAGCCTTGTCATTATGGAAGCTAGTCTGTTGTCGAGATTTTTGTTACTCGAATTGATGGTAACCTAGTCATTATGGAAGGTAGTCTGTTGTCGAGGTTTTTTTTTACTTGAATGGATGGTAGCCTTGTCATTATGGAAGGTAGTCTATTGTCGAGATTTTTTATACTCCAATGGATCGTAGCCTTGTCATTATGGAAGGTAGTACCTTGCGGATATTTTTGTTATTCCATTGGATGGTAGGCTTGTCATTATGGAAGGTAGTATGCTGTCGAGATTTTTGTTAGTCCAATGGATGGTAGCCTTGTCATTATGGAAGGTAGTCTGTTGTCGCGATTTCTGTTACTCTAATGAATGACAGCCTTGTCAATATGGAAGGTAGGTTATTGTCGGGATTTTTGTTACTCCAAGGGATGGTAGCCTTGTCATTATGGAAGGTAGTCTGTTGTCCAGATTTTTTTTACAACAATAGATTGTAGCCTTGTCATTATGGAAGGTAGTCTGTTGTCGAGATTTTTGTCACTGCAATGGATGGTAGCCTTGTCATTATGGAAGGTAGTCTGTTGTTGTGATTTTCTGTTACTCCAATGGATGATAGCCTTGTCATCAAGGACGATAGTCTGTTGTTCATATTTTTGTTACTCCAATGGATGGTAGACTTGTCATTATGTAAGGTAATCTATTGTCGTAATTTTTTTTACTCCATTGGATGGTCGCCTTGTCAATATGGAAGGTAGTGTGTTGTCGATATTTTTGTTATTCCAATGGATGGTAGCCTTGTCATTATGGAAGCTAGTCTGTTGTCGAGATTTTTGTTTCTCCAATGGATGGTAGCCTTGTCATTATGGAAGGTAGTCTATTGTCAATATTTTTGTTATTCCAATGGATTGTAGCCTTGTCATTATGGAAGCTAGTATGTTGTCGTGATTTTTGTTACTCCAATGGATGGTAGCCTTGTCATTATGGAAGGTAGTCTGTTGTCGAGATTTTTAATACTCCAATGGATGGTAGCCTTATCATTATGGAAGGTACTCTCTTGTGGATATTTTTGTTACTCCAATGATGGTATCCTTGTCCTTATGGAAGGTAGTGTGCTGTCGAGATTTTTGTTACTCCAATGGATGGTAGCCTTGTCATTATGGAAGGTAGTCTGTTGTCGAGATTTCTAATACTCCAATGGATGGTAGCCTTGTCATTATGGAAGGTAGTCTGTTGTCGAGATTTTTGTTACTCCAATGGATGGTAGCCTTGTCATTATGAAAGGTAGTCTGTTGTTCATATTTTTGTTAATCCAATGGATGGTAGACTTGTCATTATGGAAGGTAATCTATTATCGATACTTTTGTTACTCCATTGGATGGTAGGCTTGTCATTATGGAAGGTAGTGTGTTGTCGATATTTTTGTTATTCCAATGGATGGTAGCCTTGTCATTATGGAAGGTAGTCTGTTGTCGTGATTTTTGTTACTCCAATGGATGGTAGCCTTGTCACTATGGAAGGTAGTATGTTGTCGATATCTTTGTAACTCCAATGGATGGTAGCCTTGTCATTATGGAAGCTAGTATATTGTCGAGATTTTTGTTACTCTAAGGGATGGTAGCCTTGTTATTATGGAAGGTAGAATCTTATCGATATTTTTGTTATTCCAAAGGATTATAGTCTTGTCATTATGGAAGCTAGTCTGTTGTCGAGATTTTTGTTACTCCATTGGATGGTAGGCTTGTCATTATGGAAGGTAGTCTGATGTCGATATTTTTGTTACTCCAATGGATGGTAGCCTTGTCATTATGGAAGGTAGTCTGTTGTCGCGATTTCTGTTACTCCAATGAATGATAGCCTTGTCATTATGGAAGGTAGATTATTGTCGGGATTTTTGTTACTCCAATGGATGGTAGCCTTGTCATTATGGAAGGTAGTCTGTTGTCCAGATTTTTGTTACAATAATAGATGATATCCTTGTCATTATGGAAGGTAGTCTGTTGTTGAGATTTTTGTCACTGCAATGGATGGTAGCCTTGTCATTATGGAAGGTAGTCTGTCGTTGTGATTTTCTGTTACTCCAAAGGATGGTAGCCTTGTTATTAAGGACGGTAGTTTGTTGTTCATATTTTTGTTACTCCAATGGATGGTAGACTTGTCATTATGGAAGGTAATCTATTATCGAAATTCTTGTTACTCCATTGGATGGTAGGCTTGTCATTATGGAAGGTAGTGTGTTGTCGATATTTTTGTTATTCCAATGGATGGTAACCTTGTCATTATGGAATGTAGTCTGCTGTCGTGATTTTTGTTACTCCAATGGATGGTAGCCTTGTCATTATGGAAGTTAGTGTCTTGTGGATATTTTTGTTACTCCAATGATGGTACCCTTTTCATTATGGAAGGTAGTGTGCTCTCGAGATTTTTGTTACTCCAATGGATGGTAGCCTTGTCATTATGGAAGGTAGTCTGTTGTCGAGATTTCTGTTACTCCAATGGATTGTAGCCTTGTCATTATGGAAGGTAGTTTATTGTCGAGTTTTTTGGTACTCCAATGGATGGTAGACTTGTCATTATGGAAGGTAGTCTATTATCGATATTTTTGTTACTCCATTGGATGGTAGGCTTGTCATTATGGAAGGTAGTGTGTTGTCGATATTTTTGTTATTCCAATGGATGGTAGCCTTGTCATTATGGAAGGTAGTCTGCTGTTGTGATTTTTGTTACTCCAATGGATGGTAGCCTTGTCACTATGGAAGGTAGTATGTTGTCGATATCTTTGTAACTCCAATGGATGGTAGCCTTGTCATTATGGAAGCTAGTCTATTGTCGAGATTTTTGTTACTCTAAGGGATGGTAGCCTTGTTATTATGGAAGGTAGAATCTTGTCGATATTTTTGTTATTCCAAAGGATGGTAGCCTTGTCATTATGGAAGCTAGTTTGTTGTCGAGATTTTTGTTACTCGAATGGATGGTAACCTAGTCATTATGGAAGGTAGTTTGTTGTCGAGATTTTTGTTACTCCAATGGATGGTAGCCTTGTCATTATGGAAGGTAGTCTGTTGTCAAGATTTTTTATACTCCAATGGATTGTAGCCTTGTCATTATGGAAGGTAGTCTCTTGCGGATATTTTCGTTACTCCAATGATGGTACCCTTATCATTATGGAAGGTAGTGTGGTGTCGAAATTTTTGTTACTCCAATGGATGGTATCCTTGTCATTATGGAAGGTAGTCTGTTGTCGCGATTTTTGTCACTGCAATGGATGGTAGCCTTGTCATTATGGAAGGTAGTCTGTCGTTGTGATTTTTTGTTACTCCAATGGATGTTCGCCTTGTCATTAAGGACGGTAGTCTGTTGTTCATATTTTTGTTACTCCAATGGATGGTTGACTTGTCATTATGGAAGGTAATCTATTGTCGTAATTTTTGTTACTACATTGGATGGTAGCCTTGTCATTATGGAAGGTAGTGTGTTGTCGATATTTTTGTTATTCCAATGGATGGTAGCCTTGTCATTATGGACGTTAGTCTGTTGTCGAGATTTTTATTACTCCAATGGATGGTAGCCTTGTCATTATGGAAGGTAGTCTATTATCGATATTTTTGTTATTCCAATGGATGGTAGCCTTATCATTATGGAAGGTAGTCTGTTGTCGTGATTTTTGTTACTCCAAAGGATTGTAGCCTTGTCGTTATGGAAGGTAGTCTGTTGTCGATATCTTTGGTAATCCAATGGACGGTAGCCTTGTCATTATGGAAGGTAGTTTGTTGTCGAGATTTTTGTTACTCCAAAGGATGGTAGCCTTGTCATTATGGAAGGTAGTCTGTTACCGATATTTCTAATACTCCAATGGATGGTAGCCTTGTCATTATGGAAGGTAGTCTCTTGTGGATATTTTTGTTACTCGAATGATGGTAGCCTTGTCATTATGGAAGGTAGTGTGCTGTCGAGATTTTTGTTACTCCAATGAATGGTAGCCTTGTCATTATGGAAGGTAGTCTGATGTCGAGATTTCTATTACTCCAATGGATGGTAGCCGTGTCATTATGGACGGTAGGTTATTGTCGGGATTTTTGTTACTCCAATGGATGGTAGCCTTGTCATTATGAAAGGTAGTCTGTTATTCATATTTTTGTTAATCCAATGGATGGTAGCCTTGTCATTATGGAAGGTAATTTGTTATCGATATTTTTGTTACTCCATTGGATGGTAGGCTTGTCATTATGGAAGGTAGTGTGTTGTCGATAGTTTTGTTATTCCAATGAATGGTAGCCTTGTCATTATGGAAGGTAGTCTGCTGTCATTATTTTTGTTACTCCTATGGATGGTAGCCTTGTCACTATGGAAGGTAGTATGTTGTCGATATCTTTGTAACTCCAATGGATGGTAGCCTTGTCATTAGGGAAGCTAGTCTATTGTCGATATTTTTGTTACTCTAAGGGATGGTAGCCTTGTTATTATGGAAGGTAGAATCTTGTTGATATTTTTGTTATTCCAAAGGATGGTACCCTTGTCATTATGGAAGCTAGTCTGTTGTCGAGATTTTTGTTACTCAAATTGATGGTAACCTAGTCATTATGGAAGGTAGTCTGTTGTCGAGATTTTTGTTACTTGAATGGATGGTAGCCTTGTCATTATGGAAGGTAGTCTATTGTCGAGATTTTTTATACTCTAATGGATCGTAGCCTTGTCATTATGGAAGGTAGTACCTTGCGGATATTTTTGTTATTCCATTGGATGGTAGGCTTGTCATTATGGAAGGTAGTCTGCTGTCGAGATTTTTGTTAGTCCAATGGATGGTAGCCTTGTCATTATGGAAGGTAGTCTGTTGTCGCGATTTCTGTTACTCCAATGAATGACAGCCTTGTCAATATGGAAGGTAGGTTATTGTCGGGATTTTTGTTACTCCAATGGATGGTAGCCTTGTCATTATGGAAGGTAGTCTGTTGTCCAGATTTTTGTTACAACAATAGATGGTAGCCTTGTCATTATGGAAGGTAGTCTGTTGTCGAGATTTTTGTCACTGCAATGGATGGTAGCCTTGTCATTATGGAAGGTAGTCTGTTGTTGTGATTTTCTGTTACTCCAATGGATGATAGCCTTGTCATCAAGGACGATAGTCTGTTGTTCATATTTTTGTTACTCCAATGGATGGTAGACTTGTCATTATGTAAGGTAATCTATTGTCGTAATTTTTTTTACTCCGTTGGATGGTCGCCTTGTCAATATGGAAGGTAGTGTGTTGTCGATATTTTTGTTATTCCAATGGATGGTAGCCTTGTCATTATGGAAGCTAGTCTGTTGTCGAGATTTTTGTTACTCCAATGGATGGTAGCCTTGTCATTATGGAAGGTAGTCTATTGTCAATATTTTTGTTATTCCAATGGATTGTAGCCTTGTCATTATGGAAGCTAGTATGTTGTCGTGATTTTTGTTACTCCAATGGATGGTAGCCTTGTCATTATGGAAGGTAGTCTGTTGTCGAGATTTTTAATACTCCAATGGATGGTAGCCTTATCATTATGGAAGGTACTCTCTTGTGGATATTTTTGTTACTCCAATGATGGTATCCTTGTTATTATGGAAGGTAGTGTGCTGTCGAGATTTTTGTTACTCCAATGGATGGTAGCCTTGTCATTATGGAAGGTAGTCTGTTGTCGAGATTTTTGTTACTCCAATGGATGGTAGCCTTGTCATTATGAAAGGTAGTCTGTTGTTCATATTTTTGTTAATCCAATGGATGGTAGACTTGTCATTATGGAAGGTAATCTATTATCGATATTTTTGTTACTCCATTGGATGGTAGGCTTGTCATTATGGAAGGTAGTGTGTTGTCGATATTTTTGTTATTCCAATTGATGGTAGCCTTGTCATTATGGAAGGTAGTCTGTTGTCGTGATTTTTGTTACTCCAATGGATGGTAGCCTTGTCACTATGGAAGGTAGTATGTTGTCGATATCTTTGTAACTCCAATGGATGGTAGCCTTGTCATTATGGAAGCTAGTCTATTGTCGAGATTTTTGTTACTCTAAGGGAAGGTAGCCTTGTTATTATGGAAGGTAGAATCTTGTCGATATTTTTGTTATTCCAAAGGATTATAGTCTTGTCATTATGGAAGCTAGTCTGTTGTCGAGATTTTTGTTACTCCATTGGATGGTAGGCTTGTCATTATGGAAGGTAGTCTGTTGTCGATATTTTTGTTACTCCAATGGATGGTAGCCTTGTCATTATGGAAGGTAGTCTGTTGTCGCGATTTCTGTTACTCCAATGAATGATAGCCTTGTCATTATGGAAGGTAGGTTATTGTCGGGATTTTTGTTACTCCAATGGATGGTAGCCTTGTCATTATGGAAGGTAGTCTGTTGTCCAGATTTTTGTTACAATAATAGATGATATCCTTGTCATTATGGAAGGTAGTCTGTTGTTGAGATTTTTGTCACTGCAATGGATGGTAGCCTTGTCATTATGGAAGGTAGTCTGTCGTTGTGATTTTCTGTTACTCCAAAGGATGGTAGCCTTGTCATTAAGGACGGTAGTTTGTTGTTCATATTTTTGTTACTCCAATGGATGGTAGACTTGTCATTATGGAAGGTAATCTATTATCGAAATTCTTGTTACTCCATTGGATGGTAGGCTTGTCATTATGGAGGGTAGTGTGTTGTCGATATTTTTGTTATTCCAATGGATGGTAGCCTTGTCATTATGGAATGTAGTCTGCTGTCGTGATTTTTGTTACTCCAATGGATGGTAGCCTTGTCATTATAGAAGTTAGTGTCTTGTGGATATTTTTGTTACTCCAATGATGGTACCCTTTTCATTATGGAAGGTAGTGTGCTCTCGAGATTTTTGTTACTCCAATGGATGGTAGCCTTGTCATTATGGAAGGTAGTCTGTTGTCGAAATTTCTGTTACTCCAATGGATGGTAGCCTTGTCATTATGGAAGGTAGTTTATTTTCGAGATTTTTGTTACTCCAATGGATGGTAGACTTGTCATTATGGAAGGTAGTCTATTATCGATATTTTTGTTACTCCATTGGATGGTAGGCTTGTCATTATGGAAGGTAGTGTGTTATCGATATTTTTGTTATTCCAATGGATGGTAGCCTTGTCATTATGGAAGGTAGTCTGTTGTCGTGATTTTTGTTACTCCAATGGATGGTAGCCTTGTCACTATGGAAGGTAGTATGTTGTCGATATCTTTGTAACTCCAATGGATGGTAGCCTTGTCATTATGGAAGCTAGTCTATTGTCGAGATTTTTGTTACTCTAAGGGATGGTAGCCTTGTTATTATGGAAGGTAGAATCTTGTCGATATTTTTGTTATTCCAAAGGATGGTAGCCTTGTCATTATGGAAGCTAGTCTGTTGTCGAGATTTTTGTTACTCGAATGGATGGTAACCTAGTCATTATGGAAGGTAGTCTGTTGTCGAGATTTTTGTTACTCCAATGGATTGTAGCCTTGTCATTATGGAAGGTAGTCTCTTGCGGATATTTTTGTTACTCCAATGATGGTACCCTTATCATTATGGTAGGTAGTGTGCTGTCGAAATTTTTGTTACTCCAATGGATGATAGCCTTGTTATTATGGAAGGTAGGTTATTGTCGGGATTTTTTTTACTCCAATGGATGGTAGCCTTGTCATTATGGAAGGTAGTTTGTTGTCAAGATTTTTGTTACAACAATAGATGGTAGCCTTGTCATTATGGAAGGTAGTTTGTTGTCGATATTTTTGTCACTGCAATGGATGGTAGCCTTGTCATTATGGAAGGTATTCTGTCGTTGTGATTTTCTGTTACTCCAATGGATGGTAGCCTTGTCATTAAGGACGGTAGTCTGTTGTTCATATGTTTGTTACTCCAATGGATGGTAGACTTGTCATTATGGAAGGTAATCTATTGTCGATATTTTCGTTACTCCATTGGATGGTAGCCTTGTCATTATGGAAGGTAGTGTGTTGTCGATATTTTTGTTATTCCAATGGATGGTAGCCTGGTCATTATGGAAGGTAGTTCGTTATCGTGATTTTTGTTATTCCAATGGATTGTAGCCTTGTCGTTATGGAAGGTAGTCTGTTGTCGATATCTTTGTTAATCCAATGGATGGTAGCCTTGTCATTATGGAAGGTTGTCTGTTGTCGAGATTTTTGTTACTCCAATGGATGGTAGCCTTGTCATTATGGAAGGTAGTCTGTTGTCGAGATTTTTTATACTACAATGGATGGTAGCCTTGTCATTATGGAAGGTAGTCACTTGTGGATATTTTTGTTACTCCAATGATGGTACCCTTGTTATTATGGAAGGTAGTGTGCTGTCAAGATTTTTGTTACTCCAATGGATGGTAGCCTTGTCATTATGGAAGGTAGTCTGTTGTCGAGATTTCTGTTACTCCAATGGATGGTAGCCTTGTCATTATAGAAGGTAGTCTGCTATCTGGATTTTTGTTACTCCAATGGATGGTAGCCTTGTCACTATGGAAGGTAGTATGTTGTCGATATCTTTGTAACTCCAATGGATGGTAGCCTTGTCATTATGGAAGCAAATCTATTGTCGAGATTTTTGTTACTCTAAGGGATGGTAGCCTTGTTATTATGGAAGGTAGAATCTTGTCGATATTTTTGTTATTCCAAAGGATGGTAGCCTTGTCATTATTGAATCTAGTCTATTGTCGAGATTTTTGTTACTCGAATGGATGGTAACCTAGTCATTATGGAAGGTAGTCTGTTGTCGAGATTTTTGTTACTCAAATGGATGGTAGCCTTGTCATTATGGAAGGTAGTCTGTTGTCGAGATTTTTTATACTCAAATGGATTGTAGCCTTGTCATTATGGAAGGTAGTCTCTTGTGGATATTTTTGTTACTCCAATGATGGTACCCTTGTCATTATGGAAGGTAGTCTGCAATCGAGATTTTTGTTACTCCAATGGATGGTAGCCTTGTCATTATGGAAGGTAGTCTGTTGTCGAGATTTTTTATACTACAATGGATGGTAGCCTTGTCATAATGGAAGGTAGTCACTTGTGGATATTTTCGTTACTCCAATGATGGTACCCTTGTTATTATGGAAGGTAGTGTGCTGTCGAGATTTTTGTTACTCCAATGGATGGTAGCCTTGTCATTATGGAAGGTAGTCTGTTGTCGAGATTTCTGTTACTCCAATGGATGGTAGCCTTGTCATTATAGAAGGTAGTCTGCTATCTGGATTTTTGTTACTCGAATGGATGGTAGCCTTGTCACTATGGAAGGTAGTATGTTGTCGATATCTTTGTAACTCCAATGGATGGTAACCTTGTCATTATGGAAGCAAGTCTATTGTCGAGATTTTTGTTACTCTAAGGGATGGTAGCCTTGTTATTATGGAAGGTAGAATCTTGTCGATATTTTTGTTATTCCAAAGGATGGTAGCCTTGTCATTATGGAAGCTAGTCTGTTGTCGAGATTTTTGTTACTCGAATTGATGGTAACCTAGTCATTATGGAAGGTAGTCTGTTGTCGAGATTTTTGTTACTCCAATGGATGGTAGCCTTGTCATTATGGAAGGTAGTCTGTTGTCGAGATTTTTTATACTACAATGGATGGTAGCCTTGTCATTATGGAAGGTAGTCACTTGTGGATATTTTTGTTACTCCAATGATGGTACCCTTGTTATTATGGAAGGTAGTGTGCTGTCGAGATTTTTGTTACTCCAATGGATGGTAGCCTTGTCATTATGGAAGGTAGTTTGTTGTCGAGATTTCTGTTACTCCAATGGATGGTAGCCTTGTCATTATAGAAGGTAGTCTGCTATCTGGATTTTTGTTACTCCAATGGATGGTAGCCTTGTCACTTTGGAAGGTAGTATGTTGTCGAGATTTTTTATACTACAATGGATGGTAGCCTTGTCATTATGGAAGGTAGTCACTTGTGGATGTTTTTGTTACTCCAATGATGGTACCCTTGTTATTATGGAAGGTAGTGTGCTGTCGAGATTTTTGTTACTCTAATGGATGGTAGCCTTGTCATTATGGAAGGTAGTCTGTTGTCGAGATTTCTGTTACGCCAATGGATGGTAGCCTTGTCATTATAGAAGGTAGTCTGCTATCTGGATTTTTGTTACTCCAATGGATGGTAGCCTTGTCATTATGGAAGCAAGTCTATTATCGAGATTTTTGTTACTCTAAGGGATGGTAGCCTTGTTATTATGGAAGGTAGAATCTTGTCGATATTTTTGTTATTCCAAAGGATGGTAGCCTTGTCATTATGGAAGCTAGTCTGTTGTCGAGATTTTTGTTACTCGAATGGATGGTAACCTAGTCATTATGGAAGGTAGTTTGTTGTCGAGATTTTTGTTACTCCAATGGATGGTAGCCTTGTCATTATGGAAGGTAGTCTGTTGTTGAGATTTTTTATACTCAAATGGATTGTAGCCTTGTCATTATGGAAGGTAGTCTCTTGTGGATATTTTTGTTACTCCAATGATGGTACCCTTGTTATTATGGAAGGTAGTCTGCAGTCGAGATTTTTGTTACTCCAATGGATGGTAGCCTTGTCATTATGGAAGGTAGTCTGTTGTCGAGATTTTTTATACTACAATGGATGGTAGCCTTGTCATAATGGAAGGTAGTCACTTGTGGATATTTTTGTTACTCCAATGATGGTACCCTTGTTATTATGGAAGGTAGTGTGCTGTCGAGATTTTTGTTACTCCAATGGATGGTAGCCTTGTCATTATGGAAGGTAGTCTGTTGTCGAGATTTCTGTTACTCCAATGGATGGTAGCCTTGTCATTATAGAAGGTAGTCTGCTATCTGGATTTTTGTTACTCCAATGTATGGTGGCCTTGTCACTATGGAAGGTAGTATGTTATCGATATCTTTGTAACTCCAATGGATGGTAGCCTTGTCATTATGGAAGCAAGTCTATTGTCGAGATTTTTGTTACTCTAAGGGATGGTAGCCTTGTTATTATGGAAGGTAGAATCTTGTCGATATTTTTGTTATTCCAAAGGATGGTAGCCTTATCATTATGGAAGCTAGTCTGTTGTTGAGATTTTTGTTACTCGAATGGATGGTAACCTAGTCATTATGGAAGGTAGTCTGTTGTCGAGATTTTTGTTACTCCAATGGATGGTAGCCTTGTCATTATGGAAGGTAGTCTATTGTCGATATTTTTTATACTCAAATGGATTGTAGCCTTGTCATTATGGAAGGTAGTCTCTTGTGGATATTTTTGTTACTCCAATGATGGTACCCTTGTCATTATGGAAGGTAGTCTGCAGTCGAGATTTTTGTTACTCCAATGGATGGTAGCCTTGTCATTATGGAAGGTAGTCTGTTGTCGAGATTTTTTATACTACAGTGGATGGTAGCCTTGTCATTATGGAAGGTAGTCACTTGTGGATATTTTTGTTACTCCAATGATGGTACCCTTGTTATTATGGAAGGTAGTGTGCTGTCGAGATTTTTGTTACTCCAATGGATGGTAGCCTTGTCATTATGGAAGGTAGTCTGTTGTCGAGATTTCTGTTACTCCAATGGATGGTAGCCTTGTCATTATAGAAGGTAGTCTGCTATCTGGATTTTTGTTACTCGAATGGATGGTAGCCTTGTCACTATGGAAGGTAGTATGTTGTCGATATCTTTGTAACTCCAATGGATGGTAACCTTGTCATTATGGAAGCAAGTCTATTGTCGAGATTTTTGTTACTCTAAGGGATGGTAGCCTTGTTATTATGGAAGGTAGAATCTTGTCGATATTTTTGTTATTCCAAAGGATGGTAGCCTTGTCATTATGGAAGCTAGTCTGTTGTCGAGATTTTTGTTACTCGAATGGATGGTAACCTAGTCATTATGGAAGGTAGTCTGTTGTCGAGATTTTTGTTACTCCAATGGATGGTAGCCTTGTCATTATGGAAGGTAGTCTATTGTCGAGATTTTTTATACTACAATGGATGGTAGCCTTGTCATTATGGAAGGTAGTCACTTGTGGATATTTTTGTTACTCCAATGATGGTACCCTTGTTATTATGGAAGGTAGTGTGCTGTCGAGATTTTTGTTACTCCAATGGATGGTAGCCTTGTCATTATGGAAGGTAGTTTGTTGTCGAGATTTCTGTTACTCCAATGGATGGTAGCCTTGTCATTATAGAAGGTAGTCTGCTATCTGGATTTTTGTTACTCCAATGGATGGTAGCCTTGTCACTTTGGAAGGTAGTATGTTGTCGAGATTTTTTATACTACAATGGATGGTAGCCTTGTCATTATGGAAGGTAGTCACTTGTGGATATTTTTGTATCTCCAATGATGGTACCCTTGTTATTATGGAAGGTAGTGTGCTGTCGAGATTTTTGTTACTCTAATGGATGGTAGCCTTGTCATTATGGAAGGTAGTCTGTTGTCGAGATTTCTGTTACGCCAATGGATGGTAGCCTTGTCATTATAGAAGGTAGTCTGCTATCTGGATTTTTGTTACTCCAATGGATGGTAGCCTTGTCATTATGGAAGCAAGTCTATTATCGAGATTTTTGTTACTCTAAGGGATGGTAGCCTTGTTATTATGGAAGGTAGAATCTTGTCGATATTTTTTTTATTCCCAAGGATGGTAGCCTTGTCATTATGGAAGCTAGTCTGTTGTCGAGATTTTTGTTACTCGAATGGATGGTAACCTAGTCATTATGGAAGGTAGTCTGTTGTCGAGATTTTTGTTACTCCAATGGATGGTAGCCTTGTCATTATGGAAGGTAGTCTGTTGTCGAGATTTTTTATACTCAAATGGATTGTAGCCTTGTCATTATGGAAGGTAGTCTCTTGTGGATATTTTTGTTACTCCAATGATGGTACCCTTGTCATTATGGAAGGTAGTCTGCAGTCGAGATTTTTGTTACTCCAATGGATGGTAGCCTTGTCATTATGGAAGGTAGTCTGTTGTCGAGATTTTTTATACTACAATGGATGGTAGCCTTGTCATAATGGAAGGTAGTCACTTGTGGATATTTTTGTTACTCCAATGATGGTACCCTTGTTATTATGGAAGGTAGTGTGCTGTCGAGATTTTTGTTACTCCAATGGATGGTAGCCTTGTCATTATGGAAGGTAGTCTGTTGTCGAGATTTCTGTTACTCCAATGGATGGTAGCCTTGTCATTATAGAAGGTAGTCTGCTATCTGGATTTTTGTTACTCCAATGTATGGTGGCCTTGTCACTATGGAAGGTAGTATGTTGTCGATATCTTTGTAACTCCAATGGATGGTAGCCTTGTCATTATGGAAGCAAGTCTATTGTCGAGATTTTTGTTACTCTAAGGGATGGTAGCCTTGTTATTATGGAAGGTAGAATCTTGTCGATATTTTTGTTATTCCAAAGGATGGTAGCCTTATCATTATGGAAGCTAGTCTGTTGTCGAGATTTTTGTTACTCGAATGGATGGTAACCTAGTCATTATGGAAGGTAGTCTGTTGTCGAGATTTTTGTTACTCCAATGGATGGTAGCCTTGTCATTATGGAAGGTAGTCTGTTGTCGATATTTTTTATACTCAAATGGATTGTAGCCTTGTCATTATGGAAGGTAGTCACTTGTGGATATTTTTGTTACTCCAATGATGGTACCCTTGTTATTATGGAAGGTAGTGTGCTGTCGAGATTTTTGTTACTCCAATGGATGGTAGCCTTGTCATTATGGAAGGTAGTCTGTTGTCGAGATTTCTGTTACTCCAATGGATGGTAGCCTTGTCATTATAGAAGGTAGTCTGCTATCTGGATTTTTGTTACTCCAATGGATGGTATCCTGGTCACTATGGAAGGTAGTATGTTGTCGATATCTTTGTAACTCCAATGGATGGTAGCCTTGTCATTATGGAAGCAAGTCTATTGTCGAGAATTTTGTTACTCTAAGGGATGGTAGCCTTGTTATTATGGAAGGTAGAATCTTGTCGATATTTTTGTTATTCCAAAGGATGGTAGCCTTGTCATTATGGAAGCTAGTCTGTTGTCGAGATTTTTGTTACTCGAATGGATGGTAACCTAGTCATTATGGAAGGTAGTCTGTTGTCGAGATTTTTGTTACTCCAATGGATGGTAGCCTTGTCATTATGGAAGGTAGTCTATTGTCGAGATTTTTTATACTACAATGGATGGTAGCCTTGTCATTATGGAAGGTAGTCACTTGTGGATATTTTTGTTACTCCAATGATGGTACCCTTGTTATTATGGAAGGTAGTGTGCTGTCGAGATTTTTGTTACTCCAATGGATGGTAGCCTTGTCATTATGGAAGGTAGTTTGTTGTCGAGATTTCTGTTACTCCAATGGATGGTAGCCTTGTCATTATAGAAGGTAGTCTGCTATCTGGATTTTTGTTACTCCAATGGATGGTAGCCTTGTCACTTTGGAAGGTAGTATGTTGTCGAGATTTTTTATACTACAATGGATGGTAGCCTTGTCATTATGGAAGGTAGTCACTTGTGGATATTTTTGTATCTCCAATGATGGTACCCTTGTTATTATGGAAGGTAGTGTGCTGTCGAGATTTTTGTTACTCTAATGGATGGTAGCCTTGTCATTATGGAAGGTAGTCTGTTGTCGAGATTTCTGTTACGCCAATGGATGGTAGCCTTGTCATTATAGAAGGTAGTCTGCTATCTGGATTTTTGTTACTCCAATGGATGGTAGCCTTGTCATTATGGAAGCAAGTCTATTATCGAGATTTTTGTTACTCTAAGGGATGGTAGCCTTGTTATTATGGAAGGTAGAATCTTGTCGATATTTTTTTTATTCCCAAGGATGGTAGCCTTGTCATTATGGAAGCTAGTCTGTTGTCGAGATTTTTGTTACTCGAATGGATGGTAACCTAGTCATTATGGAAGGTAGTCTGTTGTCGAGATTTTTGTTACTCCAATGGATGGTAGCCTTGTCATTATGGAAGGTAGTCTGTTGTCGAGATTTTTTATACTCAAATGGATTGTAGCCTTGTCATTATGGAAGGTAGTCTCTTGTGGATATTTTTGTTACTCCAATGATGGTACCCTTGTCATTATGGAAGGTAGTCTGCAGTCGAGATTTTTGTTACTCCAATGGATGGTAGCCTTGTCATTATGGAAGGTAGTCTGTTGTCGAGATTTTTTATACTACAATGGATGGTAGCCTTGTCATAATGGAAGGTAGTCACTTGTGGATATTTTTGTTACTCCAATGATGGTACCCTTGTTATTATGGAAGGTAGTGTGCTGTCGAGATTTTTGTTACTCCAATGGATGGTAGCCTTGTCATTATGGAAGGTAGTCTGTTGTCGAGATTTCTGTTACTCCAATGGATGGTAGCCTTGTCATTATAGAAGGTAGTCTGCTATCTGGATTTTTGTTACTCCAATGTATGGTGGCCTTGTCACTATGGA
Source organism: Vicia faba (assembly GCA_948472305.1). Classification (NCBI taxonomy): domain Eukaryota; kingdom Viridiplantae; phylum Streptophyta; class Magnoliopsida; order Fabales; family Fabaceae; genus Vicia; species Vicia faba. The sequence continues at coordinate 692,363,056 of OX451741.1, forward strand.
AGGTAGTATGTTGTCGATATCTTTGTAACTCCAATGGATGGTAGCCTTGTCATTATGGAAGCAAGTCTATTGTCGAGATTTTTGTTACTCTAAGGGATGGTAGCCTTGTTATTATGGAAGGTAGAATCTTGTCGATATTTTTGTTATTCCAAAGGATGGTAGCCTTATCATTATGGAAGCTAGTCTGTTGTCGAGATTTTTGTTACTCGAATGGATGGTAACCTAGTCATTATGGAAGGTAGTCTGTTGTCGAGATTTTTGTTACTCCAATGGATGGTAGCCTTGTCATTATGGAAGGTAGTCTGTTGTCGATATTTTTTATACTCAAATGGATTGTAGCCTTGTCATTATGGAAGGTAGTCACTTGTGGATATTTTTGTTACTCCAATGATGGTACCCTTGTTATTATGGAAGGTAGTGTGCTGTCGAGATTTTTGTTACTCCAATGGATGGTAGCCTTGTCATTATGGAAGGTAGTCTGTTGTCGAGATTTCTGTTACTCCAATGGATGGTAGCCTTGTCATTATAGAAGGTAGTCTGCTATCTGGATTTTTGTTACTCCAATGGATGGTATCCTGGTCACTATGGAAGGTAGTATGTTGTCGATATCTTTGTAACTCCAATGGATGGTAGCCTTGTCATTATGGAAGCAAGTCTATTGTCGAGAATTTTGTTACTCTAAGGGATGGTAGCCTTGTTATTATGGAAGGTAGAATCTTGTCGATATTTTTGTTATTCCAAAGGATGGTAGCCTTGTCATTATGGAAGCTAGTCTGTTGTCGAGATTTTTGTTACTCGAATGGATGGTAACCTAGTCATTATGGAAGGTAGTCTGTTGTCGAGATTTTTGTTACTCCAATGGATGGTAGCCTTGTCATTATGGAAGGTAGTCTATTGTCGATATATTTTATACTCAAATGGATTGTAGCCATGTCATTATGGAAGTTAGTCTCTTGTGGATATTTTTGTTACTCCAATGATGGTACCCTTTTCATTATGGAAGGTAGTGTGCTCTCGAGATTTTTGTTACTCCAATGGATCGTAGCCTTGTCATTATGGAAGGTAGTCTGTTGTCGAGATTTCTGTTACTCCAATGGATGGTAGCCTTGTCATTATGGAAGGTAGTTTATTGTCGAGATTTTTGTTACCCCAATGGATGGTAGACTTGTCATTATGGAAGCAAGTCTATTATCGAGATTTTTGTTACTCTAAGGGATGGTAGCCTTGTTATTATGGAAGGTAGAATCTTGTCGATATTTTTTTTATTCCCAAGGATGGTAGCCTTGTCATTATGGAAGCTAGTCTGTTGTCGAGATTTTTGTTACTCGAATGGATGGTAACCTAGTCATTATGGAAGGTAGTCTGTTGTCGAGATTTTTGTTACTCCAATGGATGGTAGCCTTGTCATTATGGAAGGTAGTCTGTTGTCGAGATTTTTTATACTCAAATGGATTGTAGCCTTGTCATTATGGAAGGTAGTCTCTTGTGGATATTTTTGTTACTCCAATGATGGTACCCTTGTCATTATGGAAGGTAGTCTGCAGTCGAGATTTTTGTTACTCCAATGGATGGTAGCCTTGTCATTATGGAAGGTAGTCTGTTGTCGAGATTTTTTATACTACAATGGATGGTAGCCTTGTCATAATGGAAGGTAGTCACTTGTGGATATTTTTGTTACTCCAATGATGGTACCCTTGTTATTACGGAAGGTAGTGTGCTGTCGAGATTTTTGTTACTCCAATGGATGGTAGCCTTGTCATTATGGAAGGTAGTCTGTTGTCGAGATTTCTGTTACTCCAATGGATGGTAGCCTTGTCATTATAGAAGGTAGTCTGCTATCTGGATTTTTGTTACTCCAATGTATGGTGGCCTTGTCACTATGGAAGGTAGTATGTTGTCGATATCTTTGTAACTCCAATGGATGGTAGCCTTGTCATTATGGAAGCAAGTCTATTGTCGAGATTTTTGTTACTCTAAGGGATGGTAGCCTTGTTATTATGGAAGGTAGAATCTTGTCGATATTTTTGTTATTCCAAAGGATGGTAGCCTTATCATTATGGAAGCTAGTCTGTTGTCGAGATTTTTGTTACTCGAATGGATGGTAACCTAGTCATTATGGAAGGTAGTCTGTTGTCGAGATTTTTGTTACTCCAATGGATGGTAGCCTTGTCATTATGGAAGGTAGTCTGTTATCGATATTTTTTATACTCAAATGGATTGTAGCCTTGTCATTATGGAAGGTAGTCACTTGTGGATATTTTTGTTACTCCAATGATGGTACCCTTGTTATTATGGAAGGTAGTGTGCTGTCGAGATTTTTGTTACTCCAATGGATGGTAGCCTTGTCATTATGGAAGGTAGTCTGTTGTCGAGATTTCTGTTACTCCAATGGATGGTAGCCTTGTCATTATAGAAGGTAGTCTGCTATCTGGATTTTTGTTACTCCAATGGATGGTAGCCTGGTCACTATGGAAGGTAGTATGTTGTCGATATCTTTGTAACTCCAATGGATGGTAGCCTTGTCATTATGGAAGCAAGTCTATTGTCGAGAATTTTGTTACTCTAAGGGATGGTAGCCTTGTCATTATGGAAGGTAGAATCTTGTCGATATTTTTGTTATTCCAAAGGATGGTAGCCTTGTCATTATGGAAGCTAGTCTGTTGTCGAGATTTTTGTTACTCGAATGGATGGTAACCTAGTCATTATGGAAGGTAGTCTATTGTCGAGATTTTTGTTACTCCAATGGATGGTAGCCTTGTCATTATGGAAGGTAGTCTGTTGTCGATATATTTTATACTCAAATGGATTGTAGCCATGTCATTATGGAAGGTAGTCTCTTGTGGATATTTTTGTTACTCCAATGATGGTACCCTTTTCATTATGGAAGGTAGTGTGCTCTCGAGATTTTTGTTACTCCAATGGATCGTAGCCTTGTCATTATGGAAGGTAGTCTGTTGTCGAGATTTCTGTTACTCCAATGGATGGTAGCCTTGTCATTATGGAAGGTAGTTTATTGTCGAGATTTTTGTTACCCCAATGGATGGTCGACTTGTCATTATGGAAGGTAGTCTATTATCGATATTTTTGTTACTACATTGGATTGTAGGCTTGTCATTATGTAAGGTAGTGTGTTGTCGAGATTTTTGTTACTCCAATGGATGGTAGCCTTGTCATTATAGAAGGTAGTCTGCTATCTGGATTTTTGTTACTCCAATGGATGGTAGCCTTGTCACTATGGAAGGTAGTATGTTGTCGATATCTTTGTAACTCCAATGGATGGTAGCCTTGTCATTATGGAAGCAAGTCTATTGTCGAGATTTTTGTTACTCTAAGGGATGGTAGCCTTGTCATTATGGAAGGTAGTTTGTTGTCGAGATTTTTTATACTACAATGGATGGTAGCCTTGTCATAATGGAAGGTAGTCACTTGTGGATATTTTTGTTACTCCAATGATGGTACCCTTGTTATTATGGAAGGTAGTGTGCTATCGAGATTTTTTTTACTCCAATGGATGGTAGCCTTGTCATTATGGAAGGTAGTCTGTTGTCGAGATTTCTGTTACTCCATTGGATGGTAGCCTTGTCATTATGGAAGGTAGTCTGTTGTCGAGATTTTTTATACTACAATGGATGGTAGCCTTGTCATTATGGAAGGTAGTCACTTGTGGATATTTTTGTTACTCCAATGATGGTACCCTTGTTATTATGGAAGGTAGTGTGCTGTCGAGATTTTTGTTGCTCCAATGGATGGTAGCCTTGTCATTATGGAAGGTAGTCTGTTGTCGAGATTTCTGTTACTCCAATGGATGGTAGCCTTGTCATTATAGAAGGTAGTCTGCTATCTGGATTTTTGTTACTCCAATGGATGGTAGCCTTGTCACTATGGAAGGTAGTATGTTGTCGATATCTTTGTAACTCCAATGGATGGTAGCCTTGTCATTATGGAAGCAAGTCTATTGTCGAGATTTTTGTTACTCTTAGGGATGGTAGCCTTGTTATTATGGAAGGTAGAATCTTGTCGATATTTTTGTTATTCCAAAGGATGGTAGCCTTGTCATTATGGAAGCTAGTCTATTGTCGAGATTTTTGTTACTCGAATGGATGGTAACCTAGTCATTATGGAAGGTAGTCTGTTGTCGAGATTTTTGTTACTCCAATGGATGGTAGCCTTGTCATTATGGAAGGTAGTCTGTTGTCGATATTTTTTATACTACAATGGATGGTAGCCTTGTCATTATGGAAGGTAGTCACTTGTGGATATTTTTGTTACTCCAATGATGGTACCCTTGTTATTATGGAAGGTAGTGTGCTGTCGAGATTTTTGTTTCTCCAATGGATGGTAGCCTTGTCATTATGGAAGGTAGTGTGTTGTCGAGATTTCTGTTACTCCAATGGATGGTAGCCTTGTCATTATAGAAGGTAGTCTGCTATCTGGATTTTTGTTACTCCAATGGATGGTAGCCTTGTCACTATGGAAGGTAGTATGTTGTCGAGATTTTTTATACTACAATGGATGGTAGCCTTGTCATTATGGAAGGTAGTCACTTGTGGATATTTTTGTTACTCCAATGATGGTACCCTTGTTATTATGGAAGGTAGTGTGCTGTCGAGATTTTTGTTACTCCAATGGATGGTAGCCTTGTCATTATGGAAGGTAGTCTGTTGTCGAGATTTCTGTTACTCCAATGGATGGTAGCCTTGTCATTATAGAAGGTAGTCTGCTATCTGGATTTTTGTTACTCCAATGGATGGTAGCCTTGTCATTATGGAAGCAAGTCTATTATCGAGATTTTTGTTACTCTAAGGGATGGTAGCCTTGTTATTATGGAAGGTAGAATCTTGTCGATATTTTTGTTATTCCAAAGGATGGTAGCCTTGTCATTATGGAAGCTAGTCTGTTGTCGAGATTTTTGTTACTCGAATGGATGGTAACCTAGTCATTATGGAAGGTAGTTTGTTGTCGAGATTTTTGTTACTCCAATGGATGGTAGCCTTGTCATTATGGAAGGTAGTCTGTTGTTGAGATTTTTTATACTCAAATGGATTGTAGCCTTGTCATTATGGAAGGTAGTCTCTTGTGGATATTTTTGTTACTCCAATGATGGTACCCTTGTTATTATGGAAGGTAGTCTGCAGTCGAGATTTTTGTTACTCCAATGGATGGTAGCCTTGTCATTATGGAAGGTAGTCTGTTGTCGAGATTTTTTATACTACAATGGATGGTAGCCTTGTCATAATGGAAGGTAGTCACTTGTGGATATTTTTGTTACTCCAATGATGGTACCCTTGTTATTATGGAAGGTAGTGTGCTGTCGAGATTTTTGTTACTCCAATGGATGGTAGCCTTGTCATTATGGAAGGTAGTCTCTTGTCGAGATTTCTGTTACTCCAATGGATGGTAGCCTTGTCATTATAGAAGGTAGTCTGCTATCTGGATTTTTGTTACTCCAATGTATGGTGGCCTTGTCACTATGGAAGGTAGTATGTTATCGATATCTTTGTAACTCCAATGGATGGTAGCCTTGTCATTATGGAAGCAAGTCTATTGTCGAGATTTTTGTTACTCTAAGGGATGGTAGCCTTGTTATTATGGAAGGTAGAATCTTGTCGATATTTTTGTTATTCCAAAGGATGGTAGCCTTATCATTATGGAAGCTAGTCTGTTGTTGAGATTTTTGTTACTCGAATGGATGGTAACCTAGTCATTATGGAAGGTAGTCTGTTGTCGAGATTTTTGTTACTCCAATGGATGGTAGCCTTGTCATTATGGAAGGTAGTCTATTGTCGATATTTTTTATACTCAAATGGATTGTAGCCTTGTCATTATGGAAGGTAGTCTCTTGTGGATATTTTTGTTACTCCAATGATGGTACCCTTGTCATTATGGAAGGTAGTCTGCAGTCGAGATTTTTGTTACTCCAATGGATGGTAGCCTTGTCATTATGGAAGGTAGTCTGTTGTCGAGATTTTTTATACTACAGTGGATGGTAGCCTTGTCATTATGGAAGGTAGTCACTTGTGGATATTTTTGTTACTCCAATGATGGTACCCTTGTTATTATGGAAGGTAGTGTGCTGTCGAGATTTTTGTTACTCCAATGGATGGTAGCCTTGTCATTATGGAAGGTAGTCTGTTGTCGAGATTTCTGTTACTCCAATGGATGGTAGCCTTGTCATTATAGAAGGTAGTCTGCTATCTGGATTTTTGTTACTCGAATGGATGGTAGCCTTGTCACTATGGAAGGTAGTATGTTGTCGATATCTTTGTAACTCCAATGGATGGTAACCTTGTCATTATGGAAGCAAGTCTATTGTCGAGATTTTTGTTACTCTAAGGGATGGTAGCCTTGTTATTATGGAAGGTAGAATCTTGTCGATATTTTTGTTATTCCAAAGGATGGTAGCCTTGTCATTATGGAAGCTAGTCTGTTGTCGAGATTTTTGTTACTCGAATGGATGGTAACCTAGTCATTATGGAAGGTAGTCTGTTGTCGAGATTTTTGTTACTCCAATGGATGGTAGCCTTGTCATTATGGAAGGTAGTCTGTTGTCGAGATTTTTTATACTACAATGGATGGTAGCCTTGTCATTATGGAAGGTAGTCACTTGTGGATATTTTTGTTACTCCAATGATGGTACCCTTGTTATTATGGAAGGTAGTGTGCTGTCGAGATTTTTGTTACTCCAATGGATGGTAGCCTTGTCATTATGGAAGGTAGTTTGTTGTCGAGATTTCTGTTACTCCAATGGATGGTAGCCTTGTCATTATAGAAGGTAGTCTGCTATCTGGATTTTTGTTACTCCAATGGATGGTAGCCTTGTCACTTTGGAAGGTAGTATGTTGTCGAGATTTTTTATACTACAATGGATGGTAGCCTTGTCATTATGGAAGGTAGTCACTTGTGGATATTTTTGTTACTCCAATGATGGTACCCTTGTTATTATGGAAGGTAGTGTGCTGTCGAGATTTTTGTTACTCTAATGGATGGTAGCCTTGTCATTATGGAAGGTAGTCTGTTGTCGAGATTTCTGTTACGCCAATGGATGGTAGCCTTGTCATTATAGAAGGTAGTCTGCTATCTGGATTTTTGTTACTCCAATGGATGGTAGCCTTGTCATTATGGAAGCAAGTCTATTATCGAGATTTTTGTTACTCTAAGGGATGGTAGCCTTGTTATTATGGAAGGTAGAATCTTGTCGATATTTTTGTTATTCCAAAGGATGGTAGCCTTGTCATTATGGAAGCTAGTCTGTTGTCGAGATTTTTGTTACTCGAATGGATGGTAACCTAGTCATTATGGAAGGTAGTTTGTTGTCGAGATTTTTGTTACTCCAATGGATGGTAGCCTTGTCATTATGGAAGGTAGTCTGTTGTTGAGATTTTTTATACTCAAATGGATTGTAGCCTTGTCATTATGGAAGGTAGTCTCTTGTGGATATTTTTGTTACTCCAATGATGGTACCCTTGTTATTATGGAAGGTAGTCTGCAGTCGAGATTTTTGTTACTCCAATGGATGGTAGCCTTGTCATTATGGAAGGTAGTCTGTTGTCGAGATTTTTTATACTACAATGGATGGTAGCCTTGTCATAATGGAAGGTAGTCACTTGTGGATATTTTTGTTACTCCAATGATGGTACCCTTGTTATTATGGAAGGTAGTGTGCTGTCGAGATTTTTGTTACTCCAATGGATGGTAGCCTTGTCATTATGGAAGGTAGTCTGTTGTCGAGATTTCTGTTACTCCAATGGATGGTAGCCTTGTCATTATAGAAGGTAGTCTGCTATCTGGATTTTTGTTACTCCAATGTATGGTGGCCTTGTCACTATGGAAGGTAGTATGTTATCGATATCTTTGTAACTCCAATGAATGGTAGCCTTGTCATTATGGAAGCAAGTCTATTGTCGAGATTTTTGTTACTCTAAGGGATGGTAGCCTTGTTATTATGGAAGGTAGAATCTTGTCGATATTTTTGTTATTCCAAAGGATGGTAGCCTTATCATTATGGAAGCTAGTCTGTTGTTGAGATTTTTGTTACTCGAATGGATGGTAACCTAGTCATTATGGAAGGTAGTCTGTTGTCGAGATTTTTGTTACTCCAATGGATGGTAGCCTTGTCATTATGGAAGGTAGTCTATTGTCGATATTTTTTATACTCAAATGGATTGTAGCCTTGTCATTATGGAAGGTAGTCTCTTGTGGATATTTTTGTTACTCCAATGATGGTACCCTTGTCATTATGGAAGGTAGTCTGCAGTCGAGATTTTTGTTACTCCAATGGATGGTAGCCTTGTCATTATGGAAGGTAGTCTGTTGTCGAGATTTTTTATACTACAGTGGATGGTAGCCTTGTCATTATGGAAGGTAGTCACTTGTGGATATTTTTGTTACTCCAATGATGGTACCCTTGTTATTATGGAAGGTAGTGTGCTGTCGAGATTTTTGTTACTCCAATGGATGGTAGCCTTGTCATTATGGAAGGTAGTCTGTTGTCGAGATTTCTGTTACTCCAATGGATGGTAGCCTTGTCATTATAGAAGGTAGTCTGCTATCTGGATTTTTGTTACTCGAATGGATGGTAGCCTTGTCACTATGGAAGGTAGTATGTTGTCGATATCTTTGTAACTCCAATGGATGGTAACCTTGTCATTATGGAAGCAAGTCTATTGTCGAGATTTTTGTTACTCTAAGGGATGGTAGCCTTGTTATTATGGAAGGTAGAATCTTGTCGATATTTTTGTTATTCCAAAGGATGGTAGCCTTGTCATTATGGAAGCTAGTCTGTTGTCGAGATTTTTGTTACTCGAATGGATGGTAACCTAGTCATTATGGAAGGTAGTCTGTTGTCGAGATTTTTGTTACTCCAATGGATGGTAGCCTTGTCATTATGGAAGGTAGTCTGTTGTCGAGATTTTTTATACTACAATGGATGGTAGCCTTGTCATTATGGAAGGTAGTCACTTGTGGATATTTTTGTTACTCCAATGATGGTACCCTTGTTATTATGGAAGGTAGTGTGCTGTCGAGATTTTTGTTACTCCAATGGATGGTAGCCTTGTCATTATGGAAGGTAGTTTGTTGTCGAGATTTCTGTTACTCCAATGGATGGTAGCCTTGTCATTATAGAAGGTAGTCTGCTATCTGGATTTTTGTTACTCCAATGGATGGTAGCCTTGTCACTTTGGAAGGTAGTATGTTGTCGAGATTTTTTATACTACAATGGATGGTAGCCTTGTCATTATGGAAGGTAGTCACTTGTGGATATTTTTGTTACTCCAATGATGGTACCCTTGTTATTATGGAAGGTAGTGTGCTGTCGAGATTTTTGTTACTCTAATGGATGGTAGCCTTGTCATTATGGAAGGTAGTCTGTTGTCGAGATTTCTGTTACGCCAATGGATGGTAGCCTTGTCATTATAGAAGGTAGTCTGCTATCTGGATTTTTGTTACTCCAATGGATGGTAGCCTTGTCATTATGGAAGCAAGTCTATTATCGAGATTTTTGTTACTCTAAGGGATGGTAGCCTTGTTATTATGGAAGGTAGAATCTTGTCGATATTTTTGTTATTCCAAAGGATGGTAGCCTTGTCATTATGGAAGCTAGTCTGTTGTCGAGATTTTTGTTACTCGAATGGATGGTAACCTAGTCATTATGGAAGGTAGTTTGTTGTCGAGATTTTTGTTACTCCAATGGATGGTAGCCTTGTCATTATGGAAGGTAGTCTGTTGTTGAGATTTTTTATACTCAAATGGATTGTAGCCTTGTCATTATGGAAGGTAGTCTCTTGTGGATATTTTTGTTACTCCAATGATGGTACCCTTGTTATTATGGAAGGTAGTCTGCAGTCGAGATTTTTGTTACTCCAATGGATGGTAGCCTTGTCATTATGGAAGGTAGTCTGTTGTCGAGATTTTTTATACTACAATGGATGGTAGCCTTGTCATAATGGAAGGTAGTCACTTGTGGATATTTTTGTTACTCCAATGATGGTACCCTTGTTATTATGGAAGGTAGTGTGCTGTCGAGATTTTTGTTACTCCAATGGATGGTAGCCTTGTCATTATGGAAGGTAGTCTGTTGTCGAGATTTCTGTTACTCCAATGGATGGTAGCCTTGTCATTATAGAAGGTAGTCTGCTATCTGGATTTTTGTTACTCCAATGTATGGTGGCCTTGTCACTATGGAAGGTAGTATGTTATCGATATCTTTGTAACTCCAATGGATGGTAGCCTTGTCATTATGGAAGCAAGTCTATTGTCGAGATTTTTGTTACTCTAAGGGATGGTAGCCTTGTTATTATGGAAGGTAGAATCTTGTCGATATTTTTGTTATTCCAAAGGATGGTAGCCTTATCATTATGGAAGCTAGTCTGTTGTTGAGATTTTTGTTACTCGAATGGATGGTAACCTAGTCATTATGGAAGGTAGTATGTTGTCGAAATTTTTGTTACTCCAATGGATGGTAGCCTTGTCATTATGGAAGGTAGTCTATTGTCGATATTTTTTATACTCAAATGGATTGTAGCCTTGTCATTATGGAAGGTAGTCTCTTGTGGATATTTTTGTTACTCCAATGATGGTACCCTTGTCATTATGGAAGGTAGTCTGCAGTCGAGATTTTTGTTACTCCAATGGATGGTAGCCTTGTCATTATGGAAGGTAGTCTGTTGTCGAGATTTTTTATACTACAGTGGATGGTAGCCTTGTCATTATGGAAGGTAGTCACTTGTGGATATTTTTGTTACTCCAATGATGGTACCCTTGTTATTATGGAAGGTAGTGTGCTGTCGAGATTTTTGTTACTCCAATGGATGGTAGCCTTGTCATTATGGAAGGTAGTCTGTTGTCGAGATTTCTGTTACTCCAATGGATGGTAGCCTTGTCATTATAGAAGGTAGTCTGCTATCTGGATTTTTGTTACTCGAATGGATGGTAGCCTTGTCACTATGGAAGGTAGTATGTTGTCGATATCTTTGTAACTCCAATGGATGGTAACCTTGTCATTATGGAAGCAAGTCTATTGTCGAGATTTTTGTTACTCTAAGGGATGGTAGCCTTGTTATTATGGAAGGTAGAATCTTGTCGATATTTTTGTTATTCCAAAGGATGGTAGCCTTGTCATTATGGAAGCTAGTCTGTTGTCGAGATTTTTGTTACTCGAATGGATGGTAACCTAGTCATTATGGAAGGTAGTCTGTTGTCGAGATTTTTGTTACTCCAATGGATGGTAGCCTTGTCATTATGGAAGGTAGTCTGTTGTCGAGATTTTTTATACTACAATGGATGGTAGCCTTGTCATTATGGAAGGTAGTCACTTGTGGATATTTTTGTTACTCCAATGATGGTACCCTTGTTATTATGGAAGGTAGTGTGCTGTCGAGATTTTTGTTACTCCAATGGATGGTAGCCTTGTCATTATGGAAGGTAGTTTGTTGTCGAGATTTCTGTTACTCCAATGGATGGTAGCCTTGTCATTATAGAAGGTAGTCTGCTATCTGGATTTTTGTTACTCCAATGGATGGTAGCCTTGTCACTTTGGAAGGTAGTATGTTGTCGAGATTTTTTATACTACAATGGATGGTAGCCTTGTCATTATGGAAGGTAGTCACTTGTGGATATTTTTGTTACTCCAATGATGGTACCCTTGTTATTATGGAAGGTAGTGTGCTGTCGAGATTTTTGTTACTCTAATGGATGGTAGCCTTGTCATTTTGGAAGGTAGTCTGTTGTCGAGATTTCTGTTACGCCAATGGATGGTAGCCTTGTCATTATAGAAGGTAGTCTGCTATCTGGATTTTTGTTACTCCAATGGATGGTAGCCTTGTCATTATGGAAGCAAGTCTATTATCGAGATTTTTGTTACTCTAAGGGATGGTAGCCTTGTTATTATGGAAGGTAGAATCTTGTCGATATTTTTTTTATTCCCAAGGATGGTAGCCTTGTCATTATGGAAGCTAGTCTGTTGTCGAGATTTTTGTTACTCGAATGGATGGTAACCTAGTCATTATGGAAGGTAGTCTGTTGTCGAGATTTTTGTTACTCCAATGGATGGTAGCCTTGTCATTATGGAAGGTAGTCTGTTGTCGAGATTTTTTATACTCAAATGGATTGTAGCCTTGTCATTATGGAAGGTAGTCTCTTGTGGATATTTTTGTTACTCCAATGATGGTACCCTTGTCATTATGGAAGGTAGTCTGCAGTCGAGATTTTTGTTACTCCAATGGATGGTAGCCTTGTCATTATGGAAGGTAGTCTGTTGTCGAGATTTTTTATACTACAATGGATGGTAGCCTTGTCATAATGGAAGGTAGTCACTTGTGGATATTTTTGTTACTCCAATGATGGTACCCTTGTTATTATGGAAGGTAGTGTGCTGTCGAGATTTTTGTTACTCCAATGGATGGTAGCCTTGTCATTATGGAAGGTAGTCTGTTGTCGAGATTTCTGTTACTCCAATGGATGGTAGCCTTGTCATTATAGAAGGTAGTCTGCTATCTGGATTTTTGTTACTCCAATGTATTGTGGCCTTGTCACTATGGAAGGTAGTATGTTGTCGATATCTTTGTAACTCCAATGGATGGTAGCCTTGTCATTATGGAAGCAAGTCTATTGTCGAGATTTTTGTTACTCTAAGGGATGGTAGCCTTGTTATTATGGAAGGTAGAATCTTGTCGATATTTTTGTTATTCCAAAGGATGGTAGCCTTATCATTATGGAAGCTAGTCTGTTGTCGAGATTTTTGTTACTCGAATGGATGGTAACCTAGTCATTATGGAAGGTAGTCTGTTGTCGAGATTTTTGTTACTCCAATGGATGGTAGCCTTGTCATTATGGAAGGTAGTCTGTTGTCGATATTTTTTATACTCAAATGGATTGTAGCCTTGTCATTATGGAAGGTAGTCACTTGTGGATATTTTTGTTACTCCAATGATGGTACCCTTGTTATTATGGAAGGTAGTGTGCTGTCGAGATTTTTGTTACTCCAATGGATGGTAGCCTTGTCATTATGGAAGGTAGTCTGTTGTCGAGATTTCTGTTACTCCAATGGATGGTAGCCTTGTCATTATAGAAGGTAGTCTGCTATCTGGATTTTTGTTACTCCAATGGATGGTATCCTGGTCACTATGGAAGGTAGTATGTTGTCGATATCTTTGTAACTCCAATGGATGGTAGCCTTGTCATTATGGAAGCAAGTCTATTGTCGAGAATTTTGTTACTCTAAGGGATGGTAGCCTTGTTATTATGGAAGGTAGAATCTTGTCGATATTTTTGTTATTCCAAAGGATGGTAGCCTTGTCATTATGGAAGCTAGTTTGTTGTCGAGATTTTTGTTACTCGAATGGATGGTAACCTAGTCATTATGGAAGGTAGTCTGTTGTCGAGATTTTTGTTACTCCAATGGATGGTAGCCTTGTCATTATGGAAGGTAGTCTGTTGTCGAGATTTTTTATACTCAAATGGATTGTAGCCTTGTCATTATGGAAGGTAGTCTCTTGTGGATATTTTTGTTACTCCAATGATGGTACCCTTGTCATTATGGAAGGTAGTCTGCAGTCGAGATTTTTGTTACTCCAATGGATGGTAGCCTTGTCATTATGGAAGGTAGTCTGTTGTCGAGATTTTTTATACTACAATGGATGGTAGCCTTGTCATAATGGAAGGTAGTCACTTGTGGATATTTTTGTTACTCCAATGATGGTACCCTTGTTATTACGGAAGGTAGTGTGCTGTCGAGATTTTTGTTACTCCAATGGATGGTAGCCTTGTCATTATGGAAGGTAGTCTGTTGTCGAGATTTCTGTTACTCCAATGGATGGTAGCCTTGTCATTATAGAAGGTAGTCTGCTATCTGGATTTTTGTTACTCCAATGTATGGTGGCCTTGTCACTATGGAAGGTAGTATGTTGTCGATATCTTTGTAACTCCAATGGATGGTAGCCTTGTCATTATGGAAGCAAGTCTATTGTCGAGATTTTTGTTACTCTAAGGGATGGTAGCCTTGTTATTATGGAAGGTAGAATCTTGTCGATATTTTTGTTATTCCAAAGGATGGTAGCCTTATCATTATGGAAGCTAGTCTGTTGTCGAGATTTTTGTTACTCGAATGGATGGTAACCTAGTCATTATGGAAGGTAGTCTGTTGTCGAGATTTTTGTTACTCCAATGGATGGTAGCCTTGTCATTATGGAAGGTAGTCTGTTGTCGATATTTTTTATACTCAAATGGATTGTAGCCTTGTCATTATGGAAGGTAGTCACTTGTGGATATTTTTGTTACTCCAATGATGGTACCCTTGTTATTATGGAAGGTAGTGTGTTGTCGAGATTTTTGTTACTCTAATGGATGGTAGCCTTGTCATTATGGAAGGTAGTCTGTTGTCGAGATTTCTGTTACTCCAATGGATGGTAGCCTTGTCATTATAGAAGGTAGTCTGCTATCTGGATTTTTGTTACTCCAATGGATGGTAGCCTGGTCACTATGGAAGGTAGTATGTTGTCGATATCTTTGTAACTCCAATGGATGGTAGCCTTGTCATTATGGAAGCAAGTCTATTGTCGAGAATTTTGTTACTCTAAGGGATGGTAGCCTTGTCATTATGGAAGGTAGAATCTTGTCGATATTTTTGTTATTCCAAAGGATGGTAGCCTTGTCATTATGGAAGCTAGTCTGTTGTCGAGATTTTTGTTACTCGAATGGATGGTAACCTAGTCATTATGGAAGGTAGTCTATTGTCGAGATTTTTGTTACTCCAATGGATGGTAGCCTTGTCATTATGGAAGGTAGTCTGTTGTCGATATATTTTATACTCAAATGGATTGTAGCCATGTCATTATGGAAGGTAGTCTCTTGTGGATATTTTTGTTACTCCAATGATGGTACCCTTTTCATTATGGAAGGTAGTGTGCTCTCGAGATTTTTGTTACTCCAATGGATCGTAGCCTTGTCATTATGGAAGGTAGTCTGTTGTCGAGATTTCTGTTACTCCAATGGATGGTAGCCTTGTCATTATGGAAGGTAGTTTATTGTCGAGATTTTTGTTACCCCAATGGATGGTAGACTTGTCATTATGGAAGGTAGTCTATTATCGATATTTTTGTTACTACATTGGATTGTAGGCTTGTCATTATGTAAGGTAGTGTGTTATCGAGATTTTTGTTACTCCAATGGATGGTAGCCTTGTCATTATAGAAGGTAGTCTGCTATCTGGATTTTTGTTACTCCAATGGATGGTAGCCTTGTCACTATGGAAGGTAGTATGTTGTCGATATCTTTGTAACTCCAATGGATGGTAGCCTTGTCATTATGGAAGCAAGTCTATTGTCGAGATTTTTGTTACTCTAAGGGATGGTAGCCTTGTTATTATGGAAGGTAGAATCTTGTCGATATTTTTGTTATTCCAAAGGATGGTAGCCTTGTCATTATGGAAGCTAGTCTGTTGTCGAGATTTTTGTTACTCAAATGGATGGTAACCTAGTCATTATGGAAGGTAGTCTGTTGTCGAGATTTTTGTTACTCCAATGGATGGTAGCCTTGTCATTATGGAAGGTAGTCTGTTGTCGAGATTTTTAATAATCCAATGGATTGTAGCCTTGTCATTATGGAAGGTAGTCTCTTGCGGATATTTTTGTTACTCCAATGATGGTACCCTTATCATTATGGAAGGTAGTGTGCTGTCGAAATTTTTGTTACTCCAATGGATGGTATCCTTGTCATTATGGAAGGTAGTCTGTTGTCGCGATTTTTGTTACTCCAATGAATGATAGCCTTGTTATTATGGAAGGTAGGTTATTGTCGGGATTTTTGTTACTCCAATGGATGGTAGCCTTGTCATTATGGAAGGTAGTTTGTTGTCCAGATTTTTGTTACAACAATAGATGGTAGCCTTGTCATTATGGAAGGTAGTTTGTTGTCGAGATTTTTGTCACTGCAATGTATGGTAGCCTTGTCATTATGGAAGGTATTTTGTCGTTGTGATTTTCTGTTACTCCAATGGATGGTAGCCTTGACATTAAGGACGGTAGTCTATTGTTCATATGTTTGTTACTCCAATGGATGGTAGACTTGTCATTATGGAAGGTAATCTATTGTCGATATTTTCGTTACTCCATTGGATGGTAGCCTTGTCATTATGGAAGGTAGTGTGTTGTCGATATTTTAGTTATTCCCATGGATGGTAGCCTGGTCATTATGGAAGCTAGTCTGTTGAGATTTTCGTTACTCCAATGGATGGTAGCCTTGTTATTATGGAAGGTAGTCTATTTTCGATATTTTTGTTATTCCAATTGATGGTAGCCTTGTCATTATGGAAGGTAGTTCGATATCGTGATTTTTGTTATTCCAATGGATTGTAGCCTTGTCGTTATGGAAGGTAGTCTGTTGTCGATATCTTTGTATCTCCAATGGATGGTAGCCTTGTCATTATGGAAGCAAGTCTATTGTCGAGATTTTTGTTACTCTAAGGGATGGTAGCCTAGTTATTATGGAAGGTAGAATCTTGTCGATATTTTTGTTATTCCAAAGGATGGTAGCCTTGTCATTATGGAAGCTAGTCTGTTGTCGAGATTTTTGTTACTCAAATGGATGGTAACCTAGTCATTATGGAAGGTAGTCTGTTGTCGAGATTTTTGTTACTCCAATCGATGGTAGCCTTGTCATTATGGAAGGTAGTCTGTTGTCGAGATTTTTTATACTCAAATGGATTGTAGCCTTGTCATTATGGAAGGTAGTCTCTTGTGGATATTTTTGTTACTCCAATGATGGTGCCCTTGTCATTATGGAAGGTAGTCTGCAGTCGAGATTTTTGTTACTCCAATGGATGGTAGCCTTGTCATTATGGAAGGTAGTGTGTTGTCGAGATTTCTGTTACTCCAATGAATGATAGCCTTGTCATTATGGAAGGTAGGTTATTGTCGGGATTTTTGTTACTCCAATGGATGGTAGCCTTGTCATTATGGAAGGTAGTCTATTGTCCATATTTTTGTTACAATAATAGATGGTAGCCTTGTCATTATGGAAGGTAGTCTGTTGTCGAGATTTTTGTCACTGAAATGGATGGTAGCCTTGTTATTATGTAAGGTAGTCTGTCGTTGTGATTTTGTGTTACTCCAATGGATGGTAGCCTTGTCATTAAGGATGGTAGTCTGTTGTTCATATTTTTGTTACTCCAATGGATGGTATACTTGTCATTATGGAAGGAAATCTATTGTCGATATTTTTGTTACTCCATTGGATGGTAGCCTTGTCATTATGGAAGGTAGTGTGTTGTCGATATTTTTGTTATTCCAATGGATGGTAGCCTGGTCATTATGGAAGCTAGTCTGTTGTCGAGATTTTTGTTACTCCAATGGATGGTAGCCTTGTCATTATGGAAGGTAGTCTATTGTCGATATTTTTGTTATTCCAATGGATGGTAGCCTTATCATTATGGAAGGTAGTCCGTTTTCATGATTTTTGTTACTCCAATGGATTGTAGCCTTGTCGTTATGGAAGGTAGTCTGTTGTCGATATCTATGTTAATCCAATGGACGGTAGCCTTGTCATTATGGAAGGTAGTCTATTGTCGAGATTATTGTTACTCCAATGGATGGTAGCCTTGTCATTATGGAAGGTAGTCTGTTGTCAAGATTTTTTATACTACAATGGATGGTAGCCTTGTAATTATGGAAGGTAGTCACTTGTGGAGATTTTTGTTACTCCAATGGATGGTAGCCTTGTCATTATGGAAGGTAGTCTGCTGTCGAGATTTTTGTTACTCCAATGGATGGTAGCCTTGTCATTATGGAAGGTAGTCTGCTGTCGGGATTTTTGTTACACCAATGGATGGTAGCCTTGTCACTATGGAAGGTAGTATGTTGTCGATATCTTTGTAACTCCAATGGATGTTAGCCTTGTCATTATGGAAGCTAGTCTATTGTCGAGATTTTTGTTACTCTAAGGGATGGTAGCCTTATTATTATGGAAAGTAGAATCTTGTCGATATTTTTGTTATTCCAAAGGATGGTAGCCTTGTCATTATGGAAGCTAGTCTGTTCTCGAGATTTTTGTTACTCGAATGGAGGGTAACCTAGTCATTATGGAAGGTAGTCTGTTGTCGAGATTTTTGTTACTCCAATGGATGGTAGTCTTGTCATTATGGAAGGTAGTCCTATGTCGAGATTTTTTATACTCAAATGGATTGTAGCCTTGTCATTATGGAAAGGTAGTCTCTTGCGGATATTTTTGTTACTCCAATCATGGTACCCTTTTCATTATGGAAGGTAGTCTGCTGTCGAGATTTTTGTTACTCCAATGGATGGTACCCTTGTCATTATGGAAGGTAATCTGTTGTCGCGATTTCTGTTACTCCAATGAATGATAGCCTTGTCATTATGGAAGGTAGGTTATTGTCAGGATTTTTGTTTCTCTAATGGATGGTAGCCTTGTCATTATGGAACGTAGTCTGTTGTCGAGATTTTTGTTACAATAATAGATGGTAGCCTAGTCATTATGGAAGGTAGTCTGTTGTCGAGATTTTTGTCACTGCAATGGATGGTAGCCTTGTCATTATGGAAGGTAGTTTGTCGTTGTGATTTTGTGTTACTCCAATGGATGGTAGCCTTGTCCTTAAGGACGGTAGTCTGTTGTTCATATTTTTGTTACTCCAATGGATGGTAGACTTGTCATTATGGAAGGTAATCTATTATCGATATTTTTGTTACTCCATTGGATGGTACCCTTGTCATTATGGAAGGTAGTGTGCTGTCAAGATTTTTGTTACTCCAATGGATGGTATCCTTGTCATTATGGAAGGTAGTCTGTTGTCGATATTTTTGTGACTACATTGGATGGTAGCCTTGTCATTATGGAAGGTAGTCTATTATCGATATTTTTGTTTTTCCAATGGATGGTAGCCTTTTCATTAGGGAAGGTAGTCTGTTGTCGTGATTTTTGTTACTCCAATGGATTGTAGCCTTGTCGTTATGGAAGGTAGTCTGTTGTCAATATCTTTGTTAATCCAATGGACGGTAGCCTAGTCATTATGGAAGGTAGTCTGTTGTCGAGATTTTTGTTACTCCAATGGATGGTAGCCTTGTCATTATGGAAGGTAGTCTGTTGTCGAGATTTTTTATACTCCAATAGATGGTAGCCTTGTCATTATGGAAGGTAGTCACTTGTGGATATTTTTGTTACTCCAATGATGGTACCCTTGTCATTATGGAAGGTAGTGTGCTGTCAAGATTTTTGTTACTCCAATGGATGGTATCCTTGTCATTATGGAAGGTAGTCTGTTGTCGAGATTTGTTACTCCAATGGATGGTAGCCTTGTCATTATGGAAGGTAGTCTGCTGTCGGGATTTTTGTTACTCCAATGGATGGTAGCCTTGTCACTATGGAAGGTAGTATGTTGTCGATATCTTTGTAACTCCAATGAATGGTAGCCTTGTCATTATGGAAGCTAGTCTATTGTCGAGATTTTTGTTACTCTAAGGGATGGTAGCCCTGTTATTATGGAAGGTAGAATCTTGTCGATATTTTTGTTATTCCAAAGGATGGTAGCCTTGTCATTATGGAAGCTAGTATGTTGTCGAGATTTTTGTTACTCGAATGGATGGTAACCTAGTCATTATGGAAGGTACTCTGTTGTCGAGATTTTGGTTACTCCAATGGATGGTAGCCTTGTCATTATGGAAGGTAGTCTGTTGTCGATATTTTTTATACTCCAATGGATTGTAGCCTTGTCATTATGGAAGGTAGTCTCTTGCGGATATTTTTGTTACTCCAATGATGGTACCCTTGTCATTATGGAAGGTAGTATGCTGTCGAGATTTTTGTTACTCCAATGGATGGTAGCCTTGTCATTATGGAAGGTAGTCTGTTGTCGATATCATTGTTAATCCAATGGACGGTAGCCTAGTCATTATGGAAGGTAGTCTGTTGTCAAGATTTTTGTTACTCCAATTGATGGTAGCCTTGTCATTATGGAAGGTAGTCTGTTGTCGAGATTTTTTATACTCCAATGGATGGTAGCCTTGTCATTATGGAAGGTAGTCACTTGTGGATATTTTTGTTACTCCAATGATGGTACCCTTGTCATTATGGAAGGTAGTGTGCTGTCAAGATTTTTGTTACTCCAATGGATGGTATCCTTGTCATTATGGAAGGTAGTCTGTTGTCGAGATTTTTGTTACTACATTGGATGGTAGCCTTTTCATTATGGAAGGTAGTCTATTGTCGATATTTTTGTTATTCCAATGGATGGTAGCCTTGTCATTAGGGAAGGTAGTCCGTTGTCGTGATTTTTGTTACTCCAATGGATTGTAGCCTTGTCGTTATGGAAGGTAGTCTGTTGTCGATATCTTTGTTAATCCAATGGACGGTAGCCTAGTCATTATGGAAGGTAGTCTGTTGTCGAGATTTTTGTTACTCCAATGAATGGTAGCCTTGTCATTATGGAAGGTAGTCTGTTGTCGAGATTTTTTATACTCCAATGGATGGTAGCCTTGTCATTATGGAAGGTAGTCACTTGTGGATATTTTTGTTACTCCAATGATGGTACCCTTCTCATTATGGAAGGTAGTGTGCTGTCAAGATTTTTGTTACTCCAATGGATGGTATCCTTGTCATTATGGAAGGTAGTCTGTTGTCGAGATTTCTGTTACTCCAATGGATGGTAGCCTTGTCATTATGGAAGGTAGTCTGCTGTCGAGATTTTTGTTACTCCAATGGATGGTAGCCTTGTCACTATGGAAGGTAGTATGTTGTCGATATCTTTGTAACTCCAATGAATGGTAGCCTTGTCATTATGGAAGCTAGTCTATTGTCGAGATTTTTGTTACTCTAAGGGATGGTAGCCCTGTTATTATGGAAGGTAGAATCTTGTCGATATTTTTGTTATTCCAAAGGATGGTAGCCTTGTCATTATGGAAGCTAGTATGTTGTCGAGATTTTTGTTACTCGAATGGATGGTAACCTAGTCATTATGGAAGGTAGTGTGTTGTCGAGATTTTGGTTACTCCAATGGATGGTAGCCTTGTCATTATGGAAGGTAGTCTGTTGTCGATATTTTTTATACTCCAATGGATTGTAGCCTTGTCATTATGGAAGGTAGTCTCTTGCGGATATTTTTGTTACTCCAATGATGGTACCCTTGTCATTATGGAAGGTAGTCTGCTGTCGAGATTTTTGTTACTCCAATGGATGGTAACCTTGTCATTATGGAAGGTAGTCTATTGTCGATATCATAGTTAATCCAATGGACGGTAGCCTAGTCATTATGGAAGGTAGTCTGTTGTCGAGATTTTTGTTACTCCAATGGATGGTAGCCTTGTCATTATGGAAGGTAGTCTGTTGTCGAGATTTTTTATACTCCAATGGATGGTAGCCTTGTCATTATGGAAGGTAGTCACTTGTGGATATTATTGTTACTCCAATGATGGTACCCTTGTCATTATGGAAGGTAGTGTGCTGTCAAGATTTTTGTTACTCCAATGGATGGTATCCTTGTTATTATGGAAGGTAGTCTGTTGTCGAGATTTTTGTTACTACATTGGATGGTAGCCTTGTCATTATGGAAGGTAGTCTATTGTCGAGATTTTTGTTACTACAATGGATTGTAGCCTTGTCGTTATGGAAGGTAGTTTGTTGTTGATATCTTTGTTACTCCAATGGATGGTAGCCTAGTCATTACGGAAGGTAGTCTGTTGTCGAGTTTTTTGTAACTCCAATGGATGGTAGCCTTGTCATTATGGAAGGTAGTCTATTGTTGAGATTTTTTATACTCCAATGGGTTACACCCTTGTCATTATGGAAGGTATTCTCTTGTGGATATTTTGGTTTCTCTAAAGATGGTACCTTGTCATTATGGAAGGTAGTCTGTTGTCGAGTTTTAGTCACAACAATGGATGGTAGCCTTGTCATTATGGAAGGTAGTATGTTGTCGATATCTTTGTTACTCCAATGGATGGTAGCCCTGTCATTATGGAAGGTAGTTTGTCGTCGAGATTTTTGTTACTCCATTGGATGGTAGCCTTGTCATTATGTAACGTAGTCTGTTGTCGAGATTTTTGTTATTCCAATGGATGGTAGCATTTTCATTATAAAAGGTAGTATATTATCGAGATTTTTGTCACTAAAATGGATGGTAGCCTTGTCATTATGGAAGGTAGTCTGTTGTCAATATCTTTGTTACTACAATGGATTGTAGCCTTGTCGTTATGGAAGGTAGTCTGTTGTCTAGATTTTTTATACTCCAATGGATTGTAGCCGTGTCATTATGGAAGGTAGTCCCTTGTGGATATTTTGGTTACTCCAATGATGGTACCCTTGTCATTATGGAAGGTAGTCTGTTGTCGAGATTTTTGTTACTCCAATGGCTGGTAGACTTCTCATTATCGAAGGTAGTCTGTTGTCGATATTTTTGTTACTCTAATGGATGGTAACCTTGTCATTATGGAAGGTAGTCTGTTGTCGATATTTTTGTTACTCCATTGGATGGTAGCCTTGTCATTATGGAAGGTAGTGTGTTGTCGATATTGTTGTTATTCCAATGGATGGTAGCGTTGTCATTATGGAAGGTAGTCTATTGTTGTGATTTTTGTTATTCCAATGGATGGTAGCCTTGTTATTATCGAAGATAGTATGTTGTAGATATCTTTGTTACCCCAATGGAAGGTAGTCTGTTGTCGAGATTTTTGTTACTCTAAGGGATGGTATCCTTGTCCATATGGAAGGTAGTCTGTTTTCGAAATTTTTGTTATTCCAATGGATGGAAGTGTTGTCATTATAGAAGGTAGTATATTGTCGAGATTTTTTTCACTACAATGGATGGTAGCCTTATCATTATGGAAGGTAGTCTGTTGTCGAGATTTTTGTTACTACAATGGATTGTAGCCTTGTCGTTATGGAAGGTAGTCTGTTGTCGATATCTTTTTTACTCCAATGGATGGTAGCCTTGTCATTAGGGAAGGTAGGTTGTGTATGATATTTTTGTTATTCCAATGGATGGTAGCCTTGTCATTATGAAAGGTAGTCTGTTGTCGTGATTTTTGTTACTCTAAGGGATGGTAGCCTTGTCATTATGGAAGGTAGTATGTTATCGATATCTTTGTTACTCCAATGGATGGTAACCTTTTCATTATGGAAGGTAGTTTGTTGTCGAGATTTTTGTTATTCCAATGGATGGTAGCATTGTCATTATAGAAGGTAGTATATTATCGAGATTTTTGTCATTAAAATGGATGGTAGCCTTATCATTATGGTAGGTAGTCTGTTGTCGAGATTTTTGTTACTACAATGTATTGTAGCCTTGTCGTTATGGAAGGTAGTTTGTTTTCGATATCTTTGTTACTCCAATGGATGGTAGCCTAGTCATTATGGAAGGTAGTTTGTGTACGAGATTTTAGTTACTCCAATGGTTGGTAGCCTTGTCATTATGGAAGGTAGTCTGTTGTCGAGAGTTTTTATACTCCAATGGATTGTAGCCTTGTCATTATGGAAGGTAGTCTATTGTGGATATTTTGGTTACTCCAATGATGGTACCCTTGTCATTATCGAAGGTAGTCTGTTGTCAATATTTTTGTTAATCCATTGGATGGTAGCCTTGTCATTCTGGAAGGTAGTGTGTTGTCGATATTTTTTTTATTCCAATGGATGGTAGCCTAGCCATTATGGAAGGTAGTTTGTTGTCATGATTTTTGTTATTCCAATGAATGGTATCCTTGTCATTATGGAAGGTAGTATGTTGTAGATATCTTTGTTTCTCCAATGGATGGTAGCCTTGTCATTATGGAAGGTAGTCTGTTGTGGAGATTTTTATTACTCTAAGGGATGGTAGCCTTGTCGTTATGGAATGTAGTTTGTTGTCGAGATTTTTGTTATTCCAATGGATGGTAGCCTTGTCATTATGGAAGGTAGTCTGTTGTCGAGATTTTTTTTACTCCAATGGATGTTAGCCTTGTGATGATAGAAGGTAGTCTATTGTCGAGATTTTTGTTACTACAATGGATTGTAGCCTTGTCGTTATGGAAGGTAGTATGTTGTCGATATCTTTGTTAGTCCAATGGATGGTAGCCTAGTCATTATGGAAGGTAGTCTATTGTCTAGATTTTTTATACTCCAATGGATTGTAGCCTTGTCATTATGGAAGGTAGACTCTTGTGGATATTTTGGTTACCCCAATGATGGTACCCTTGTCATTATGGAAGGTAGTCTGTTGTCGATATTTTTGTTACTCCAATGGCTGGTAGACTTCTCATTATCGAAGGTATTCTGTTGTCGAGATTTCTGTTACTCCAATGGATGGTAACCTTGTCATTATGGAAGGTAGTCTGTTGTCAATATTTTTGTTACTCCATTGGATGGTAGTCTTTTCATTATGGAAGATAGTGTGTTGTCGATATTTTTGTTATTCAAATGGATGGTAGCATTGTCATTATGGAAGGTAGTCTGTTGTCGTGATTTTTGTTATTCCAATGAATGGTAGCCTTGTCATTATGGAAGGTAGTATGTTGTAAATATCTTCGTTACCGCAATGGATGGTAGCCTTATTATTATGGAAGGTAGTCTGTTGTCGAGATTTTTGTTACTCTAAGGGATGGTATCCTTGTCCATATGGAAGGTAGTCTGTTGTCGAGATTTTTGTTATTCCAATGGATGGCAGCGTTGTCATTATAAAAGGTAGTATATTGTCGAGATTTTTGTCACTATAATGGATGGTAGCCTTGTCATTATGGAAGGTAGTCTTTTGTCGATATTTTTGATACTACAATGGATTGTAGCCTTGTCGTGATGGAAGGTAGTCTATTGTCGATATCTTTGTTACTCCAATGGATGGTAGCCTAGTCATTATTGAAGGCAGTTTGTGTATGATATTTTTGTTATTCCAATGGATGGTAGCCTTGTCATTATGAAAGGTAGTCTGTTGTCATGATTTTTGTTACTCTAAGGGATGGTAGCCTTGTCATTATGGAAGGTAGTATGTTGTCGATATATTTGTTACTCCAATGGATGGTAGCCTTGTCATTATGGAAGGTAGTCTGTTGTCGAGATTTTTGTTACTCTAAGGGATGGTAGCCTTGTCATTATGTAACGTAGTCCGTTGTCGATATTTTTGTTATTCCAATGGATGGTAGCATTGTCATTATAGAAGGTAGTATATTATCGAGATTTTTGTCACTAAAATGGGTGGTAGCCTTGTCATTATGGAAGGTAGTCTGTTGTCAATATCTTTGTTACTACAATGGATTGTAGCCTTGTCGTTATGGAGAGTAGTTTGTTGTCTAGATTTTTTATACTCCAATGGATTGTAGCCTTGTCATAATGGAAGGTAGTCTCTTGTGGATATTTTGGTTACTCCAATGATGGTACCCTTGTCATTATGGAAGGTAGTCTGTTGTCGAGATTTCTGTTACTCCACTGGATGGTAACCTTGTCATTATGGAAGGTAGTCTGTTGTCAATATTTTTGTTACTCCATTGGATGGTAGCCTTGTCATTATGGAAGGTAGTGTGTTGTCGATATTTTTGTTATTCCAATGGATGGTAGCATTGTCATTATGGAAGGTAGTCTGTTGTCGTGATATTTGTTATTCCAATGAATGGTAGCCTTGTCATGGAAGGTAGTATGTTGTAGATATCTTTGCTACCCCAAAGGATGGTAGCCTTGTCATTATGGAAGGTAGTCTGTTGTCGAGATTTTTGTTACTCTAAGGGATGGTATCCTTGTCCATATTGAAGGTAGTCTGTTGTCGAAATTTTTGTTATTCCAATGGATGGTAGCCTTATCATTATGAAAGGTAGTCTATTGTCGAGATTTTTGTTACTATAATAGATTGTAGACTTGTCATTATGGAAGGTAGTCTATTGCCGAGATTTTTTTTACTCCAATGGATGGTAGCCTTGTCATGATAGAAGGTAGTATTTTGTTAAGATTTTTGTCTCTACAATGGATGGTAGCCTTGTCATTATGGAAGGTAGTCTATTGTCGAGATTTTTGTTACTACAATGGATTATAGCCTTGTCGTTATGGAAGGTAGTATGTTGTCGATATCTTTGTTACTCCAATGGATGGTAGCCTAGTCATTATGGAAGGTAGTCTATTGTCTAGATTTTTTATACTTCAATGGATTGTAGCCTTGTCATTATGGAAGGTAGTCTCTTGTGGATATTTTGGTTACTCCAATGATGGTACCCTTGTCATTATGGAAGGTAGTCTGTTGTCGAGATTATTGTTACTCCAATGGATGGTAAACTTCTCATTATCGAAGGTAGTCTGTTGTCGAGATTTCTGTTACTCCAATGGATGGTAACCTTGTCATTATGGAAGGTAGTCTGTTGTCGATATTTTTGTTACTCCATTGGAAGGTAGCCTTGTCATTATGTAAGGTAGTGTGTTGTCGATATTTTTGTTATTCCAATGGATGGTAGCGTTGTCATTATGGAAGGTAGTCTGTTGTCGTGATTTTTGTTATTCCAATTAATGGTAGCCTTGTCATTATGGAAGGTAGTATGTTGTAGATATCTTTGTTACCCCAAAGGATGGTAGCCTTGTCATTATGGAAGGTAATTTGTTGTCGAGATTTTTGTTACTCTAAGGGATGGTATCCTTGTCCATATGGAAGGTAGTCTGTTGTCGACATTTTTGTTATTCCAATGGATGGTAGAGTTGTCATTATAGAAGGTAGTTTATATTCGATATTTTTTTCACTACAATGGATGGTAGCCTTGTCATTATCGAAGGTAGTCTGTTGTCGAGATTTCTGTTACTCCAATGGATGGTAGCCTTGTTATTATGAAAGGTAGTCTGTTGTCGATATTTTTGTTAATCCATTGGATGGTAGCCTTGTAATTATGGAAGGTAGTGTGTTGTCGATATTTTTTTTATTACAATGGATGGTCGCCTAGTCATTATGGAAGGTAGTCTGTTGTCGTGATTTTTATTATTCCAATGAATGGTAGCCTTGTCATTATGGAAGGTAGTATGTTGTCGATATCTTTTTTACAACAATGGATGGTAGCCTTGTCATTATGGAAGGTAGTCTGTTGTCGAGATTTTTGTTACTCTAAGGGATGGTAGCCTTGTCATTATGTAACATAGTCTGTTGTCGATATTTTTGTTATTCAAATGGATGGTAGCGTTGTCATTATGGAAGGTAGTCTGTTGTCGAGATTTTTGTCACTACACTGGATGGTAGACTTGTCATTATCGAAGGTAGTCTGTTGTCGAGATTTATGTTACTCCAATGGATGGTAGCCTTTTAATTATGAATGGTAGTATGTTGTCGATATTTTTGTTATTCCATTGGATGGTAGCCTTGTCATTCTGGAAGGTAGTTTGTTGTCGATATTTTTTTATTCCAATGGATGGTAGCCTAGTCATTATGGAAGGTAGTCTGTTGTCGTGATTTTTGTTATTATAATGAATGGTAGCCTGGTCATTATGGAAGGTAGTATGTTGTAGATATCTTTGTTACCCCAATGGATGGTAGCCTTGTCATTATGGAATGTAGTCTGTTGTCGAGATTTATGTTATTACAATGGATTGTAGCCTTGTCGTTATTGAAGGTACTTTGTTGTCGATATCTTTGTTACTCCTATTGATGGTAGCCTAATCATTATGGAAGGTAGTTTGTGTACGAGATTTTAGTTACTCCAATGGTTGGTAGCCTTGTCATTATGGAAGGTAGTCTGTTGTCGACATTTCTTATCCTCCAATGGATTATAGCCTTGACATTATGGAAGGTAGTCTATTGTCGAGATTTTTGTTACTACAATGGATTGTAGCCTTGTCGTTATGGAAGGTAGTTTGTTGTTGATATCTTTGTTACTCCAATGGATGGTAGCCTAGTAATTATGGAAGGTAGTTTGTGTACGACATTTTAGTTACTCCAATGGATGGTAGACTTGTCATTATGGAAGGTAGTCTGTTGTCGAGATTTTTGTTACTACAATGGATTGTAGCCTTGTCGTTATTGAAGGTACTTTGTTGTCGATATCTTTGTTACTCCTATTGATGGTAGCCTAATCATTATGGAAGGTAGTTTGTGTACGAGATTTTAGTTACTCCAATGGTTGGTAGCCTTGTCATTATGGAAGGTAGTCTGTTGTCGACATTTCTTATACTCCAATGGATTATAGCCTTGACATTATGGAAGGTAGTCTGTTGTCGAGATTTTTGTTACTACAATGGATTGTAGCCTTGTCGTTATGGAAGGTAGTTTGTTGTTGATATCTTTGTTACTCCAATGGATGGTAGCCTAGTCATTATGGAAGGTAGTTTGTGTACGACATTTTAGTTACTCCAATGGATGGTAGACTTGTCATTATCGAAGGTAGTCTGTTGTCGAGATTTATGTTACTCCAATGGATGGTAGCCTTTTAATTATGAATGGTAGTATGTTGTCGATATTTTTGTTAATCCATTGGATGGTAGCCTTGTCATTCTGGAAGGTAGTGTGTTGTCGATATTTTTTTATTCCAATGGATGGTAGCCTAGTCATTATGGAAGGTAGTCTGTTGTCGTGATTTTTGTTATTCCAATGAATGGTAGCCTGGTCATTATGGAAGGTAGTATGTTGTAGATATCTTTGTTACCCCAATGGATGGTAGCCTTGTCATTATGGAATGTAGTCTGTTGTCGAGATTTTTGTTACTCTAAGGGATGGTAGCCTTGTCATTATGGAAGGTAGTATGTTGTCCATATTTTTGTTATTCCAATGGATGGTAGCATTGTCATTATAGAAGGTAGTATATTGTCGAGATTTTTTTCACTACAATGGATGCTAACCTTGTCATTACGGAAGGTCGTCTGTTGTCGAGATTTTTGTTACTACAATGGATTGTAGCCTTGTCCATATGTAAGGTAGTCTGTTGTCGATATCTTTGTTACTCCAAAGGATGGTAGCCTAGTCATTATGAAAGGTAGTATATTGTCGAGATTTTTGTCACAACAATGGATGGTAGCCTTGTCATTATGGAAGGTAGTCTTTTGTCAAGATTTTTGTTACTACAATGGATGGTAGCCTTGTCATTATGGAAGGTAGATTGTTTTCGAGATTTTTGTTACTCCAATGGATGGTAGCCTTGTCGTTATGGAAGGTAGTGTGTTGTCAATATTTTTGTTATTCCAATGGATGGTAGCGTTGTCATTATGGAAGGTAGTTTGTTGTCGTGATTTTTGTTATTCCAATGAATGGTATCCTTGTCATTATGGAAGGTAGTATGTTGTAGATATCTTTGTTACCCCAATGGATGGTAGCCTTGTCATTATGGAAGGTAGTTTGTTGTCGAGATTTTTGTTACTGTAAGGGATGGTAGCCTTGTCCATATGGAAGGTAGTCTGTTGTCGAGATTTTTGTTATTCCGATGGATGGTAGCGTTGTCATTATAGAAGGAAGTATATTGTCAAGATTTTTGTCACTACAATGGATGGTAGCCTTGTCATTATGGAAAGTAGTCTGTTGTCGATATTTTTGTTACTACAATGGATTATAGCCTTATCGTTATGGAAGGTAGTTTGTTGTCGATATCTTTGTTACTCCAATGGATGGTATCCTAGTCATTATGGAAGGTAGTTTTTGTACGATTTTATTTTTATTCCAATGGATTGTAGCCTTGTCATTATGAAAGGTAGTTTGTTGTCGTGATTTTTGTTACTCTAAGGGATGGTAGCCTTGTCATTATGGAAGGTAGTATGTTATCGATATCTTTGTTACTCCAATGGATGGTAGCCTTGTCAATATGGAAGGTAGTCTGTTGTCTAGATTTTTTATACTCCAATGATGGTACCCTTGTCATTATTGAAGGTAGTCTATTGCCAAGATTTTTGTTACTCCACTACATGGTAGCGTTGACATTATTGAAGGAAGTGTGTTGTCGATATATTTGTTATTCCAATGGATTGTAGCCTTGTCATTATGAAAGGTAGTCTGTTGTCGTGATTTTTGTTACTCCAATGGATGGTAGCCTTGTCATTATGGAAGGTAGTATGTTGTCGATATCTTTGTTACTCCAATGGATGGTAGCCTTGTCATTATGGAAGGTAGTCTATTGTCGAGATTTTTGTTACTCTAAGGATTGGTAGCATTGTCATTATGGAACGTAGTCTGTTGTCGAGAATTTTGTTATTCCAATGGAAGGTAGCCTTGTCATTATGAAAGGTAGTCTATTGTTGATATTTTTGTTACTATAATAGATTTTAGCCTTGTCATTATGGATGGTAGTCTGTTGTCGATATTTTTGTTACTCCAATGGATGGTAGCCTTGTCATTATAGAAGGTAGTATATTGTTGAGATTTTTGTCACTACAATGGATGGTAGCCTTGTCAATATGGAAGGTAGTCTATTGTCGAGATTTTTGTTACTACAATGGATTGTAGCCTTGTCATTATGGAAGGTAGTCTCTTGTTGAGTTTTTGGTTACTACAAAGGATGGTAGCCTTATCATTATGGAAGGTAGTCTGTTGTCGAGATTTTTTATACTTCAATGGATTGTAGCCTTCTCATTATGGAAGGTAGTCTCTTGTGGATATTTTGGTTACTCCAATGATGGTACCCTTGTAATTATGGAAGGTAGTCTGTTGTCGAGATTTTTGTTACTCCAACGGATGGTAGACTTGTCATTATCGAAGGTAGTCTATTGTCGAGATTTCTGTTACTCCAATGGATGGTAGCCTTGTTATTATGAAAGGTAGTCTGTTGTCGATATTTTTGTTAATCCATTGGATGGTAGCCTTGTAATTATGGAAGGTAGTGTGTTGTCGATATTTTTTTTATTACAATGGATGGTCGCCTAGTCATTATGGAAGGTAGTCTGTTGTCGTGATTTTTATTATTCCAATGAATGGTAGCCTTGTCATTATGGAAGGTAGTATGTTGTCGATATCTTTTTTACAACAATGGATGGTAGCCTTGTCATTATGGAAGGTAGTCTGTTGTCGAGATTTTTGTTACTCTAAGGGATGGTAGCCTTGTCATTATGTAACATAGTCTGTTGTCGATATTTTTGTTATTCAAATGGATGGTAGCCTTGTCATTATGGAAGGTAGTATATTATCGAGATTTTTGTCACTACACTGGATGGTAGCCTTGTCATTATGGAAGGTAGTCTGTTGTCGAGATTTTTGTTACTACAA
This sequence comes from Vicia faba, assembly GCA_948472305.1. Lineage (NCBI taxonomy): Eukaryota > Viridiplantae > Streptophyta > Magnoliopsida > Fabales > Fabaceae > Vicia > Vicia faba. The sequence goes on from OX451741.1 coordinate 692,394,161, forward strand.
TGGATTGTAGCCTTGTCGTTATTGAAGGTACTTTGTTGTCGATATCTTTGTTACTCCTATTGATGGTAGCCTAATCATTATGGATGGTAGTTTGTGTACGAGATTTTAGTTACTCCAATGGTTGGTAGCCTTGTCATTATGGAAGGTAGTCTGTTGTCGACATTTCTTATACTCCAATGGATTATAGCCTTGACATTATGGAAGGTAGTCTGTTGTCGAGATTTTTGTTACTACAATGGATTGTAGCCTTGTCGTTATGGAAGGTAGTTTGTTGTTGATATCTTTGTTACTCCAATGGATGGTAGCCTAGTCATTATGGAAGGTAGTTTGTGTACGACATTTTAGTTACTCCAATGGATGGTAGCCTAGTCATTATGGAAGGTAGTCTGTTGTCGTGATTTTTGTTATTCCAATGAATGGTAGGCTGATCATTATGGAAGGTAGTATGTTGTAGATATCTTTGTTACCCCAATGGATGGTAGCCTTGTCATTATGGAAGGTAGTCTGTTGTCGAGATTTTTGTTACTCTAAGGGATGGTAGCCTTGTCCATATGGAAGGTAGTATGTTGTCGATATTTTTGTTATTCCAATGGATGGTAGCATTGTCATTATAGAAGGTAGTATATTGTCGAGATTTTTTTCACTACAATGGATGGTAACCTTGTCATTATGGAAGGTCGTCTGTTGTCGAGATTTTTGTTACTACAATGGATTGTAGCCTTGTCCATATGTAAGGTAGTCTGTTGTCGATATCTTTGTTACTCCAAAGGATGGTAGCCTAGTCATTATGAAAGGTAGTATATTGTCGAGATTTTTGAAACAACAATGGATGGTAGCCTTGTCATTATGGAAGGTAGTCTTTTGTCAAGATTTTTGTTACTACAATGGATGTTAGCCTTGTCATTATGGAAGGTAGATTGTTTTCGAGATTTTTGTTACTCCAATGGATGGTAGCCTTGTCGTTATGGAAGGTAGTGTGTTGTCAATATTTTGGTTATTCCAATGGATGGTAGCGTTGTCATTATGGAAGGTAGTTTGTTGTCGTGATTTTTTTTATTCCAATGAATGGTAGCCTTGTCATTATGGAAGGTAGTATGTTGTAGATATCTTTGTTACCCCAATGGATGGTAGCCTTGTCATTATGGAAGGTAGTTTGTTGTCGAGATTTTTGTTACTGTAAGGGATGGTAGCCTTGTCCATATGGAAGGTAGTCTGTTGTCTAGATTTTTTATACTCCAATGATGGTAGCCTTGTCATTATGGAAGGTAGTCTGTTGTCGAGATTTTTTGTTACTCCACTGCATGGTAGCCTTGACATTATTGAAGGTAGTGTGTTGTCGATATTTTTGTTATTCCAATGGATTGTAGCATTGTCATTATGAAAGGTAGTCTGTTGTCGTGATTTTTGTTACTCCAATGGATGGTAGCCTTGTCATTATGGAAGGTAGTATGTTGTCGATATCTTTGTTACTCCAATAGATGGTAGCCTTGTCATTATGGAAGGTAGTCTGTTGTCGAGATTTTTGTTACTCTAAGGATTGGTAGCATTGTCATTATGGAACGTAGTCTGTTGTCGAGAATTTTATTATTCCAATGGATGGTAGCCTTGTCATTATGAAAGGTAGTCTATTGTCGATATTTTTGTTACTATAATAGATTGTAGCCTTGTCATTATGGAAGGTAGTCTGTTGTCGATATTTTTGTTACTCCAATGGATGGTAGCCTTGTCATTATAGAAGGTAGTATATTGTTGAGATTTTTGTCACTACAATGGATGGTAGCCTTGTCATTATGGAAGGTAGTCTATTGTCGAGATTTTTGTTACTACAATGGATTGTAGCCTTGTCGTTATGGAAGGTATTTTGTTGTCGATATCTTTGTCACTCCAATGGATGGTAGCCTAGTCATTATGGAAGGTAGTTTCTTGTTGAGTTTTTGGTTACTACAATGGATGGTACCCTTGTCATTATGGAAGGTAGTTTGTTATCGAGATTTTTGTTACTCCAATGGATGGTAGACTTGTCATTATCGAAGGTAGTCTATTGTCGAGATTTCTGTTACTCCAATGGATGGTAGCCTTGTTATTATGAAAGGTAGTCTGTTGTCGATATTTTTGTTAATCCATTGGATGGTAGCCTTGTCATTATGGAAGGTAGTGTGTTGTCGATATTTTTTTTATTACAATAGATTGTGGCCTAGTCATTATGGAAGGTAGTCTGTTGTCGTGATTTTTATTATTTCAATGAATGGTAGCCTTGTCATTATGGAAGGTAGTATGTTGTCGATATCTTTTTTACAACAATGGATGGTAGCCTTGTCATTATGGAAGGTAGTCTGTTGTCGAGATTTTAGTTACTCTAAGGGATGGTAGCCTTGTCATTATGTAACATAGTCTGTTGTTGATATTTTTGTTATTCCAATGGATGGTAGCGTTGTCATCATAGAAGGTAGTATATTATCGAGATTTTTGTCACTACACTGGATGGTAGCCTTGTCATTATGGAAGGTAGTCTGTTGTTGAGATTTTTGTTACTACAATGGATTGTAGCCTTGTCGTTATTGAAGGTAGTTTGTTGTTGATATCTTTGTTACTCCTGTTGATGGTAGCCTAATCATTATGGAAGGTAGTTTGTGTACGAGATTTTAGTTACTCCAATGGTTGGTAGCCTTGTCATTATGTAAGGTAGTCTGTTGTTGAGATTTTTTGTACTCCAATGTATTGTAGCCTTGTAATTATGGAAGGTAGTCTCTTGTGGATATTTTGGTTACTCCAATGATGGTACCCTTGTCATTATGGAAGGTAGTCGGTTGTCGAGATTTTTGTTACTCCAATGGATGGTAGACTTGTCATTATCGAAGGTAGTCTCTTGTCATGATTTTTGTTATTCCAATGAATGGTAGCCTTGTCATTATGGATGGTAGTATGTTGTAGATATCTTTGTTACTCCAATGGATGGTAGCCTTGTCATTATGGAAGGTAGTCTGTTGTGGAGATTTTTGTTACTCTAAGGGATGGTAGCCTTGTCCATATGGAAGGTAGTCTGTTGTCGAGATTTTTGATATTCCAATGGATGGTAGCGTTGTCATTATAGAATGTAGTATATTGTCGAGATTTTTGTCACTACAATGGATGGTAGCCTTGTCATTATGGAAGGTAGTCTTTTGTCGAGATTTTTGTTACTACAATGGATTGTAGCCTTCTCGTTATGGAAGGTAGTCTATTGTCATTATCTTTGTTAATCCAATGGATGGTTGCCTAGTCATTATGGAAGGTAGTTTGTGGACGATATTTTTGTTGTTCCAAAGGATGGTAGCCTTGTCATTGTGAAAGGTAGTCTGTTGTCGTGATTTTTGTTACTCTAAGGGATGGTAGCCTTGTGATTATGGAAGGTAGTATGTTGTCGATATCTTTGTTACTCCAATGGATGGTAGCCTTGTCATTATGGAAGGTAGTCTGTTGTCAAGATTTTTGTTACTCTAAGGGATGGTAGCCTTGTAATTATGTTACGTAGTCTGTTGTCGAGATTTTTGTTATTCCAATGGATGGTAGCGTTGTCATTATAGAAGGTAGTATATTATCGAGATTTTTGTCACTACACTTGGATGGTAGCCTTGTCATTATGGACGGTAGTCTGTTGTCGATATTTTTGTTACAACAATGGATTGTAGCCATGTCGTTTTGGAAGGTAGTTTCTTGTCGATATCTTTGTTACTCCAATTGATGGTAGCCTAGTCATTATGGAAGGTAGTTTGTGTACGAGATTTTAGTTACTCCAATGGTTGGTAGCCTTGTCATTATGGAAGGTAGTCTGTTGTCGAGATTTTTTATACTCCAATGGATTGTAGCCTTGTCATTATGGAAAGTAGTCTCTTGTGGATATTTTGGTTACTCCAATGATGGTACCCTTATCATTATGGAAGGTAGTCTATTGTCGAGATTTTTGTTACTCCAATGATGGTACCCTTGTCATTATCGAAGGTAGTCTGTTGTCTTGATTTTTGTTATTCCAATGAATGGTAGCCTTGTCATTATGGAAGGTAGTATGTTGTAGATATCTTTGTTACTCCAATGGATGGTAGCCTTGTCCATATGGAAGGTAGTCTGTTGTCGAGGTTTTTGTTATTCCAATGGATGGTAGCATTGTCATTATAGAAGGTAGTATATTGTCGAGATTTTTGTCACTACAATGGATGGTAGCCTTGTCATTATGGAAGGTAGTATTTTGCCGAGATTTTTGTTACTACAATGAATTGTAGCCTTGTCGTTATGGAAGGTAGTCTGTTGTTTTTATCTTTGTTACTCCAATGGATGGTAGCCTAGTCATTATGGAAGGTAGTTTGTGTATGATATTTTTGTTGTTCCAATGTATGGTAGCCTTGTCATTATGAAAGGTAGTTTGTTGTCGTGATTTTTGTTACTCTAAGGGATGGTAGCCTTGTCATTATGGAAGGTAGTATGTTGTCGATATCTTTGTTACTCCAATGGATGGTAGCCTTGTCATTAAGGAAGGTAGTCTTTTGTCGAGATTTTTGTTACTCTAAGGGATGGTAGCCTTGTCATTATGTAACCTTGTCTGTTGTCGAGATTTTTGTTATTCCAATGGATGGTAACATTGTCATTATAGAAGGTAGTATATTATCGAGATTTTTGTCACTACAATGGATGGTAGCCTTGTCATTATGGAAGGTAGTCTATTGTCGAGATTTTTGTTACTACAATGGATTGTAGCCTTGTCGTTATGGAAGGTAGTTTCTTGTCGATATCTTTGTTACTCCAATTGATGGTAGCCTAGTCATTATGGAAGGTAGTTTGTTGTCGAGATTTTTTATACTCCAATTGATTGTAGCCTTGTCATTATGGAAGGTAGTCTCTTGTGGATATTTTGGTTACTCCAATGATGGTACCCTTGTCATTATGGAAGGTAGTCTGTTGTCGAGATTTCTGTTACTCCAATGGATGGTAGACTTGTCATTACCGAAGATAGTCTGTTGTCGAGATTTCTGTTACTCCAATGGATGGTAGCCTTGTCATTATGAAAGGTAGTGTGTTATCGATATTTTTGTTAATCCATTGGATGGTAGCCTTGTCATTCTGGAATGTAGTGTGTTGTCGATATTTTTTTTATTCCAATGCATGGTAGCCTAGTCATTATGGAAGGTAGTCCGTTGTCGTGATTTTTGTTATTCCAATGAATGGTAGCCTTGTCATTAAGGAAGGTAGTATGTTGTAGATATCTTTGTCACTCCAATGGATGGTAGCCTTGTCATTATGTAAGGAGGTCTGTTGTGGAGATTTTTGTTACTCTAAGGGATTGTAGCCTTGTCCATATGGAAGGTAGTCTGTTGTCAAGATTTTTGTTATTCCAATGGATGGTAGAGTTGTCATTATAGAAGGTAGTATATTATCGAGATTTTTGTCACTACAATGGATGTAAGCCTTGTCGTTATGGAAAGTAGTCTGTTGTCGTTATCTTTGTTACTCCAATGGATGGTTTCCTAGTCATTATGGAAGGTAGTTTGTGTACGATATTTTTGTTTTTCAAATGGATGGTAGCCTTCTCATTATGAAAGGTAGTCTATTGTTGTGATTTTTGTTACTCTAAGGGATGGTAGCCTTGTCATTATGGAAGGTAGTATGTTGTCGATATATTTGTTACTCCAATGGTTGGTAGCCTTGTCATTATGGAAGGTAGTTTGTTGTCGAGATTTTTTATACTTCAATGAATTGTAGCCTTGTCATTATGGAAGGTAGTCTCTTGTGGATATTTTGGTTACTCCAATGATGGTACCCTTGTCATTATGGAAGGTAGTCTTTTGTCGAGATTTTTGTTACTCCAATGGATGATAGACTTGTCATTATCGAAGGTAGTCTGTTGTGGAGATTTCTGTTACTCCAATGCATGGTAGCCTTGTCATTATGAAAGGTAGTATGTTGTCGATATTTTTGTTAATACATTGGATGGTAGCCTTGTCATTCTAGAAGGTAGTGTGTTGTCGATATTTTTTATATTCCAATGCATGGTAGCCTAGTCATTATGGAAGGTAGTCTGTTGTCGTGATTTTTGTTATTCCAATGAATGGTAGCCTTGTCATTATGGAAGGTAGTATGTTGTAGATATCTTTGTTAATCCAATGGATGGTAGCCTTGTCATTATGGAAGGTAGTCTGTTGTGGAGATTTTTGTTACTCTAAGGGATGGTAGCCTTGTCCATATGGAAGGTAGTGTGTTGTCGATATTTTTGTTATTCCAATGGATGGTAGCCTTATCATTATGGAAGGTAGTCTGTTGTCGTGATTTTTGTCACTACAATGGATTGTAGCCTTGTCGTTATGGAAGGTAGTCTGTTGTCGTTATCTTTGTTACTCCAATGGATGGTAGCCTAGTCATTATGGAAGGTAGTTTGTGTACGATATTTTTGTTGTTCCAATGGATGGTAGCCTTGTCATTATGAAAGGTAGTTTGTTGTCGTGATTTTTGTTACTTTAAGGGATGGTAGCCTTGTCATTATGGAAGGTAGTATGTTTTCGATATCTTTGTTACTCCAATGGATGGTAGCCGTGTCATTATGGAAGGTAGTCTGTGGTGGAGATTTTTGTTACTCTAAGGGATGATAGCCTTGTCATTATGTAACATAGTCTGTTGTCGAGGTTTTTGTTATTCCAATGGATGGTAGCATTGTCATTATAGAAGGTAGTATATTATCGAGATTTTTGTCACTACAATGGATGGTAGCATTGTCATTATGGAAGGTAGTCTGTTGTCGAGATTTTTGTTACTACAATGGATTGTAGCCTTGTCGTTATGGAAGGTAGTTTGTTGTCGATATCTTTTATACTCCAATTGATGGTAACCTTGTCATTATGGTAGGTAGTATGTTGTTGATATCTTTGTTACTCCAATGGATGGTAGCCTTGTCATTATGGAAGGTAGTATGTTTTTGTGATTTTTGTTACTCCAATTGATGGTAGCCTAGTCATTATGGAAGGTAGTTTGTGTACGAGATTTTAGTTACTCCAATGGTTGGTAGCCTTGTCATTATGCAAGGTAGTCTGTTGTCAAGATTCTTTATACTCCGATGGATTGTAGCCTTGTAATTATGGAAGGTAGTATCTTGTGTATATTTTGGTTACTCTAATGATGGTACCCTTGTCATTATGGAAGGTAGTCTATTGCCGAGATTTTTGATACTCCACTGCATGGTAGCCTTGTCATTATGGAAGGTAGTGTGTTGTCGATATTATTGTTATTCCAATGGATAATAGCCTTGTCATTATGGAAGGTAGTCTGTTGTCGTGATTTTTGTTACTCCAATGGATAGTAGCCTTTTCATTATGGAAGGTAGTATGTTGTTGATATTTTTGTTACTCCAATGGATTGTAGCCTTGTCATTATGGAAGGTAGTCTATTGTCGAGATTTTTGTTACTCTAAGGGATGGTAGCCTTGTCATTATTGAATGTAGTCTGTTGTCGAAATTTTTGTTAGTCCAATGGATGGTAGCCTTGTCATTATGGAAGGTAGATTGTTGTCGAGATTTTTGTTACTCCAATGGATGGTAGCCTTGTCATTATGGAAGGTAGTCTGCTGTCTAGATTTTTCTTACTCTAATGGATGTTATCCTTGTCATTATGAAACGTAGTTTGTTATCGAGATTTTTTTACTCCAATGGATGGTAGCCTTGTCATTATGGAAGGTAGTTTGTTGTCCTGATTTTTGTTACTCCAATGGATGGTAGCCTACTCATTATGGAAGGTTATACGTTGTCGATATCTTTGTTACTCCAATGGATGTTAGCCTTGTCATTATGGAAGGTAGTCTATTGTCGAGATTTTTGTTATTCCAATGGATGGTAGCATTGTCATTATGGAAGGTAGTCTCTTGTGATATTTTAGTTACTCCAATGGATGGTAGCCTTGTCATTATGGAAGGTAGTATGTTGTCCCGATTTTTGTTACTCAAATGGTTGGTAGCCTTGTCATTATGAAAGGTAGTCTGTCATTGTGATTTTTGTTACTCCAATGGATAGTAGCCTTGTCATTATTGAATGTAGTTTGTGTGGATATTTTTGTTATTCCAATAGATGGTAGCCTTGTTATTTTGGAAGGTAGTGTATTGTCGTGATTTTTGTTACTCCAATGGATTGTAGCCTTGTCATTATAAAAGGTAGTATGTTGTCGATATCTTTGTTACTCCAATGGATGGTAGCCTTGTTATTATGGAAGGTAGTCTGTTGTCGAGATTTTTGTTACTCCAATGGATGGTAGTCTTGCCATTATGGAAGGTAGTCTGTTGTCCAAATTATTTATACTCCAATGGATGGTAGCCTAGTCATCATGAAAGGTAGTCTGTTTTCGAGATTTTTGTTACTCCATTGGATGGTAGCCTTGTCATTATGGAAGGTAGTCTGTTGTCCTGATTTTTGTTACTCAAATCATTGGTAGCCTTGTCATTATGGAAGGTAGTCTGTCATTGTGATTTTTGTTACTCCAATGGATGGTAGCCTTGTCATTATATAAGGTAGTCAGTTGTTCAGATTTTTGTTACTCCAATAGATGGTAGACTTGTCATTATGGAAGGTAGTCTGTTGTAGAGATTTTTGTTACTCCATTGGATTGTAGCCTGGTCATTATGGAAGGTAGTCCATTGTCGAGATTTTTGTTACTCTAACGGATGGTAGCCTTGTCATCATGGAAGGTAGTCTGTTGTCCCGATTTTTGTTACTCAAATGGTTGGTAGCCTTGTCATTATGGAAGATAGTCTGTTGTTCAGATTTTTGTTACTCCAATGGATGGCAGACTTGTCATTATCGAAGGTAGTCTATTGTCGAGATTTTTGTTACTCCATTGGATTGTAGCCTTGTCATTATGGAAGGTAGTCTGTTGTCGAGATTTTTGTTACTCCATTGGATTGTAGCCTTGTCATTATGGAAGGTAATCTGTTGTCGAGATTTTTGTTATTCCAATGGATTGTAGACTTGTCATTACGAAAGGTAGTTTGTTGTCGTGATTTTTGTTACTCCAATGGATGGTAGCCTAGTCATTATGGAAGGTAGTACATTGTTGATATGTTTGTTACTCCAATGGATGGTAGGCTTGTCATTATGGAAGGTAGTCTCTTGTGATATTTTAGTTACTCCAATGGATGGTAGCCTTGTCATTATGGAAGGTAGTCTGTTGTTCCGATTTTTGTCACTCAAATGGTTGGTAGCCTTGTCATTATGGAAGGTAGTCTGTCATTGTGATTTTTGTTACTCCAATGGATGGTAGCCTTGTCATTAAGGAAGGTAGTCTGTTGTTCAAATTTTTGTTACTCCAATGGATGGCAGACTTGTCATTATGGAAGGTAGTCTATTGTCGAGATTTTTGTTACTCCATTGGATTGTAGCCTTGTCATTATGGAAGGTAGTCTGTTGTCGAGATTTTTGTTACTCCATTGGATTGTAGCCTTGTCATTATGGAAGGTAGTCTGTTGTCGAGATTTTTGTTATTCCAATGGATTTTAGACTTGTCATTACGGAAGGTAGTTTGTTGTCGTGATTTTTGTTACTCCAATGGATGGTAGCCTAGTCATTATGGAAAGTAGTACATTGTTGATATGTTTGTTACTCCAATGGATGGTAGCTTTGTCATTATGGAAGGTAGTCTGTTGTAGAGATTTTTGTTACTCCAATGGATGGTAGCCTTGTCATTATGGAAGGTAGTCTCTTGTGATATTTTAGTTACTCCAATGGATGGTAGCCTTGTCATTATGGAAGGTAGTCTGTTGTTCCGATTTTTGTTACTCAAATGGTTGGTAGCCTTGTCATTATCGAAGGTAGTCTATTATTGAGATTTCTGTTACTCCAATGGATGGTAGCCTTGTCATTATGAAAGGTAGTATGTTGTCGATATTTTTGTTAATCCATTGGATGGTAGCCTTGTCATTCTGGAAGGTAGTGTGTTGTCGATATTTTTTATATTCCAATTGATGGTAGCCTAGTCATTATGGAAGGTAGTCTATTGTCGTGATTTTTGTTATTCCAATGAATGGTAGCCTTGTCATTATGGAAGGTAGTATGTTGTAGATATCTTTGTTAGTCCAATGGATGGTAGCCTTGTCATTATGGAAGGTAGTCTGTTGTGGAGATTTTTGTTACTCTAAGGGATGGTAGCCTTGTCCATATGGAAGGTAGTCTGTTGTCGAGATTTTTGTTATTCCAATGGATGGTAGCGTTGTCATTATAGAAGGTAGTATATTGTCGAGATTTTTGTCACTACAATGAATTGTAGCCTTGTCGTTATGGAAGGTAGTATGTTGTCGTTATCTTTGTTACTGCAATTGATGGTAGCCTAGTCATTATGGAAGGTAGTTTGTGTACGATATTTTTGTTGTTCCAATGGATGGTATCCTTGTCATTATGAAAGGTAGTCTGTTGTCGTGATTATTGATACTTTAAGGGATGGTAGCCTTGTCATTATGGAAGGTAGTATGTTGTTGATATCTTTGTTACTACAATGGATGGTAGCCTTGTCATTATGGAAGGTAGTCTGTTGTTGATATTTTTGTTACTCTAAGGGATGGTAGCCTTGTCATTATGTAACATAGTCTGTTGTCGAGGTTTTTGTTATTCCAATGGATGGTAGCGTTGTCATTATAGAAGGTAGTATAATATCGAGATTTTTGTCACTATAATGGATGGTAGCCTTGTCATTATGGAAGGTAGTGTGTTGTCAATATTATTGTTATTCCAATGGATGGTAGCCTAGTCATTATGGAAGGTAGTCTTTTTTCGTGATTTTTGTTACTTCAATGGATGGTAGCCTTGTCATTATGGAAGGTAGTATGTTTTAGATATCTTTGTTACTCCAATGGATGGTAGCCTTGTCATTATGGAAGGTAGTCTGTTGTGGAGATTTTTGTTACTCCAAGGGATGGTAGCCTTGTCATTATGGAAGGTAGTTTGTTGTCGAGATTTTTGTTATTCTAATGGATGGTAGCCTTTTCATTATGAAAGGTAGTCTATTGTCGAGTGTTTTTTTACTATAATAGATTCTAGCCGTGTCATTATGGAAGGTAGTCTGTTGTCGTGATTTTTATTACTCCAATGGATAATAGCCTTGTCATTATAAAAGGTAGTATATTGTCGAGATTTTTGTCACCACAATGGATGGTAGCCTTGTCATTATGGAAGGTAGTATGTTGTCGAGATTTTTGTTACTATAATGGATTGTAGCCTTGTCGTTATGGAAGGTAGTCTGTTGTCGATATCTTTGTTACTCCAATGGATGGTATCCTAGTCATTATGGAAGGTAGTTTGTGTACGATATTTTTATTATTCTAATGGATGGTAGCCTTGTAATTATGGAAGGTAGTCTGTTGTCGTGATTTTTGTTACTCTAAGGGATGGTAGCCTTGTCATTTGTAACATAGTCTGTTGTCGAGGTATTTGTTATTCCAATGGTTGGTAGCGTTGTCATTATAGAAGGTAGTATATTATCAAGATTTTTGTCACTACAATGGATGGTAGCCTGGTCATTATGGAAGGTAGTGTGTTGTCGATATTATTATTATTCCAATGGATGGTAGCCTAGTCATTATGGAAGGTAGTCTGTTTTCGTGATTTTTGTTACTTCAATGGATGGTAGCCTTGTCATTATGGAAGGTAGTATGTTTTAGATATCTTTGTTACTCTAATGGATGGTAGCCTTGTCATTATGGAAGGTAGTCTGTTGTCGAGATTTTTTTTACTCTAAGGGATGGTAGCCTTATCATTATGGAAGGTAGTTTGTTGTCGAGATTTTTGTTATTCTAATGGATGGTAGCCTTTTCATTATGAAATGTAGTCTATTGTCGAGTGTTTTTTTACTATAATAGATTCTAGCCGTGTCATTATAGAAGGTAGTATGTTGTCGTGATTTTTATTACTCCAATGGTTAATAGCATTGTCATTATAGAAGGTAGTATATTGTCGAGATTTTTGTCACCACAATGGATGGTAGCCTTGTCATTATGGAAGGTAGTCTGTTGTCGAGATTTTTGTTACTACAATGGATTGTAGCCTTGTCGTTATGGAAGGTAGTCTGTTGTCGATATCTTTGTTACTCCAATGGATGGTAGCCTAGTCATTATGGAAGGTAGTTTGTGTACGATATTTTTATTATTCTAATGGATGGTAGCCTTGTAATTATGGAAGGTAGTCTGTTGTCGTGATTTTTGTTACTCTAAGGGATGGTAGCCTTATCATTATGGAAGGTAGTATGTTGTCGATATCTTTGTTACTCCAATGGATGGTAGCCTTGTCATTATGGAAGGAGGTCTATTGTCGAGATTTTTGTTACTCTAAGGGATGGTAGCCTTGTCATTATGTAACATAGTCTGTTGTCGAGATTTTTGTTATTCCAATGGATGGTAGCCTTGTCATTATGGAAGGTAGTCTGTTGTCGAGATTTTTGTTATTCGAATGAATGGTAGCCTTGTCATTATGGAAGTTAGTCTATTGTCGAGATTTTTGTTACTACAATGGATGGTAGCCTTGTTATTATGAAAGGTAGTCTGTTGTCGAGATTTTTTTTACTACAATGGATTGTAGCCTTTTCATTATGGAAGGCAGTCTTTTGTCGATATCTTTGTTACTACAATGGATGGTAGCCTAGTCATTATGGAAGGTAGTCTGTTGTCGATATTTTTGTTATTCCAATGGATGGTAGCCTTTTCATTATGAAAGGTAGTCTATTTTCGAGGTTTTTGTTACTATAATAAATTGTAGCCGTGTGATTATGGAAGGTAGTCTGTTGTCGTGATTTTTGTTACTCCAATGGATAGTAGCTTTGTCATTATAGAAGGTAGTATATTGTTGAGATTTTTGTCACAACAATGGATGGTAGCGTTGTCATTATGGAAGGTAGTTTGTTGTCGAGATTTTTGTTACTACAATTGATTGTAGCCTTATCGTTATGGAAGGTAGTCTGTTGTCGATATCTTTGTTACTCCAATGGATGGTAGCCTTGTCATTATGGAAGGTAGTTTGTGTACGATATTTTTTTTATTCCAATGGATGGTAGCCTTGTCATTATGGAAGGTAGTCTATTGTCATGATTTTTGTTACTCTAAGGGATGGTATCCTTGTCATTATCGAAGGTAGTATGTTGACGATAGCCTTCTTACTCCAATTGATTGTAGCCTAGTCATTATGGAAGGTTGTCTGTTTTCGAGATTTTTGTTACTATAAGGGATGGTAGCCTAGTCATTATGGAAGGTAGTTTGTTGTCGTGATTTTTGTTACTCTAATGGATGGTAGCCTTGTCATTATGGAAGGTAGTCTACTGTCTTGATTTTTGTTACTATAATAGATTGTAGCCTTGTCATTATGGAAGGTAGTCTGTTGTCGATTTTTGTTACTCCAATGGATGGTAACCTTGTCATTATAGAAGGTAGTATATTGTCGAGATTTTTGTCACTACAATGGATGGTAGCCTTGTCATTATGGAAGATAGTCTATTGTCGAGATTTTTGTTACTACAATGGATTGTAGCCTTGTCGTTATGGAAGGTAGTCTGATGTCGATATGTTTGTTACTCCAATGGATGGTAGCCTAGTCATTATAGAATTTAGTCTATTGTCAAGATTTTTGTTACTCCATTCGAAGTAGCCTTGTCATTATGGAAGGTAGTGTGGTTTCGTTATTTTTGTAATTCCAATTGATCGTAGCCTAGTCATTATCAAACTTAGTATATTGTCGAGATTTTTGTCACTACAATGGATGGTAGCCTTGTCATTATGGAAGTTAGTCTGTTGTCGAGATTTTTGTTACTACAATGGATTGTAGCCTTGTCATTGTGGATGGCAGTCTGTTGTCGATATCTTTGTTACTCCAATGGATGGTAGCCTTGTCATTATGGAAGGTAGTCTGTTGTCGAGATTTCTTATACTCCAATGGATTGTAGCCTTGTCATTATGAAAGGTAGTCTGTTGTCGATTTTTGTTACTCCAATGGATGGTAGCCTTGTCATTATAGAAGGTAGTATATTGTCGAGATTTTTTTAACTACAATGGTTGGTAGCCTTGTCATTATGGAAAGTAGTATGTTGTCGAAATTTTTGTTACTACAATGGATTGTAGCCTTGTCGTTATGGAAGGTAGTCAGTTGTCGATATCTTTGTTACTCCAATGGATGGTAGCCTAGTCATTATGGAAGGTAGTTTGTTGTCGAGATTTTTGTTACTCCATTGGATGGTAGCCTTGTCATTATGGAAGGTAGTGTGGTTTCGATATTGTTGTTATTCCAATGGACCGTAGCCTAGTCATTATGGAAGATAGTCTGTTGTCGTGATTTTTGTTACTCCAATGGATGGTAGCCTTGTCATTATGGAAGGTAGTATGTTGTCGATATCTTTGTTACTCTAATTGATGGTAGCCTTGTCATTATGGATGGTAGTTTGTTGTCGAGATATTTGTTACTTTAAGGGATGGTAGCCTTGTCATTATGGAACGTAGTCTGTTGTCGAGAGTTTTGTCACTACAATGGATGGTAGCCTTGTCATTATGGAAGGTAGTATGTTGTCAAGAATTTTGTTACTAAAATGGATTGTAGCCTTGTGGTTATGGAAGATAGTCTGTTGTTGATATCTTTGTTACTCCGATGGATGGTAGGCTAGTCATTATGGAAGGTAGTTTGTGTACGAGATTTTAGTTACTCCAATGGATGGTAGCCTTGTCATTACGGAAGGTAGTCTGTTTTCGAGATTTTTTATACTCCAATGGAATGTAGCCTTGTCGTTATGGAAAATAGTCTGTTGTGGATATCTTTGTTACTCCATTGGATGGTACCATTGTTATTATGGAAGGTAGTGTGATTTCGATATTTTTGTTATTTCAATGGATCGTAGAATAGTCATTATGGAAGGTAGTATGTTGTCGTGATTTTTGTTACTCCAATGGATAGTAGCCTTGTCATTATGGAAGGTAGTATGTTGTAGATATCTTTGTTACTCCAATGGATGGTAGCCTTGTCATTATGGAAGGTAGTTTGTTGTCAAGATTTTTGTTATTCCAATGGATCGTAGCCTTTTAATTATGAAAGGTAGTCTACTGTCGATATTTTTGTTACTATAATAGATTGTAGCCTTGTCATTATGGAAGGTAGTCTGTTATCGATTTTTGTTACTACAATGGATGGTAGCCTTGTCATTTTAGAAGGTACTATATTGTCGAGATTTTTGTCACTACAATGGATGGTAGCCTTGCCATTATGGAAGGTAGTCTGTTGTCGAGAGATTTGTTACTACAATGGATTGTAGCCTTGTCGTTATGGAAGGTAGTATGTTATCAATATCTTTGTTACTCCAATGGATGGTAGCCTTGTCATTATGGAAGGTAGTCTATTGTCGAGATATTTGTTACTTTAAGGGATGGTAGCCTTGTCATTATTGAACGTAGTTTGTTGTCGAGATTTTTGTTATTCCAATGGATTGTAGAGCTGTCATTATATAAGGTAGTATATTATCGAGATTTTTGTCACTACAATGGATGGTAGCCTTGTCATTATGCAAGGTAGTCTGTTGTCGAGAATTTTGTTACTACAATGGATTGTAGCCTTGTGGTTATGGAAGATAGTCTGTTGTCGATATCTTTGTTACTCCGATGGATGGTAGGCTAGTCATTATGGAAGGTAGTTTGTGTACGAGATTTTAGTTACTCCAATGGATGGTAGCCTTGTCATTACGGAAGGTAGTCTATTTTCGATATTTTTTATACTCCAATGGATTGTAGCCTTGTCGTTATGGAAAATAGTCTGTTGTCGATATCTTTGTTACTCCATTGGATGGTACCATTGTTATTATGGAAGGAGTGTGATTTCGATATTTTTGTTATTCCAATGGATCGTAGACTAGTCATTATGGAAGGTAGTATGTTTTCGTGATTTTTGTTACTCCAATGGATAATAGCCTTGTCATTATGGAAGGTAGTATGTTGTAGATATCTTTGTTACTCCAATGGATGGTAGCCTTGTCATTATGGAAGGTAGTCTGTTGTCGAGATTTTTGTTATTCCAATGGATCGTAGCCTTTTAATTATGAAAGGTAGTCTACTGTCGATATTTTTGTTATTATAATAGATTGTAGCCTTGTCATTATGGAATGTAGTCTATTATCAATTTTTGTTACTACAATGGATGGTAGCATTGTCATTATAGAAGGTAGTATATTGTCCATATTTTTGTCACTACAATGGATGGTAGCCTTATCATTATGGAAGGTAGTCTGTTGTCGAGAGATTTGTTACTACAATGGATTGTAGCCTTGTCGTTATGGAAGGTAGTATGTTATCAATATCTTTGTTACTCCAATGGATGGTAGCCTTGTCATTATGGAAGGTAGTCTATTGTCGAGATATTTGTTACTTTAAGGGATGGTAGCCTTGTCATTGTTGAACGTAGTCTGTTGTCGAGATTTTTGTTATTCCAATATATGGTAGAGCTGTCATTATATAAGGTAGTATATTATCGAGATTTTTGTCACTACAATGGATGGTAGCCTTGTCATTATGCAAGGTAGTCTGTTGTCGAGAATTTTGTTACTACAATGGATTGTAGCCTTGTGGTTATGGAAGATAGTCTATTGTCGATATCTTTGTTACTCCGATGGATGGTAGGCTAGTCATTATGGAAGGTAGTTTGTGTACGAGATTTTAGTTACTCCAATGGATGGTAGCCTTGTCATTACGGAAGGTAGTCTATTTTCGAGATTTTTTATACTCCAATGGATTGTAGCCTTGTCGTTATGGAAAATAGTCTTTTGTCGATATCTTTGTTACTCCATTGGATGGTACCATTGTTATTATGGAAGGAGTGTGATTTCGATATTTTTGTTATTCCAATGGATCGTAGACTAGTCATTATGGAAGGTAGTATGTTTTCGTGATTTTTGTTACTCCAATGGATAATAGCCTTATCATTATGGAAGGTAGTATGTTATAGATATCTTTGTTACTCCAATGGATGGTAGCCTTGTCATTATGGAAGGTAGTCTGTTGTCGAGATTTTTGTTATTCCAATGGATCGTAACCTTTTAATTATTAAAGGTAGTCTAATGACGATATTTTTGTTATTATAATAGATTGTAGCCTTGTCATTATGGAATGTAGTCTATTATCGATTTTTGTTACTACAATGGATGGTAGCCTTGTCATTATAGAAGGTAGTATATTGTCCAGATTTTTGTCACTACAATGGATGGTAGCCTTATCATTATGAAAGGTAGTCTGTTGTCAAGAGATTTGTTACTACAATGGATTATAGCCTTGTCGTTATAGAAGGTAGTCTGTTGTCGATATCTTTGTTACTCTAATGGATGGTAGCCTAGTCATTATGGAAGTTAGTCTGTTGTCGAGATTTTTGTTACTTTAAGGGATGGTAGCCTTGTCATTATGGAACGTAGTCTATTGTCGAGATTTTTGGTAGTCCAATGGACGGTAGAGTTGTCATTATATAAGGTAGTATATTATCGAGATTTTTGTCACTACTATGGATGGTAGCCTTGTCATTATGGAAGGTAGTCTGTTGTCGAGAATTTTGTTACTACAATGGATTGTAGCTTTGTGGTTATGGAAGATAGTTTGTTGTCGATATCTTTGTTACTCCGATGGATTGTAGGCTAGTCATTATGGAAGGTAGTTTGTGTACGGGATTTTAGTTACTCCAATGGATGATAGCCTTGTCATTACGAAAGGTAGTCTGTTTTTGAGATTTTTTATACTCCAATGGATTGTAGCCTTGTCGTTATGGAAAATAGTCTGTTGTCGATATCTTTGTTACTCCATTGGATGGTACCATTGTTATTATGGAAGGAGTGTGATTTCGATATTTTTGTTATTCCAATGGATTGTAGACTAGTCATTATGGAAGGTAGTATGTTGTCCTAATTTTTGTTACTCCAATGGAATGTAGCCTTGTCATTATGGAAGGTAGTATGTTGTAGATATCTTTGTTACTCCAATGGATGGTAGCCTTGTCATTATGGAAGGTAGTCTGTTGTCGAGATTTTTTTTATTCCAATGGATCGTAGCCTTTTAATTATGAAAGGTAGTCTACTATCGATATTTTTGTTACTATAATAGATTGTAGCCTTGTCATTATGGAAGGTAGTCTGTTATCGATTTTTGTTACTACAATGGATGGTAGCCTTGTCATTATAGAAGGTAGTATATTGTCGAGATTTTTGTCACTATAATGGATGGTAGCCTTATCATTATGGAAGGTAGTCTGTTTTCGAGACATTTGTTACTACAATGGATTGTAGCCTTGTCGTTATGGAAGGTAGTCTTTTGTCGATATCTTTGTTACTTCCATGTATGGTAGCCTAGTCATTATGGAAGTTAGTCTGTTGTCGAGATTTTTGTTACTCCATTGGAAGCAGCCTTGTTATTATGGAAGGTAGTGAGGTTTCGATATTTTTGTTATTTAAACGGATCGTAGCCTAGTCTTTATCAAAGGTAGTCTGTTGTCGTGATTTTTGTTACTCCAATGGATGGTAGCCTTGTCATTATGGAAGGTAGTGTGGTTTCGATATTGTTGTTATTCCAATGGATCATAGCCTAGTCATTATGGAAGGTAGTCTGTTGTCGTGATTTTTTTTACTCCAATGGATGGTAGCCTTGTCATTATGAAAGGTAGTATGTTATCAATATCTTTGTTACTCCAATGGATGGTAGCCTAGTCATTATGGAAGGTAGTTTGTTGTCGATATCTTTGTTACTCTAAGCGATGGTAGCCTTGTCATTATGGAACGTAGTCTGTTGTCAAGATTTTTGTTATTCCAATGGATGGTAGCGTTGTCATTATAGAAGGTAGTATATTATCGATATTTTTGTCACTACAAATGATTGTAGCCTTGTCATTATGGAAGGTAGTCTATTGTCGATAATTTTGTTACTACAATGTATTGTAGCCTTGTCGTTATGGAAGATAGTCTGTTGTCGATATCTTTGTTACTCCGAGGGATGGTAGCCTAGTCATTATGGAAGGTAGTTTGTATACGAGATTTTAGTTACTCCAATGGATGGTAGCCTTGTCATTATGGAAGGTTGTCTGTTGTCGAGATTTTTTATACTCCAATGGATTGTAGCCTTATCGTTATGGAAAATAATCTGTTTTCGATATCTTTGTTACTCCATTGGATGGTAGCCTTGTCATTATGGAAGGTAGTGTGGTTTCGATATTTTTGTTATTCCAATGGATCATAGCCTAGTCATTATGGAAGGTAGTCTGTTGTCGTGACTTTTGATACTCCAATGGATAGTAGCCTTGTTAATATGGAAGGTAGTATGTTGTAGATATCTTTGTTTCTCCAATGGATGGTAGCCTTGTCATTATGGAAGGTAGTTTGTTGTCTAGATTTTTTTATTCCAATGGATGGTAGCCTTTTAATTATGAAAGGTAGTCTACTGTCGATATTTTTGTTACTATAATAGATTGTAGCCTTGTCATTATAGAAGGTAGTATATTGTCGAGATTTTTGTCACTACAATGGATGGTAGCCTTTTCATTATGGAAGGTAGTATGTTGTCGAGGGATTTGTTACTACAATGGATTGTAGCCTTGTCGTTATGGAAGGTAGTCTGTTGTCGATATCTTTGTTACTCCAATGGATGGTAGCCTAGTCATTATAGAAGTTAGTCCGTTGTCGAGATTTTTGTTACTCCATTGGAAGCAACCTTGTTATTATGGAAGGTAGTGAGGTTTCGATATTTTTGTTATTCCAACGGATCGTAGCCTAGTCTTTATCAAAGGTGTTATGTTGTCGTGATTTTTGTTACTCCAATGGATGGTAGCCTTGTCATTATGGAAGGTAGTGTGGTTTCGATATTGTTGTTATTCCAATGGATCGTAGCCTAGTCATTATGGAAGGTAGTCTGTTGTCGTGATTTTTTTTACTCAAATGGATGGTAGCCTTGTCATTATGGAAGGTAGTATGTTATCAATATCTTTGTTACTCCAATGGATGGTAGCCTTGTCATTATGGAAGGTAGTCTGTTGTCGAGATATTTGTTACTTTAAGGGATGGTAGCCTTGTCATTATGGAACCTAGTCTGTTGTCGAGATTTTTGTTATTCCAATGGATGGTAGAGTTGTCATTATATAAGATAGTATATTATCGAGATTTTTGTCACTACAATGGATGGTAGCCTTGTCATTATGGAAGGTAGTCTGTTGTCGAGAATTTTGTTACTACAATGGATTGTAGCCTTGTGGTTATGGAAGATAGTTTGTTGTCGATATCTTTGTTACTCCGATGGATGGTAGGCTAGTCATTATGGAAGGTAGTTTGTGTACGAGATTTTAGTTACTCCAATGGATGGTAGCCTTGTCATTACAGAAGGTAGTCTATTTTCGAGATTTTTTATACTCCAATGGATTGTAGCCTTGTCGCTATGGAAAATAGTCTGTTGTCGATATCTTTGTTACTCCATTGGATGGTACCATTGTTATTATGGAAGGAGTGTGATTTCGATATTTTTGTTATTCCAATGGATCGTAGACTAGTCATTATGGAAGGTAGTATGTTGTCGTGATTTTTGTTACTCCAATGGATAGTAGCCTTGTCATTATGGAAGGTAGTATGTTGTAGATATCTTTGTTACTCCAATAGATGGTAGCCTTGTCATTATGGAAGGTAGTCTGTTGTCGAGATTTTTGTTATTCCAATGGGTCGTAGCCTTTTAATTATGAAAGGTAGTCTAATGTCGATATATTTGTTACTATAATAGATTGTAGCCTAATCATTATGGAAGGTAGTCTATTATCGATTTTTGTTACTACAATGGATGGTAGCCTTGTCATTATAGAAGGTAGTATATTGTCGAGATTTTTGTCACTACAATGGATGATAGCCTTATCATTATGGAAGGTAGTCTGTTGTCGAGAGATTTGTTACTACAATGGATTGTAGCCTTGTCGTTACGGAAGGTAGTATGTTATCAATATCTTTGTTACTCCAATGGATGGTAGCCTTGTCATTATGGAAGGTAGTCTGTTGTCGAGATATTTGTTACTTTAAGGGATGGTAGCCTTATCATTATGGAACGTAGTCTGTTGTCGAGATTTTTGTTATTCCAATGGATGGTAGAGTTGTCATTATATAAGGTAGTATATTATCAAGATTTTTGTCACTACAATGGATGGTAGCCTTGTCATTATGGAAGGTAGTCTGTTGTCGAGAACTTTGTTACTACAATGGATTGTAGCCTTGTGGTTATTGAAGATAGTCTGTTGTCGATATCTTTGTTACTCCGATGGATGGTAGGCTAGTCATTATGGAAGGTAGTTTGTGTACGAGATTTTAGTTACTCCAATGGATGGTAGCCTTGTCATTACGGAAGGTAGTCTGATTTCAAGATTTTATATACTCCAATGGATTGTAGCCTTGTCGTTATGGAAAATTGTCTGTTGTCGATATCTTTGTTACTCCATTGGATGGTACCATTGTTATTATGGAAGGAGTGTGATTTCGATATTTTTGTTATTCCAATGGATCGTAGACTAGTCATTATGGAAGGTAGTATGTTGTCGTGATATTTGTTACTCCAATGGATAGTATCCTTGTCATTATGGAAGGTAGTATGTTGTAGATATCTTTGTTACTCCAATGGATGGTAGCCTTGTCATTATGGAAGGTAGTCTGTTGTCGAGATTTTTTTTATTCCAATGGATCGTAGCCTTTTAATTATGAAAGGTAGTCTACTATCGATATTTTTGTTACTATAATAGATTGTAGCCTTGTCATTATGGAAGGTAGTCTGTTATCGATTTTTGTTACTACAATGGATGGTAGCCTTGTCATTATAGAAGGTAGTATATTGTCGAGATTTTTGTCACTATAATGGATGGTAGCCTTATCATTATGGAAGGTAGTCTGTTTTCGAGACATTTGTTACTACAATGGATTGTAGCCTTGTCGTTATGGAAGGTAGTCTTTTGTCGATATCTTTGTTACTTCCATGTATGGTAGCCTAGTCATTATGGAAGTTAGTCTGTTGTCGAGATTTTTGTTACTCCATTGGAAGCAGCCTTGTTATTATGGAAGGTAGTGAGGTTTCGATATTTTTGTTATTTAAACGGATCGTAGCCTAGTCTTTATCAAAGGTAGTCTGTTGTCGTGATTTTTGTTACTCCAATGGATGGTAGCCTTGTCATTATGGAAGGTAGTGTGGTTTCGATATTGTTGTTATTCCAATGGATCATAGCCTAGTCATTATGGAAGGTAGTCTGTTGTCGTGATTTTTTTTACTCCAATGGATGGTAGCCTTGTCATTATGAAAGGTAGTATGTTATCAATATCTTTGTTACTCCAATGGATGGTAGCCTAGTCATTATGGAAGGTAGTTTGTTGTCGATATCTTTGTTACTCTAAGCGATGGTAGCCTTGTCATTATGGAACGTAGTCTGTTGTCAAGATTTTTGTTATTCCAATGGATGGTAGCGTTGTCATTATAGAAGGTAGTATATTATCGATATTTTTGTCACTACAAATGATTGTAGCCTTGTCATTATGGAAGGTAGTCTATTGTCGAGAATTTTGTTACTACAATGTATTGTAGCCTTGTCGTTATGGAAGATAGTCTGTTGTCGATATCTTTGTTACTCCGAGGGATGGTAGCCTAGTTATTATGGAAGGTAGTTTGTATACGAGATTTTAGTTACTCCAATGGATGGTAGCCTTGTCATTATGGAAGGTTGTCTGTTGTCGAGATTTTTTATACTCCAATGGATTGTAGCCTTATCGTTATGGAAAATAATTTGTTTTCGATATCTTTGTTACTCCATTGGATGGTAGCCTTGTCATTATGGAAGGTAGTGTGGTTTCGATATTTTTGTTATTCCAATGGATCATAGCCTAGTCATTATGGAAGGTAGTCTGTTGTCGTGACTTTTGATACTCCAATGGATAGTAGCCTTGTTAATATGGAAGGTAGTATGTTGTAGATATCTTTGTTTCTCCAATGGATGGTAGCCTTGTCATTATGGTAGGTAGTTTGTTGTCTAGATTTTTTTATTCCAATGGATGGTAGCCTTTTAATTATGAAAGGTAGTCTACTGTCGATATTTTTGTTACTATAATAGATTGTAGCCTTGTCATTATAGAAGGTAGTATATTGTCGAGATTTTTGTCACTACAATGGATGGTAGCCTTTTCATTATGGAAGGTAGTATGTTGTCGAGGGATTTGTTACTACAATGGATTGTAGCCTTGTCGTTATGGAAGGTAGTCTGTTGTCGATATCTTTGTTACTCCAATGGATGGTAGCCTAGTCATTATAGAAGTTAGTCCGTTGTCGAGATTTTTGTTACTCCATTGGAAGCAACCTTGTTATTATGGAAGGTAGTGAGGTTTCGATATTTTTGTTATTCCAACGGATCGTAGCCTAGTCTTTATCAAAGGTGTTATGTTGTCGTGATTTTTGTTACTCCAATGGATGGTAGCCTTGTCATTATGGAAGGTAGTGTGGTTTCGATATTGTTGTTATTCCAATGGATCGTAGCCTAGTCATTATGGAAGGTAGTCTGTTGTCGTGATTTTTTTTACTCAAATGGATGGTAGCCTTGTCCTTATGGAAGGTAGTATGTTATCAATATCTTTGTTACTCCAATGGATGGTAGCCTTGTCATTATGGAAGGTAGTCTGTTGTCGAGATATTTGTTACTTTAAGGGATGGTAGCCTTGTCATTATGGAACCTAGTCTGTTGTCGAGATTTTTGTTATTCCAATGGATGGTAGAGTTGTCATTATATAAGATAGTATATTATCGAGATTTTTGTCACTACAATGGATGGTAGCCTTGTCATTATGGAAGGTAGTCTGTTGTCGAGAATTTTGTTACTACAATGGATTGTAGCCTTGTGGTTATGGAAGATAGTTTGTTGTCGATATCTTTGTTACTCCGATGGATGGTAGGCTAGTCATTATGGAAGGTAGTTTGTGTACGAGATTTTAGTTACTCCAATGGATGGTAGCCTTGTCATTACAGAAGGTAGTCTATTTTCGAGATTTTTTATACTCCAATGGATTGTAGCCTTGTCGCTATGGAAAATAGTCTGTTGTCGATATCTTTGTTACTCCATTGGATGGTACCATTGTTATTATGGAAGGAGTGTGATTTCGATATTTTTGTTATTCCAATGGATCGTAGACTAGTCATTATGGAAGGTAGTATGTTGTCGTGATTTTTGTTACTCCAATGGATAGTAGCCTTGTCATTATGGAAGGTAGTATGTTGTAGATATCTTTGTTACTCCAATAGATGGTAGCCTTGTCATTATGGAAGGTAGTCTGTTGTCGAGATTTTTGTTATTCCAATGGGTCGTAGCCTTTTAATTATGAAAGGTAGTCTACTGTCGATATATTTGTTACTATAATAGATTGTAGCCTTGTCATTATGGAAGGTAGTCTATTATCGATTTTTGTTACTACAATGGATGGTAGCCTTGTCATTATAGAAGGTAGTATATTGTCGAGATTTTTGTCACTACAATGGATGATAGCCTTATCATTATGGAAGGTAGTCTGTTGTCGAGAGATTTGTTACTACAATGGATTGTAGCCTTGTCGTTACGGAAGGTAGTATGTTATCAATATCTTTGTTACTCCAATGGATGGTAGCCTTGTCATTATGGAAGGTAGTCTGTTGTCGAGATATTTGTTACTTTAAGGGATGGTAGCCTTATCATTATGGAACGTAGTCTGTTGTCGAGATTTTTGTTATTCCAATGGATGGTAGAGTTGTCATTATATAAGGTAGTATATTATCAAGATTTTTGTCACTATAATGGATGGTAGCCTTGTCATTATGGAAGGTAGTCTGTTGTCGAGAACTTTGTTACTACAATGGATTGTAGCCTTGTGGTTTTTGAAGATAGTCTGTTGTCGATATCTTTGTTACTCCGATGGATGGTAGGCTAGTCATTATGGAAGGTAGTTTGTGTACGAGATTTTAGTTACTCCAATGGATGGTAGCCTTGTCATTACGGAAGGTAGTCTGTTTTCAAGATTTTATATACTCCAATGGATTGTAGCCTTGTCGTTATGGAAAATTGTCTGTTGTCGATATCTTTGTTACTCCATTGGATGGTACCATTGTTATTATGGAAGGAGTGTGATTTCGATATTTTTGTTATTCCAATGGATCGTAGACTAGTCATTATGGAAGGTAGTATGTTGTCGTGATATTTGTTACTCCAATGGATAGTATCCTTGTCATTATGGAAGGTAGTATGTTGTAGATATCTTTGTTACTCCAATGGATGGTAGCCTTGTCATTATGGAAGGTAGTCTGTTGTCGAGATTTTTGTTATTCCAATGGATCGTAGCCTTTTAATTATGAAAGGTAGTCTACTGTCGATATTTTTGTTACTATAATAGACTGTAGCCTTGTCATTATGGAAGGTAGTCTGTTATCGATTTTTGTTACTACAATGGATGGTAGCCTTGTCATTATAGAAGGTAGTATATTGTCGAGATTTTTGTCACTATAATGGATGGTAGACTTATCATTATGGAAGGTAGTCTGTTTTCGAGAGATTGTTTACTACAATGGATTGTAGCCTTGTCGTTATGGAAGTTAGTCTATTGTCGATATCTTTGTTACTCCAATGGATGGTAGCCTAGTCATTATGGAAATTAGTCTGTTGTCGAGATTTTTGTTACTCCATTGGAAGCAGCCTTGTTATTATGGAAGGTAGTGAGGTTTTGATATTTTTGTTATTCCAATGGATCATAGCCTAGTCTTTATCAAAGGTAGTCTGTTGTCGTGATTTTTGTTATTACAATGGATGGTAGCCTTGTCATTATGGAAGGTAGTCTGTTGTCGAAATTTTTGTTATTCCAATGGATGGTAGCCTTGTCATTAAAGAAGGTAGTCTGTTGTCGTGATTTTTGTTACTTCAATGGATGGTAGCCTTGTCATTATGGAGGGTAGTATGTTATCGATATCGTTGTTACTCCAATGGATGGTAGCCTTGTCATTATGGAAGGTAGTTTGTTGTCGATATCTTTGTTACTCTAAGCGATGGTAGCCTTGTCATTATGGAACGTAGTCTGTTGTCGAGATTTTTGTTATTCCAATGGATGGTAGAGTTGTCATTATAGAAGGTAGTATTTTATCGAGATTTTTGTCACTACAAATGATTGTAGCCTTGTCATTAAGGAAGGTAGTCAGTTGTCGAGAATTTAGTTACTACAATGTATTGTAGCCTTGTCGTTATGGAAGATAGTCTGTTGTCGATATCTTTGTTACTCCGAGGGATGGTAGCCTAGTCATTATGGAAGGTAGTTTGTGTACGAGATTTTAGTTACTCCAATGGATGGTAGCCTTGTCATTATGGAAGGTAGTCTGTTGTCGAGATTTTTTATACTCCAATGGATTGTAGCCTTATCGTTATGGAAAATAATCTGTTTTCGATATCTTTGTTACTCCATTGGATGGTAGCCTTGTAATTATGGAAGGTAGTGTGGTTTCGATATTTTTGTTATTCCAATGGATCGTAGCCTAGTCATTATGGAAGGTAGTCTGTTGTCGTGATTTTTGATACTCCAATGGATAGTAGCCTTGTTAATATGGAAGGTAGTATGTTGTAGATATCTTTGTTTCTCCAATGGATGGTAGCCTTGTCATTATGGAAGGTAGTATGTTGTCCAAATTTTTTTATTCCAATGGATGGTAGCCTTTTAATTATGAAAGGTAGTCTACTATCGATATTTTTGTTACTATAATAGATTGTAGCCTTGTCATTATAGAAGGTAGTATATTGTCGAGATTTTTGTCATTACAATGGATGGTAGCCTTGTCATTATGGAAGGTAGTCTGTTGTCGAGGCATTTGTTACTACAATGGATTGTAGCCTTGTCGTTATGGAAGGTAGTCTGTTGTCGATATCTTTGTTACTCCAATGGATGGTAGCCTAGTCATTATGGAAGTTAGTCTGTTGTCTAGATTTTTGTTACTCTATTGGAAGCACCCTTGTTATTATGGAAGGTAGTGAGGTTTCGATATTTTTGTTATTCCAATGGATCATAGCCTACTCTTTATCAAAGGTATTCTATTGTCATGATTTTTGTTACTCCAATGGATGGTAGCCTTGTCATTATGGAAGGTAGTCTATTGTCGAGATTTTTGTTACTCCAATGGATGGTAGCCTTGTCATTATAGAAGGTAGTCTGTTGTCGTGATTTTTGTTACTCGAATGGATGGTAGCCTTGTCATTATGGAAGGTAGTATGTTATCGATATCGTTGTTACTCCAATGGATGGTAGCCTTGTCATTATGGAAGGTAGTTTGTTGTCGATATCTTTGTTACTCTAAGGGATGTTAGCCTTGTCATTATGGAACGTAGTCTGTTGTCGAGATTTTTGTTATTCCAATGGATGGTAGCATTGTCATTATAGAAGGTAGTATATTATCGAGATTTTTGTCACTACAAATGATGGTAGCCTTGTCATTATGGAGGGTAGTCTGTTGTCGAGAATGTTGTTACTACAATGTATTGTAGCCTTGTTGTTATGGAAGATAGTCTGTTGTCGATATCTTTGTTACTCCGAGGGATGGTAGCCTAGTCTTCATGGAAGGTAGTTTGTGTACGAGATTTTAGTTACTCTAATGGATGGTAGCCTTGTCATTATGGAAGGTTGTCTATTGTCGAGATTTTTTAAACTCCAATGGATTGTAGCCTTGTCGTTATGGAAAATAGTCTGTTTTCGATATCTTTGTTACTCCATTGGATGGTAGCCTTGTCATTATGGAAGGTAGTGTGGTTTCGATATTTTTGTTATTCCAATGGATCATAGCCTAGTCATTACGGAAGGTAGTCTGTTCTCGTGATTTTTGTTACTCCAATGGATAGTAGCCTTGTTAATATGGAAGGTAGTATGTTGTAGATATCTTTGTTTCTCCAATGGGTTGTAGCCTTGTCATTATGGAAGGTAGTCTGTTGTGGAGATTTTTGTTACTCTAAGGGATGGTAGCCTTGTCATTATGGAAGGTAGTCTGTTGTCGATTTTTGTTACTCCAATGGATGGTAACCTTGTCATCATAGAAGGTAGTATATTGTCGAGATTTTTGTCACTACAATGGATGGTAGCCTTGTCATTATCGAAGGTAGTCTGTTGTTGAGATTTTTGTTACTCCAATGGATGGTAGCCTTGTCATTATAGAAGGTTGTATATTGTCGAGATTTTTGTCACTACAATGGATAGTAGCCTTGTCATAATGGAAGGTAGTCTGTTGTCGTGATATTTGTTACTCCAATGGATGGTAGCCTTGTCATTATGGAAGGTAGTATGTTGTTGATATCTTTGTTACTCCAATGGATGGTAGCCTTGTCATTATGGAAGGTAGTTTGTTGTCGAGATTTTTGTTACTCTAAGGGATGGTAGGCTTGTCGTTATGGAACGTAGTCTGTTGTCGAGATTTTTATTATTCCAATGGATGTTAGCCTTGTCATTATGGAAGGTAGTCTATTGTCGAGATTTTTGTTACTACAATGGATTGTAGCCTTGTCGTTATGGAAGGTAGTCTGTTGTCGATATCTTTGTTACTCCAATGGATGGTAGCCTAGTCATTATGAAAGGTAGTCTGTTGTCGAGTTTTTTGTAACTCCAATGGATGGTAGCCTTGTCATTATGGAAGGAAGTCTGTTGTTGAGATTTTTTATACTCCAATGGATTATAGCCTTTTCATTATGGAAGGTAGTCTCTTGTGGATAATTTTGTTACTCCAATGATGGTACCCTTGTCATTATGGAAGGTAGTCTGTTGTCGAGATTTTTGTTACTCCAATGGATGGTAGACTTGTCATTATCTAAGGTAGTTTGTTGTCGAGATTTCTGTTACTCCAATGGATTGTAGCCTTGTCATTATGGAAGGTAGTCTCTTGTGGATATTTTGGTTACTCCAATTATGGTACCCTTGTCATTATCGAAGGTGGTCAATTGCCTAGATTTTTATTACTCCACTTCATGGTAGCCTTGACATTATGGAAGGTAGTGTGTTATCGATATTTTTGTTATTCTAATGGATGGTAGCCTTGTCATAGTGGAAGGTAGTCTGTTGTCGTGATTTTTGTTACTCCAATGGATGGTAGCCTTGTCATTATGGAAGGTAGTATGTTGTTGATATCTTTGTTACTCCAATGGATGGTAGCCTTGTCATTATGGAGGGTAGTTTGTTGTCGAGATTTTTGTTACTCTAAGGGATGGTAGCCTTGTCGTTATGGAACGTAGTCTGTTGTCGAGATTTTTGTTATTCCAATGGATGGTAGCCTTGTCATTATGAAAGGTAGTCTATTATTGAGATTTTTGTTACTATAATAGATTGTAGACTTGTCATTATGGAAGGTAGTCTGTTGTCGAGATTTTTATTACCCCAATGGATGGTAGCCTTGTCATTATAGAAGGTAGTATATTGTTGATATTTTTGTCACTACAATGGATGGTAGCCTTGTCATTATAGAAGGTAGTCTATTGTCAAGATTTTTGTTACTACAATGGATTGTAGCCTTGTCGTAATGGAAGGTAGTCTGTTGTCGATTTCTTTGTTACTCCAATGGATGGTAGCCTAGTCATTATGAAAGGTAGTCTGTTGTTGAGTTTTTTGTTACTCCAATGGATGGTAGCCTTGTCATTATGGAAGGTAGTCTATTGTTGAGATTTTTTATAACCCAATGGATTGTAGCCTTGTCATTATGGAAGGTAGTCTCTAGTGGATAATTTTGTTACTCCAATGATGGTACCCTTGTCATTATGGAAGGTAGTCTGTTGTCGAGATTTTTGTTACTCCAATGGATGGTAGACTTGTCATTATCGAAGGTAGTCTGTTGTCTAGATTTTTGTTACTACAATGGATTGTAGCCTTGTCGTTATGGAAGGTAGTCTATTGTCGATATCTTTGTTACTCCAATGGATGGTAGCCTAGTCATTATGAAAGGTAGTCTGTTGTCGAGTTTTTTGTTACTCCAATGGATGGTAGCCTTGTCATTATGGAAGGTAGTCTGTTGTTGAGATTTTTTATACTCCAATGGATTGTAGCCTTATCATTATGGAAGGTAGTCTCTTGTGGATAATTTTGTTACTCCAATGATGGTACCCTTGTCATTATGGAAGGTAGTTTGTTGTCGAGATTTTTGTTATTCCAATAGATTGTAGCCTTGTCATTATGGAAGGTTGTCTCTTATGGATATTTTGGTTACTCAAATTATGGTACCCTTGTAATTATGGAAGGTGTTCTATTGCCTAGATTTTTGTTACTCCACTTCATGGTATCCTTGACATTATGAAAGGTAGTGTGTTGTCGATATTTTTGTTATTCTAATGGATTGTAGCCTTGTCATAGTGGAAGGTAGTCTGTTGTCGTGATTTTTGTTACTCCAATGGATGGTAGCCTTGTCATTATGGAAGGTAGTATGTTGTTGATATCTTTGTTACTCCAATGGATGGTAGCCTTGTCATTATGGAAGGTAGTTTGTTGTCAAGATTTTTGTTACTCTAAGGGATGGTAGCCTTGTCGTTATGGAACGTAGTCAGTTATCGAGATTTTTGTTTTTCCAATGGATGATAGCCTTGTCATTATGAAAGGTAGTCTATTGTTGAGATTTTTGTTACTATAATAGATTGTAGACTAGTCATTATGGAAGGTAGTCTGTTGTTGAGATTTTTATTACTCCAATGGATGGTAGCCTTGTCATTATAGAAGGTAGTATATTGTTGATATTTTTGTCACTACAATGGATGGTAGCCTTGTCATTATGGAAGGTAGTCTATTATCAAGATTTTTGTTACTACAATGGATTGTAGCCTTGTCGTTATGGAAGGTAGTCTGTTGTCGATATCTTTGTTACTCCAATGGATGGTAGCCTAGTCATTATGAAAGGTAGTCTGTTGTCGAGTTTTTTGTTACTCCAATGGATGGTAGCCTTGTCATTATGGAAGGTAGTATGTTGTTGAGATTTTTTACACTCCAATGGATTGTAGCCTTGTCATTATGGAAGGTAGTCTCTTGTGGATAATTTTGTTACTCCAATGATGGTACCCTTGTCATTATGGAAGGTAGTCTGTTGTCGAGATTTTTGTTACTCCAATGGATGGTAGACTTGTCGTTATCGAAGGTAGTCTGTTGTCTAGATTTTTGTTATTACAATGGATTGTAGCCTTGTCGTTATGGAAGGTAGTCTATTGTCGATATCTTTGTTACTCCAATGGATTGTAGCCTTGTCATTATGGAAGGTAGTCTGTTGTTGAGAGTTTTTATACTCCAATGGATTGTAGCCTTGTCATTATGGAAGGTAGTCTCTTGTGGATAATTTTGTTACTCCAATGATGGTACCCTTGTCATTATGGAAGGTAGTCTGTTGTCGAGATTTTTGTTACTCCAATGGATTGTAGCCTTGTCATTATGGAAGGTAGTCTCTTATGGATATTTTTGTTACTCCAATTATGGTACCCTTGTAATTATGGAAGGTGTTCTATTGCCTAGATTTTTGTTACTCCACTTCATGGTATCCTTGACATTATGAAAGGTAGTGTGTTGTCGATATTTTTGTTATTCTAATGGATTGTAGCCTTGTCATAGTGGAAGGTAGTCTGTTGTCGTGATTTTTGTTACTCCAATGGATGGTAGCCTTGTCATTATGGAAGGTAGTATGTTGTTGATATCTTTGTTACTCCAATGGATGGTAGCCTTGTCATTATAGAAGGTAGTTTGTTGTCGAGATTTTTGTTACTCTAAGGGATGGTAGCCTTGTCGTTATGGAACATAGTCTGTTGTCGAGATTTTTGTTATTCCAATGGATGGTAGCCTTGTCATTATGAAAGGTAGTCTATTGTTGAGGTTTTTGTTACTATAATAGATTGTAGACTTGTCATTATGGAAGGTAGTCTGTT
The DNA here is from genome assembly GCA_948472305.1 of Vicia faba. NCBI lineage: Eukaryota > Viridiplantae > Streptophyta > Magnoliopsida > Fabales > Fabaceae > Vicia > Vicia faba. Next base: position 692,426,059 of record OX451741.1, read on the forward strand.
TTCGAGATTTTTATTACTCCAATGGATGGTAGCCTTCTCATTATAGAAGGTAGTATATTGTTGATATTTTTGTCATTACAATGGATGGTAGCCTTGTCATTATGGAAGGGAGTCTATTGTCAAGATTTTTGTTACTACAATGGATTGTAGCCTTGTCGTTATGGAAGGTAGTCTGTTATCGATATCTTTGTTACTCCAATGGATGGTAGCCTAGTCATTATGAAAGGTAGTCTGTTGTCGAGTTTTTTGTTAGTCCAATGGATGGTAGCCTTGTCATTATGGAAGGTAGTCTGTTGTTGAGATTTTTTATACTCCAATGCATTGTAGCCTTGTCATTATGGAAGGTAGTCTCTTGTGGATAATTTTGTTACTCCAATGATGGTACCCTTGTCATTATGGAAGGTAGTCTGTTGTCGAGATTTTTGTTACTCCAATGGATTGTAGCCTTGTCATTATGGAAGGTAGTCTCTTATGGATATTTTTGTTACTCCAATTATGGTACCCTTGTAATTATGGAAGGTGTTCTATTGCCTAGATTTTTGTTACTCCACTTCATGGTATCCTTTACATTATGAAAGGTAATGTGTTGTCGATATTTTTGTTATTCTAATGGATCGTAGCCTTGTCATAGTGGAAGGTAGTCTGTTGTCGTGATTTTTGTTACTCCAATGGATGGTAGCCTTGTCATTATGGAAGGTAGTATGTTGTTGATATCTTTGTTACTCTAATGGATGGTAGCCTTGTCATTATAGAAGGTAGTTTGTTGTCGAGATTTTTGTTACTCTAAGGGATGGTAGCCTTGTCGTTATGGAACATAGTCTGTTGTCGAGATTTTTGTTATTCCAATGGATGGTAGCCTTGTCATTATGAAAGGTAGTCTATTGTTGAGGTTTTTGTTACTATAATAGATTGTAGACTTGTCATTATGGAAGGTAGTCTGTTTTCGAGATTTTTATTACTCCAATGGATGGTAGCCTTCTCATTATAGAAGGTAGTATATTGTTGATATTTTTGTCATTACAATGGATGGTAGCCTTGTCATTATGGAAGGGAGTCTATTGTCAAGATTTTTGTTACTACAATGGATTGTAGCCTTGTCGTTATGGAAGGTAGTCTGTTATCGATATCTTTGTTACTCCAATGGATGGTAGCCTAGTCATTATGAAAGGTAGTCTGTTGTCGAGTTTTTTGTTAGTCCAATGGATGGTAGCCTTGTCATTATGGAAGGTAGTCTGTTGTTGAGATTTTTTATACTCCAATGCATTGTAGCCTTGTCATTATGGAAGGTAGTCTCTTGTGGATAATTTTGTTACTCCAATGATGGTACCCTTGTCATTATGGAAGGTAGTCTGTTGTCGAGATTTTTGTTACTCCAATGGATTGTAGCCTTGTCATTATGGAAGGTAGTCTCTTATGGATATTTTTGTTACTCCAATTATGGTACCCTTGTAATTATGGAAGGTGTTCTATTGCCTAGATTTTTGTTACTCCACTTCATGGTATCCTTGATATTATGAAAGGTAATGTGTTGTCGATATTTTTGTTATTCTAATGGATCGTAGCCTTGTCATAGTGGAAGGTAGTCTGTTGTCGTGATTTTTGTTACTCCAATGGATGGTAGCCTTGTCATTATGGAAGGTAGTATGTTGTTGATATCTTTGTTACTCCAATGGATGGTAGCCTTGTCATTATAGAAGGTAGTTTGTTGTCGAGATTTTTGTTACTCTTAGGGATGGTAGCCTTGTCGTTATGGAACATAGTCTGTTGTCGAGATTTTTGTTATTCCAATGGATGGTAGCCTTGTCATTATGAAAGGTAGTCTATTGTTGAGGTTTTTGTTACTATAATAGATTGTAGACTTGTCATTATGGAAGGTAGTCTGTTTTCGAGATTTTTATTACTCCAATGGATGGTAGCCTTGTCATTATAGAAGGTAGTATATTGTTGATATTTTTGTCATTACAATGGATGGTAGCCTTGTCATTATGGAAGGTAGTCTATTGTCAAGATTTTTGTTACTACAATGGATTGTAGCCTTGTCGTTATGGAAGGTAGTCTGTTATCGATATCTTTGTTACTCCAATGGATGGTAGCCTAGTCATTATGAAAGGTAGTCTGTTGTCGAGTTTTTTGTTAGTCCAATGGATGGTAGCCTTGTCATTATGGAAGGTAGTCTGTTGTTGAGATTTTTTATACTCCAATGCATTGTAGCCTTGTCATTATGGAAGGTAGTCTCTTGTGGATAATTTTGTTACTCCAATGATGGTACCCTTGTCATTATGGAAGGTAGTCTGTTGTCGAGATTTTTGTTACTCCAATGGATTGTAGCCTTGTCATTATGGAAGGTAGTCTCTTATGGATATTTTTGTTACTCCAATTATGGTACCCTTGTAATTATGGAAGGTGTTCTATTGCCTAGATTTTTGTTACTCCACTTCATGGTATCCTTGACATTATGAAAGGTAGTGTGTTGTCGATATTTTTGTTATTCTAATGGATTGTAGCCTTGTCATAGTGGAAGGTAGTCTGTTGTCGTGATTTTTGTTACTCCACTGGATGATAGCCTTGTCATTATGGAAGGTAGTATGTTGTTGATATCTTTGTTACTCCAATGGATGGTAGCCTTGTCATTATAGAAGGTAGTTTGTTGTCGAGATTTTTGTTACTCTAAGGGATGGTAGCCTTGTCGTTATGGAACATAGTCTGTTGTCGAGATTTTTGTTATTCCAATGGATGGTAGCCTTGTCATTATGAAAGGTAGTCTATTGTTGAGGTTTTTGTTACTATAATAGATTGTAGACTTGTCATAATGGAAGGTAGTCTGTTTTCGAGATTTTTATTACTCCAATGGATGGTAGCCTTCTCATTATAGAAGGTAGTATATTGTTGATATTTTTGTCATTACAATGGATGGTAGCCTTCTCATTATGGAAGGTAGTCTATTGTCAAGATTTTTGTTAATACAATGGATTGTAGCCTTGTCGTTATGGAAGGTAGTCTGTTATCGATATCTTTGTTACTCCAATGGATGGTAGCCTAGTCATTATGAAAGGTAGTCTGTTGTCAAGTTTTTTGTTAGTCCAATGGATGGTAGCCTTGTCATTATGGAAGGTAGTCTGTTGTTGAGATTTTTTATACTCCAATGCATTGTAGCCTTGTCATTATGGAAGGTAGTCTCTTGTGGATAATTTTGTTACTCCAATGATGGTACCCTTGTCATTATGGAAGGTAGTCTGTTGTCGAGTTTTTGTTACTCCAATGGATTGTAGCCTTGTCATTATGGAAGGTAGTCTCTTATGGATATTTTTGTAACTCCAATTATGGTACCCTTGTAATTATGGAAGGTGTTCTATTGCCTAGATTTTTGTTACTCCACTTCATGGTATCCTTGACATTATGAAAGGTAGTGTGTTGTCGATATTTTTGTTATTCTAATGGATCGTAGCCTTGTCATAGTGGAAGGTAGTCTGTTGTCGTGATTTTTGTTACTCCAATGGATGATAGCCTTGTCATTATGGAAGGTAGTATGTTGTTGATATCTTTGTTACTCCAATGGATGGTAGCCTTGTCATTATAGAAGGTAGTTTGTTGTCGAGATTTTTGTTACTCTAAGGGATGGTAGCCTTGTCGTTATGGAACATAGTCTGTTGTCGAGATTTTTGTTATTCCAATGGATGGTAGCCTTGTCATTATGAAAGGTAGTCTATTGTTGTGGTTTTTGTTACTATAATAGATTGTAGACTTGTCATTATGGAAGGTAGTCTGTTTTCGAGATTTTTATTACTCCAATGGATGGTAGCCTTCTCATTATAGAAGGTAGTATATTGTTGATATTTTTGTCATTACAATGGATGGTAGCCTTGTCATTATGGAAGGTAGTCTATTGTCAAGATTTTTGTTACTACAATGGATTGTAGCCTTGTCGTTATGGAAGGTAGTCTGTTATCGATATCTTTGTTACTCCAATGGATGGTAGCCTAGTCATTATGAAAGGTAGTCTATTGTCGAGTTTTTTGTTAGTCCAATGGATGGTAGCCTTGTCATTATGCAAGGTAGTCTGTTGTTGAGATTTTTTATACTCCAATGCATTGTAGCCTTGTCATTATGGAAGGTAGTCTCTTGTGGATAATTTTGTTACTCCAATGATGGTACCCTTGTCATTATGGAAGGTAGTCTGTTGTCGAGATTTTTGTTACTCCAATGGATTGTAGCCTTGTCATTATGGAAGGTAGTCTCTTATGGATATTTTTGTAACTCCAATTATGGTACCCTTGTAATTATGGAAGGTGTTCTATTGCCTAGATTTTTTGTTACTCCACTTCATGGTATCCTTGACATTATGAAAGGTAGTGTGTTGTCGATATTTTTGTTATTCTAATGGATTGTAGCCTTGTCATAGTGGAAGGTAGTCTGTTGTCGTGATTTTTGTTACTCCAATGGATGATAGCCTTGTCATTATGGAAGGTAGTATGTTGTTGATATCTTTGTTACTCCAATGGATGGTAGCCTTGTCATTATAGAAGGTAGTTTGTTGTCGAGATTTTTGTTACTCTAAGGGATGGTAGCCTTGTCGTTATGGAACATAGTCTGTTGTCGAGATTTTTGTTATTCCAATGGATGGTAGCCTTGTCATTATGAAAGGTAGTCTATTGTTGAGGTTTTTGTTACTATAATAGATTGTAGACTTGTCATTATGGAAGGTAGTCTGTTTTCGAGATTTTTATTACTCCAATGGATGGTAGCCTTCTCATTATAGAAGGTAGTATATTGTTGATATTTTTGTCATTACAATGGATGGTAGCCTTGTCATTATGGAAGGTAGTCTATTGTCAAGATTTTTGTTACTACAATGGATTGTAGCCTTGTCGTTATGGAAGGTAGTCTGTTATCGATATCTTTGTTACTCCAATGGATGGTAGCCTAGTCATTATGAAAGGTAGTCTGTTGTCGAGTTTTTTGTTACTCCAATGGATGGTAGCCTTGTCATTATGGAAGGTAGTCTGTTGTTGAGATTTTTTATACTCCAATGCATTGTAGCCTTGTCATTATGGAAGGTAGTCTCTTGTGGATAATTTTGTTACTCCAATGATGGAACCCTTGTCATTATGAAAAGGTAGTCTCTTGTCGAGATTTTTGTTACTCCAATGGATGGTAGACTTGTCATTATCGAAGGTATTCTGTTGTCTAGATTTTTGTTACTACAATGTATTGTAGCCTTGTCGTTATGGAAGGTAGTCTATTGTCGATATCTTTGTTACTCCAATGGATGGTAGCCTAGTCATTGTGAAAGGTAGTCTGTTGTCGAGTTTTTTGTTACTCCAATGGATGGTAGCCTTGTCATTATGGAAGGTAGTCTGTTGTTGAGATTTTTTATACTCCAATGGATTGTAGCCTTGTCATTATGGAAGGTAGTCTCTTGTGGATAATTTTGTTACTCCAATGATGGTACCCTTGTCATTATGGAAGGTAGTTTGTTGTCGAGATTTTTGTTACTCCAATAGATTGTAGCCTTGTCATTATGCAAGGTAGTCTCTTATGGATATTTTGGTTACTCCAATTATGGTACCCTTGTAATTATGGAAGGTGGTCTATTGCCTAAATTTTTGTTACTCCACTTCATGGTAGCCTTGACATTATGAAAGGTACTATGTTGTCAATATTTTTGTTATTCCAATGGATGGTATCCTTGTCATAGTGGAAGGTAGTCTGTTGTCGTGATTTTTGTTACTCCAATAGATGGTAGCCTTGTCATTATGGAAGGTAGTATGTTGTCGATATCTTTGTTACTCCATTGGATGGTAGCCTTGTCATTATGGAAGGTAGTTTGTTGTCGAGATTTTTGTTACTCTAAGGGATGGTAGCCTTGTCGTTATGGAACGTAGTCTGTTGTCGAGTTTTTTGTTACTCCAATGGATGGTAGCCTTGTCATTATGGACGGTAGTCTGTTGTTGAGATTTTTAATACTACAATGGATTGTAGCCTTGTCATTATGGAAGGTAGTCTCTTGTGGATAATTTTGTTACTCCAATGATGGTACCCTTGTCATTATGGAAGGTAGTTTGTTGTCGAGATTTTTGTTACTCCAATGGATGGTAGACTTGTCATTATCGAAGGTAGTCTGTTGTCGAGATTGTTGTTACTACAATGGATTGTAGCCTATTCATTATGGAAGGTAGTCTATTATCGATATCTTTGTTACTCCAATGGATGGTAGCCTAGTCATTATGAAAGGTAGTCTGTTTTCGAGTTTTTTGTTACTCCAATTGATGGTAGCCTTGTCATTATGGAAGGTAGTCTGTTGTTGAGATTTTTTATACTCCAGTGGATTGAAGCCTTGTCATTATGGAAGGTAGTCTCTTGTGGATAATTTTGTTACTCCAATGATGGTACCCTTGTCATTATGGAAGGTAGTCTGTTGTCAAGATTTTTGTAACTCCAATGGATTGTAGCCTTGTCATTATGGAAGATAGTCTCTTATGGATATTTTGGTTACTCCAATTATGGTACCCTTGTAATTATGGAAGTTGGTCTGTTGCCTAGATTTTTGTTACTCCACTTCATGGTAGCCTTGACATTATGAAAGGTAGTGTGTTGTAAATATTTTTGTTATTCCAATGGATGGTAGCCTTGTCATAGTGGAAGGTAGTCTGTTGTCGTGATTTTTGTTACTCCAATGGATGGTAGCCTTGTCATTATGGAAGGTAGTATGTTGTCGATATCTTTGTTACTCCAATGGATGGTAGCCTTGTCATTATGGAAGGTAGTTTGTTGTCGAGATTTTTGTTACTCTAAGGGATGGTAGCCTTGTCTTTATGGAACGTAGTCTGTTGTTGAGATTTTTGTTATTCCAATGGATGGTAGCCTTGTCATTATGAAAGATAGTCTATTGTTGAGATTTTTGTTACTATAATAAATTGTAGACTTGTCATTATGGAAGGTAGTCTGTTGTCGAGATTTTTATTACTCCAATGGATGGTAGCATTGCCATTATAGAATGTAGTATATTGTTGAGATTTTTGTCACTACAAAGGATGGTAGCCTTGTCATTATGGAAGGTAGTCTATTGTCGAGATTTTTGTTACTATAATGGATTGTAGCCTTGTCGTTATGGAAGGTAGTCTGTTGTCGATACCTTTGTTACTGCAATGGATGGTAGCCTAGTCATTATGGAAGGTAGTATGTTGTCGAGTTTTTTGTTACTATAATGGATGGTAGCCATGTCAATATTGAAGGTAGTCTGTTGTTCAGATTTTTTATACTCCAATGGATTGTAGCCTTGTCATTATAGAAGGTAGTCTCTTGTGGATATTTTGGTTACTCCAATGATGGACCCCTTGTCATTATGGAAGGTAGTCTGTTGTCGAGATTTTTGTTACTCCAATGGATGGTAGACTGTCATTATCGAAGGTGGTCTGTTGTCGAGATTTCTTTTACTACAATGGATGGTAACCTTGTCATTATGGAAGGTAGTCTGTTGTTGATATTTTTGTTACTCCATTGGATGTTAGCCTTGTCATTATGGAAGGTAGTTTGTTGTTGAGATTTTTTATACTCCAATGGATTGTAGCCTTGTCATTATGGAAGGTAGTCCCTTGTGGATATTTTGGTTACTCCAATGATGGTACCCTTGTCATTATGGAAGGTAGTCTGTTGTCGAGATTTTTGTTATCCAATGGATGGTAGACTGATCATTATCGAAGGTTGTCTTTTGTCGAGATTTATGTTACTCCATTGGATGGTAACCTTGTCATTATGGAAGGTAGTCTGTTGTCGATATTTTTGTTACTCCCTTGGATGGTAGCCTTGACATTATGGAAGGTAATGTGTTGTCGATATTTTTGTTATTCCAATGGATGGTAGCGTTGTCATTATGGAAGGTAGTCTATTGTCGTGATTTTTGTTATTCCAATGAATGGTAGCCTTGTCATTATGGAAGGTAGTATGTTGTAGATATCTTTGTTACCCTAATGGATGGTATCCTTATCATTATGGAAGGTAGTCTTTTGTCGAGATTTTTGTTACTCTAAGGGATGGTAGCCTTGTCCATATGGAAGGTTGTCTGTTGTCGAGATTTTTGTTATTCCAATGGATGGTAGTGTTGTCATTATAGAAGGTAGTATATTGTCGAGATTTTTGCCACTACAATGGATGGTAGCCTTGTCATTATGGAAGGTAGTCTGTTGTCGAGAATTTTGTTACTACAATGGATTGTAGCCTTGTCGTTATGGAAGGTAGTTTGTTGTCGATATCTTTGTTACTCCAATGGATGGTAGCCTAGTCATTATGGAAGGTAGTTTGTGTACGATATTTTTGTTATTCCAATGGATGAAAGCCTTGTCATTATGAAAGGTAGTCTGTTCTCGTGATTTTTGTTACTCTATGGGATGGTAGCCTTGTCATTATGGAAGGTAGTATGTTGCCGATATCTTTGTTACTCCAATGGATGGTAGCCTTGTCATTATGGAAGGTAGTCTGTTGTCGAGATTTTTTACACTCTAATGGATTGTAGCCTTGTCATTATGGAAGGTAGTCTCTTGTGGATATTTTGGTTACTCCAATTATGGTACCCTTGTCATTATGGAAGGTAGTCTATTGCCGAGATTTTTGTTACTCCACTGCATGGTAGCCTTGACATTATGGAAGGTAGTGTGTTGTCGATATTTGTGTTATTCCAATAGATGGTAGCCTTGTTATTATGAAAGGTAGTCTGTTGCCGTGATTTTTGTTACTCCAATGGATGGTTGCCTTCTCATTATGGAAGGTAGTATGTTGTCGATATCTTTGTTACTCCAATGGATGATAGCCTTGTCATTATGGAAGGTACTCTGTTGTCGAGATTTTTGTTACTACAATGGATGGTAGCCTTGTCATTATAAAAGGTAGTCTGTTGTCGATATCTTTGTTACTCCAATGGATGGTAGCCTAGTCATTATGGAAGGTAGTCTGTTGTTTAGTTTTTTGTTACTCCAATGGATGGTAGCATTATCATTATGGAAGGTAGTATGTTGTCTAGATTTTTTATACTCTAATGGATTGTAGCCTTGTCCTTATAGAAGGTAGTCTCTTGTGGATATTTTGGTTACTCCAATGATGGTACCCTTGTCATTATGGAAGGTAGTCTATTGTCGAGATTCTTGTTACTCCAATGGATGGTAGACTTGTCATTATTGAAGGTAGTCTGTTGTCGAGATTTCTGTTACTCCAATGGATGGTAGCCTTGTCATTATGAAAGGTAGTCTGTTGTCGATATTTTTGTTACTCCATTGGATGGTAGCCTTGTCATTGTGGAAGGTAGTTTGTTGTCGATATTTTTGTTATTCCAATGGATGGTAGCATAGTCATTATTGAGGGTAGTATGTTGTCGTGATTTTTGTTATTCTAATTGTAAGTGTTTGGTTATTGGCATGTATTTTTGGTAAAACTAGGTGTGTGAATGTCATGACTGATGTCATAACATTCTGGGTTACTAGGTACTTTCTGCAGAAAAAGAATGGCATACAGTAGTTGCTCAATATGAGTGTGTATCTGATCATTATGAAATGATCACATTTATTACATTCTACCAAAATCAGTAAACAGGATTCTTGGTTTCATAACCAATGTTAAGACATCCTGTACTGATCTAACAATTATGCAGTTTTGTTAATTCTGAAATTTTTCAGGAATATGGTTCATACATTCCAGAACAGAATCTCACATGGACTTTAGGTTATCTTGGCTTAACCCTAATCTGTTTGATAAAGTCTTGTGACCAAGTCTTGAGGTTAACCCTAATTAACCCTAACTATTTTCGTGGAAGCCCTAACTGAAGAACAGCTGCCTATATATTCAACAGGAAGGCTGTTGGTGAACTTAACTTTTAGACAGAAGATCAACATGGGGCTGTATAGTTTTAACTACTGTAATCCAAGCAAGTATCATTGTGATAAGTGACTTGGAGTAGGTTTTGATTATAAGGGTTGTGTATCACTCAAAGCTTTGAAGCACGAGTGTTTATGTCACTTGATTAAAGCTTTGAAGCAAGGTCAAGTTAGGTTTATGTATCACTCAAAGCTTTGAAGCACGAGTGTTTGTGTTACTTAATTAAAAGTTGTGAAGCATAATCAAGTGTATGTTCTGAAGAATGTCTTCATAATTTCATTAGTCAATTGTTTAGTATCACTGTTGTGATTGAGGGGGAGTGAGTAGGAACTCAGGTTTAAGTTGAACTTAGATTGAAGTTGCATTGGGTAGGTCTTAAGTGAAGGAGATAAACTGGTTGGTTTATTCCTGAATTAATATCTCTTATAGTGAATTTCCTCCCTGGCTTGGTAGCCCCAAGAGTAGGTGTTATTTCACACTAAACTGGGTAAACAATTGACTGTGTTCTTTACTGCTTTTTGATTTACTGTCTTATAGAAATTCAGATACGGTGTCATAACATTCACTGTGACATTGAGTATCTGCTTCTAGAATTTCAATTGGCATCAGAGCAGGCACCCTGCCTGTCTTACTGGGTGAGATCTAGGGATATCACTTTCTGGCGCTATGGATTAAGAAGGGGTTTTTGGAAACAAACCACCCATTCTGGATGGATCAAATTATGACTACTGGAATCCTCATATGATTGCCTTCTTAAAATCACTGGACAAAAAGGCTTGGAGAGTTGTTGACAAAGGATGGAACCATCCCACCATAACTGAGAAATATGGGACAATCAGTCTGAAACCTGAGGAAGAATGGAGCAAAGAAGAAGATGAGTCAGCCCTGGGTAATTCCAAAGCATTAAATGCCTTGTTCAATGGAATTGATAGAAACATATTCAGACTAGTACATCAATGTGAACTGGCCAAGGAAGTTTGGGACACTCTCAAAACTACCCATGAGGGCACATCCAAAGTAAAAATGTCAAGGCTTCAGATGCTGACTACCAAATTTGAGAACCTAAGGATGATGGAAGATGAAACCATTCATAAGTTTCACATGAACATCTTGGATATTGCCAACACCTCAGGAGCATTAGGAGAAAAGATGTCAGAAGAAAAACTGGTGAGAAAAATTCTCAGATCCTTGCCTAAAAGATTTGCAATGAAGGTAACTGCTATAGAGGAAGCCCAGGATATCAACAATTTGAAGGTGGATGAACTCATTGGGTCTCTTCAGACCTTTGAGATGGGGATCAGTGACAATGTCGACAAGAAAAACAAGAGCATAGCACTTGTATCTAATACTGAAGATGAAAACAAGGAGGATGAAGAAGAAAACATCTCAGAAGCTATAGCCATGCTTGGAAGACAATTCAAAAAACTCATCAAGAGAATGTATCCAAAGTCAAGGTCAAATGTTAAGAACATTCCTTATGACATTAACAGATCTTATGACTCCAGCAGAAGACCAAAGTCTGAAGAGAAGGGAAATCAAAGCAGAGGAATTCAATGCCATGGATGTGAAGGATATGGGCACATTCTAGCTGAATGTCCTACCTTTCTTAAGAAACAAAAGAAAGGAATGTCTGTTACTTGGTCTGACTGTGATTCCAAAAGTAATTCTGAAGAAGAATCTGCCAAACTAGTTACTGCACTAACTGGTATTTGTAACTCTGATAGTGACTCTAGTGATGAGGAAGTGACATTTGAAGAACTGGCTGATTCCTACAAGAAATTATGTATCAGAAGTGCTAAAGTCTGTCAGCAAAATGAGAGACAAACAAAACTCATAATAAAGTTGGAGGCTGAGAAAAAGGCAGACATTGATACTATAAGTCATCTAGAAGGGGAAGTTCAAATGCTAAACTCAAAACTGGACCAGATGACCAAATCTGTCAAGATGCTAACAAATGGAACTGATAAATTGGAAGAAATCCTTCAGGTTGGACAAAATGTGGGAAACAAGTCTGGTCTAGGATTTGTGGCAGCAATGAAATCTGGTATAGACAAGAAGATCAGGCCTGATAAACAAATGTCAAATCAGATGTCACAACATAGCACTCAACATCGAGAATAAAGAAATATGAAGAAAAAGTATTAAAGATGGAGATGTCATCATTGTGGGAGGTTTGGTCACATAAAGCCATTCTGCTTCAGATTATATGGATATCCTAGTCAAAACCCAGGTGTCAAACTTAAGTCTAACAAGGTACCATATACTCCACAGTGGAAGAAAAATGCTACTGCCCTGATAGCTCACACTTCCCTTAGAGTCTCTGCAAAGGAAGACTGGTACTTTGACAGTGGATGTTCTAAGCACATGACTGGAATCAAGAATCTTCTCAATAATGTTAAACCTCACACCACTAGTTATGTGACCTTCGGAGATGGTTCTAGAGGAGAAATCAAAGGAGTTGGAAACTTGGACTTCCCTGGAGTTCCAAATCTAAATGAAGTATTGCTGGTAAAAGGCTTGACTGCTAATCTCATAAGTATCAGCCAATTATGCGACCTAGGATTCAAGGTCAACTTCTCCAAATCTGAATGTCTTGTAACTAATGAGAAACAAGAAGTTGTAATGAAAGGAGTCAGATCTAAAGACAACTGCTACTTGTGGGAGCCTGAGAACACTATTTACTCTATTGTATGTTCTATTTCCAAAGAAGAAAAAGAAGTGAAACTGTGGCACCAAAAACTTGGTCATCTACATTTAAGAGGAATGAAAAGGATTATATCCATGGAGGCAGTCAGAAGGATTCCAAGACTGCAAATTGATGAAGGGAGAGTCTGTGGTGAATGTCAGGTTGGTAAGCAGACTAGGATGTCACATCCAAAGTCAAGACATCTGACCACCTCTAAGGTTCTAGAACTTCTACATATGGATCTGATGGGACCAATGCAGGTGGAAAGTCTTGGTGGAAAAAGATTTGCCTATGTTTTTTTGGATGATTTTTCAAGATTCACCTGGATTAACTTCATTAGGGAAAAATTTGATGTATTTGAAGTTTTTAAAGAACTGTGCAAAAGAATTCAAAGAGAAAAAGAAGGGTGCATTGTCAGAATCAGAAGTGATCATGGAAAGGAATTTGAAAACAGTAAGTTTAATGAGTTCTGTTCCTCAGAAGGAATTAATCATGAATTCTCTTCACCTATAACTCCTCAACAAAATGGAGTTGTAGAAAGGAAAAACAGGACCATACAGGAATCTGCCAGAGTAATGATACATGCCAAAAGACTTCCTATTCATTTTTAGGCTGAAGCTATGAATACAGCCTGTTATGTCCATAACAGGGTCACCTTGAGAAAGGGAACCTCATCCACCATTTATGAACTCTGGAAAGGAAGAAAGCCAACAGTGAAGTACTTCCATGTATTTGGTAGCAAATGCTATATTCTGGAAGATCGTGAACAAAGGAGAAAGCTGGACCCTAAAAGTGATGAAGGAATATTTCTAGGATACTCCACCAATAGCAGAGCTTATAGGGTATTCAATTCCAGTACCAAAGTCATGATGGAATCAATAAATGTCATAGTTGATGATTATCATGAGGAAACAGATGTCCCTTGTAATATTGAGACATTCTTTGAGACTTCAACTCAACAGAATGATCTACCTAACCCTACTGCTTCAGACTCTGAATCAAAGGAAGCTAACAAAAACCCTTCCATCAGAATTCAGAAAGATCATCCTAAAGAACTCATCATAGGAGATCCTAACAGTGGAGTCATTACAAGATCTAGAGAAATCATCTCAAACTCTTGCTTTGTGTCTAAAATTGAAACAAGAAATGTTAAGGAGGCTTTAACTGATGAATACTGGATTGGAGCAATGCAAGATGAATTGAACCAATTCAAGCAACATGAAGTATGGGAGTTAGTTCCTAGACCAGAAGGAACAAACATCATTGGCAAGAAATGGATCTACAAGAACAAATCGGATGCTGAAGGAGTTGTCACCAGGAATAAGGCAAGACTTGTTGCTCAAGGATACACTCAAGTTGAAGGGGTTAATTTTGATGAGACCTTTGCCCCTGTAGCCAGACTGGAATCAATCAGACTTCTATTGGGAATTGCTTGTCTCCTGAAGTTCAAGTTATTTCAGATGGATGTAAAAAGTGCCTTCCTAAATGGGTACTTAAATGAGGAAGTTTATGTGGAACAGCCTAAAGGATTTGTGGATCCAAACTACCCTGATCATGTCTACAAATTGAGGAAAGCTTTATATGGCCTGAAACAAGCTCCTAGAGCATGGTATGACAGGTTGACAAAATTTCTCTCTGACAAAGGATACATAAAAGAAGGCTTGGATAAAACCCTTTTTGCCAAAAATGAAGGAGGAAAGATAATGGTAGCTCAAATCTATGTTGATGACATAGTGTTTGGGGGAATGTCAGATAAAATGGTTAAACATTTTGCTGACCAGATGCAGGCTGAATTCGAAATGAGCCTCATGGAGGAATTGACCTACTTTCTTGGACTGCAAGTCACACAGATGGAAGACTCAATTTTTTTGTCTCAAAGCAAGTATGCAAAGAAAATTGTCAAGAAGTTTGGAATGGAGAATGCCAGTCATAAAAGGACTCCTGCACCTACTCATTTAAAGTTATCCAAAGATTCAAGTGGGGTTAAGGTGGACCAAAGCCTGTACAGAAGAATGATAGGAAGTCTGCTATACTTAACAGCCAGCAGACCTGACATTGCTTTTGCAGTTGGAGTATGTGCAAGATACCAAGCTAATCCCAAAGTCAGTCATATCAACCAAGTGAAGAGAATTTTGAAGTATGTAAGTGGAACTTACAATTATGGCTTGCTGTACTCTCATGGTTGTGAACCAACTCTAACTGGTTACTGTGATGCTGATTGGGCTGGAAGTGCTGATGATAGAAAGAGCACCTTTGGAGGATGTTTCTTCTTAGGAAATAATCTGGTCTCCTGGTTCAGCAAGAAACAGAACTGTGTGCCTCTCTCTACTGCTGAAGCTGAATACATAGCCGCTGGTAGTAGCTGTTCTTAAATGATCTGGATGAAACAAATGCTTACTGAGTATAATGTCACACAAGATGTTATGACATTATATTGTGACAATCTGAGTACAATCAACATTTCTAAGAATCCTATTCAGCATAGCAGGACCAAGCATATTGACATTAGACATCACTTTATCAGAGATCTTGTAGAGGAGAAGACGATTAAACTGGAACATGTTGCCACTGAACTACACCTGGCTGACAGTTTTACCAAGGCACTTGATGCAAATCAATTTGAAAATTTGAGGGGCAAGTTGGGTATTTACCAACATGAGGAAATGTAGCAATTAATTTTGCTTAAAACAAGGGATGAAGGAGATTTTTGTGTTAAGTCTATTTTGATTGGGTGTTTCCCTATTTCTTTTAAAATTGTTAAGAAGTTGAATAGACACTCATTTACCTCCTTCCTCTCTCGGCTCTGCAACAATCCCCATTCTCTCAGTCAAAGACTTCACTCTCGTTGTTACTAGTTTTCTAAGACTCTCAAAATGTCTCAACTATCCATTACATCATCCTCTTCAAAGACGACTGTTTCTTCTGTATCCTCTGATCGAGAACCTAGGGCAATCACAACTTGCATGGATTTTGATGTCCTGGAGATTACTCCTCTTAGAGAACTGGCAGCTAACCCCTCTAAGGTTAAAAAGCTGAGAACAACGCATGCAAGAAGGTCTCAAGCTACTTCATCTGGTAATCCCTCTCAACCATCATCTTCTGTTCCCTCAGAAATAGCAAATAGGGAAGGCTCAACTTATGTTCATCAAGCAATAGCTAGACTTGTTACAAGAATTCTGAATGAGAACCACTCGGTACCTGGCATTTATGTTCCTTTAAATCAAGAATCTGCTAGTCCAAATGTTGAAATGAATCAAGATGTCACTAAGAATGTTGAGACACCGGATGACAACATTCAGAAGTCATCTGAAAATCTTGATGATCTCCAGAACCCTTCAGAGAAGGATGTTGAACCCCCGATTATTGATGTTGATGAAGAATACTCTGACAATGACCTAATTGGAAATATCAACCCTAGAATAGCTAGAAGGATGATGAACAGAAAAGGAAAGCAGGATGCTGCAAAATGTCTTACCAAAGAGAAGACTGCTGGTGTTGTTCATAAGAAAACCAGGTCTGAAGGCAAGACTGGTGTAGAAACTGTGAAGACTGGATTGTCCAAATGGAAGGTGAAAACCCGAGTACCTGCTGATAGTCTCTCAAATCCTGTGAGACAACCAATAGCAAAGAAAAGGAAAGAGCATGAACCTTCTGATTCTGATGAGGAATCAAAATTTGAAGTTGATGCTGAAGACATTCCTCTCAGAAGGAAACTCCCATCAAGCAAAATGTCTAATGTTCCTGAAGTCCCCACTGACAACATTTCTTTTCACCACCCTGAAAATGTTAACAAATGGAAGTATGTTTGTTTGAAAAGAATAGCCTTGGAAAGAGAACTGAACAATGGTGCCATGGAATGTAAGGAGATCATGGACCTAATCAAAACTGCTGGTCTAATGAATACTGTGGTAAAGTTTACCAACTGCTATGAAAATATTGTCAAATAATTCATAGTGAATTTATCTGATGGATGTGGTGATGGAAGGTCAGCTGACTTTAAGTGTGTCTATGTGAGAGGAAGAAAGGTAAATTTCTCTCCCTCTGAAATAAACAAATTCCAAGGAAGACCAGATGGGGCTTGCCTTGAACTAGAGGTTACTGATAACCAAGAATGCCAAACCATCACTGCAAATCTAGTCAAGAGCTGGCCCTTAAAAGGCAAGCTGAATGCAAGCAAGCTAAGCATGAAATTTGCCATCCTGCACAAGATTGGTGCAGCCAACTGGGTTCCCACCAACCATAAATCAACCATCTCCACAGGATTGGGAAGATTCATTTATGCTTTTGGAACCAGGACAGAATTTGACTATGGCAGGTATATATTTGATAAAACTTTAAAACATGCTGGAAGCTATGCTGTTAAAGGCCCTATTGCCTTTCCCTCCCTCCTATGTGGTATTGTCCTTGCTCAGTATCCTGACATTCTAGTTGAAAAAGATATTGTATGCAAAAGAGCCCCTACTCTTGGGTTGCACTATAAGCTATTTCAAGGAACTCATGTTCCTGACATTGTCATGACATCAGCTGAGACATCAACTGTCAAAACTCAGTCCAAGAAATCTGATGTTATAGTTGTACTGAAGGAAACCTGCAAAGAGCTGGAGACAAGGAAAAGGACTCTTGAGAACCTAATTGCTAGACTAGAACAAGAGGAGACTGAAGGACAAAGAAGGGAAGTGGATGCTTCTGAAGATCATCTTAATGCTGAGGATAGTGCCTCCTCTGAAGATGACAGTGCTTGAAGATCAGTGGAGTTGTCAAGCTTGCTGCTGGTACCTATTGCTGCAATTGATTTCAGATTTTTTGTTGTTTTTATTATTCATTTTGGATGACTCTATAAGCTAAAAGTACATGTATCTTTGGCCTATTTATGGCTAAAGAGGGGGAGAAGATTTTGTGTTAATTATACTTGGTAGACATTATTTTTTCTGCAGACATATTATTTTTGCTGCTCTATAATCTCTTATTGTTTAGGGGTTTTAGCCAAAAATTTGCCAAAGGGGGAGTTTGTAAGTGTTTGGTAATTGGCATGTATTTTTGGTAAAACTAGGTGTGTAAATGTCATGACTGATGTCATAACATTCTGGGTTACTAGGTACTTTCTGCAGAAAAAGAATGGCATACAGTAGCTGCTCATTATGAGTGTGTATCTGATCATTATGCAATGATCACATTTATTACATTCTACCAAAATCAGTAAACAGGATTCTTGTTGTCATAACCAATGTTAAGACATCCTGTAATGATCTAACAGTTATGCAGTTTTGTTAATTCTGAGATTTTTCAGGAATATGGTTCATACATTCCAGAACAGAATCTCACGTGGACTTTAGGTTAACTTGGCTTAACCCTAATCTGGTTGATAAAGTCTTGTGACCAAGTCTTGAGGTTAACCCTAATTAACCCTAGCTATTTTCGTGGAAGCTCTAACTGAAGAACAGCTGCCTATATATTCAATAGGAAGGTTATTGGTGAACTTAACTTTTAGACAGAAGATCAACAAGGGGCTGTATAGTTTTAACTACTGTAATCCAAGCAAGTATCATTGTGATAAGTGACTTGGAGTAGGTTTTGATTGTAAGGGTTGTGTATCACTCAATGCTTTGAAGCACTAGTGTTGGTGTCACTTGATTAAAGCTTTGAAGCAAGGTCAAGTTAGGTTTATGTATCACTCAAAGCTTTGAAGCACGAGTGTTTGTGTTACTTGATTAAAAGCTGTGAAGCATAATCAAGTGTATGTTCTGAAGAGTGTCTTCATAATTTCATTAGTCAATTGTTTAGTATCACTACTGTGATTGAGGGGGAGTGAGTAGGAACTCAGGTTTAAGTTGAACTTTGATTGAAGTTGCATTAGGTAGGTCTTAAGTGAAGAAGATAAACTGGTTGGTTTATTCCTGAATTAATATCTCTTATAGTGAATTTCCTCCTTGGCTTGGTAGCCCCCATAGTAGGTGTTATTTCACACTGAACTGGGTAAACAATTGACTGTGTTCTTTACTTCTTTTTGATTTATTGTCTTATAGAAAGTTAGATACGGTGTCATAACATTCACTGTGACATTGAGTATCTGCTGCCAGAATTTCACTAATGAATGGTAGCCTTGTCATTATGGAAGGTAGTATGTTGTATATATCTTTGTTATTCCAATGGATGGTAGCCTTGTCATTATGGAGAGTACTCTATTGTCGATATCTTTGTTACTCCAATGGATGGTAGCCTTGTCATTATGGAAGGTAGTTTGTTGTCGAGATTTTTGTTACTATAATGGATGGTAGCCTTGTCATTATAAAAGTTAATCTGTTGTCGATATCTTTGTTAACCAATGGATGATAGCCTAGTCATTATAGAAGGTAGTCTGTTGTTTAGTTTTTTGTTACTCCAATGGATGGTAGCCTTATCATTATGGAAGGTAGTCTGTTGTCGAGATTTTTTATACTTCAATGGATTTTAGCCTTGTCCTTATGGAAGGTAGTCTCTTGTGGATATTTTGGTTACTCCAATGATGGTACCCTTGTCATTATGGAAGGTAGTCTATTGTCGAGATTTTTGTTACTCCAATGGATGGTAGACTTGTCATTAACGAAGGTAGTCTGTTGTCGAGATTTCTGTTACTCCAATGGATGGTAGCCTTGTCATTATGAAAGGTAGTCTGTTGTCGATATTTTTGTTACTCCATTGGATGGTAGCCTTGTCATTATGGAAGGTAGTGTGTTATCGATATTTTTGTTATTCCAATGGATGGTAGCCTAGTCATTATGGAAGGTAGTCTGTTGTCGTGATTTTTGTTATTCCAATGAATGGTAGCCTTGTCATTATGGAAGGTAGTATGTTGTAGATATGTTTGTTACTCCGATGGATGGTAGCCTTGTCATTATGGAGAGTACTCTATTGTCGATATCTTTGTTATTCCAATGGATGGTAGCCTTGTCATTATGGAAGGTAGTCTGTTGTCGTGATTTTTGTTACTATAATGGATGGTAGCCTTGTCATTATAAAAGGTAGTCTGTTGTCGATATCTTTGTTACTCCAATGTATGATAGCCTAGTCATTATGGAAGGTAGTCTGTTGTTTAGTTTTTTGTTACTCCAATGGATGGTAGCCTTATCATTATGGAAGGTAGTCTGTTGTCGAGATTTTTATACTCCAATGGATTGTAGCCTTGTCCTTGTGGAAGGTAGTCTCTTGTGGATATTTTGGTTACTCCAATGATGGTACCCTTGTCATTATGGAAGGTAGTCTATATTCGAGATTTTTGTTACTCCAATGGATGGTAGACTTGTCATTATCGAAGGTAGTCTGTTGTCGAGATTTCTGTTACTCCAATGGATGGTAGCCTTGTCATTATGAAAGGTAGTCCGTTGTCGATATCTTTGTTACTCCATTGGATGGTAGCCTTGTAATTATGGAAGGTAGTGTGTTGTCGAGATTTTTGTTACTCTAAGGGATGGTAGCCTTGTCGTTATGGAAAATAGTATGTTGTCGAGATTTTTGTTATTCCAATTGATGGTAGCCTTGTCATTATGAAAGGTAGTCTATTGTTGAGATTTTTGTTACTACAATGGATTGTAGCTTTGTCGTTATGGAAGGTCGTCTGTTGTCGATATCTTTGTTACTCCAATGGATGGTAGCCTAGTCATTATGGAAGGTAGTCTGTTGTCGAGTTTTTTGTTACTCCAATGGATGGTAGCCTTGTCATTATGGATGGTAGTCTGTTGTTGATATTTTTTATACTCCAATGGATTATAGCCTTGTCTTTATGGAAGGTAGTCTCTTGTGGATATTTTGGTTACTCCAATGATGGTATCCTTGTCATTATGTAAGGTAGTCTGTTGTCGAGATTTTTGTTACTCCAATAGATGGTAGACTTGTCATTATCGAAGGTATTCTGTTGTAGATATCTTTGTTACTCTAATGGATGGTAGCCTTGTCATAGTGGAAGGTAGTCTGTTGTCGTGATTTTTGTTACTCCAATGGATGGTAGCCATGTCATTATGGAAGGTAGTATGTTGTCGATATCTTTGTTACTTAAATGGATGGTAGCCTTGTCATTATGGAAGGTAGTTTGTTGTCGATATTTTTGTTACTCTAAGGGATGGTAGCCTTGTCGTTATGGAACGTAGTCTGTTGTCGTGATTTTTGTTATTTCAATGAATGGTAGCCTTGTCATTATGGAAGGTAGTATGTTGTAGATGTCTTTGTTACTCTAATGGATGGTAGCCTTTTCATTATGGAAGGTAGTCTGTTGTCGATATCTTTGTTACTCCAATGGATGGTAGCCTTGTCATTATTGAAGGTAGTTTGTTGTCGAGATTTTTGTTACTCTAAGGGATGGTAGCCTTGTCGTTATGGAACATAGTCTGTTGTCAACATTTTTGTTATTCCAATGGATGGTAGCCTTGTCATTATAAAAGGTAGTCTATTGTTGAGATTTTTGTTACTATAATAGATTGTAGACTTATCATTATGGAAGGTAGTCTGTTGTTGAGATTTTTATTACTCCAATGGACGGTAGCCTTGTCATCATAGAAGGTAGTCTATTGTCGAGATTTTTGTTACTACAACGGATTATATCCTTGTCGTTATGGAAGGTAGTTTGTTGTCGATATCTTTGTTACTCCAATGGATGGTAGTCTAGTCATTATGGAAAGTAGTTTGTTGTTGAGTTTTTTGTTACTCCAATGGATGGTAGCCTTGTCATTATGCAAGGTAGTTTGTTGTTGATATTTTTTATACTCCAATGGATTGTAGCCTTGTCATTATGGAAGGTAGTCTCTTGTGGATTTTTTTGTTACTCCGATGATGGTACCCTTGTCATTATGGAAGTTAGTTTGTTGTCGAGATTTTTGTTACTCCAAAGGATGGTAGACTTGTCATTATCGAAGGAAGTCTGTTGTCGAGATTTCTGTTACTCCAATGGATTGTAGCCTTTTCATTATGGAAGGTAGTCTCTTGTGGATATTTTGGTTACTCCAATTATGGTACCCTTGTAATTATGGAAGGTAGTCTATTGCCTAGATTTTTGTTACTCCACTTCATGGTAGCCTTGACATTATGGAAGGTAGTATGTTGTCGATATTTTTGTTATTTTAATATATGGTAGCCTTGTCATAGTGGAAGGTAGTCTGTTATCGTGATTTTTGTTACTCCAATGGATGGTATCCTTGTCATTATGGAAGGTAGTATGTTGTCGATATCTTTGTTACTCAAATGGGTGGTAGCCTTATCATTATGGAAGGTAGTTTGTTGTCGAGATTTTTATTACTCTAAGGGATGGTAGCCTTGTCGTTATGGAACGTAGTCTGTTTCCGTGATTTTTGTTATTCCAATGAAAGGTAGCCTTGTCATTATGGAAGGTAGTATGTTATAGATATCTTTGTTACTCCAATGGATGGTAGCCTTGTCATTATGGAAGGTAGTCTGTTGTCGATATCTTTGTTACTCTAATGGATGGTAGCCTTGTCATTATGGAAGGTAGTCTATTGTCAAGATTTTTTATACTCTAATGGATTGTAGCCTTGTCATTATGGAAGGTAGTCTCTTGTGGATATTTTGGTTACTCCAATGATGGTACCCTTCTCATTATGGAAGGTAGTATATTGCGGAGATTTTTGTTACTCCACTTCATGGTAGCCTTGACATTATGAAAGGTAGTGTGTTGTCGATATTTTTGTTATTCCAATGGATGGTAGCCTTGTCATTATGAAAGGAAGTCTGTTGCCGTGATTTTTGTTACTCCAATAGATGGTTGCCTTGTCATTATGGAAGGTAGTATGTTGTCGATATCTTTGTTACTCCAATGGATGGTAGCCTTGTCATTATGGAAGGTAGTCTGTTGTCGATATTTTTGTTATTTTAATATATGGTAGCCTTGTCATAGTGGAAGGTAGTCTGTTGTCGTGATTTTTGTTACTCCAATGGATGGTATCCTTTTCATTATGGAAGGTAGTCTCTTGTGGATATTTTGGTTACTCCAATTATGGTACCCTTGTAATTATGGAAGGTAGTCTATTGCCTAGATTTTTGTTACTCCACTTCATGGTAGCCTTGACATTATGGAAGGTAGTCTGTTGTCGATATTTTTGTTATTTTAATATATGGTAGCCTTGTCATAGTGGAAGGTAGTCTGTTGTCGTGATTTTTGTTACTCCAATGGATGGTATCCTTGTCATTATGGAAGGTAGTATGTTGTCGATATCTTTGTTACTCAAATGGGTGGTAGCCTTATCATTATGGAAGGTAGTTTGTTGTCGAGATTTTTATTACACTAAGGGATGGAAGCCTTGTCGTTATGGAACGTAGTCTGTTTCCGTGATTTTTGTTATTCCAATGAAAGGTAGCCTTGTCATTATGGAAGGTAGTATGTTGTAGATATCTTTGTTACTCCAATGGATGGTAGCCTTGTCATTATGGAAGGTAGTCTGTTGTCGATATCTTTGTTACTCTAATGGATGGTAGCCTTGTCATTATGGAAGGTAGTCTATTGTCAAGATTTTTTATACTCTAATGGATTGTAGCCTTGTCATTATGGAAGGTAGTCTCTTGTGGATATTTTGGTTACTCCAATGATGGTACCCTTCTCATTATGGAAGGTAGTATATTGCGGAGATTTTTGTTAGTCCACTTCATGGTAGCCTTGACATTATGAAAGGTAGTGTGTTGTCGATATTTTTGTTATTCCAATGGATGGTAGCCTTGTCATTATGAAAGGTAGTCTGTTGTCGTGATTTTTGTTACTCCAATAGATGGTTGCCTTGTCATTATGGAAGGTAGTATGTTGTCGATATCTTTGTTACTCCAATGGATGGTAGCCTTGTCATTATGGAAGGTAGTCTGTTGTCGAGATTTTTGTTACTACAATGGATGGTAGCCTTGTCGTTATAAAAGGTAGTCTGTTGTCGATATCTTTGTTACTCCAATGGATGGTAGCCTAGTCATTATGGAAGGTAGTATGTTGTTTAGTTTTTTATTACTCCAATGGATGGTAGCCTTATCATTATTGAAGGTAGTCTGTTGTCGAGATTTTTTATACTCCAATGGGTTGTAGCCTTGTCCTTATGGAAGGTAGTCTCTTGTGGATATTTTGGTTACTCCAAAGATGGTACCCATGTCATTATGGAAGGTAGTGTGTTGTCGATATTTTTGTTACTCAAATGGATGGTAGCCTTGTCATTATGGAAGGTAGTTTGTTGTCGAGATTTTTGTTACTCTAAGGGATGGTAGCCTTGTCGTTATGGAACATAGTCTATTGTCGAGATTTTTGTTATTCCAATGGATGGTAGCCTTGTCATTATAAAAGGTAGTCTATTGTTTATATTTTTGTTACTATAATAGATTGTAGACTTATCATTATGGAAGGTAGTCTGTTGTCGAGATTTTTATTACTCCAATGGACGGTAGCCTTGTCATTATAGAAGGTAGTATATTGTCGAGATTTTTGTTATTCCAATGGACGGTAGCCTTGTCATTATGAAAGGTAGTCTATTGTCGAGATTTTTGTTACTACAACGGATGGTAGCCTATTCATTATGGAAGGTAGTCTGTTGTCGAGTTTTTTGTTACTCCAATGGATGGTAGACTTGTCATTATTGAATGTAGTCTGTTGTTGAGATTTTTTATACTCCAATGGATTGTAGCCTTGTCATTATGGAAGGTAGTCTCTTGTGGATATTTTGGTTACTCTAATGATGGTACCCTTGTCATTATGTAAGGTAGTCTGTTGTCGAGATTTTTGTTACTCCAATGGATGGTAGACTTGTCATTATCGAAGGTATTCTGTTGTAGAGATTTCAGTAACTCCAATGTATTATAGCCTTGTCATTATGGAAGGTAGTCTCTTGTGGATATTTTGGTTACTCCATTGGATGGTAGCCTTGTCATTATGGAAGGTAGTGTGTTGTTGATATTTTTGTTTTTCCAATGGATGGTAGCGTTGTCATTATGGAAGGTAGTCTATTGTCGATATTTTTGTTAATCCATTGGATGATAGCCTTGTAATTATGGAAGGTGGTGTGTTGTCGAGATTTTTGTTACTCCAATGTATGGTAGACTTGTCATTATTGAAGGTAGTCTGTTGTCGAGATTTCTATTACTCCAATGGATGGTAACCTTGTCATTATGGAAGGTAGTCTGTTGTCGATATTTTTGTTACTCCGTTGGATGTTAGCCTTGTCATTATGGAAGATAGTCTGTTGTTGAGATTTTTGTCACTACAATGGATGGTAGCCTTGTTATTATGGAAGGTAGTCTGTTGTCGAGATTTTTGTTACTACAATGGATTGTAGCCTTGCCATTATGGAAGGTAGTCTATTGTCGAAATATTTGTTACTCCAATGGATGGTAGCCTAGTCATTATGGAAGGTAGTCTGTTGTCGAGTTTATTGTTTCTCCAATGGATGGTAGCCTTATCATTATGGAAGGTAGTCTGTTGTCAATATTTTTGTTACTACAATGAATGGTATCCTTGTCATTATAGAAGTTAGTATGTTGTAGATATCTTTGTTACCACAATGGATGGTAGACTTGTCGTTATGGAAGGTCGTCTGTTGTCGATATCTTTTATACTCCAATGGATGCTAGCCTTGTCGTTATAGAAGGTAGTTTGTGTACGATATTTTTGTTATTCAAATGGATGGTAGTCTTGTCATTATGAAAGGTAGTCTGTTGTCGTGATTTTTGTTACTCTATGGGATGGTAGCCTTGTTATTATGGAAGGTAGTATGTTGTCGATATCTTTGTTACTCCTATGGATGGTAGCCTTGTCATTATGGAAGGTAGTCTGTTGTCGAGATTTTTTATACTCTAATGGATTGTAGCCTTGTATTTATGGAAGGTAGTCTCTTGTGGATATTTTGGTTACTCCAATGATGGTACCCTTGTCATTATGGAAGGGGGTCTATTGTCGATATTTTTGTTACTCCACTGCATGGTAGCCTTGACATTATGAAAGGTAGTCTATTGTCGATATTTTTGTTAATCCATTGGATGGTAGCCTTGTCATTATGGAAGGGGGTGTGTTGTCGAGGTTTTTGTTACTCCAATGGATGGTAGACTTGTCATTATGGAAGGTAGTCATTTGTCGAGATTTCTGTTACTCCAATGGATGGTAACCTTGTCATTATGGAAGGTAGTCTATTGTCGATATTTTTGTTACTCCATTGAATGGTAGCCTTGTCATTATGGAAGATAGTCTGTTGTTGAGATTTTTGTCACTACAATGGATGGTAGCCTTGTCATTATGGAAGATAGTCTGTTGTCGATATTTTTGTTACTACAATGGATTGTAGTCTTGTCCTTATGGAAGGTAGTCTCTTGTGGATATTTTGGTTACTCCAATGATGGTACCCTTGTCATTACAGAAGGTAGTCTATTGCCGATATTTTTGTTACTCCAATGGATGGTAGACTTGTCATTATCGAAGGTAGTCTGTTGTCGAGATTTCTATTACTCCAATGGATGGTTGCCTTGTCATTATGAAAGGTAGTCTGTTGTCAATATTTTTGTTACTCCATTGGATGGTAGCCTTGTCATTATGGAAGGTAGTGTAGTGTCGATATTTTTGTTATTCCAATGGATAAGAGCCTAGTCATTATGGAAGGTAGTATGTTGTTGTGATTTTTGTTATTC
Organism: Vicia faba; assembly: GCA_948472305.1. NCBI lineage: Eukaryota > Viridiplantae > Streptophyta > Magnoliopsida > Fabales > Fabaceae > Vicia > Vicia faba. Next base: position 692,452,229 of record OX451741.1, read on the forward strand.
CAAGGAATGGTAGCCTTGTCATTATGGAAGGTAGTATATTGTCGATATTTTTGTCACTACAATGGATGGTAGCCTTGTCATTATGGAATGTATTCTATTGTCGATATTTTTGGTACTACAATGGATTGTAGCCTTGTCGTTGTGGAAGGTAGTCCTTAGTCGATATCTTTGTTACTCCAATGGATGGTAGCCAAGTCATTATTGAAGGTAGTTTTTGTACGAGATTTTAGTTACTCCAATGGATCGTAGCCTTGTCATTATCGCAGGTAGTCTAGTGTCGAGATTTTTGTTACTCCAATGGATCATAGCCTTGTCATTATGGAAGGTAGTCTGTTATCGATATTTTTGTTACTCCATTGGATGGTAGCCTTGTCGTTATGGAAGGTAGTTTGTGTACGATATTTTTGTTATTCCCATGGATGGTAGCCTTGTCATTATGAAAGGTAGTCTGTTGTCATGATTTTTGTTACTCCAATGGATTGTAGCCTTGTCATTATGGAAGGTAGTACGTTGTCGATATTTTTGTTACTCCATTGGATGGTAGCCTTGTTATTATGGAAGGTAGTGTGTTGTCGATATTTTTGTTATTCCAATGTATGGTAGCCTAGTCATTATGGAAGGTAGTCTGTTGTCGACATTTTTGTTACTATTATGGATTGTAGCCTTGTCGTTATGGAAGGTAGTCTGTTGTCGATATCTTTGTAACTTCAATGGATGTTAGCCTAGTCGTTATGGAAGGTAGTTTGTGTACGATATTTTTCTTATTCCAATGTGTAACGTTGTCATTATTAAAGGTAGTTTGTTGTCATGATTTTTGTTACTCTAAGGGATGGTAGCCTTTTCACTATGGAAGGTAGTATGTTGTCGATATCTTTGTTACTCCAATGGATGGTAGCCTTTTCATTATGGAAGGTAGTCTGTTGTCGAGATTTTTGTTACTCTAAGGGATGGTAGCCTTGTCATTATGCAACGTAGTCTGTTGTCGAGATTTTTGTAATTCCAATGGATGGTAGCGTTGTCATTATAGAAGGTAGTATATTATCGAGATTTTTTGTCACTACAATGGATGGTAGCCTTGTAATTATGGAAGGTAGTCTATTGTAGAGATTTTTGTTACTACAATGGATTGTAGCCTTGTCATTATGGAAGGTAGTTTTTTGTCGATATCTTTGTTATTCCAATGGATGGTAGCCTTGTCATTATGAAAGGTAGTCTATTGTCGATATTTTTGTTAATCCATTGGATGATAGCCTTGTCATTATGGAAGGTGGTGTGTTATCAATATTTTTGTTACTCCAATGTATGGTAGACTTGTCATTATTGAAGGTAGTCTGTTGTCGAGATTTCTATTACTCCAATGGATGGTAACCTTGTCATTATGGAAGGTAGTCTGTTGTCGATATTTTTGTTACTCCATTGGATGGTAGCCTTGTCATTATGGAAGATAGTCTGTTGTTGAGATTTTTGTCACTATAATGGATGGTAGCCTTGTCATTATGGAAGGTAGTCTGTTGTCGAGATTTTTGTTACTACAATGGATTGTAGCCTTGTCAATATGGAAGGTAGTCTATAGTCGAAATATTTGTTACTCCAATGGATGGTAGCCTAGTCATTATGGAAGGTAGTCTGTTGTCGAGTTTATTGTTACTCCAATGGATGGTAGCCTTGTCATTATGGAAGGTAGTCTGTTGTCGATATTTTAATTACTACAATGAATGGTAGCCTTGTCATTATAGAAGGTAGTATGTTGTAGATATCTTTGTTACCACAATGGATGGTAGCCTTGTAATTATGGAGGGTAGTCTGTTGTCGAGATTTTTGTTACTCTAAGGGATGGTAGCCTTGTCCATATGGAAGGTTGTCTATTATCGCGATTTTTGTTATTCCAATGGATGGTAGCGTTGTCATTATAGAAGGTAGTATATTGTCGAGATTTTTGTCACTATAATGGATGGTAGCCTTGTCATTATGGAAGGTAGTCTGTTGTCGAGAATTTTATTACTACAATGGATTGTAGCCTTGTCGTTATGGAAGGTAGTCTGTTGTCGATATCTTTTATACTCCAATGGATGCTAGCCTAGTCATTATGGAAGGTAGTTTGTGTATGATATTTTTGTTATTCCAATGGATGGTAGCCTTGTCATTATGAAAGGTAGTGTGTTGTCGTGATTTTTGTTACTCTATTGGATGGTAGCCTTGTCATTATGGAAGGTAGTGTAGTGTCGATATTTTTGTTATTCCAATGGATTATAGCCTAGTCATTATGGAAGGTAGTATGTTGTTGTGATTTTTGTTATTCCAATGAATGGTAGCCTTATCATTATGGAAGGTAGTATATTGTCGAGATTTTTGTCACTACAATGGATGGTAGCCTTGTCATTATGGAAGGTATTCTATTGTCGATATTTTTGTTACTACAATGAATTGTAGCCTTGTCGTTGTGGAAGGTAGTCCGTTGTCGATATCTTTGTTACTCCAATGGATGGTAGCCAAGTCATTATTGAAGGTAGTTTCTGTACGAGATTTTAGTTACTCCAATGGATCGTAGCCTTGTCATTATCGCAAGTAGTATGTTGTCGAGATTTCTGTTACTCCAATGGATCATAGCCTTGTCATTATGGAAGGTAGTCTGTTATCGATATTTTGTTACTCCATTGGATGGTAGCCTTGTCGTTATGGAAGGTAGTTTGTGTACGATATTTTTGTTATTCCCATGGATGGTAGCCATTTCATTATGAAAGGTAGTCTGTTGTCATGACTTTTTTTACTCCATTGGATGGTAGCCTTGTTATTATGGAAGGTTGTGTGTTGTCGATATTTTTGTTATTCCAATGGATGGTAGCCTAGTCATTATGGAAGGTAGTCTGTTGTCGAGATTTTTGTTACTATAATTGATTGTAGCCTTGTCGTTATGGAAGGTAGTCTGTTGTTGATATCTTTGTAACTCCAAAAGATGTTAGCCTAGTCGTTTTGGAAGGTAGTTTGTGTACGGTATTTTTCTTATTCCAATGTGTAACGTTGTCATTATGAAAGGTAGTCTGTTGTCATGATTTTTGTTACTCTAAGGGATGGTAGCCTTGTCATTATGGAAGGTAGTATGTTATCGATATCTTTGTTACTCCAATGGATGGTAGCCTTTTCATTATGGAAGGTATTCTGTTGTCGAGATTTTTTTTACTCTAAGGGATGGTAGCCTTGTCATTATGCAACGTAGTCTGTTGTCGAGATTTTTGTAATTCCAATGGATGGTAGCGTTGTCATTATAGAAGGTAGTATATTATCGAGATTTTTGTCACTATAATGGATGGTAGCCTTGTAATTATGGAAGGTAGTCTATTGTCGAGATTTTTGTTACTACAATGGATTGTAGCCTTGTCGTTATGGAAGGTAGTTTGTTGTCGATATCTTTGTTATTCCAATGGATGGTAGCCTAGTCATTATGGAAGGTAATTTGTGTACGAGATTTTAGTTACTCCAAAGGATGGTAGCCTTGTCATTATGGAAGGTAGTCTGTTGTCGAGATTTTTGTTACTCCAATGGATGGTAGCCTTGTCATTATAGAAGGTAGTATATTGTCGAGATTTTTGTCACTACAATGGATGGTAGCCTTGTCATTATGGAAGGTATTCTGTTGCCGATATTTTTGTTACTACAATGGATTGTAGCCTTGTCGTTGTGGAAGGTAATTTGTTGTCGAGATCTTTGTTACTCCAATGGATGGTAGCTAAGTCATTATGGAAGGTAGTTTGTGTACGAGATTTTTGTTACTCCAATGGATGGTAGCCTTGTCATTATCGAAGGTAATCTGTTGTCGAGATTTCTGTTACTCCAATAGATGGTAGCCTTGTCATTATGGAAGGTAGTCTATTGTCGATATGTTTGTTACTCCATTGGATGGTAGCCTTGTCATTATGGAAGGTAGTGTGTTGTCGATATTTTTGTTATTCCAATGGATGGTAGCATAGTCATTATGGAAGGTAGTCGGTTGTCGAGATTTTTGTTACTACAATGGATTGTAGCCTTGTCGTTATGGACGGTAGTCTGTTGTTGATATCTTTGTTACTCCAATGGATGGTAGACTTGTCATTATGGAAGTTAGTTTGTTGTCGACATTTTTGTTACACTAAGGGATGGTAGCCTTGTCGTTATGGAAAATAGTCTGTTGTCGATATTTTTGTTATTCCAATGGATGGTAGCATAGTCATTATGGAAGGTAGTCTGTTGTCGAGATTTTTGTATCTACAATGGATTGTAGCCTTGTCGTTATGGAAGGTAGTCTGTTGTCGATATCTTTGTTACTCCAATTGATGGTAGCCAAGTCATTAAGGAAGGTAGTTTGTTGTCGATATCTTTGTTACTCTAATGGATGGTAGCCTTGTCATTATGGAAGGTAGTCTGTTGTCGAGATTTTTGTTACTACAATGGATGGTAGCCTTGTCGTTATAAAAGGTAGTCTGTTGTCGATATCTTTGTTACTCTAATGGATGGTAGCCTAGTCATTATGGAAGGTAGTCTGTTGTTTAGTTTTTTGTTACTCCAATGGATGGTAGCCTTATCATTATTGAAGGTAGTCTGTTGTCGAGATTTTTTATACTCCAATGGATTGTAGCCTTGTCCTTATGGAAGGTAGTCTCTTGTGGATATTTTGGTTACTCCAATGATGGTACCCTTGTCATTATGGAAGATAGTCTATTGTCGAGATATTTGTTACTCCAATGGATGGTAGACTTGTCATTATGGAAGTTAGTTTGTTGTCGATATTTTTGTTACACTAAGGGATGGTAGCCTTGTCGTTATGGAAAATAGTCTGTTGTCGATATTTTTGTTATTCCAATGGATGGTAGCATAGTCATTATGGAAGGTAGTCTGTTGTCGAGATTTTTGTTACTACAATGGATTGTAGCCTTGTCGTTATGGAAGGTAGTCTATTGTTGATATCTTTGTAACTCCAATGGATGGTAGCCTAGTCCTTATGGAAGGTAGTTTGTGTATGATATTTTTGTTATTCCAATGGATCGTAGTCTAGTCATTATGGAAGGTAGTATATTGTTGATATTTTTGTCACTACAATGGATTGTAGCCTTGTCGTTATGGACGATAGTCTGTTGTCGATATCTTTGTTACTCCAATGGATGGTAGCCTAGTCATTATGGAAGGTAGTCTATTATCGAGATTTTTGTTACTCCAATGGATGGTAGCCTTGTCATTATAGAAGGTAATATATTGTCGAGATTTTTGTTACTACAATGGATTTTAGCCAAGTCATTATGGAAGGTAGTCTGTTGTCGATATCTTTGTTACTCCAATTGATGGTAGCCAAGTCATTAAGGAAGGTAGTTTGTTGTCGATATCTTTTTTACTCTAATGGATGGTAGCCTTGTCATTATGGAAGGTAGTTTGTTGTAGAGATTTTTGTTACTACAATGGATGGTAGCCTTGTCGTTATAAAAGTTAGTCTGTTGTCGATATCTTTGTTACTCTAATGGATGGTAGCGTAGTCATTATGGAAGGTAGTATGTTGTTTAGTTTTTTGTTACTCCAATGGATGGTAGCCTTATCATTATTGAAGGTAGTCTGTTGTCGAGATTTTTTATACTCCAATGGATTGTAGCCTTGTCCTTATGGAAGGTAGTCTCTTGTGGATATTTTGGTTACTCCAATGATGGTACCCTTGTCATTATGGAAGATAGTCTATTGTCGAGATTTTTGTTACTCCAATGGATGGTAGACTTGTCATTATGGAAGGTAGTTTGTTGTCGAGATTTTTGTTACACTAAGGGATGGTAGCCTTGTCGTTATGGTAAATAGTCTGTTGTTGAGATTTTTGTTATTCCAATGGATGGCAGCCTTGTCATTATGAAATGTAGTCTATTGTTGAGATTTTTGTTACTACAATGGAGTGTAGCCTTGTCATAGTAGAAGGTAGTATGTTGTCGTGATTTTTGTTACTCCAATGGATGGTAGCCTTGTCATTATGGAAGGTAGTATGTTGTCGATATCTTTGTTACTCAAATGGATGGTAGCCTTGTCATTATGCAAGGTAGTTTGTTGTCGACATTTTTGTTACTCTAAGGGATGGTAGCCTTGTCGTTATGGAACGTAGTCTGTTGTCATGATTTTTGTTATTCTAATGGATGGTAGCCTTGTCATAGTGGAAGGTAGTATGTTGTCGTGATTTTTGTTACTCCAATGGATGGTAGCCTTGTCATTATGGAAGGTAGTATGTTGTCGATATCTTTGTTACTCAAATGGATGGTAGCCTTGTCATTATGCAAGGTAGTTTGTTGTCGACATTTTTGTTACTCTAAGGGATGGTAGCCTTGTCGTTATGGAACGTAGTCTATTGTCATGATTTTTGTTATTCCAATGAATGGTAGCCTTGTCATTATGGAAGGTAGTATGTTGTAGATATCTTTGTTACTCCAATAGATGGTAGCCTTGTCATTATGGAAGGTAGTCTGTTGTCGATATCTTTGTTACTCAAATGGATGGTAGCCTTGTCATTATGGAAGGTAGTTAGATGTCGTGATTTTTGTTACTCTAAGGGATGGTAGCCTTCTAGGTATGGACCATAGTCTATTGTCCAGATTTTTGTTATTCCAATGGATGGTAGCCTTGTCATTATGAAAGGTAGTCTATTGTCGATATCTTTGTTACTCCAATGGATGGTAGCCTAGTCATTATGGAAGGTAGTCTATTGTCGAGTTTTTTGTTACTCCAATGGATGGTAGCCTTGTCATTATGGAATGTAGTCTGTTGTCGAGATTTTTCATAATCCAATGGATTGTAGCCTTGTCATTATGGAAAGTAGTCTCTTGTGGATATTTTGGTTACTCCATTGGATGGTAGCCTTGTCATTATGGAAGGTAGTGTGTTGTCGATATTTTTGTTATTCCAATGGATGGTAGCTTTGTCATTATGGAAGGTAGTCTGTTGTCGTGATTTTTGTTATTCCAATGAATGGAAGCCTTGTCATTATGGAAGGTAGTATGTTGTAGATATCTTTGTTACTCCAATAGATGGTAGCCTTGTCATTATGGAAGGTAGTCTGTTGTCGATATCTTTGTTACTCCAATGGATGGTAGCCTTGTCATTATGGAAGGTAGTTAGATGTCGTGATTTTTGTTACTCTAAGGGATGGTAGCCTTGTCGTTATGGACCATAGTCTATTGTCCAGATTTTTGTTATTCCAATGGATAGTAGCCATGTCATTATAAAAGGTAGTATATTATGATATTTTTGTTACTATAATAGATTATAGACTTGTAATTATGGAAGGTAGTCTGTTGTCGAGATTTTTATTACTCTAATGGACGGTAGCCTTGTCATTATAGAAGGTAGTATATTGTCGAGATTTTTGTTATTCCAATGGATGGTAGCCTTGTCATTATGAAAGGTAGTCTATTGTCGAGATTTTTGTTACTACAACGGATTATGGCCTTGTGATTATGGAAGGTAGTCTATTGTCGATATCTTTGTTACTCCAATGGATGGTAGCCTAGTCATTATGGAAGGTAGTCTATTGTCGAGTTTTTTGTTACTCCAATGGATGGTAGCCTTGTCATTATGGAATGTAGTCTGTTGTCGAGATTTTTTATACTCCAATGAATTGTAGCCTTGTCATTATGGAAAGTAGTCTCTTGTGGATATTTTGGTTACTCCATTGGATGGTAGCCTTGTCATTATGGTAGGTAGTGTGTTGTCGATATTTTTGTTATTCCAATGGATGGTAGCTTCGTCATTATGGAAGGTAGTCTATTGTCGTGATTTTTGTTATTCCAATGAATGGTAGCCTTGTCATTATGGAAGGTAGTATGTTGTAGATATCTTTGTTACCACAATGGATGGTAGCCTTGTCTATATGGAAGGTTGTCTGTTGTCGCAATTTTTTTTATTCCAATGGATGGTAGCATTGTAATTATAGAAGGTAGTATATTGTCGAGATTTTTATCACTACAATGGATGGTAGCCTTGTCATTATGGAAGGTAGTCTGTTGTCGAGAATTTTATTACTACAATGGATGGTAGCCTAGTCATTATGGAAGGTAGTTTGTGTACGATATTTTTGTTATTCGAATGGATGGTAGCGTTGTCATTATGAAAGGTAGTCTGTTGTCGTGATTTTTGTTACTCTATGGGATGTTAGCATTTTTATTATGGAATGTAGTATGTTGTCGATATCTTTGTTACTCCTATGGATGGTAGCCTTGTCATTATGGAAGGTAGTCTATTGTCGAGATTTTTTATACTCTAATGGATTGTAGCCTTGTCATTATGGAAGGTAGTCTCTTGTGGATATTTTGGTTACTCCACTGATGGTACCCTTGTCATTATCGAAGGTAGTCCATTGCCGAGATTCTTGTTACTCCACTGCATGGTAGCATTGTCATTATGGAAGGTAGTGTGTTGTCGAGATTTTTGTTACTCCAATGGATGGTAGACTTGTCATTATCGAAGGTAGTCTGTTGTCGAGATTTCTGTTACTCCAATGGATGGTAACCATGTCATTATGGAAGGTAGTCTGTTGTCGATATTTTTGTTACTCCTTTGGATGGTAGCCTTGTCATTATGGAAGATAGTCTGTTGTCGAGTTTTTTAATACTACAATGGATGGTAGCTATATCATTATGGATGGTAGTCTATTGTCGAGATTTTTTATACTCCAATGGATTATAGCCTTGTCCTTATGGAGGGTAGTCTCTTGTGGATATTTTGGTTACTCGAATGATGGTACCCTTGTAATTACGGAAGGTAGTCTATTGTCGATATTTTTTTACTTTAATGAATTGTAGACTTGTCATTATGGAAGGTAGTCTGTTGTCGAGATTTCTGTTACTCCAATGGATGGTAGCCTTGTCATTATGAAAGGTAGTCTGTTATCGATATTTTTGTTACTCCATTGGATGGTAGCCTTGTCATTATGGAATGTAGTCTGTTGTCGAGATTTTTTATACTCCAATGGATTGTAGCCTTGTCATTATGGAAAGTAGTCTCTTGTGGATATTTTGGTTACTCCATTGGATGGTAGCCTTGTCATTATGGAAGGTAGTGTGTTGTCGATATTTTTGTTATTCCAATGGATGGTAGCTTTGTCATTATGGAAGGTAGTCTGTTGTCGTGATTTTTGTTATTCCAATGAATGGTAGCCTTGTCATTATGGAAGGTAGTATGTTGTAGATATCTTTGTTACCACAATGGATGGTAGCCTTGTCCATATGGAAGGTAGTCTGTTGTTGATATCTTTGTTACTCCAATGGATGGTAGCCTTGTCATTATGGAAGGTAGTTAGATGTCGTGATTTTTGTTACTCTAAGGGATGGTAGCCTTGTCATTATGGACCATAGTCTATTGTCCAGATTTTTGTTATTCCAATGGATAGTAGCCATGTCATTATAAAAGGTAGTATATTGTGATATTTTTGTTACTATAATAGATTGTAGACTTGTAATTATGGAAGGTAGTCTGTTGTCGAGATTTTTATTACTCTAATGGACGATAGCCTTGTCATTATAGAAGGTAGTATATTGTCGAGATTTTTGTTATTCCAATGGATGGTAGCCTTGTCATTATGAAAGGTAGTCTATTGTCGAGATTTTTGTTACTACAACGGATTATGGCCTTGTCATTATGGAAGGTAGTCTATTGTCGTTATCTTTGTTACTCCAATGAATGGTAGCCTAGTCATTATGGAAGGTAGTCTATTGTCGATTTTTTTGTTACTCCAATGGATGGTAGCCTTGTCATTATGGAATGTAGTCTGTTGTCGAGATTTTTTATACTCCAATGAATTGTAGCCTTGTCATTATGGAAAGTAGTCTCTTGTGGATATTTTGGTTACTCCATTGGATGGTAGCCTTGTCATTATGGAAGGTAGTGTGTTGTCGATATTTTTGTTATTCCAATGGATGGTAGCTTCGTCATTATGGAAGGTAGTCTATTGTCGTGATTTTTGTTATTCCAATGAATGGTAGCCTTGTCATTATGGAAGGTAGTATGTTGTAGATATCTTTGTTACCACAATGGATGGTAGCCTTGTCTATATGGAAGGTTGTCTGTTGTCGCAATTTTTTTTATTCCAATGGATGGTAGCATTGTAATTATAGAAGGTAGTATATTGTCGAGATTTTTGTCACTACAATGGATGGTAGCCTTGTCATTATGGAAGGTAGTCTGTTGTCGAGAATTTTATTACTACAATGGATGGTAGCCTAGTCATTATGGAAGGTAGTTTGTGTACGATATTTTTGTTATTCGAATGGATGGTAGCGTTGTCATTATGAAAGGTAGTCTGTTGTCGTGATTTTTGTTACTCTATGGGATGTTAGCCTTGTTATTATGGAATGTAGTATGTTGTCGATATCTTTGTTACTCCTATGGATGGTAGCCTTGTCATTATGGAAGGTAGTCTATTGTCGAGATTTTTTATACTCTAATGGATTGTAGCCTTGTCATTATGGAAGGTAGTCTCTTGTGGATATTTTGGTTACTCCACTGATGGTACCCTTGTCATTATCGAAGGTAGTCCATTGCCGAGATTTTTGTTACTCCACTGCATGGTAGCATTGTCATTATGGAAGGTAGTGTGTTGTCGAGATTTTTGTTACTCCAATGGATGGTAGACTTGTCATTATCGAAGGTAGTCTGTTGTCGAGATTTCTGTTACTCCAATGGATGGTAACCATGTCATTATGGAAGGTAGTCTGTTGTCGATATTTTTGTTACTCCTTTGGATGGTAGCCTTGTCATTATGGAAGATAGTCTGTTGTCGAGTTTTTTAATACTACAATGGATGGTAGCTATATCATTATGGATGGTAGTCTATTGTCGAGATTTTTTATACTCCAATGGATTATAGCCTTGTCCTTATGGAGGGTAGTCTCTTGTGGATATTTTGGTTACTCGAATGATGGTACCCTTGTAATTACGGAAGGTAGTCTATTGTCGATATTTTTGTTACTTTAATGAATTGTAGACTTGTCATTATGGAAGGTAGTCTGTTGTCGAGATTTCTGTTACTCCAATGGATGGTAGCCTTGTCATTATGAAAGGTAGTCTGTTGTCGATATTTTTGTTACTCCATTGGATGGTAGCCTTGTCATTATGGAATGTAGTCTGTTGTCGAGATTTTTTATACTCCAATGGATTGTAGCCTTGTCATTATGGAAAGTAGTCTCTTGTGGATATTTTGGTTACTCCATTGGATGGTAGCCTTGTCATTATGGAAGGTAGTGTGTTGTCGATATTTTTGTTATTCCAATGGATGGTAGCTTTGTCATTATGGAAGGTAGTCTGTTGTCGTGATTTTTGTTATTCCAATGAATGGTAGCCTTGTCATTATGGAAGGTAGTATGTTGTAGATATCTTTGTTACCACAATGGATGGTAGCCTTGTCCATATGGAAGGTTGTCTGTTGTCGCAATTTTTTTTATTCCAATGGATGGTAGCATTGTAATTATAGAAGGTAGTATATTGTCGAGATTTTTGTCACTACAATGGATGGTAGCCTTGTCATTATGGAAGGTAGTCTGTTGTCGAGAATTTTATTACTATAATGGATGGTAGCCTAGTCATTATGGAAGGTAGTTTGTGTACGATATTTTTGTTATTCGAATGGATGGTAGCGTTGTCATTATGAAAGTTAGTCTGTTGTCGTGATTTTTGTTACTCTATGGGATGTTAGCCTTGTTATTATTGAAGGTAGTATGTTGTCGATATCTTTGTTACTCCTATGGATGGTAGCCTTGTCATTATGGAAGGTAGTCTGTTGTCGAGATTTTTTATACTCTAATTGATTGTAGCCTTGTCATTATGGAAGGTAGTCTCTTGTGGATATTTTGGTTACTCCACTGATGGTACCCTTGTCATTATCGAAGGTAGTCCATTGCCGAGATTTTTGTTACTCCACTGCATGGTAGCATTGTCATTATGAAAGGTAGTGTGTTGTCGAGATTTTTGTTACTCCAATGGATGGTAGACTTGTCATTATCGAAGGTAGTCTGTTGTCGAGATTTCTGTTACTCCAATGGATGGTAACCATGTCATTATGGAAGGTAGTCTGTTGTCGATATTTTTGTTACTCCTTTGGATGGTAGCCTTGTCATTATGGAAGATACTCTGTTGTCGAGTTTTTTAATACTACAATGGATGGTAGCTATATCATTATGGATGGTAGTCTATTGTCGAGATTTTTTATACTCCAATGGATTATAGCCTTGTCCTTATGGAGGGTAGTCTCTTGTGGATATTTTGGTTACTCCAATGATGGTACCCTTGTAATTACGGAAGGTAGTCTATTGTCGGTATTTTTGTTACTTTAATGAATTGTAGACTTGTCATTATGGAAGGTAGTCTGTTGTCGAGATTTCTGTTACTCCAATGGATGGTAGCCTTGTCATTATGAAAGGTAGTCTGTTATCGATATTTTTGTTACTCCATTGGATGGTAGCCTTGTCATTATGGAATGTAGTCTGTTGTCGAGATTTTTTATACTCCAATGGATTGTAGCCTTGTCATTATGGAAAGTAGTCTCTTGTGGATATTTTGGTTACTCCATTGGATGGTAGCCTTGTCATTATGGAAGGTAGTGTGTTGTCGATATTTTTGTTATTCCAATGGATGGTAGCTTTGTCATTATGGAAGGTAGTCTGTTGTCGTGATTTTTGTTATTCCAATGAATGGTAGCCTTGTCATTATGGAAGGTAGTATGTTGTAGATATCTTTGTTACCACAATGGATGGTAGCCTTGTCCATATGGAAGGTAGTCTGTTGTTGATATCTTTGTTACTCCAATGGATGGTAGCCTTGTCATTATGGAAGGTAGTTAGATGTCGTGATTTTTGTTACTCTAAGGGATGGTAGCCTTGTCATTATGGACCATAGTCTATTGTCCAGATTTTTGTTATTCCAATGGATAGTAGCCATGTCATTATAAAAGGTAGTATATTGTGATATTTTTGTTACTATAATAGATTGTAGACTTGTAATTATGGAAGGTAGTCTGTTGTCGAGATTTTTATTACTCTAATGGACGGTAGCCTTGTCATTATAGAAGGTAGTATATTGTCGAGATTTTTGTTATTCCAATGGATGGTAGCCTTGTCATTATGAAAGGTAGTCTATTGTCGAGATTTTTGTTACTACAACGGATTATGGCCTTGTCATTATGGAAGGTAGTCTATTGTCGATATCTTTGTTACTCCAATGGATGGTAGCCTAGTCATTATGGAAGGTAGTCTATTGTCGAGTTTTTTGTTACTCCAATGGATGGTAGCCTTGTCATTATGGAATGTAGTCTGTTGTCGAGATTTTTTATACTCCAATGAATTGTAGCCTTGTCATTATGGAAAGTAGTCTCTTGTGGATATTTTGGTTACTCCATTGGATGGTAGCCTTGTCATTATGGAAGGTAGTGTGTTGTCGATATTTTTGTTATTCCAATGGATGGTAGCTTCGTCATTATGGAAGGTAGTCTATTGTCGTGATTTTTGTTATTCCAATGAATGGTAGCCTTGTCATTATGGAAGGTAGTATGTTGTAGATATCTTTGTTACCACAATGGATGGTAGCCTTGTCTATATGGAAGGTTGTCTGTTGTCGTAATTTTTTTTATTCCAATGGATGGTAGCATTGTAATTATAGAAGGTAGTATATTGTCGAGATTTTTGTCACTACAATGGATGGTAGCCTTGTCATTATCGAAGGTAGTCTGTTGTCGAGAATTTTATTACTACAATGGATGGTAGCCTAGTCATTATGGAAGGTAGTTTGTGTACGATATTTTTGTTATTCGAATGGATGGTAGCGTTGTCATTATGAAAGGTAGTCTGTTGTCGTGATTTTTGTTACTCTATTTGATGTTAGCCTTGTTATTATGGAATGTAGTATGTTGTCGATATCTTTGTTACTCCTATGGATGGTAGCCTTGTCATTATGGAAGGTAGTCTGTTGTCGAGATTTTTTATACTCTAATGGATTGTAGCCTTGTCATTATGGAAGGTAGTCTCTTGTGGATATTTTGGTTACTCCACTGATGGTACCCTTGTCATTATCGAATGTAGTCCATTGCCGAGATTTTTGTTACTCCACTGCATGGTAGCATTGTCATTATGGAAGGTAGTGTGTTGTCGAGATTTTTGTTACTCCAATGGATGGTAGACTTGTCATTATCGAAGGTAGTCTGTTGTCGAGATTTCTGTTACTCCAATGGATGGTAACCATGTCATTATGGAAGGTAGTCTGTTGTCGATATTTTTGTTACTCCTTTGGATGGTAGCCTTGTCATTATGGAAGATAGTCTGTTGTCGAGTTTTTTAATACTACAATGGATGGTAGCTATATCATTATGGATGGTAGTCTATTGTCGAGATTTTTTATACTCCAATGGATTATAGCCTTGTCCTTATAGAGGGTAGTCTCTTGTGTATATTTTGGTTACTCGAATGATGGTACCCTTGTAATTACGGAAGGTAGTCTATTGTCGATATTTTTGTTACTTTAATGAATTGTAGACTTGTCATTATGGAAGGTAGTCTGTTGTCGAGATTTCTGTTACTCCAATGGATGGTAGCCTTGTCATTATGAAAGGTAGTCTGTTGTCGATATTTTTGTTACTCCATTGGATGGTAGCCTTGTCATTATGGAATGTAGTCTGTTGTCGAGATTTTTTATACTCCAATGGATTGTAGCCTTGTCATTATGGAAAGTAGTCTCTTGTGGATATTTTGGTTACTCCATTGGATGGTAGCCTTGTCATTATGGAAGGTAGTGTGTTGTCGATATTTTTGTTATTCCAATGGATGGTAGCTTTGTCATTATGGAAGGTAGTCTGTTGTCGTGATTTTTGTTATTCCAATGAATGGTAGCCTTGTCATTATGGAAGGTAGTATGTTGTAGATATCTTTGTTACCACAATGGATGGTAGCCTTGTCCATATGGAAGGTTGTCTGTTGTCGCAATTTTTTTTATTCCAATGGATGGTAGCATTGTAATTATAGAAGGTAGTATATTGTCGAGATTTTTGTCACTACAATGGATGGTAGCCTTGTCATTATGGAAGGTAGTCTGTTGTCGAGAATTTTATTACTACAATGGATGGTAGCCTAGTCATTATGGAAGGTAGTTTGTGTACGATATTTTTGTTATTCGAATGGATGGTAGCGTTGTCATTATGAAAGGTAGTCTGTTGTCGTGATTTTTGTTACTCTATGGGTTGTAGCCTTGTTATTATGGAAGGTAGTATGTTGTCGATATCTTTGTTACTCCTATGGATGGTAGCCTTGTCATTATGGAAGGTAGTCTGTTGTCGAGATTTTTTATACTCTAATGGATTGTAGCCTTGTCATTATGGAAGGTAGTCTCTTGTGGATATTTTGGTTACTCCACTGATGGTACCCTTGTCATTATCGAAGGTAGTCCATTGCCGAGATTTTTGTTACTCCACTGCATGGTAGCATTGTCATTATGGAAGGTAGTGTGTTGTCGAGATTTTTGTTACTCCAATGGATGGTAGACTTGTCATTATCGAAGGTAGTCTGTTGTCGAGATTTCTGTTACTCCAATGGATGGTAACCATGTCATTATGGAAGGTAGTCTGTTGTCGATATTTTTGTTACTCCTTTGGATGGTAGCCTTGTCATTATGGAAGATAGTCTGTTGTCGAGTTTTTTAATACTACAATGGATGGTAGCTATATCATTATGGATGGTAGTCTATTGTCGAGATTTT
Source organism: Vicia faba (assembly GCA_948472305.1). Taxonomy (NCBI): domain Eukaryota; kingdom Viridiplantae; phylum Streptophyta; class Magnoliopsida; order Fabales; family Fabaceae; genus Vicia; species Vicia faba. The sequence goes on from OX451741.1 coordinate 692,467,952, forward strand.
TTATACTCCAATGGATTATAGCCTTGTCCTTATGGAGGGTAGTCTCTTGTGGATATTTTTGTTACTCCAATGATGGTACCCTTGTAATTACGGAAGGTAGTCTATTGTCGATATTTTTGTTACTTTAATGAATTGTAGACTTGTCATTATGGAAGGTAGTCTGTTGTCGAGATTTCTGTTACTCCAATGGATGGTAGCCTTGTCATTATGAAAGGTAGTCTGTTGTCGATATTTTTGTTACTCCATTGGATGGTAGCCTTGTAATTATGGAAGGTAGTGTGGTGCCGATATTTTTGTTATTCCAATGGATGATAGCCTAGTCATTATGGAAGGTAGTCTGTTGTTGTGATTTTTGTTATTCCAATGAATGGTAGCCTTGTCATTATGGAAGGTAGTCTGTTGTCGAGATTTTTGTTACTCCAATGGATGATAGCCTTGTCATTATAGAAGGTAGGATATTGTCGAGATTTTTGTCACTACAATGGATGGTAGCCTTGTCATTATGGAAGGTATTCTATTGTCGATATTTTTGTTACTACAATGGATTTTAGCCTTGTCGTTGTGGAAGGTAGTCTGGTGTCGATATCTTTGTTACTCCAATGGATGGTAGCCAAGTCATTATGGAAGGTAGTTTCTGTACGAGATTTTAGTTACTCCAATGGATCGTAGCCTTGTCATTATCGCAGGTAGTATGTTGTCGAGATTTCTGTTACTCCAATGGATCATAGCCTTGTCATTATGGAAGGTAGTCTGTTGTCGTTATTTTTGTTTCTCCATTGGATGGTAGCCTTGTCGTTATGGAAGGTAGTTTGTGTACGATATTTTTGTTATTCCAATGGATGGTAGCCTTGTCATTATGAGATGTAGTCCGATGTCATGATTTTTGTTACTCCAATGGATGGTAGCCTTGTCATTATGGAAGGTAGTACGTATTCGATATTTTTGTTACTCCATTGGATGGTAGCCTTGTTATTATGGAAGGTAGTGTGTTGTCGATATTTTTGTTATTCCAATGGATGGTAGCCTAGTCATTATGGAAGGTAGCCTGTTGTCGAGATTTTTGTTACTATAATGGATTGTAGCCTTGTCGTTATGGAAGGTAGTCTGTTGTCGATATCTTTGTAACTCCAATGGATAGTAGCCTAGTCGTTATGGAAGGTAGTTTGTGTACGATATTTTTCTTATTCCAATGGATGGTAGCCTTGTCATTATGAAAGGTAGTATGTTTTCGATATTTTTGTTACTCCAATGGATGGTAGCCTTTTCATTATGGAAGGTAGTCTGTTGTCGAGATTTTTTCTACTCTAAGGGATGGTAGCCTTGTCATTATGCAACATAGTCTGTTGTCGAGATTTTTGTAATTCCAATGGATGGTAGCGTTGTCATTATAGAAGGTAGTATATTATCGAGATTTTTGTCACTACAATGGATGGTAGCCTTGTAATTATGGAAGGTAGTCTATTGTCGTGATTTTTGTTACTACAATGGATTGTAGCCTTGTCGTTATGGAAGGTAGTTTGTTGTCGATATCTTTGTTACTCCAATGGATGGTAGCCTAGTCATTATGGAAGGTAATTTGTGTACGAGATTTTAGTTACTCTAATGGATGGTAGCCTTGTCATTATCGAAGCTAATCTGTTACTCCAATGGATGCTAGCCTTGTTATTATGAAAGGTAGTCTGTTGTCGATAATTTTGTTACTCCATTGGATGGTAACCTTGTCATTATGGAAGGTAGTGTGTTGTCAATATTTTTGTTATTCCAATGGATGGTAGCCTAGTCATTATCGAAGGTAGTCTGTTGTCGTGATTTTTGTTATTCCAATGAATGGTAGCTTTATCATTATGGAAGGTAGTATGTTGTAGATATCTTTGTTACTCCAATGGAGGGTAGCCTTGTCATTATGGAAGGTAGTCTGTTGGGGAGATTTTTGTTACTCTAAGGGATGGTAGCCTTCTCCATATGGAAGGTAGTCTATTGTCGAGATTTTTGTTATTCCAATGGATGGTAGCGTTGTCATTAAAGAAGGTAGTATATTATCGAGATTTTTGTCACTACAATGGATGGTAGCCTTGTCATTATGGAAGGTAGTCTGTTGTCGAGATTTTTGTCACTACAATGGATTGTAGCCTCGTCGTTATGGAAGGTAGTCTGTTGTCGATATCTTTGTTACTCCAATAGATGGTAGCCTAGTCATTATGGAAGGTAGTTTGTGTTTGATATTTTTGTTATTCCAAAGGATGGTAGCCTTGTCATTCAGAAAGGTAGTCTGTTGTCATGATTTTTGTTACTCCAATGGATGGTAGCCTTGTCATTATGGAAGGTAGTTTGTTGTCGATATGTTTATTACTCCATTGGATGGTAGCCTTGTCATTATGGAAGGTAGTGTGTTGTCGATATTTTTGTTATTCCAATGGATGGTAGCATAGTCATTATGGAAGGTAGTCTGTTGTCGAGATTTTTGTTACTACAATGGATTGTAGGCTCGTCGTTATGGAAGGTAGTCTTTTAGTGATATCTTTGAAACTCTAATGGATGGTAGCCTAGTCGTTATGGAAGGTAGTTTGTGAACGATATTTTTGTTATTCCAATGGATGGTAGCCTAGTCATTATGGAAGGTAGTCTGTTGTCGATATCTTTGTTACTCCAATGGATGGTAGTCTAGTCATTATGGAAGGTAGTATATTGTTGATATTTTTGTCACTTCAATGGATTGTAGCCTTGTCGTTATGGATGATAGTCTGTTGTCGATATCTTTGTTACTCCAATGGATGGTAGCCTCGTCATTATGGAAGGTAGTTTATGTACGAGATTTTAGTTACTCCAATGGATGGTAGCCTTGTCATTATGGAAGTTAGTCTGTTGTCGAGATTTTTGTTACTCCAATGGATGGTAGCCTTGTCATTATAGAAGGTAGTATATTGTCGAGATTTTTGTCACTACAATGGATGGTAGCCTTGTCATTATGGAAGGTATTATGTTGCCGATATTTTTGTTACTACAATGGATTGTAGCCTTGTCGTTGTGGAAGGTAATCTGTTGTCGATATCTATGTTACTCCAATGGATGTTAGCCAAGTCATTATGGAAGGTAGTTTGTGTACGAGATTTTTGTTACACCAATAGATGGTAGCCTTGTCATTATCGAAGGTAATCTGTTGTCGAGATTTTTGTTACTCCAATGGATGCTAGCCTTGTCATTATGAAAGGTAGTCTGTTGTCGGTAATTTTGTTACTCAATTGGATGGTAACCTTGTTATTATGGAAGGTAGTGTGTTGTCGATATTTTTGTTATTCCAATGGATGGTAGCCTAGTCATTATCGAAGGTAGTCTGTTGTCGTGATTTTTGTTATTCCAATGAATGGTAGCTTTGTCATTATGGAAGGTAGTATGTTTTAGATATCTTTGTTACTCCAATGGATGGTAGCCTTGTCATTATGGAAGGTAGTCTGTTGGGGAGATTTTTGTTACTCTAAGGGATGGTAGCCTTCTCCATATGGAAGGTAGTCTATTGTCGAGATTTTTGTTATTCCAATGGATGGTAGCGTTGTCATTAAAGAAGGTAGTATATTATCGAGATTTTTGTCACTACAATGGATGGTAGCCTTGTCATTATGGAAGGTAGTCTGTTGTCGAGATTTTTGTCACTACAATGGATTGTAGCCTCGTCGTTATGGAAGGTAGTCTGTTGTCGATATCTTTGTTACTCCAATAGATGGTAGCCTAGTCATTATGGAAGGTAGTTTGTGTATGATATTTTTGTTATTCCAAAGGATGGTAGCCTTGTCATTCAGAAAGGTAGTCTGTTGTCATGATTTTTGTTACTCCAATGGATGGTAGCCTTGTCATTATGGAAGGTAGTTTGTTGTCTATATGTTTATTACTCCATTGGATGGTAGCCTTATGATTATGGAAGGTAGTGTGTTGTCGATATTTTTGTTATTCCAATGGATGGTAGCATAGTCATTATGGAAGGTAGTCTGTTGTCGAGATTTTTGTTACTACAATGGATTGTAGGCTTGTCGTTATGGAAGGTAGTCTGTTGTTGATATCTTTGTAACTCCAATGGATGGTAGCCTAGTCGTTATGGAAGGTAGTTTGTGTACGATATTTTTGTTATTTCAATGGATGGTAGCCTTGTCATTATGAAAGGTAGTTTGTTGTCATGATTTTTGTTATTCTAAGGGATGGTAGCCTTGTCATTATGGAAGGTAGTATGTTGTCGATATCATTGTTAATCAAATGGATGGTATCCTTGTCATTATGGAAGGTAGTCTGTTGTCGATATTTTTGTTACTCTAAGGGATGGTAGCCTTGTCATTATGGAACGTAGTCTGTTGTCGAGAATTTTGTTATTCCAATGAATGGTAGCATTGTCATTATAGAAGGTAGTATATTATCGAGATTTTTGTCACTACAATGGATGGTATCCTTGTCATTATGGAAGGTAGTTTGTGTATGATACTTTAGTTACTCCAATTGATGGTAGCCTTGTCATTATGGAAGGTAGTCTGTTGTCGAGATTTTTGTAACTCCAACGGATGGTAGCCTTGTCATTATACAAGGTAGTATATGGTCGAGATTTTGTCACTACAATGGATGGTAGCCTTGTCATTATGGAAGGTATTTTGTTGCCGATATTTTTGTTACTACAATGGATTGTATCCTTGTCGTTGTGGAAGGTAATGTGTTGTCGATATCTTTGTTACTCCAATGGATGGTAGCCAAGTCATTATGGAAGGTAGTTCGTGTACCAGATTTTTGTTACTCCAAAATGGATGGTAGCCTTGTCATTATCGAAGGTAATCTGTTGTCGAGATTTCTGTTACTCCAATGGATGGTAGCCTTTTCATTACGAAAGGTAGTCTGTTGTCGATAATGTTGTTACTCCATTGGATGGTAAACTTGTCATTATGGAAGGTAGTGTGTTGTCGATATTTTTGTTATTCCAATGGATGGTAGCCTAGTCATTATGGAAGGTAGTCTGTTGTCGTGATTTTTATTATTCCAATTAATGGTAGCTTTGCCATTATGGAAGGTATTATGTTGTAGATATCTTTGTTACTCCAATGGATGGTAGCATTGTCATTATGGAAGGTATTCTGTTGTGGAGATTTTTGTTACTCTAAGGGATGGTAGCCTTCTCAATATGGAAGGTAGTCTATTGTCGAGATTTTTGTTATTCCAATGGATGGTAGCGTTGTCATTAAAGAAGGTAGTATATTATCGAGATTTTTGTCACTACAATGGATGGTAGCCTTGTCATTATGGAAGGTAGTCTGTTGTCGAGATTTTTGTCACTACAATGGATTGTAGCCTCGTCGTTATGGAAGGTAGTCTGTTGTCGATATCTTTGTTACTCCAATAGATGGTAGCCTAGTCATTATGGAAGGTAGTTTGTGTTTGATATTTTTGTTATTCCAAAGGATGGTAGCCTTGTCATTCAGAAAGGTAGTCTGTTGTCATGATTTTTGTTACTCCAATGGATGGTAGCCTTGTCATTATGGAAGGTAGTTTGTTGTCGATGTGTTTATTACTCCATTGGATGGTAGCCTTGTCATTATGGAAGGTAGTGTGTTGTCGATATTTTTGTTATTCCAATGGATGGTAGCATAGTCATTATGGAAGGTAGTCTGTTGTCGAGATTTTTGTTACTACAATGGATTGTAGGCTCGTCGTTATGGAAGGTAGTCTGTTAGTGATATCTTTGAAACTCTAATGGATCGTAGCCTAGTCGTTATGGAAGGTAGTTTGTGAACGATATTTTTGTTATTCCAATGGATGGTAGCCTAGTCATTATGGAAGGTAGTCTGTTGTCGATATCTTTGTTACTCCAATGGATGGTAGTCTAGTCATTATGGAAGGTAGTATATTGTTGATATTTTTGTCACTTCAATGGATTGTAGCCTTGTCGTTATGGATGATAGTCTGTTGTCGATATCTTTGTTACTCCAATGGATGGTAGCCTAGTCATTATGGAAGGTAGTTTATGTACGAGATTTTAGTTACTCCAATGGATGGTAGCCTTGTCATTATGGAAGTTAGTCTGTTGTCGAGATTTTTGTTACTCCAATGGATGGTAGCCTTGTCATTATAGAAGGTAGTATATTGTCGAGATTTTTGTCACTACAATGGATGGTAGCCTTGTCATTATGGAAGGTATTATGTTGCCGATATTTTTGTTACTACAATGGATTGTAGCCTTGTCGTTGTGGAAGGTAATCTGTTGTCGATATCTATGTTACTCCAATGGATGTTAGCCAAGTCATTATGGAAGGTAGTTTGTGTACGAGATTTTTGTTACTCCAATAGATGGTAGCCTTGTCATTATCGAAGGTAATCTGTTGTCGAGATTTTTGTTACTCCAATGGATGCTAGCCTTGTCATTATGAAAGGTAGTCTGTTGTCGGTAATTTTGTTACTCAATTGGATGGTAACCTTGTTATTATGGAAGGTAGTGTGTTGTCGATATTTTTGTTATTCCAATGGATGGTAGCCTAGTCATTATCGAAGGTAGTCTGTTGTCGTGATTTTTGTTATTCCAATGAATGGTAGCTTTGTCATTATGGAAGGTAGTATGTTTTAGATATCTTTGTTACTCCAATGGATGGTAGCCTTGTCATTATGGAAGGTAGTCTGTTGGGGAGATTTTTGTTACTCTAAGGGATGGTAGCCTTCTCCATATGGAAGGTAGTCTATTGTCGAGATTTTTGTTATTCCAATGGATGGTAGCGTTGTCATTAAAGAAGGTAGTATATTATCGAGATTTTTGTCATTACAATGGATGGTAGCCTTGTCATTATGGAAGGTAGTCTGTTGTCGAGATTTTTGTCACTACAATGGATTGTAGCCTCGTCGTTATGGAAGGTAGTCTGTTGTCGATATCTTTGTTACTCCAATAGATGGTAGCCTAGTCATTATGGAAGGTAGTTTGTGTATGATATTTTTGTTATTCCAAAGGATGGTAGCCTTGTCATTCAGAAAGGTAGTCTGTTGTCATGATTTTTGTTACTCCAATGGATGGTAGCCTTGTCATTATGGAAGGTAGTTTGTTGTCTATATGTTTATTACTCCATTGGATGGTAGCCTTATGATTATGGAAGGTAGTGTGTTGTCGATATTTTTGTTATTCCAATGGATGGTAGCATAGTCATTATGGAAGGTAGTCTGTTGTCGAGATTTTTGTTACTACAATGGATTGTAGGCTTGTCGTTATGGAAGGTAGTCTGTTGTTGATATCTTTGTAACTCCAATGGATGGTAGCCTAGTCGTTATGGAAGGTAGTTTGTGTACGATATTTTTGTTATTCCAATGGATGGTAGCCTTGTCATTATGAAAGGTAGTTTGTTGTCATGATTTTTGTTATTCTAAGGGATGGTAGCCTTGTCATTATGGAAGGTAGTATGTTGTCGATATCATTGTTATTCAAATGGATGGTATCCTTGTCATTATGGAAGGTAGTCTGCTGTCGATATTTTTGTTACTCTAAGGGATGGTAGCCTTGTCATTATGGAACGTAGTCTGTTGTCGAGAATTTTGTTATTCCAATGAATGGTAGCATTGTCATTATAGAAGGTAGTATATTATCGAGATTTTTGTCACTACAATGGATGGTATCCTTGTCATTATGGAAGGTAGTTTCTGTATGATACTTTAGTTACTCCAATTGATGGTAGCCTTGTCATTATGGAAGGTAGTCTGTTGTCGAGATTTTTGTAACTCCAACGGATGGTAGCCTTGTCATTATACAAGGTAGTATATGGTCGAGATTTTGTCACTACAATGGATGGTAGCCTTGTCATTATGGAAGGTATTTTGTTGCCGATATTTTTGTTACTACAATGGATTGTATCCTTGTCGTTGTGGAAGGTAATGTGTTGTCGATATCTTTGTTACTCCAATGGATGGTAGCCAAGTCATTATGGAAGGTAGTTCGTGTACCAGATTTTTGTTACTCCAAAATGGATGGTAGCCTTGTCATTATCGAAGGTAATCTGTTGTCGAGATTTCTGTTACTCCAATGGATGGTAGCCTTTTCATTACGAAAGGTAGTCTGTTGTCGATAATGTTGTTACTCCATTGGATGGTAAACTTGTCATTATGGAAGGTAGTGTGTTGTCGATATTTTTGTTATTCCAATGGATGGTAGCCTAGTCATTATGGAAGGTAGTCTGTTGTCGTGATTTTTATTATTCCAATTAATGGTAGCTTTGCCATTATGGAAGGTATTATGTTGTAGATATCTTTGTTACTCCAATGGATGGTAGCATTGTCATTATGGAAGGTATTCTGTTGTGGAGATTTTTGTTACTCTAAGGGATGGTAGCCTTCTCCATATGGAAGGTAGTCTATTGTCAAGATTTTTGTTATTCCAATGGATGGTAGCGTTTTCATTAATGAAGGTAGTATATTATCGAGATTTTTGTCACTATAATGGATGGTAGCCTTGTCATTATGGAAGGTAGTCTGTTGTCGAGATTTTTGTCACTACAATGGATTGTAGCCTTGTCGTTATGGAATGTAGTCTGTTGTCGATATCTTTGTTACTGCAATAGATGGTAGCCTAGTAATTATGGAAGGTAGTTTGTGTATGATATTTTTGTAATTCTAATGGATGGTAGCCTTGTCATTATGAAAGGTAGTCTGTTGTCATGATTTTTGTTACTCCAATGGATGGTAGCCTTGTCATTATGGAAGGTAGTTTGTTGTCGATATGTTTATTACTCCATTGGATGGTAGTCTTGTCATTATGGAAGGTAGTGTGTTATCGATATTTTTGTTATTCCAATGGATGGTAGCATAGTCATTATGGAAGGTAGTCTGTTGTCGAGATTTTTGTTACTACAATGGATTGTAGGCTTGTCGTTATGGAAGGTAGTCTGTTGTTGATATCTTTGTAACTCCAATGGAATGTAGCCTAGTCGTTATGGAAGGTAGTTTGTGTACGATATTTTTATTATTCCAATGGATGGTAGCCTAGTCATTAAGGAAGGTAGTCTGTTGTCGATATCTTTGTTACTCCAATGGATGGTAATCTAGTCATTATGGAAGGTAGTCTATTGTCGATATTTTTGTCACTTCAATGGATTGTAGCCTTGTCGTTATGGAAGATAGTCTGTTGTCGATATCTTTGTTACTCCAATGGATGGTAGCCTAGTCATTATGGAAGGTAGTTTATGTACGAGATTTTAGTTACTCCAATGGATGGTAGCTTTGTCATTATGGAGGGTAGTCTGTTGTCGAGATTTTTGTTCCTCCAATGGTAGGTAGCCTTGTTGTTATGGAAGGTAGTTTGTGTACGATATTTTTGTTATTCCAATGGATGGTAGCCTTGTCATTTTGAAAGGTAGTCTGTTATCATGATTTTTGTTACTCCAATGGATGGTAGCCTTGTCATTATGGAAGGTAGTCTGTTGTCGATATTTTTGTTACTCTATTGGATGGTAGCCTTGTCATTATGGAAGGTAGTGTGTTGTCGATATTTTTGTTATTCCAATGGATGGTAGCCTAGTCATTATGGAAGGTAGTCTGTTTTCGAGATTTTTGTTACTACAATGGATTGTATCCTTGTCATTATGGAAGGTAGTCTTTTGTCGATATCTTTGTAACTCCAATGGATGGTAGCCTAGTCGTTATGGAAGGTAGTTTGCGTACAATATTTTTGTTATTCCAATGGATGGTAGCCTTGTCATTATGAAAGGTAGTTTGTTGTCATGATTTTTGTTATTCTAAGGGATGGTAGCCTTGTCATTATGGAAGGTGGTATGTTGTCGATATCATTGTTACTCAAATGGATCGTATCCTTGTCATTATGGAAGGTAGTCTGCTGTCGAGATTTTTGTTTCTCTAAGGGATGGTAGCCTTGTCATTATGGTACATAGTCTGTTGTCGAGAATTTTGTTATTCCAATGAATGGTAGCGTTGTCTTTATCGAAGGTAGTATATTATCGAGATTTTTGTCACTACAATGGATGGTAGCCTTGTAATTATGGAAGGTAGTCTGTTGTCGAGATTTTAGTTACTCCAATGGATTGTAGCCTTGTCGTCATGGATGATAGTCTATTGTCGATATCTTTGTTACTCCAATGGATTGTAGCCTAGTCATTATGGAAGGTACTTTATGTACGAGATTTTAGTTACTCCAATGGATGGTAGCCTTGTCATTATGGAAGGTAGTCTATTGTCGAGATTTTTGTTACTCCAATGGAAGGTAGCCTTGTCATTATAGAAGGTAATATATTGTCGAGATTTTTGTTACTACAATGGATTGTAGCCAAGTCATTATGGAAGGTAGTCTGTTGTCGATATCTTTGATACTCCAATGGATGGAAGCCAAGTCATTATGGAAGGTAGTCTGTTGACGATAACTTAGTTACTCCAATGGATGGTAGCCTTGTCATTATGGAGGGTAGTCTGTTGTCGATATTTTTGTTACTCCATTGGATGGTAGCCTTGTTGTTATGGAAGGTAGTTTGTGTACGATATTTTTGTTATTCCAATGGATGGTAGCCTTGTCATTATGAAAGGTAGTCTGTTGTCATGATTTTTGTTACTCCAATGGATGGTAGCCTTGTCATTATGGAAGGTAGTCTGTTGTCGATATTTTTGTTACTCTATTGGATGGTAGCCTTGTCATTATGGAAGGTAGTGTGTTGTCGATATTTTTGTTATTCCAATGGATGGTAGCCTAGTCATTATGGAAGGTAGTCTGTTGTCGAGATTTTTGTTACTACAATGGATTGTATCCTTGTCATTATGGAAGGTAGTCTTTTGTCGATATCTTTGTAACTCCAATGGATGGTAGCCTAGTCGTTATGGAAGGTAGTTTGCGTACAATATTTTTGTTATTCCAATGGATGGTAGCCTTGTCATTATGAAAGGTAGTTTGTTGTCATGATTTTTGTTATTCTAAGGGATGGTAGCCTTGTCATTATGGAAGGTGGTATGTTGTCGATATCATTGTTACTCAAATTGATGGTATCCTTGTCATTATGGAAGGTAGTCTGCTGTAGAGATTTTTGTTTCTCTAAGGGATGGTAGCCTTGTCATTATGGAACGTAGTCTGTTGTCGAGAATTTTGTTATTCCAATGAATGGTAGCGTTGTCATTATCGAAGGTAGTATATTATCGAGATTTTTGTCACTACAATGGATGGTAGCCTTGTAATTATGGAAGGTAGTCTGTTGTCGAGATTTTAGTTACTCCAATGGATTGTAGCCTTGTCGTCATGGATGATAGTCTATTGTCGATATCTTTGTTACTCCAATGGATGGTAGCCTAGTCATTATGGAATGTACTTTATGTACGAGATTTTAGTTACTCCAATGGATGGTAGCCTTGTCATTACGGAAGGTAGTCTATTGTCGATATTTTTGTTATTCCAATGGATGGTAGCCTTGTCATTATGAAAGGTAGTTTGTTGTCATGATTTTTGTTACTCCATTGGATGGTATCCTTGTCATTATGGAAGGTAGTGTGTTGTCGATATTTTTGTTATTCCAATGGATGGTAGCCTAGTCATTATGGAAGGTAGTCTATTGTCGATATCTTTGTAACTCCAATGGATGGTAGCCTAGTCGTTATGGAAGGTAGTTTGTTGTCATGATTTTTGTTATTCTAAGGGATGATAGCCTTGTCATTATGGAAGGTATTATGTTATCGATATCATTGTTACTCCAATGGATGGTATCCTTGTCATTATGGAAGGTAGTCTGCTGTCGAGATTTTTATTACTCTAAGGGATGGTAGCCTTGTCATTATGGAACGTAGTCTGTTGTCGAGAATTTTGTTATTCCAATGAATGGTAGCGTTGTCATTATAGAAGGTAGTATATTATCGAGATTTTTGTCACTACAATGGATGGTAGCCTTGTAATTATGGAAGGTAGTCTGTTGTCGAGATTTTTGTTATTACAATGGATTGTAGCCTTGTCTTTATGGAAAGTAGTTTGTTGTCGATATTGTTGTTACTCCAATGGATGCTAGCCTAGTCATAATGGAAGGTAGTTTGTGTATGATACTTTAGTTACTCCATTGGATGGTAGCCATGTCATTATGGAAGGTAGTCTGTTGTCGAGATTTTTTAACTCCAACAGATGGTAGCCTTGTCATTATAGAAGTTAGTATATTGTCGATATTTTTGTCACTACAATGAATGGTAGCCTTGTCATTATGGAAGGTATTCTGTTGCCGATATTTTTGTTACTACAATGGATTGTAGCCTTGTCGTTGTGGAAGGTAATCTGTTGTCGATATCTTTGTTACTCCAATGGATGGTACCTAAGTCATAATGGAAAGTAGTTTGTGCACGAGATTTTTGTTACTCCAATGGATGGTAGCCTTGTCATTATCGAAGGTAATCTGTTGTCGAGATTTCTGTTACTCCAATGGATGGTAGCCTTGTCATTATGAAAGGTAGTCTGTTGTCGATAATTTTGTTACTCCATTGGATGGTAACCTTGTCATTATGGAAGGTAGTGTGTTGTCGATATTTTTGTTATTCCAATGGATGGTAGCCTAATCATTATGGAAGGTAGTTTGTTGTCATGATTTTTGTTATTCAAATGAATGGTAGCTTTGTCATTATGGAAGGTAGTATGTTGTGGATATCTTTGTTACTCCAATGGATGGTAGCCTTGTCATTATGGAAGGTAGTTTGTTGTGGAGATTTTTGTTACTCTAAGGGATGGTAGCCGTCTCCATATGGAAGGTAGTCTGTGTCGAGATTTTTGTTATTCCAATGGATGGTAGCATTGTCATTAAAGAAGGTAGTATATTATCGAGATTTTTGTCACTACAATGGATGGTAGCCTTGTCATTATGGAAGGTAGTCTGTTGTCGAGATTTTTGTCACTACAATGGATTGTAGCCTTGTCATTATGGAAGGTAGTTTGTTGTCGATATGTTTATTACTCCATTGGATGGTAGCCTTGTCGTTATGTAAGATAGTATGTTGTCGATATCTTTATTACTCCAATGGATGGTAGCATAGTCATTATGGAAGGTAGTTTGTGTACGAGATTTTAGTTACTCCAATGGTTGGTAGCCTTCTCATTATGGAAGGTAGTTTGTGGTCGAGATTTTTGTTACTCCAATAGATGGTAGCCTTGTCATTATGGAAGGTAGTTTATTGTCGAGATTTTTGTTACTCCAATGGATGGTAGCCTTGTCATTATAGAAGGTAATATATTGTCGAGATTTTTGTCACTATAAGGGATGGTAGCCTTGTCAATATGGAAGGTAGTCTGTTGTCGATATCTTTGTTACTCCAATGGATGGTAGCCTTGTCATTATCGAAGGTAGTCTGTTATCGATATTTTTGATACTCCAATGGATTGTAGCCATGTCCTTATGGAAGGTAGTCTGTTGTCGAGATTTTTGTTACTCTAAGGGATGGTAGCCTTGTCATTATGGAACGTAGTCTGTTGTCGAGATTTTTGTTATTCCAATGGATGGTAGCATTTTCATTATGAAAGGTAGTCTATTGTCGAGATTTTTGTTACTATAATAGATTATAGCCTTGTCATTATGGAAGGTAGTTTGTTGTCGAGATTTTTGTTACTCCAATGGATGGTAGCCTTGTCATTATAGAAGGTAGTATATTGTTGATATTTTTGTCACTACAATGAATGGTAGCCTTGTCATTATGTAAGGTAGTCTGTTGTCGAGATTTTTGTTACTACAAATGATTGTAGCCTTGTCATTATGGAAGGTAGTATATTGTTGAGATTTTTGTCACTACAATGAATGGTAGCCTTGTCATTATGGAAGGTAGTCTGTTGTCGAGATTTTTGTTACTACAATGGATTGTAGCCTTGTCATTATGGAAGGTAGTCTGTTGTCGATATGTTTGTTACTCCAATGGATGGTAGCCTGGTCATTATTGAAGGTAGTTTGTATACGATATTTTTGTTATTCCAATGGATGGTAGCCTTGTCATTATGAAAGTTAGTCTACTGTTGAGATTTTTGTACTTATAATAGATTGTAGCCTTGTCATTATGGAAGGTAGTCTGCTGTCGAGATTTTTGTTTCTCTAAGGGATGGTAGCCTTGTCATTATGGAACGTAGTTTGTTGTCGAGAATTTTTTTATTCCAATGAATAGTAGCGTTGTCATTATCGAAGGTAGTATATTATCGAGATTTTTGTCACTACAATGGATGGTAGCCTTGTAATTATGGAAGGTAGTCTGTTGTCGAGATTTTAGTTACTCCAATGGATTATAGCCTTGTCGTCATGGATGATAGTCTATTGTCGATATCTTTGTTACTCCAATGGATGGTAGCCTAGTCATTATGGAATGTACTTTATGTACGAGATTTTAGTTACTCCAATGGATGGTAGCCTTGTCATTACGGAAGGTAGTCTATTGTCGAGATTTTTGTTACTCCAATGGAAGGTAGCCTTGTCATTATAGAAGGTAATATATTGTCGAGATTTTTGTTACTACAATGGATTGTAGCCAAGTCATTATGGAAGGTAGTCGGTTGTCGATATCTTTGATACTCCAATGGATGGTAGCCAAGTCATTATGGAAGGTAGTCTGTTATCGATAACTTTGTTACTCCAATGGATGGTAGCCTAGTCATTATGGAACGTAGTTTGTGTACGAGATTTTAGTTACTCCAATGGATGGTAGCCTTGTCATTATGGAGGGTAGTCTGTTGTCGATATTTTTGTTACTCCATTGGATGGTAGCCTTGTTGTTATGGAAGGTAGTTTGTGTACGATATTTTTGTTATTCCAATGGATGGTAGCCTTGTCATTATGAAAGGTAGTTTGTTGTCATGATTTTTGTTACTCCATTGGATGGTAGCCTTGTCATTATGGAAGGTAGTGTGTTGTCGATATTTTTGTTATTCCAATGGATGGTAGCCTAGTCATTATGGAAGGTAGTCTGTTGTCGAGATTTTTGTTACTACAATGGATTGTAGCCTTGTTGTTATGGAAGGTAGTCTTTTGTCGATATCTTTGTAAATCCAATGGATGGTAGCCTAGTCGTTATGGAAGGTAGTTTGTTGTCATGATTTTTGTTATTCTAAGGGATGGTAGCCTTGTCATTATGGAAGGTAGTATGTTATCGATATCATTGTTACTCCAATGGATGGTATCCTTGTCATTATGGAAGGTAGTCTGTTGTCGAGATTTTTATTACTCTAAGGGATGGTAGCCTTGTCATTATGGAACGTAGTCTGTTGTCGAGAATTTTGTTATTCCAATGAATGGTAGCGTTGTCATTATAGAAGGTAGTATATTATCGAGATTTTTGTCACTACAATGGATGGTAGCCTTGTAATTATGGAAGGTAGTCTGTTGTCGAGATTTTTGTTATTACAATGGATTGTAGCCTTGTCTTTATGGAAAGTAGTTTGTTGTCGATATTGTTGTTACTCCAATGGATGCTAGCCTAGTCATTATGGAAGGAAGTTTGTGTATGATACTTTAGTTACTCCAATGGATGGTAGCCTTGTCATTATGGAAGGTAGTCTGTTGTCGAGATTTTTTAACTCCAACAGATGGTAGCCTTGTCATTATAGAAGTTAGTATATTGTCGATATTTTTGTCACTACAATGGATGGTAGCCTTGTCATTATGGAAGGTATTCTGTTGCCGATATTTTTGTTACTACAATGGATTGTAGCCTTGTCGTTGTGGAAGGTAATCTGTTGTCGATATCTTTGTTACTCCAATGGATGGTACCTAAGTCATTATGGGAAGTAGTTTGTGTACGAGATTTTTGTTACTCCAATGGATGGTAGCCTTGTCATTATCGAAGGTAATCTGTTGTCGAGATTTCTGTTACTCCAATGGATGGTAGCCTTGTCATTATGAAAGGTAGTTTATTGTCGATAATTTTGTTACTCCATTGGATGGTAACCTTGTCATTATGGAAGGTAGTGTGTTGTCGATATTTTTGTTATTCCAATGGATGGTAGCCTAATCATTATGGAAGGTAGTTTGTTGTCATGATTTTTGTTATTCAAATGAATGGTAGCTTTGTCATTATGGAAGGTAGTATGTTGTGGATATCATTGTCACTCCAATGGATGGTAGCCTTGTCATTATGGAAGGTAGTATATTGTTGATATTTTTGTCACTACAATGGATGGTAGCCTTGTCATTATGTAAGGTAGTCTGTTGTCGAGATTTTTGTTACTACAATGGATTGTAGCCTTGTCATTATGGAAGGTAGTATATTGTTGAGATTTTTGTCACTACAATGAATGGTAGCCTTGTCATTATGGAAGGTAGTCTATTGTCGAGATTTTTGTTACTACAATGGATTGTAGCCTTGTCATTATGGAAGGTAGTCTGTTGTCGATATCTTTGTTACTCCAATGGATGGTAGCCTGGTCATTATTGAAGGTAGTTTGTATACGATATTTTTGTTATTCCAATGGATGGTAGCCTTGTCATTATGAAAGTTAGTCTACTGTTGAGATTTTTGTACTTATAATAGATTGTAGCCTTGTCATTATGGAAGGTAGTCTGCTGTCGAGATTTTTGTTTCTCTAAGGGATGGTAGCCTTGTCATTTTAGAAGGTAGTATATTCTTGAGATTTTTGTCACTATAGTGAATGGTAGCCTTGTCATTATGGAAGGTAGTCTATTGTCGAGATTTTTGTTACTCCAATGGATGGTAGCCTTGTCATTATAGAAGGTAGTATATTGTTGAGATTTTTGTCACTACAATGAATGGGTGCCTTGTCATTATGGAAGGTAGTCTGTTGTCGAGATTTTTGTCACTACAATGGATTGTAGCCTTGTCATTATGGAAGATAGTCTGTTGTCGATATCTTTGTTACTCCAATGGATGGTAGCCTAATCATTATTGAAGGTAGTTTGTATACGATATTTTTGTTATTCCAATGGATGGTAGCGTTGTCATTATAGAAGGTAGTATATTGTCGAGATTTTTGTCACTACAATGGATGGTAGCCTTGCCATTATGGAAGGTAGTCTATTGTCGAGATTTTTGTTACTACAATGGATTGTATCCTTGTCGTTATGGAAGGTAGTCTGTTGTCGATATCTTTGTTACTCAAATGGATGGTAGCCTAGTCATTATGGAAGGTAGTTTGTGTATGATATTTTTGTTATTCCAATGGATGGTAGCCTTGTCATTATGAAAGGTATTCTGTTGTTGTGATTTTTGTTACTCTAAGGGATGGTAGCCTTGTCATTATGGAAGGTAGTATGTTGTCGATATCTTTGTTTCTCCAATGGATGGTAGCCTTGTCTTTATGGAAGGTGGTCTATTGTTGAGAAATCTGCTACTCTAAGGTATGGTAGCCTTGTCATTATGGAACGTAGTCTGTTGTCGAGATTTTTGTTATTCCAATGGATGGAAGCATTGTCATAATAGAAGGTAGTATATTATCGAGATTTTTGTCACTACAATGGATGGTACCCTTGTCATTAGGGAAGGTAGTATGTTGTCTAGATTTTTGTTACTACAATGGATTGTAGCCTTGTTGTTATGGACGATAGTCTGTTGTCGATATCTTTGTTACACCAATCGATGGTAGCCTAGTCATTATGGAAGGTTGTTTATGTACGAGATTTTAGTTACTCCAATGGATGGTAGCCTTGTCATTATGGAAGGTAGTTTATTGTCGAGATTTTTGTTACTCCAATGGATGGTAGCCTTGTCATTGTAGAAGGTAATATATTGTCGAGATTTTTGTCACTATAAGGGATGGTAGCCTTGTCATTATGGAAGGTAGTCTGTTGTCGAGATTTTTGTTACTACAATGGATTGTAGCCTTGTCGTTGTGGAAGGTAGTCTGTTGTTGATAACTTTGTTACTCCAATGGATGGAAGCCTAGTCATTATAGAAGGTAGTTTCTGTACGAGATTTTAGTTACTCCAATGGATGGTAGCCTTGTCATTATCGAAGGTAGTCTGTTGTCGAGATTTTTGTTACTCCAATGGAAGGTAGCCTTGTCATTATAGAAGGTAATATATTGTCGAGATTTTTGTTACTATAATGGATTGTAGCCAAGTCATTATGGAAGGTAGTCGGTTGTCGATATCTTTGATACTCCAATGGATGGTAGCCAAGTCATTATGGAAGGTAGTCTGTTGTCGATAACTTTGTTACTCCAATGGATGGTAGCCTAGTCATTATGGAACGTAGTTTGTGTACGAGATTTTAGTTACTCCAATGGATGGTAGCCTTGTCATTATGGAGGGTAGTCTGTTGTCGATATTTTTGTTACTCCATTGGATGGTAGCCTTGTTGTTATGGAAGGTAGTTTGTGTACGATATTTTTGTTATTCCAATGGATGGTAGCCTTGTCATTATGAAAGGTAGTTTGTTGTCATGATTTTTGTTACTCCATTGGATGGTAGCCTTGTCATTATGGAAGGTAGTGTGTTGTCGATATTTTTGTTATTCCAATGGATGGTAGCCTTGTCATTATGAAAGTTAGTCTACTGTTGAGATTTTTGTACTTATAATAGATTGTAGCCTTGTCATTATGGAAGGTAGTCTGCTGTCGAGATTTTTGTTTCTCTAAGGGATGGTAGCCTTGTCATTTTAGAAGGTAGTATATTCTTAAGATTTTTGTCACTATAGTGAATGGTAGCCTTGTCATTATGGAAGGTAGTCTGTTGTCGAGATTTTTGTTACTCCAATGGATGGTAGCCTTGTCATTATAGAAGGTAGTATATTGTTGAGATTTTTGTCACTACAATGAATGGGTGCCTTGTCATTATGGAAGGTAGTCTGTTGTCGAGATTTTTGTCACTACAATGGATTGTAGCCTTGTCATTATGGAAGGTAGTCTGTTGTCGATATCTTTGTTACTCCTATGGATGGTAGCCTAATCATTATTGAAGGTAGTTTGTATACGATATTCTTGTTATTCCAATGGATGGTAGCGTTGTCATTATAGAAGGTAGTATATTGTCGAGATTTTTGTCACTACAATGGATGGTAGCCTTGCCATTATGGAAGGTAGTCTATTGTCGAGATTTTTGTTACTACAATGGATTGTATCCTTGTCGTTATGGAAGGTAGTCTGTTGTCGATATCTTTGTTACTCAAATGGATGGTAGCCTAGTCATTATGGAAGGTAGTTTGTGTAGGATATTTTTGTTATTCCAATGGATGGTAGCCTTGTCATTATGAAAGGTATTCTATTGTTGTGATTTTTGTTACTCTAAGGGATGGTAGCCTTGTCATTATGGAAGGTAGTATGTTGTCGATATCTTTGTTTCTCCAATGGATGGTAGCCTTGTCATTATGGAAGGTGGTCTATTGTTGAGAAATCTGCTACTCTAAGGTATGGTAGCCTTGTCATTATGGAACGTAGTCTGTTGTCGAGATTTTTGTTATTCCAATGGATGGAAGCATTGTCATAATAGAAGGTAGTATATTATCGAGATTTTTGTCACTACAATGGATGGTACCCTTGTCATTAGGGAAGGTAGTATGTTGTCTAGATTTTTGTTACTACAATGGATTGTAGCCTTGTTGTTATGGACGATAGTCTGTTGTCGATATCTTTGTTACACCAATCGATGGTATCCTAGTCATTATGGAAGGTTGTTTATGTACGAGATTTTAGTTACTCCAATGGATGGTAGCCTTGTCATTATGGAAGGTAGTTTATTGTCGAGATTTTTGTTACTCCAATGGATGGTAGCCTTGTCATTGTAGAAGGTAATATATTGGCGAGATTTTTGTCACTATAAGGGATGGTAGCCTTGTCATTATGGAAGGTAGTCTGTTGTCGAGATTTTTGTTACTACAATGGATTGTAGCCTTGTCGTTGTGGAAGGTAGTCTGTTGTCGATATCTTTGTTACTCCAATGGATGGAAGCCTAGTCATTATAGAAGGTAGTTTCTGTACGAGATTTTAGTTACTCCAATGGATGGTAGCCTTGTCATTATCGAAGGTAGTCTGTTGTCGAGATTTTTGTTACTCCAATGGAAGGTAGCCTTGTCATTATAGAAGGTAATATATTGTCGAGATTTTTGTTACTATAATGGATTGTAGCCAAGTCATTATGGAAGGTAGTCGGTTGTCGATATCTTTGATACTCCAATGGATGGTAGCCAAGTCATTATGGAAGGTAGTCTGTTGTCGATAACTTTGTTACTCCAATGGATGGTAGCCTAGTCATTATGGAACGTAGTTTGTGTACGAGATTTTAGTTACTCCAATGGATGGTAGCCTTGTCATTATGGAGGGTAGTCTGTTGTCGATATTTTTGTTACTCCATTGGATGGTAGCCTTGTTGTTATGGAAGGTAGTTTGTGTACGATATTTTTGTTATTCCAATGGATGGTAGCCTTGTCATTATGAAAGGTAGTTTGTTGTCATGATTTTTGTTACTCCATTGGATGGTAGCCTTGTCATTATGGAAGGTAGTGTGTTGTCGATATTTTTGTTATTCCAATGGATGGTAGCCTAGTCATTATGGAAGGTAGTCTGTTGTCGAGATTTTTGTTACAACAATGGATTGTAGCCTTGTTGTTATGGAAGGTAGTCTTTTGTCGATATCTTTGTAACTCCAATGGATGGTAGCCTAGTCGTTATGGAAGGTAGTTTGTTGTCATGATTTTTGTTATTCTAAGGGATGGTAGCCTTGTCATTATGGAAGGTAGTATGTTATCGATATCATTGTTACTCCAATGGATGGTATCCTTGTCATTATGGAAGGTAGTCTGCTGTCGAGATTTTTATTACTCTAAGGGATGGTAGCCTTGTCATTATGGAACGTAGTCTGTTGTCGAGAATTTTGTTATTCCAATGGATGGTAGCCTAGTCATTATGGAAGGTAGTTTCTGTACGAGATTTTAGTTACTCCAATGGATGGTAGCCTTGTCATTATCGAACGTAGTCTGTTATCGATATTTTTGATACTCCAATGGATTGTAGCCATGTCCTTATGGAAGGTAGTTTGTTGTCGATATTGTTGTTACTCCAATGGATGCTAGCCTAGTCATTATGGAAGGTAGTTTGTGTATGATACTTTAGTTACTCCAATGGATGGTAGCCTTGTCATTATGGAAGGTAGTCTGTTGTCGAGATTTTTTAACTCCAACAGATGGTAGCCTTGTCATTATAGAAGTTAGTATATTGTCGATATTTTTGTCACTACAATGGATGGTAGCCTTGTCATTATGGAAGGTATTCTGTTGCCGATATTTTTGTTACTACAATGGATTGTAGCCTTGTCGTTGTGGAAGGTAATTTGTTGGTGATATCTTTGTTACTCCAATGGATGGTACCTAAGTCATTATGGAAAGTAGTTTGTGTACGAGATTTTTGTTACTCCAATGGATGGTAGCCTTGTCATTATCGAAGGTAATCTGTTGTCGAGATTTCTGTTACTCCAATGGATGGTAGCCTTGTCATTATGAAAGGTAGTCTGTTGTCGATAATTTTGTTACTCCATTGGATGGTAACCTTGTCATTATGGAAGGTAGTGTGTTGTCGATATTTTTGTTATTCCAATGGATGGTCGCCTAATCATTATGGAAGGTAGTTTGTTGTCATGATTTTTGTTATTCAAATGAATGGTAGCTTTGTCATTATGGAAGGTAGTATGTTGTGGATATCTTTGTTACTCCAATGGATGGTAGCCTTGTCATTATGGAAGGTAGTCTGTTGTGGAGATTTTTGTTACTCTAAGGGATGGTAGCCTTCTCCATATGGAAGGTAGTCTGTGTCGAGATTTTTGTTATTCCAATGGATGGTAGCATTGTCATTAAAGAAGGTAGTATATTATCGAGATTTTTGTCACTACAATGGATGGTAGCCTTGTCATTATGGAAGGTAGTCTGTTGTCGAGATTTTTGTCACTACAATGGATTGTAGCCTTGTCATTATGGAAGGTAGTTTGTTGTCGATATGTTTATTACTCCATTGGATGGTAGCCTTGTCGTTATGTAAGATAGTCTGTTATCGATATCTTTATTACTCCAATGGATGGTAGCCTTGTCATTATGGAAGGTAGTTTGTGTACGAGATTTTAGTTACTCCAATGGTTGGTAGCCTTGTCATTATGGAAGGTAGTTTGTGGTCGAGATTTTTGTTACTCCAATAGATGGTAGCCTTGTCATTATGGAAGGTAGTTTATTGTCGAGATTTTTGTTACTCCAATGGATGGTAGCCTTGTAATTATAGAAGGGAATATATTGTCGAGATTTTTGTCACTATAAGGGATGGTAGCCTTGTCAATATGGAAGGTAGTCTATTGTCGAGATTTTTGTTACTACAATGGATTGTAGCCTTGTCGTTGTGGAAGGTAGTCTGTTGTCGATATCTTTGTTACTCCAATGGATGGTAGCCTAGTCATTATGGAAGGTAGTTTCTGTACGAGATTTTAGTTACTCCAATGGATGGTAGCCTTGTCATTATCGAAGGTAGTCTGTTATCGATATTTTTGATACTCCAATGGATTGTTGCCATGTCCTTATGGAAGGTAGTTTGTTGTCGAGATTTTTGTTACTCTAAGGGATGGTAGCATTTTCATTATGAAAGGTAGTCTATTGTCGAGATTTTTGTTACTATAATAGATTATAGCCTTGTCATTATGGAAGGTAGTTTGTTGTCGAGATTTTTGTTACTCCAATGGATGGTAGCCTTGTCATTATAGAAGGTAGTATATTGTTGATATTTTTGTCACTACAATGGATGGTAGCCTTGTCATTATGTAAGGTAGTCTGTTGTCGAGATTTTTGTTACTACAATGGATTGTAGCCTTGTCATTATGGAAGGTAGTATATTGTTGAGATTTTTGTCACTACAATGAATGGTAGCCTTGTCATTATGGAAGGTAGTCTGTTGTCGAGATTTTTGTTACTACAATGGATTGTAGCCTTGTCATTATGGAAGGTAGTCTGTTGTCGATATCTTTGTTACTCCAATGGATGGTAGCCTGGTCATTATTGAAGGTAGTTTGTATACGATATTTTTGTTATTCCAATGGATGGTAGCCTTGTCATTATGAAAGTTAGTCTACTGTTGAGATTTATGTACTTATAATAGATTGTAGCCTTGTCATTATGGAAGGTAGTATGTTGTTGAGATTTTTGTTACTCCAATGAATCGTAGCCTTGTCATTTTAGAAGGTAGTATATTCTTGAGATTTTTGTCACTATAATGAATGGTAGCCTTGTCATTATGGAAGGTAGTCTGTTGTCGAGATTTTTGTTACTCCAATGGATGGTAGCCTTGTCATTATAGAAGGTACTATATTGTTGAGATTTTTGTCACTACAATGAATGGGTGCCTTGTCATTATGGAAGGTAGTCTGTTGTCGAGATTTTTGTCACTACAATGGATTGTAGCCTTGTCATTATGGAAGGTAGTCTGTTGTCGATATCTTTGTTACTCCAATGGATGGTAGCCTAATCATTATTAAAGGTAGTTTGTATACGATATTTTTGTTATTCCAATGGATGGTAGCGTTGTCATTAGAGAAGGTAGTATATTGTCGAGATTTTTGTCACTACAATGGATGGTAGCCTTGCCATTATGAAAGGTAGTCTATTGTCGAGATTTTTGTTACTACAATGGATTGTATCCTTGTCGTTATGGAAGGTAGTCTGTTGTCGATATCTTTGTTACTCAAATGGATGGTAGCCTAGTCATTATGGAAGGTAGTTTGTGTACGATATTTTTGTTATTCCAATGGATGGTAGCCTTGTCATTATGAAAGGTATTTTGTTGTTTTGATTTTTGTTACTCTAAGGGATGGTAGCCTTGTCATTATGGAAGGTAGTATGTTGTCGATATCTTTGTTTCTCCAATGGATGGTAGCCTTGTCATTATGGAAGGTGGTCTATTGTTGAGAAATCTGCTACTCTAAGGTATGGTAGCCTTGTCATTATGGAACGTAGTCTGTTGTCGAGATTTTTGTTATTCCAATGGATGGAAGCATTGTCATAATAGAAGGTAGTATATTATCGAGATTTTTGTCACTACAATGGATGGTACCCTTGTCATTAGGGAAGGTAGTATGTTGTCTAGATTTTTGTTACTACAATGGATTGTAGCCTTGTTGTTATGGACGATAGTCTGTTGTCGATATCTTTGTTACACCAATCGATGGTAGCCTAGTCATTATGGAAGGTTGTTTATGTACGAGATTTTAGTTACTCCAATGGATGGTAGCCTTGTCATTATGGAAGGTAGTTTATTGTCGAGATTTTTGTTACTCCAATGGATGGTAGCCTTGTCATTGTAGAAGGTAATATATTGTCGAAATTTTTGTCACTATAAGGGATGGTAGCCTTGTCATTATGGAAGGTAGTCTGTTGTCGAGATTTTTGTTACTACAATGGATTGTAGCCTTGTCATTGTGGAAGGTAGTCTGTTGTCGATATCTTTGTTACTCCAATGGATGGAAGCCTAGTCATTATAGAAGGTAGTTTCTGTACGAGATTTTAGTTACTCCAATGGATGGTAGCCTTGTCATTATCGAAGGTAGTCTGTTGTCGAGATTTTTGTTACTCCAATGGATTGTAGCCATGTCCTTATGGAAGGTAGTCTGTTGTCGAGATTTTTGTTACTCTAAGGGATGGTAGCCTTGTCATTATGGAACGTAGTCTGTTGTCGAGATTTTTGTTATTCCAATGGATGGTAGCATTTTCATTATGAAAGGTAGTCTATTGTCGAGATTTTTGTTACTATAATAGATTATAGCCTTGTCATTATGGAAGGTAGTTTGTTGTCGAGATTTTTGTTACTCTAATGGATGGTAGCCTTGTCATTATAGAAGGTAGTATATTGTTGATATTTTTGTCACTACAATGGATGGTAGCCTTGTCATTATGTAAGGTAGTCTGTTGTCGAGATTTTTGTTACTACAATGGATTGTAGCCTTGTCATTATGGAAGGTAGTATATTGTTGAGATTTTTGTCACTACAATGAATGGTAGCCTTGTCATTATGGAAGGTAGTCTGTTGTCGAGATTTTTGTTACTACAATGGATTGTAGCCTTGTCATTATGGAAGGTAGTCTGTTGTCGATATCTTTGTTACTCCAATGGATGGTAGCCTAGTCATTATTGAAGGTAGTTTGTATACGATATTTTTGTTATTCCAATGGATGGTAGCCTTGTCATTATGAAAGTTAGTCTACTGTTGAGATTTTTGTACTTATAATAGATTGTAGCCTTGTCATTATGGAAGGTAGTCTGTTGTTGAGATTTTTGTTACTCCAATGAATCGTAGCCTTGTCATTATAGAAGGTAGTATATTGTTGAGATTTTTGTCACTATAGTGAATGGTAGCCTTGTCATTATGGAAGGTAGTCTGTTGTCGAGATTTTTGTTACTACAATGGATTGTAGCCTTGTCATTATGGAAGGTAGTCTGTTGTCGATATCTTTTTTACTCCAAAGGATGGTAGCCTAGTCATTATTGAAGGTAGTTTGTGTATGATATTTTTGTTATTCCAATGGATGGTAGAATTGTAATTATAGAAGGTAGTATATTGTAGAGATTTTTGTCACTACAATGGATGGTAGCCTTGTCATTGTGGAAGGTAGTATGTTGTTGATATCTTTGTTACTCCAATGTATGGTATCCTAGTCATTATGGAAGGTAGTTTGTGTACGAGATTTTAGTTACTCCAATGGATGGTAGCCTTGTCATTATGGAAGGTAATCTGTTGTCGAGATTTTTATACTCCAATGGATTGTAGCATTGTCATTATGGAAGGTTGTTTGTTGTCGAGATTTTTGTTACTCTAAGGGATGGTAGCCTTGTCATTATGGAACGTAGTCTGTTGTCGAGATTTTTTTTATTCCAATGAATTGTAGCCTTGTCATTATGAAAGGTTGTCTATTGTCGAGATTTTTGTTACTATAATAGATTGTAGCCTGGTCATTATGGAAGGTAGTCTGTTGTCGAGATTTTTGTTACTCCAATGGATGGTAGCCTTGTCATTATAGAAGGTAGTATATTGTTGAGATTTTTGTCACTATAATGAATGGTAGCCTTTTCATTATGGAAGGTAGTCTGTTGTCGAGATTTTTGTTATTACAATGGATTGTAGCCTTGTCATTATGGAAGGTAGTCTGTTGTCGATATCTTTGTTACTCCAATGGATGGTAGCCTAGTCATTATTGAAGGTAGTTTGTGTACGATATTTTTGTTATTCCAATGGATGGTAGCCTTGTCATTATGAAAGGTATTCTGTTGTTGTAATTTTTGTTACTCTAAGGGATGGTAGCCTTGTCATTATGGAAGGTAGTATGTTGTCGATTACTTTGTTTCTCCAATGGATGGTAGCCTTGTCATTATGAAAGGTGGTCTATTGTTGAGATATCTGCTACTCTAAGGGATGGTAGCCTTGTCATTATGGAACGTAGTCTGTTGTCGAGATTTTTGTTATTCCAATGGATGGCAGTGTTGTCATAATAGAAGGTAGTATATTATCGAGATTTTTGTCACTACAATGGATGGTACCCTTGTCATTAGGGAAGGTAGTCTATAGTCGAGATTTTTGTTACTACAATGGATTGTAGCCTTGTTGTTATGCATGATAGTCTGTTGTCGATATCTTTGTTACTCCAATGGATGGTAGCCTAGTCATTATGGAAGGTTGTTTATGTACGAGATTTTAGTTACTCCAATGGATGGTAGCCTTGTCATTATGGAAGGTAGTCTATTGTCGAGATTTTTGTTACTCCAATGGATGGTAGCCTTGTCATTAAAGAAGGTAATATATTGTCGAGATTTTTGTCACTATAAGGGATGGTAGCCTTGTCATTACGGAAGGTAGTTTGTTGTCAAGATTTTTGTTACTACAATGGATTGTAGCCTTGTCATTGTGGAAGGTAGTGTGTTGTCGATATCTTTGTTACTCCAATGGATGGTAGCCTAGTCATTATGGAAGGTAGTTTGTGTACGAGATTTTAGTTACTCCAATGGATGGTAGCCTTGTCATTATCGAAGGTAGTCTGTTGTCGATATTTTTGATACTCCAATGGAATGTAGCCATGTCCTTATGGAAGGTAGTCTATTGTCGAGATTTTTGTTACTCTAAGGGATGGTAGCCTTGTCATTATGGAACGTAGTCTGTTGTCGAGATTTTTTTTATTCCAATGGATGGTAGCATTTTCATTATGAAAGGTAGTCTATTGTCGAGATTTTTGTTACTATAATAGATTATAGCCATGTCATTATGGAAGGTAGTTTGTTGTCGAGATTTTTGTTACTCTAATGGATGGTAGCCTTGTCAATATAGAATGTAGTATATTGTTGATATTTTTGTCACTACAATGGATGGTAGCCTTGTCATTATGTAAGGTAGTCTTTTGTCGAGATTTTTGTTACTACAATGGATTGTAGCCTTGTCATTATGGAAGGTAGTATATTGTTGAGATTTTTGTCACTACAATGAATGGTAGCCTTGTCATTATGGAAGGTAGTCTGTTGTCGAGATTTTTGTTACTACAATGGTTTGTAGCCTTGTCATTATGGAAGGTAGTCTGTTGTCGATATCTTTGTTACTCCAATGGATGGTAGCCTAGTCATTATTGAAGGTAGTTTGTATACGATATTTTTGTTATTCCAATGGATGGTAGCCTTGTCATTATGAAAGTTAGTCTACTGTTGAGATTTTTGTACTTATAATAGATTGTAGCCTTGTCATTATGGAAGGTAGTCTGTTGTTGAGATTTTTGTTACTCCAATGAATCGTAGCCTTGTCATTATAGAAGGTAGTATATTGTTGAGATTTTTGTCACTATAGTGAATGGTAGCCTTGTCATTATGGAAGGTATTCTGTTGTCGAGATTTTTGTTACTACAATGGATTGTAGCCTTGTCATTATGGAAGGTAGTCTGTTGTCGATATCTTTTTTACTCCAAAGGATGGTAGCCTAGTCATTATTGAAGGTAGTTTGTGTATGATATTTTTGTTATTCCAATGGATGGTAGCATTGTCATTATAGAAGGTAGTATATTGTAGAGATTTTTGTCACTACAATGGATGGTAGCCTTGTCATTGTGGAAGGTAGTCTGTTGTTGATATCTTTGTTACTCCAATGTATGGTATCCTAGTCATTATGGAAGGTAGTTTGTGTACGAGATTTTAGTTACTCCAATGGATGGTAGCCTTGTCATTATGGAAGGTAATTTGTTGTCGAGATTTTTATACTCGAATGGATTGTAGCATTGTCATTATGGAAAGTTGTTTGTTGTCGAGATTTTTGTTACTCTAAGGGATGGTAGCCTTGTCATTATGGAACGTAGTCTGTTATCGAGATTTTTTTTATTCCAATGGATTGTAGCCTTGTCATTATGAAAGGTAGTCTATTGTCGAGATTTTTGTTACTTTAATAGATTGTAGCCTTGTCATTATGGAAGGTAGTCTGTTGTCGAGATTTTTGTTACTCTAATGGATGGTAGCCTTGTCATTATAGAAGGTAGTATATTGTTGAGATTTTTGTCACTATAATGAATGGTAGCCTTTTCATTATGGAAGGTAGTCTGTTGTCGAGATTTTTGTTACTACAATGGATTGTAGCCTTGTCATTATGGAAGGTAGTCTGTTGTCGATATCTTTGTTACTCCAATTGATGGTAGCCTAGTCATTATTGAAGGTAGTTTGTGTACGATATTTTTGTTATTCCAATGGATGGTAGCCTTGTCATTATGAAAGGTATTCTGTTGTTGTAATTTTTGTTACTCTAAGGGATGGTAGCCTTGTCATTATGGAAGGTAGTATGTTGTCGATATCTTTGTTTCTCCAATGGATGGTAGCCTTGTCATTATGAAAGGTGGTCTATTGTTGAGATATCTGCTACTCTAAGGGATGGTAGCCTTGTCATTATGGAACGTAGTCTGTTGTCGAGATTTTTGTTATTCCAATTGATGGAAGTGTTGTCATGATAGAAGGTAGTATATTATCGAGATTTTTGTCACTACAATGGATGGTACCCTTGTCATTAGGGAAGGTAGTCTGTTGTCGAGATTTTTGTTACTACAATGGATTGTAGCCTTGTTGTTATGGATGATAGTCTGTTGTCGATATCTTTGTTACTCCAATGGATGGTAGCCTAGTCATTATGGAAGGTTGTTTATGTACGAGATTTTAGTTACTCCAATGGATGGTAGCCTTGTCATTATGGAAGGTAGTCTATTGTCGAGATTTTTGTTACTCCAATGGATGGTAGCCTTGTCATTATAGAAGGTAATATATTGTCGAGATTTTTGTCACTATAAGGGATGGTAGCCTTGTCATTACGGAAGGTAGTCTGTTGTCGAGATTTTTGTTACTACAATGGATTGTAGCCTTGTCATTGTGGAAGGTAGTGTGTTGTCGATATCTTTGTTACTCCAATGGATGGTATCCTAGTCATTATGGAAGGTAGTTTGTGTACGAGATTTTAGTTACTCCAATGGATGGTAGCCTTGTCATTATGGAAGGTAATCTGTTGTCGAGATTTTTATACTCCAATGGATTGTAGCATTGTCAATATGGAAGGTTGTTTGTTGTCGAGATTTTTGTTACTCTAAGGGATGGTAGCCTTGTCATTATGGAACGTAGTCTGTTGTCGAGATTTTTTTTATTCCAATGGATTGTAGCCTTGTCATTATGAAAGGTAGTCTATTGTCGAGATTTTTGTTACTATAATAGATTGTAGCCTTGTCATTATGGAAGGTAGTCTGTTGTCGAGATTTTTGTTACTCCAATGGATGGTAGCCTTGTCATTATAGAAGGTAGTATATTGTTGAGATTTTTGTCACTATAATGAATGGTAGCCTTTTCATTATGGAAGGTAGTCTGTTGTCGAGATTTTTGTTACTACAATGGATTGTAGCCTTGTCATTATGGAAGGTAGTCTGTTGTCGATATCTTTGTTACTCCAATGGATGGTAGCCTAGTCATTATTGAAGGTAGTTTGTGTACGATATTTTTGTTATTCCAATGGATGGTAGCCTTGTCATTATGAAAGGTATTCTGTTGTTGTAATTTTTGTTACTCTAAGGGATGGTAGCCTTGTCATTATGGAAGGTAGTATGTTGTCGATATCTTTGTTTCTCCAATGGATGGTAGCCTTGTCATTATGAAAGGTGGTCTATTGTTGAGATATCTGCTACTCTAAGGGATGGTAGCCTTGTCATTATGGAACGTAGTCTGTTGTCGAGATTGTTGTTATTCCAATGGATGGAAGTGTTGTCATAATAGAAGGTAGTATATTATCGAGATTTTTGTCACTACAATGGATGGTAGCCTTGTCATTATGGAAGGTAGTCTGTTGTCGAGATTTTTGTTACTAGAATGGATTGTAGCCTTATTGTTATGGACGATAGTCTGTTGTCGATATCTTTGTTACTCTAATGGATGGTAGCCTAGTCATTATGGAAGGTTGTTTATGTACGAGATTTTAGTTACTCCAATGGATGGTAGCCTTGTCATTATGGAAGGTAGTCTATTGTCGAGATTTTTGTTACTATAATAGATTGTAGCCTTGTCATTATGGAAGGTAGTCTGTTGTCGAGATTTTTGTTACTCCAATGGATGGTAGCCTTGTCATTATAGAAGGTAGTATATTGTTGAGATTTTTGTCACTATAATGAATGGTAGCCTTTTCATTATGGAAGGTAGTCTGTTGTCGAGATTTTTGTTACTACAATGGATTGTAGCCTTGTCATTATGGAAGGTAGTCTGTTGTCGATATCTTTGTTACTCCAATGGATGGTAGCCTAGTCATTATTGAAGGTAGTTTGTGTACGATATTTTTGTTATTCCAATGGGTGGTAGCCTTGTCATTATGAAAGGTATTCTGTTGTTGTAATTTTTGTTACTTTAAGGGATGGTAGCCTTGTCATTATGGAAGGTAGTATGTTGTCGATATCTTTGTTTCTCCAATGGATGGTAGCCTTGTCATTATGAAAGGTGGTCTATTGTTGAGATATCTGCTACTCTAAGGGATGGTAGCCTTGTCATTATGGAACGTAGTCTGTTGTCGAGATTGTTGTTATTCCAATGGATGGAAGTGTTGTCATAATAGAAGGTAGTATATTATCGAGATTTTTGTCACTACAATGGATGGTAGCCTTGTCATTATGGAAGGTAGTCTGTTGTCGAGATTTTTGTTACTACAATGGATTGTAGCCTTGTTGTTATGGACGATAGTCTGTTGTCGATATCTTTGTTACTCCAATGGATGGTAGCCTAGTCATTATGGAAGGTTGTTTATGTACGAGATTTTAGTTACTCCAATGGATGGTAGCCTTGTCATTATGGAAGGTAGTCTATTGTCGAGATTTTTGTTACTCCAATGAATGGCAGCCTTGTCATTATAGAAGGTAATATATTGTCGAGATTTTTGTCACTATAAGGGATGGTAGCCTTGTCATTACGGAAGGTAGTCTGTTGTCGAGATTTTTGTTACTACAATGGATTGTAGCCTTGTCATTGTGGAAGGTAGTGTGTTGTCGATATCTTTGTTACTCAATGGATGGTAGCCTAGTCATTATGGAAGGTAGTTTGTGTACGAGATTTTAGTTACTCCAATGGATGGTAGCCTTGTCATTATCGAAGGTAGTCTGTTGTCGATATTTTTGATACTCCAATGGATTGTAGCCATGTCCTTATGGAAGGTAGTCTATTGTCGAGATTTTTGTTACTCTAAGGGATGGTAGCCTTGTCATTATGGAACGTAGTCTGTTGTCGAGATTTTTGTTATTCCAATGGATGGTAGCATTTTCATTATGAAAGGTAGTCTATTGTCGAGATTTTTGTTACTATAATAGATTATAGCCTTGTCATTATGGAAGGTAGTTTGTTGTCGAGATTTTTGTTACTCCAATGGATGGAAGCCTTGTCATTATAGAAGGTAGTATATTGTTGATATTTTTGTCACTACAATGGATGGTAGCCTTGTCATTATGTAAGGTAGTCTGTTGTCGAGATTTTTGTTACTACAATGGATTGTAGGCTTGTCATTATGGAAGGTAGTATATTGTTGATATTTTTGTCACTACAATTAATGGTAGCCTTGTCATTATAGAAGGTAGTCTATTGTCGATATCTTTGTTACTCCAATGGATGGTAGCCTAGTCATTATTGAAGGTAGTTTGTATACGATATTTTTGTTATTCCAATGGATGGTAGCCTTGTCATTATGAAAGTTAGTCTACTGTTGAGATTTTGTACTTATAATAGATTGTAGCCTTGTCATTATGGAAGGTAGTCTATTGTTGAGATTTTTGTTACTCCAATGAATCGTAGCCTTGTCATTATAGAAGGTAGTATATTGTTGAGATTTTTGTCACTATAGTGAATGGTAGCCTTGTCATTATGGAAGGTAGTTTGTTGTCGAGATTTTTGTTACTACAATGGATTGTAGCCTTGTCATTATGGATGGTAGTCTGTTGTCGATATCTTTTTTACTCCAAAGGATGGTAGCCTAGTCATTATTGAAGGTAGTTTGTGTATGATATTTTTGTTATTCCAATGGATGGTAGCATTGTAATTATAGAAGGTAGTATATTGTAGAGATTTTTATCACTACAATGGATGGTAGCCTTGTCATTGTGGAAGGTAGTCTGTTGTCGATATCTTTGTTACTCCAATGTATGGTATCCTAGTTGTTATGGAAGGTAGTTTGTGTACGAGATTTTAGTTACTCCAATGGATGGTAGCCTTGTCATTATGGAAGGTAGTCTGTTGTCG
Source organism: Vicia faba (assembly GCA_948472305.1). Lineage (NCBI taxonomy): Eukaryota > Viridiplantae > Streptophyta > Magnoliopsida > Fabales > Fabaceae > Vicia > Vicia faba. The sequence continues at coordinate 692,500,607 of OX451741.1, forward strand.
AGATTTTTTATACTCCAATGGATTGTAGCCTTCTCATTATGGAAGGTAGTTTGTTGTCGAGATTTTTGTTACTCTAAGGGATGGTAGCCTTGAAATTATGGAACGTAGTCTGTTGTCGAGATTTTTTTTATACCAATGGATTGTAGCCTTGTCATTATGAAAGGTAGTCTATTGTCGAGATTTTTGTTACTATAATAGACTGTAGCCTTGTCATTATGGAAGGTAGTCTGTTGTCGAGATTTTTGTTACTCCAATGGATGGTAGCCTTGTCATTATAGAAGGTAGTATATTGTTGAGATTTTTGTCACTACAATGAATGGTAGCCTTGTCATTATGGAAGGTAGTCTATTGTCGAGATTTTTGTTACTCCAATGGATGGTAGCCTTGTCATTATAGAAGGTAATATATTGTCGAGATTTTTGTCACTATAAGGGATGGTAGCCTTGTCATTACGGAAGGTAGTCTGTTGTCGAGATTTTTGTTACTACAGTGGATTGTAGCCTTGTCATTGTGGAAGGTAGTGTGTTTCGATATCTTTGTTACTCCAATGGATGGTAGCCTAGTCATTATGGAAGGTAGTTTGTGTACGAGATTTTAGTTACTCCAATGGATGGTAGCCTTGTCATTATCGAAGGTAGTCTGTTGTCGAGATTTTTGATACTCCAATGGATTGTAGCCATGTCCTTATGGAAGGTAGTCTATTGTCGAGATTTTTGTTACTCTAAGGGATGGTAGCCTTGTCATTATGGAACGTAGTCTGTTGTCGAGATTTTTGTTATTCCAATGGATGGTAGCATTTTCATTATGAAAGGTAGTCTATTGTCGAGATTTTTGTTACTATAATAGATTATAGCCTTGTCATTATGGAAGGTAGTTTGTTGTCGAGATTTTTGTTACTCCAATGGATGGTAGCCTTGTCATTATAGAAGGTAGTATATTGTTGATATTTTTGTCACTACAATGGATGGTAGCCTTGTCATTATGTAAGGTAGTCTGTTGTCGAGATTTTTGTTACTACAATGGATTGTAGCCTTGTCATTATGGAAGGTAGTATATTGTTGATATTTTTGTCACTACAATGAATGGTAGCCTTGTCATTATGGAAGGTAGTCTGTTGTCGATATCTTTGTTACTCCAATGGATGGTAGCCTAGTCATTATTGAAGGTAGTTTGTATACGATATTTTTGTTATTCCAATGGATGGTAGCCTTGTCATTATATAAGTTAGTCTACTGTTGAGATTTTTGTACTTATGATAGATTGTAGCCTTGTCATTATGGAAGGTAGTCTATTGTTGAGATTTTTGTTACTCCAATGAATCATAGCCTTGTCATTATAGAAGGTAGTATATTGTTGAGATTTTTGTCACTATAGTGAATGGTAGCCTTGTCATTATGGAAGGTAGTCTGTTGTCGAGATTTTTGTTACTACAATGGATTGTAGCCTTGTCATTATGGATGGTAGTCTGTTGTCGATATCTTTTTTACTCCAAAGGATGGTAGCCTAGTCATTATTGAAGGTAGTTTGTGTATGATATTTTTGTTATTCCAATGGATGGTAGCATTGTAATTATAGAAGGTAGTATATTGTAGAGATTTTTATCACTACAATGGATGGTAGCCTTGTCATTGTGGAAGGTAGTCTGTTGTCGATATCATTGTTACTCCAATGTATGGTATCCTAGTCGTTATGGAAGGTAGTTTGTGTACGAGATTTTAGTTACTCCAATGGATGGTAGCCTTGTCATTATGAAAGGTAGTCTGTTGTCGAGATTTTTTATACTCCGATGGATTGTAGCCTTCTCATTATGGAAGGTAGTTTGTTGTCGAGATTTTTGTTACTCTAAGGGATGGTAGCCTTGAAATTATGGAACGTAGTCTGTTGTCGAGATTTTTTTTATACCAATGGATTGTAGCCTTGTCATTATGAAAGGTAGTCTATTGTCGAGATTTTTGTTACTATAATAGATTGTAGCCTTGTCATTATGGAAGGTAGTCTGTTGTCGAGATTTTTGTTACTCCAATGGATGGTAGCCTTGTCATTATAGAAGGTAGTATATTGTTGAGATTTTTCTCACTACAATGAATGGTAGCCTTGTCATTATGGAAGGTAGTCTGTTGTCGATATTTTTGTTACTACAATGGATTGTAGCCTTGTCATTATGGAAGGTAGTTTGTGGTCGATATCTTTGTTACTCCAATGAATGGTAGCCTAGTCATTATTGAAGGTAGTTTGTATACGATATTTTTGTTATTCCAATGGATGGTATCATTGTCATTATAGAAGGTAGTATATTGTCGAGATTTTTGTACCTACAATGGATGGTAGCCTTGCCATTATGGAAGGTAGTCTATTGTCGAGATTTTTGTTACTACAATGGATTGTAGCCTTGTCGTTATGGAAGCTAGTCTATTGTCGATATCTTTGTTACTCAAATGGATGGTAGCCTAGTCATTATGGAAGGTAGTTTGTGTATGATATTTTTTTTATTCCAATGGATGGTAGCCTTGTCATTATGAAAGGTATTCTGTTGTTGTGATTTTTGTTACTCTAAGGGATGGTAGCCTTGTCATTATGGAAGGTAGTATGTTATCGATATCTTTGTTTCTCCAATGGATGGTAGCCTTGTCATTATGGAAGGTGGTCTATTGTTGAGATATATGCTACTCTAAGGGATGGTAGCCTTGTCATTATGGAACGTAGTCTGTTGTTGAGATTTTTGTTATTCCAATGGATGGAAGTGTTGTCATAATAGAAGGCAGTATATTATCGAGATTTTTGTCACTACAATGGATGGTACCCTTGTCATTAGGGAAGGTAGTCTGTTGTCGAGATTTTTGTTACTACAATGGATTGTAGCCTAGTCATTATGGAAGGTTGTTTATGTACGAGATTTTAGTTACTCCAATGGATGGTAGCCTTGTCATTATGGAAGGTAGTCTATTGTCGAGATTTTTGTTACTCCAATGGATGGTAGCCTTGTCATTATAGAAGGTAATATATTGTCGAGATTTTTTTCACTATAAGGGATGGTAGCCTTGTCATTATGGAAGGTAGTCCGTTGTCGAGATTTTTGTTACTACAATGGATTGTAGCCTTGTCATTGTGGAAGGTAGTGTGTTGTCGATATCTTTGTTACTCCAATGGATGGTAGCCTAGTCATTATGGAAGGTAGTTTGTGTACGAGATTTTAGTTACTCCAATGGATGGTAGCCTTGTCATTATAGAAGGTAGTATATTGTTGATATTTTTGTCACTACAATGGATGGTAGCCTTGTCATTATGTAAGGTAGTCTGTTGTCGAGATTTTTGTTACTATAATGGATTGTAGCCTTGTCATTATGGAAGGTAGTATATTGTTGAGATTTTTGTCACTACAATGAATGGTAGCCTTGTCATTATGGAAGGTAGTCTGTTGTCGAGATTTTTGTTACTACAATGGATTGTAGCCTTGTCATTATGGAAGGTAGTCTGTTGTCGATATCTTTGTTACTCCAATGGATGGTAGCCTAGTCATTATTGAAGGTAGTTTGTATACGATATTTTTGTTATTCCAAAGGATGGTAGCCTTGTCATTATGAAAGTTAGTCTACTGTTGAGATTTTTGTACTTTTAATAGATTGTAGCCTTGTCATTATGGAAGGTAGTCTGTTGTTGAGATTTTTTTACTCCAATGAATCGTAGCCTTGTCATTATAGAAGGTAGTATATTGTTGAGATTTTTGTCACTATAGTGAATGGTAGCCTTGTCATTATGGAAGGTAGTCTGTTGTCGAGATTTTTGTTACTACAATGGATTGTAGCCTTGTCATTATGGAAGGTAGTCTGTTGTCGATATCTTTCTTACTCCAAAGGATGGTAGCCTAGTCATTATTGAAGGTAGTTTGTGTATGATATTTTTGTTATTCCAATGGATGGTAGCATTGTCATTATAGAAGGTAGTATAAGGTAGAGATTTTTGTCACTACAATGGATGGTAGCCTTGTCATTGTGGAAGGTAGTCTGTTGTCGATATCTTTGTTACTCCAATGTATGGTATCCTAGTCATTATGGAAGGTAGTTTGTGTACGAGATTTTAGTTACTCCAATGGATGGTAGCCTTGTCATTATGGAAGGTAGTCTGTTGTCGAGATTTTTGTTACTACAAGGAATTTTAGCCTTGTCATTATTTAAGGTAGTCTGTTGTCGATATCTTGGTTACTCCAATGGATGGTAGCCTAGTCATTATTGAAGGTAGTTTGTATACGATATTTTTGTTATTCCAATGGATGGTAGCGTTGTCATTATAGAAGGTAGTATATTGTCGAGATTTTTGTCCCTACAATGGATGGTAGCCTTGCCATTATGGAAGGTAGTCTGTTGTCGAGATTTTTGTTACTACAATGGATTGTAGCCTTGTCGTTATGGAAGGTAGTCTATTGTCGATATCTTTGTTACTCAAATGGATGGTAGCCTAATCATTATGGAAGGTAGTTCGTGTATGATATTTTTGTTATTCCAATGGATGGTAGCCTTGTCATTATGAAAGGAAATTTGTTGTTGTGATTTTTGTTACTCTAAGGGATGGTAGCCTTGTCATTATGGAAGGTAGTATGTTGTCGATATCTTTGTTTCTCCAATGGATGGTAGCCTTGTCATTATTGAAGGTGGTCTATTGTTGAGATATCTGCTACTCTAAGGGATGGTAGCCTTGTCATTATGGAAGGAAGTCTATTGTCGAGAGTTTTGTTACTCCAATGAATGGTAGCCTTGTCATTATAGAAGTTAATATATTGTCGAGATTTTTGTCACTATAATGGATGGTAGCCTTGTCATTATGGAAGGTAGTTTGTTGTCGAGATTTTTGTTACTCCAATGGATGGTAGCCTTGTCATTATAGAAGGTAGTATATTGTTGATATTTTTGTCACTACAATGGATGGTAGCCTTGTCATTATGTAAGGTAGTCTATTGTCAAGATTTTTGTTACTACAATTGATTGTAGCCTTGTCATTATGGAAGGTAGTATATTGTTGAGATTTTTGTCACTACAATGAATGGTAGCCTTGTCATGATGGAAGGTAGTCTTTTGTCGAGATTTTTGTTACTACAATGGATGGTAGCCTAGTCATTATTGAAGGTAGTTTGTATACGATATTTTTGTTATTCCAATGGATGGTAGCTTTGTCATTATGAAAGTTAGTCTACTGTTGATATTTTTGTACTTATAATAGATTGTAGCCTTGTCATTATGGAAGGTAGTCTGTTGTTGAGATTTTTGTTACTCCAATGAATCGTAGCCTTGTCATTATAGAAGGTAGTATATTGTTGAGATTTTTGTCACTATAGTGAATGGTAACCTTGTCATTATGGAAGGTAGTCTGTTGTCGAGATTTTTGTTACTACAATGGATTGTAGCCTTGTCATTATGGAAGGTAGTCTGTTGTCGATATCTTTCTTACTCCAAAGGATGGTAGCCTAGTCATTATTGAAGGTAGTTTGTGAATGATATTTTTGTTATTCCAATGGATGGTAGCATTGTCATTATAGAAGGTAGTATATTGTAGAGATTTTTGTCACTACAATGGATGGTAGCCTTGTCATTGTGGAAGGTAGTTTGTTGTCGATATCTTTGTTACTCCAATGTATGGTATCCTAGTCATTACGGAAGGTAGTTTGTGTACGAGATTTTAGTTACTCCAATGGATGGTAGCCTTGTCATTATGGAAGGTAGTGTGTTGTCGAGATTTTTGTTACTACAATGGATTGTAGCCTTGTCATTATTGAAGGTAGTCTGTTGTCGATATCTTTGTTACTCCAATGGATGGTAGCCTAGTCATTATTGAAGGTAGTTTGTATACGATAATTTTGTTATTCCAATGGATGGTAGCGTTGTCATTATAGAAGGTAGTATATTGTCGAGATTTTTGTCCCTACAATGGATGGTAGCCTTGCCATTATGGAAGGTAGTCTGTTGTCGAGATTTTTGTTACTACAATTGATTGTAGCCTTGTCGTTATGGAAGGTAGTCTATTGTCGATATCTTTGTTACTCAAATGGATGGTAGCCTAATAATTATGGAACGTAGTTCGTGTATGATATTTTTGTTATTCCAATGGATGGTAGCCTTGTCATTATGAAAGGAAATTTGTTGTTGTGATTTTTGTTACTCTAAGGGATGGTAGCCTTGTCATTATGGAAGGTAGTATGTTGTCGATATCTTTGTTTCTCCAATGGATGGTAGCCTTGTCATTATTGAAGGTGGTCTATTGTTGAGATATCTGCTACTCTAAGGGATGGTAGCCTTGTCATTATGGAAGGAAGTCTATTGTCGAGATTTTTGTTACTCCAATGAATGGTAGCCTTGTCATTATAGAAGTTAATATATTGTCGAGATTTTTGTCACTATAATGGATGGTAGCCTTGACATTATGGAAGGTAGTTTGTTGTCGAGATTTTTGTTACTCCAATGGATGGTATCCTTGTCATTATAGAAGGTAGTATATTGTAGATATTTTTGTCACTACAATGGATGGTAGCCTTGTCATTATGTAAGGTAGTCTGTTGTCAAGATTTTTGTTACTACAATGGATTGTAGCCTTGTCATTATGGAAGGTAGTATATTGTTGAGATTTTTGTCACTACAATGAATGGTAGCCTTGTCATGATGGAAGGTAGTCTTTTGTCGAGATTTTTGTTACTACAATGGATGGTAGCCTAGTCATTATTGAAGGTAGTTTGTATACGATATTTTTGTTATTCCAATGGATGGTAGCCTTGTCATTATGAAAGTTAGTCTACTGTTGATATTTTTGTACTTATAATAGATTGTAGCCTTGTTATTATGGAAGGTAGTCTGTTGTTGAGATTTTTGTTACTCCAATGAATCGTAGCCTTGTCATTATAGAAGGTAGTATATTGTTGAGATTTTTGTCACTATAGTGAATGGTAACCTTGTCATTATGGAAGGTAGTCTGTTGTCGAGATTTTTGTTACTACAATGGATTGTAGCCTTGTCATTATGGATGGTAGTCTGTTGTCGATATCTTTCTTACTCCAAAGGATGGTAGCCTAGTCATTATTGAAGGTAGTTTGTGAATGATATTTTTGTTATTCCAATGGATGGTAGCATTGTCATTATAGAAGGTAGTATATTGTAGAGATTTTTGTCACTACAATGGATGGTAGCCTTGTCATTGTGGAAGGTAGTCTGTTGTCGATATCTTTGTTACTCCAATGTATGGTATCCTAGTCATTACGGAAGGTAGTTTGTGTACGAGATTTTAGTTACTCCAATGGATGGTAGCCTTGTCATTATGGAAGGTAGTCTGTTGTCGAGATTTTTGTTACTACAATGGATTGTAGCCTTGTCATTATTGAAGGTAGTCTGTTGTCGATATCTTTGTTACTCCAATGGATGGTAGCCTAGTCATTATTGAAGGTAGTTTGTATACGATATTTTTGTTATTCCAATGGATGGTAGCGTTGTCATTATAGAAGGTAGTATATTGTCGAGATTTTTGTCCCTACAATGGATGGTAGCCTTGCCATTATGGAAGGTAGTCTGTTGTCGAGATTTTTGTTACTACAATGGATTGTAGCCTTGTCGTTATGAAAGGTAGTCTATTGTCGATATCTTTGTTACTCAAATGGATGGTAGCCTAATCATTATGGAAGGTAGTTCGTGTATGATATTTTTGTTATTCCAATGGATGATAGCCTTGTCATTATGAAAGGTATTCTATTGTTGTGATTTATGTTACTCTAAGGGATGGTAGCCTTGTCATTATGGAAGGTAGTATGTTGTCGATATCTTTGTTTCTCCAATGGATGGTAGCCTTGTCATTATTGAAGGTGGTCTATTGTTGAGATATTTGTTACTCTAAGGGATGGTAGCCTTGTCATTATGGAAGGAAGTCTATTGTCGAGATATTTGTTACTCCAATGAATGGTAGCCTTGTCATTATAGAAGGTAATATATTGTCGAGATTTTTGTCACTATAATGGATGGTAGCCTTGTCATTATGGAAGGTAGTTTGTTGTCGAGATTTTTGTTACTCCAATGGATGGTAGCCTTGTCATTATAGAAGGTAGTATATTGTTGATATTTTTGTCACTACAATGGATGGTAGCCTTGTCATTATGTAAGGTAGTCTGTTGTCGAGATTTTTGTTACTACAATGGATTGTAGCCATGTCATTATGGAAGGTAGTATATTGTTGAGATTTTTGTCACTATAATGAATGGTAGCCTTGTCATGATGGAAGGTAGTCTGTTGTCGAGATTTTTGTTACTACAATGGATGGTAGCCTAGTCATTATTGAAGGTAGTTTGTATATGATATTTTTGTTATTCCAATGGATGGTAGCCTTGTCATTATGAAAGTTAGTCTACTGTTGAGATTTTTGTACTTATAATAGATTGTAGCCTTGTCATTATGGAAGGTAGTCTGTTGTTGAGATTTTTGTTACTCCAATGAATCGTAGCCTTGTCATTATAGAAGGTAGTATATTGTTGAGATTTTTGTCACTATAGTGAATGGTAGCCTTGTCATTATGGAAGGTAGTCTGTTGTCGAGATTTTTGTTACTACAATGGATTGTAGCCTTGTCATTATAAAAGGTAGTCTGTTGTCGATATCTTTCTTACTCCAAAGGATGGTAGCCTAGTCATTATTGAAGGTAGTTTGTGAATGATATTTTTGTTATTCCAATGGATGGTAGCATTGTCATTATAGAAGGTAGTATATTGTAGAGATTTTTGTCACTACAATGGATGGTAGCCTTGTCATTGTGGAAGGTAGTCTGTTGTCGATATCTTTGTTACTCCAATGTATGGTATCCTAGTCATTATGGAAGGTAGTTTGTGTACGAGATTTTAGTTACTCAAATGGATGGTAGCCTTGTCATTATGGAAGGTAGTCTGTTGTCGAGGTTTTTGTTACTACAATGGATTGTAGCCTTGTCATTATTGAAGGTAGTCTGTTGTCGATATCTTTGTTACTCCAATGGATGGTAGCCTAGTCATTATTAAAGGTAGTTTGTATACGATATTTTTGTTATTCCAATGGATGGTAGCGTTGTCATTATAGAAGGTAGTATATTGTCGAGATTTTTGTCCCTACAATGGATGGTAGCCTTGCCATTATTTAAGGTAGTCTATTGTCGATATTTTTGTTACTACAATGGATTGTAGCCTTGTCGTTATGAAAGGTAGTCTATTGTCGATATCTTTGTTACTCAAATGGATGGTAGCCTAATCATTATGGAAGGTAGTTCGTGTATGATATTTTTGTTATTCCAATGGATGATAGCCTTGTCATTATGAAAGGTATTCTATTGTTGTGATTTATGTTACTCTAAGGGATGGTAGCCTTGTCATTATGGAAGGTAGTATGTTGTCGATATCTTTGTTTCTCCAATGGATGGTAGCCTTGTCATTATTGAATGTGGTCTATTGTTGAGATATTTGTTACTCTAAGGGATGGTAGCCTTGTCATTATGGAAGGAAGTCTATTGTCGAGATATTTGTTACTCCAATGAATGGTAGCCTTGTCATTATAGAAGGTAATATATTGTCGAGATTTTTGTCACTATAATGGATGGTAGCCTTGTCATTATGGAAGGTAGTTTGTTGTCGAGATTTTTGTTACTCCAATGGATGGTAGCCTTGTCATTATAGAAGGTAGTATATTGTTGATATTTTTGTCACTACAATGGATGGTAGCCTTGTCATTATGTAAGGTAGTCTGTTGTCGAGATTTTTGTTACTACAATGGATTGTAGCCTTGTCATTATGGAAGGTAGTATATTGTTGAGATTTTTGTCACTATAATGAATGGTAGCCTTGTCATGATGGAAGGTAGTCTGTTGTCGAGATTTTTGTTACTACAATGGATGGTAGCCTAGTCATTATTGAAGGTAGTTTGTATATGATATTTTTGTTATTCCAATGGATGGTAGCCTTGTCATTATGAAAGTTAGTCTACTGTTGAGATTTTTGTACTTATAATAGATTGTAGCCTTGTCATTATGGAAGGTAGTCTGTTGTTGAGATTTTTGTTACTCCAATGAATCGTAGCCTTGTCATTATAGAAGGTAGTATATTGTTGAGATTTTTGTCACTATAGTGAATGGTAGCCTTGTCATTATGGAAGGTAGTCTGTTGTCGAGATTTTTGTTACTACAATGGATTGTAGCCTTGTCATTATAAAAGGTAGTCTGTTGTCGATATCTTTCTTACTCCAAAGGATGGTAGCCTAGTCATTATTGAAGGTAGTTTGAGAATGATATTTTTGTTATTCCAATGGATGGTACCATTGTCATTATAGAAGGTAGTATATTGTAGAGATTTTTGTCACTACAATGGATGGTAGCCTTGTCATTGTGGAAGGTAGTCTGTTGTCGATATCTTTGTTACTCCAATGTATGGTATCCTAGTCATTATGGAAGGTAGTTTGTGTACGAGATTTTAGTTACTCAAATGGATGGTAGCCTTGTCATTATGGAAGGTAGTCTGTTGTCGAGGTTTTTGTTACTACAATGGATTGTAGCCTTGTCATTATTGAAGGTAGTCTGTTGTCGATATCTTTGTTACTCCAATGGATGGTAGCCTAGTCATTATTAAAGGTAGTTTGTATACGATATTTTTGTTATTCCAATGGATGGTAGCGTTGTCATTATAGAAGGTAGTATATTGTCGAGATTTTTGTCCCTACAATGGATGGTAGCCTTGCCATTATTTAAGGTAGTCTATTGTCGATATTTTTGTTACTACAATGGATTGTAGCCTTGTCGTTATGGAAGGTACTCTATTGTCGATATCTTTGTTAATCAAATGGATGGTAGCCTAGTCATTATGGAAGGTAGTTCGTGTACGATATTTTTGTTATTCCAATGGATGGTAGCCTTGTCATTATGAAAGGTATTCTGTTGTTGTGATTTTTGTTACTCTAAGGGATGGTAGCCTTGTCATTATGGAAGGTAGTATGTTGTCGATATCTTTGTTTCTCCAATGGATGGTAGCCTTGTCATTATGGAAGGTAGTTTGTTGTCGAGATTTTTGTTACTCCAATGGATGGTAGCCTTATCATTATAGAAGGTAGTATATTGTTGATATTTTTGTCACTACAATGGATGATAGCCTTGTCATTATGTAAGGTAGTCTGTTGTCGAGATTTTTGTTACTACAATGGATTGTAGCCTTGTCATTATGGAAGGTAGTATATTGTGAGATTTTTGTCACTACAATGAATGGTAGCCTTGTCATGATGGAAGGTAGTCTGTTGTCGAGATTTTTGTTACTACAATGGATTGTAGCCTTGTCATTATGGAAGGTAGTCTGTTGTCGATATCTTTGTTACTCCAATGGATGGTAGCCTAGTCATTATTGAAGGTAGTTTGTATACGATATTTTTGTTATTCCAATGGATGGTAGCCTTGTCATTATGAAAGTTAGTCTACTGTTGGGATTTTTGTACTTATAATAGATTGTAGCCTTGTCATTATGGAAGGTAGTCTGTTGTTGAGATTTTTGTTACTCCAATGAATCGTAGCCTTGTCATTATAGAAGGTAGTATATTGTTGAGATTTTTGTCACTATAGTGAATGAAAGCCTTGTCATTATGGAAGGTAGTCTGTTGTCGAGATTTTTGTTACTACAATGGATTGTAGCCTTGTCATTATGGAAGGTAGTCTGTTGTCGATATCTTTCTTACTCCAAAGGATGGTAGCCTAGTCATTATTGAAGGTAGTTTGTGAATGATATTTTTGTTATTCCAATGGATGGTAGCATTGTCATTATAGAAGGTAGTATATTGTAGAGATTTTTGTCACTACAATGGATGGTAGCCTTGTCATTGTGGAAGGTAGTCTGTTGTCGATATCTTTGTTACTCCAATGTATGGTATCCTAGTCATTATGGAAGGTAGTTTGTGTACGAGATTTTAGTTACTCTAATGGATGGTAGCCTTGTCATTATGGAAGGTAGTTTGTTGTCGAGATTTTTGTTACTACAATGGATTGTAGCCTTGTCATTATTGAAGGTAGTCTGTTGTCGATATCTTTGTTACTCCAATGGATGGTAGCCTAGTCATTATTGAAGGTAGTTTGTATACGATATTTTTGTTATTCCAATGGATGGTAGCGTTGTCATTATAGAAGGTAGTATATTGTCGAGATTTTTGTCCCTACAATGGATGGTAGCCTTGCCATTATGGAAGGTAGTCTATTGTCGAGATTTTTGTTACTACAATGGATTGTAGCCTTGTCGTTATGGAAGGTAGTCTATTGTCGATATCTTTGTTAATCAAATGGATGGTAGCCTAGTCATTATTGAAGGTAGTTCGTGTACGATATTTTTGTTATTCCAATGGATGGTAGCCTTGTCATTATGAAAGGTATTATGTTGTTGTGATTTTTGTTACTCTAAGGGATGGTAGCCTTGTCATTATGGAAGGTAGTATGTTGTCGATATCTTTGTTTCTCCAATGGATGGTAGCCTTGTCATTATAGAAGGTAGTTTGTTGTCGAGATTTTTGTTACTCCAATGGATGGTAGCCTTGTCATTATGGAAGGTAGTCTGTTGTCGAGATTTTTGTTACTACAATGGATTGTAGCCTTGTCATTATTGAAGGTAGTCTGTTGTCGATATCTTTGTTACTCCAATGGATGGTAGCCTAGTCATTATTGAAGGTAGTTTGTATACGATATTTTTGTTATTCCAATGGATGGTAGCGTTGTCATTATAGAAGGTAGTATATTGTCGAGATTTTTGTCCCTACAATGGATGGTAGCCTTGCCATTATGGAAGGTAGTCTATTGTCAAGATTTTTGTTACTACAATGGATTGTAGCCTTGTCGTTATGGAAGGTAGTCTATTGTCGATATCTTTGTTAATCAAATGGATGGTAGCCTAGTCATTATGGAAGGTAGTTCGTGTACGATATTTTTGTTATTCCAATGGATGGTAGCCTTGTCATTATGAAAGGTAGTATGTTGTCGATATCTTTGTTTCTCCAATGGATGGTAGCCTTGTCATTATGGAAGGTAGTTTGTTGTTGAGATTTTTGTTACTCCAATGGATGGTAGCCTTATCATTATAGAAGGTAGTATATTGTTGATATTTTTGTCACTACAATGGATGGTAGCCTTGTCATTATGTAAGGTAGTCTGTTGTCGAGATTTTTGTTACTACAATGGATTGTAGCCTTGTCATTATGGAAGGTAGTATATTGTTGAGATTTTTGTCACTACAATGAATGATATCCTTGTCATGATGGAAGGTAGTCTGTTGTCGAGATTTTTGTTACTACAATGGATTGTAGCCTTGTCATTATGGAAGGTAGTCTGTTGTCGATATCTTTGTTACTCCAATGGATGGTAGCCTAGTCATTTTTGAAGGTAGTTTGTATACGATATTTTTGTTATTCCAATTGATGGTAGCCTTGTCATTATGAAAGTTAGTCTACTGTTGAGATTTTTGTACTTATAATAGATTGTAGCCTTGTCATTATGGAAGGTAGTCTGTTGTTGAGATTTTTGTTACTCCAATGAATCGTAGCCTTGTCATTATAGAAGGTAGTATATTGTTGAGATTTTTGTCACTATAGTGAATGAAAGCCTTGTCATTATGGAAGGTAGTCTGTTGTCGAGATTTTTGTTACTACAATGGATTGTAGCCTTGTCATTATGGAAGGTAGTCTGTTGTCGATATCTTTCTTACTCCAAAGGATGGTAGCCTAGTCATTATTGAAGGTTGTTTGTGAATGATATTTTTGTTATTCCAATGGATGGTAGCATTGTCATTATAGAAGGTAGTATATTGTAGAGATTTTTGTCACTACAATGGATGGTAGCCTTGTCATTGTGGAAGGTAGTCTGTTGTCGATATCTTTGTTACTCCAATGTATGGTATCCTAGTCATTATGGAAGGTAGTTTGTGTACGAGATTTTAGTTACTCTAATGGATGGTAGCCTTGTCATTATGGAAGGTAGTCTGTTGTCGAGATTTTTGTTACTACAATGGATTATAGCCTTGTCATTATTGAAGGTAGTCTGTTGTCGATATCTTTGTTACTCCAATGGATGGTAGCCTAGTCATTATGGAAGGTAGTCTGTTGTCGAGATTTTTGTTACTACAATGGATTGTAGCCTTGTCATTATTGAAGGTAGTCTGTTGTCGATATCTTTGTTACTCCAATGGATGGTAGCCTAGTCATTATTGAAGGTAGTTTGTATACGATATTTTTGTTATTCCAATGGATGGTAGCGTTGTCATTATAGAAGGTAGTATATTGTCGAGATTTTTGTCCCTACAATGGATGGTAGCCTTGCCATTATGGAAGGTAGTCTATTGTCGAGATTTTTGTTACTACAATGGATTGTAGCCTTGTCGTTATGGAAGGTAGTCTATTGTCGATATCTTTGTTAATCAAATGGATGGTAGCCTAGTCATTATGGAAGGTAGTTCGTGTACGATATTTTTGTTATTCCAATGGATGGTAGCCTTGTCATTATGAAAGGTAGTATGTTGTCGATATCTTTGTTTCTCCAATGGATGGTAGCCTTGTCATTATGGAAGGTAGTTTGTTGTCGAGATTTTTGTTACTCCAATGGATGGTAGCCTTATCATTATAGAAGGTAGTATATTGTTGATATTTTTGTCACTACAATGGATGGTAGCCTTGTCATTATGTAAGGTAGTCTGTTGTCGAGATTTTTGTTACTACAATGGATTATAGCCTTGTCATTATGGAAGGTAGTATATTGTTGAGATTTTTGTCACTACAATGAATGATATCCTTGTCATGATGGAAGGTAGTCTGTTGTCGAGATTTTTGTTACTACAATGGATTGTAGCCTTGTCATTATGGAAGGTAGTCTGTTGTCGATATCTTTGTTACTCCAATGGATGGTAGCCTAGTCATTATTAAAGGTAGTTTGTATACGATATTTTTGTTATTCCAATGGATGGTAGCCTTGTCATTATGAAAGTTAGTCTACTGTTGAGATTTTTGTACTTATAATAGATTGTAGCCTTGTCATTATGGAAGGTAGTCTGTTGTTGAGATTTTTGTTACTCTAATGAATCGTAGCCTTGTCATTATAGAAGGTAGTATCTTGTTGAGATTTTTGTCACTATAGTGAATGAAAGCCTTGTCATTATGGAAGGTAGTCTGTTGTCGAGATTTTTGTTACTACAATGGATTGTAGCCTTGTCATTATGGAAGGTAGTCTGTTGTCGATATCTTTCTTACTCCAAAGGATGGTAGCCTAGTCATTATTGAAGGTAGTTTGTGAATGATATTTTTGTTATTCCAATGGATGGTAGCATTGTCATTATAGAAGGTAGTATATTGTAGAGATTTTTGTCACTACAATGGATGGTAGCCTTGTCATTGTGGAAGGTAGTCTGTTGTCGATATCTTTGTTACTCCAATGTATGGTATCCTAGTCATTATGGAAGGTAGTTTGTGTACGAGATTTTAGTTACTCTAATGGATGGTAGCCTTGTCATTATGGAAGGTAGTCTGTTGTCGAGATTTTTGTTACTACAATGGATTGTAGCCTTGTCATTATGAAGGTAGTCTGTTGTCGATATCTTTGTTACTCCAATGGATGGTAGCCTAGTCATTATTGAAGGTAGTTTGTATACGATATTTTTGTTATTCCAATGGATGGTAGCGTTGTCATTATAGAAGGTAGTATATTGTCGAGATTTTTGTCCCTACAATGGATGGTAGCCTTGCCATTATGGAAGGTAGTCTATTGTCGAGATTTTTGTTACTACAATGGATTGTAGCCTTGTCGTTATGGAAGGTAGTCTATTGTCGATATCTTTGTTAATCAAATGGATGGTAGCCTAGTGATTATTGAAGGTAGTTCGTGTACGATATTTTTGTTATTCCAATGGATGGTAGCCTTGTCATTATGAAAGGTATTATGTTGTTGTGATTTTTGTTACTCTAAGGGATGGTAGCCTTGTCATTATGGAAGGTAGTATGTTGTCGATATCTTTGTTTCTCCAATGGATGGTAGCCTTGTCATTATAGAAGGTAGTTTGTTGTCGAGATTTTTGTTACTCCAATGGATGGTAGCCTTGTCATTATGGAAGGTAGTCTGTTGTCGAGATTTTTGTTACTACAATGGATTGTAGCCTTGTCATTATCGAAGGTAGTCTGTTGTCGATATCTTTGTTACTCCAATGGATGGTAGCCTAGTCATTATTGAAGGTAGTTTGTATACGATATTTTTGTTATTCCAATGGATGGTAGCGTTGTCATTATAGAAGGTAGTATATTGTCGAGATTTTTGTCCCTACAATGGATGGTAGCCTTGCCATTATGGAAGGTAGTCTATTGTCGAGATTTTTGTTACTACAATGGATTGTAGCCTTGTCGTTATGGAAGGTAGTCTATTGTCGATATCTTTGTTAATCAAATGGATGGTAGCCTAGTCATTATGGAAGGTAGTTCGTGTACGATATTTTTGTTATTCCAATGGATGTTAGCCTTGTCATTATGAAAGGTATTATGTTGTCGATATCTTTGTTTCTCCAATGGATGGTAGCCTTGTCATTATGGAAGGTAGTTTGTTGTCGAGATTTTTGTTACTCCAATGGATGGTAGCCTTATCATTATAGAAGGTAGTATATTGTTGATATTTTTGTCACTACAATGGATGGTAGCCTTGTCATTATGTAAGGTAGTCTGTTATCGAGATTTTTGTTACTACAATGGATTGTAGCCTTGTCATTATGGAAGGTAGTATATTGTTGAGATTTTTGTCACTACAATGAATGATATCCTTGTCATGATGGAAGGTAGTCTGTTGTCGAGATTTTTGTTACTACAATGGATTGTAGCCTTGTCATTATGGAAGGTAGTCTGTTGTCGATATCTTTGTTACTCCAATGGATGGTAGCCTAGTCATTATTGAAGGTAGTTTGTATACGATATTTTTGTTATTCCAATGGATGGTAGCCTTGTCATTATGAAAGTTAGTCTACTGTTGATATTTTTGTACTTATAATAGATTGTAGCCTTGTCATTATGGAAGGTAGTCTGTTGTTGAGATTTTTGTTACTCCAATGAATCGTAGCCTTGTCATTATAGAAGGTAGTATATTGTTGAGATTTTTGTCACTATAGTGAATGAAAGCCTTGTCATTATGGAAGGTAGTCTGTTGTCGAGATTTTTGTTACTACAATGGATTGTAGCCTTGACATTATGGAAGGTAGTCTGTTGTCGATATCTTTCTTACTCCAAAGGATGGTAGCCTAGTCATTATTGAAGGTAGTTTGTGAATGATATTTTTGTTATTCCAATGGATGGTAGCATTGTCATTATAGAAGGTAGTATATTGTAGAGATTTTTGTCACTACAATGGATGGTAGCCTTGTCATTGTGGAAGGTAGTCTGTTGTCGATATCTTTGTTACTCCAATGTATAGTATCCTAGTCATTATGGAAGGTAGTTTGTGTACGAGATTTTTGTCACTCTAATGGATGGTAGCCTTGTCATTATGGAAGGTAGTCTGTTGTCGAGATTTTTGTTACTACAATGGATTGTAGCCTTGTCATTATTGAAGGTAGTCTGTTGTCGATATCTTTGTTACTCCAATGGATGGTAGCCTAGTCATTATTGAAGGTAGTTTGTATACGATATTTTTGTTATTCCAATGGATGGTAGCGTTGTCATTATAGAAGGTAGTATATTGTCGAGATTTTTGTCCCTACAATGGATGGTAGCCTTGTCATTATGGAAGGTAGTCTGTTGTTGAGATTTTTGTTACTCCAATGAATCGTAGCCTTGTCATTATAGAAGGTAGTCTATTGTTGAGATTTTTGTCACTATAGTGAATGGTAGCCTTGTCATTATGGAAGGTAGTCTGTTGTCGAGATTTTTGTTACTACAATGGATTGTAGCCTTGTCATTATGGAAGGTAGTCTGTTGTCGATATCTTTCTTACTCCAAAGGATGGTAGCCTAGTCATTATTGAAGGTAGTTTGTGAATGATATTTTTGTTATTCCAATGGATGGTAGCATTGTCATTATAAAAGGTAGTATAAGGTAGAGATTTTTGTCACTACAATAGATGGTAGCCTTGTCATTATGGAAGGTAGTCTGTTGTCGATATCTTTGTTACTCCAATGTATGGTATCCTAGTCATTATGGAAGGTAGTTTGTGTACGAGATTTTAGTTACTCCAATGGATAGTAGCCTTGTCATTATGGAAGGTAGTCTGTTGTCGAGATTTTTGTTACTACAAGGAATTTTAGCCTTGTCATTATTGAAGGTAGTCTGTTGTCGATATCTTAGTTACTCCAATGGATGGTAGCCTAGTCATTATTGAAGGTAGTTTGTATACGATATTTTTGTTATTCCAATGGATGGTAGCGTTGTCATTATAGAAGATAGTATATTGTCGAGATTTTTGTCCTTACAATGGATGGTAGCCTTGCCATTATGGAAGGTAGTCTGTTGTCGAGATTTTTGTTACTATAATGGATTGTAGCCTTGTCGTTATGGAAGGTAGTCTATTGTCGATATCTTTGTTACTCAAATGGATGGTAGCCTAATCATTATGGAAGGTAGTTCGTGTATGATATTTTTGTTATTCCAATGGATGGTAGCCTTGTCATTATGAAAGGTATTCTGTTGTTGTGATTTTTGTTACTCTAAGGGATGGTAGCCTTGTCATTATGGAAGGTAGTATGTTGTCGATATCTTTGTTTCTCCAATGGATGGTAGCCTTGTCATTATTGAAGGTGGTCTATTGTTGAGATATCTGCTACTCTAAGGGATGGTAGCCTTGTCATTATGGAAGGAAGTCTATTGTCGAGATTTTTGTTACTCCAATGAATGGTAGCCTTGTCATTATAGAAGGTAATATATTGTCGAGATTTTTGTCACTATAATGGATGGTAGCCTTGTCATTATGGAAGGTAGTTTGTTGTCGAGATTTTTGTTACTCCAATGGATGGTAGCCTTGTCATTATAGAAGGTAGTATATTGTTGATATTTTTGTCACTACAATGGATGGTAGCCTTGTCATTATGTAAGGTAGTCTGTTGTCGAGATTTTTGTTACTACAATGGATTGTAGCCTTGTCATTATGGAAGGTAGTATATTGTTGAGATTTTTGTCACTACAATGAATGGTAGCCTTGTCATGATGGAAGGTAGTCTGTTGTCGAGATTTTTGTTACTACAATGGATGGTAGCCTAGTCATTATTGAAGGTAGTTTGTATACGATATTTTTGTTATTCCAATGGATGGTAGCCTTGTCATTATGAAAGTTAGTCTACTGTTGATATTTTTGTACTTATAATAGATTGTAGCCTTGTCATTATGGAAGGTAGTCTGTTGTTGAGATTTTTGTTACTCCAATGAATCGTAGCCTTGTCATTATAGAAGGTAGTATATTGTTGAGATTTTTGTCACTATAGTGAATGGTAGCCTTGTCATTATGGAAGGTAGTCTGTTGTCGAGATTTTTGTTACTACAATGGATTATAGCCTTGTCATTATGGAAGGTAGTCTGTTGTCGATATCTTTCTTACTCCAATGGATGGTAGCCTAGTCATTATTGAAGGTAGTTTGTGAATGATATTTTTGTTATTCCAATGGATGGTAGCATTGTCATTATAGAAGGTAGTATATTGTAGAGATTTTTGTCACTACAATGGATGGTAGCCTTGTCATTGTGGAAGGTAGTCTGTTGTCGATATCTTTGTTACTCCAATGTATGGTATCCTAGTCATTATGGAAGGTAGTTTGTGTACGAGATTTTAGTTACTCCAATGGATGGTAGCCTTGTCATTATGGAAGGTAGTCTGTTGTCGAGATTTTTGTTACTACAATGGATTGTAGCCTTGTCATTATTGAAGGTAGTCTGTTGTCGATATCTTTGTTACTCCAATGGATGGTAGCCTAGTCATTATTGAAGGTAGTTTGTATACGATATTTTTGTTATTCCAATGGATGGTAGCGTTGTCATTATAGAAGGTAGTATATTGTCGAGATTTTTGTCCCTACAATGGATGGTAGCCTTGCCATTATGGAAGGTAGTCTATTGTCGAGATTTTTGTTACTACAATGGATTGTAGCCTTGTCGTTATGGAAGGTAGTCTATTGTCGATATCTTTGTTAATCAAATGGATGGTAGCCTAGTCATTATGGAAGGTAGTTCGTGTACGGTATTTTTGTTATTCCAATGGATGGTAGCCTTGTCATTATGAAAGGTATTCTGTTGTTGTGATTTTTGTTACTCTAAGGGATGGTAGCCTTGTCATTATGGAAGGTAGTATGTTGTCGATATCTTTGTTTCTCCAATGGATGGTAGCCTTGTCATTATGGAAGGTGGTCTATTGTTGAGATATCTGCTACTCTAAGGGATGGTAGCCTTGTCATTATCGAAGGAAGTCTATTGTCGAGATTTTTGTTACTCCAATGAATGGTAGCCTTGTCATTTTAGAAGGTAATATATTGTCGAGATTTTTGTCACTATAATGGATGGTAGCCTTGTCATTATGGAAGGTAGTTTGTTGTCGAGATTTTTGTTACTCCAATGGATGGTAGCCTTGTCATTATAGAAGGTAGTATATTGTCGAGATTTTTGTTACTACAATGGATTGTAGCCTTGTCATTATGGAAGGTAGTATATTGTTGAGATTTTTGTCACTACAATGAATGGTAGCCTTGTCATGATGGAAGGTAGTCTGTTGTCGAGATTTTTGTTACTACAATGGATTATAGCCTTGTCATTATGGAAGGTAGTCTGTTGTCGATATCTTTGTTACTCCAATGGATGGTAGCCTAGTCATTATTGAAGGTAGTTTGTATACGATATTTTTGTTATTCCAATGGATGGTAGCCTTGTCATTATGAAAGTTAGTCTACTGTTGAGATTTTTGTACTTATAATAGATTGTAGCCTTGTCATTATAGAAGGTAGTATATTGTTGAGATTTTTGTCACTATAGTGAATGAAAGCCTTGTCATTATGGAAGGTAGTATGTTGTCGAGATTTTTGTTACTACAATGGATTGTAGCCTTGTCATTATGGAAGGTAGTCTGTTGTCGATATCTTTCTTACTCCAAAGGATGGTAGCCTAGTCATTATTGAAGGTAGTTTGTGAATGATATTTTTGTTATTCCAATGGATGGTAGCATTGTCATTATGGAAGGTAGTATATTGTAGAGATTTTTGTCACTACAATGGATGATAGCCTTGTCATTATGGAAGGTAGTCTGTTGTCGATATCTTTGTTACTCCAATGCATGGTATCCTAGTCATTATGGAAGGTAGTTTGTGTACGAGATTTTAGTTACTCCAATGGATGGTAGCCTTGTCATTATGGAAGGTAGTCTGTTGTCGAGATTTTTGTTACTACAATGGATTGTAGCCTTGTCATTATTGAAGGTAGTCTGTTGTCGATATCTTTGTTACTCCAATGGATGGTAGCCTAGTCATTATTGAAGGTAGTTTGTATACGATATTTTTGTTATTCCAATGGATGGTAGCGTTGTCATTATAGAAGGTAGTATATTGTCGAGATTTTTGTCCCTACAATGGATGGTAGCCTTGCCATTGTGGAAGGTAGTCTATTGTCGAGATTTTTGTTACTACAATGGATTGTAGCCTTGTCGTTATGGAAGGTAGTCTATTGGCAATATCTTTGTTAATCAAATGGATGGTAGCCTAGTCATTATGAAAGGTATTATGTTGTTGTGATTTTTGTTACTCTAAGGGATGGTAGCCTTGTCATTATGGAAGGTAGTATGTTGTCGATATCTTTGTTTCTCCAATGGATGGTAGCCTTGTCATTATGGAAGGTAGTTTGTTGTCGAGATTTTTGTTACTCCAATGGATGGTAGCCTTATCATTATAGAAGGTAGTATATTGTTGATATTTTTGTCACTACAATGGATGGTAGCCTTGTCATTATGTAAGGTAGTCTGTTGTCGAGATTTTTGTTACTACAATGGATGTAGCCTTGTCATTATGGAAGGTATTATATTGTTGAGATTTTTGTCACTACAATGAATGGTAGCCTTGTCATGATGGAAGGTAGTCTGTTGTCGAGATTTTTGTTACTACAATGGATTGTAGCCTTGTCATTATGGAAGGTAGTCTGTTGTCGATATCTTTGTTACTCCAATGGATGGTAGCCTAGTCATTATTGAAGGTAGTTTGTATACGATATTTTTGTTATTCCAATGGATGGTAGCCTTGTCATTATGAAAGTTAGTCTACTGTTGAGATTTTTGTACTTATAATAGATTGTAGCCTTGTCATTATGGAAGGTAGTCTGTTGTTTAGATTTTTGGTACTCCAATGAATGGTAGCCTTGTCATTATAGAAGGTAGTATATTGTTGAGATTTTTGTCACTATAGTGAATGGTAGCCTTGTCATTATGGAAGGTAGTCTGTTGTCGAGATTTTTGTTACTCAAATGGATTGTAGCCTTGTCATTATAGAAGGTATTATATTGTTGAGATTTTTGTCACTACAATGAATGGTAGCCTTGTCATGATGGAAGTTAGTCTGTTGTCGAGATTTTTGTTACTACAATGGATTGTAGCCTTGTCATTATGGAAGGTAGTCTGTTGTCGATATCTTTGTTACTCCAATGGATGGTAGCCTAGTCATTATTGAAGGTAGTTTGTATACGATATTTTTGTTATTCCAATGGATGGTAGCCTTGTCATTATGAAAGTTAGTCTACTGTTGAGATTTTTGTACTTATAATAGATTGTAGCCTTGTCATTATGGAAGGTAGTCTGTTGTTTAGATTTTTGGTACTCCAATGAATGGTAGCCTTGTCATTATAGAAGGTAGTATATTGTTGAGATTTTTGTCACTATAGTGAATGGTAGCCTTGTCATTATGGAAGGTAGTCTGTTGTCGAGATTTTTGTTACTCAAATGGATTGTAGCCTTGTCATTATGGAAGGTAGTCTGTTGTCGATATCTTTCTTACTCCAAAGGATGGTAGCCTAGTCATTATTGAAGGTAGTTTGTGAATGATATTTTTGTTATTCCAATGGATGGTAGCATTGTCATTATAGAAGGTAGTATATTGTAGAGATTTTTGTCACTACAATGGATGGTAGCCTTTTCATTATGAAAGGTAGTCTATTGTTGAGATTTTTGTCACTATAATAGATTGTAGCCTTGTCATTATGGAAGGTAGTATGTTGTCGAGATTTTTGTTACTCCAATGAATCGTAGCCTTGTCATTATAGAAGGTTGTATCTTGGTGAGATTTTTGTCACTATAGTGAATGGTAGCCTTGTCATTATGGAAGGTAGTCTGTTGTCGAGATTTTTGTTACTACAATGGATTGTAGCCTTGTCATAATGGAAGATAGTCTATTGTAGATATCTTTGTTACTCCAATGGATGGTAGCCTAGTCATTATTGAAGGTAGTTTGTATACGATATTTTTGTTATTCCAATGGATGGTAGCATTGTCATTATAGAAGGTAGTATATTGTCGAGATTTTTGTCACTACAATGGATGGTAGCCTTTCCATTATGGAAGGTAGTCTGTTGTCGAGATTTTTGTTACTACAATGGATGGTAGGCTTGTCGTTATGGAAGGTAGTCTGTTGTCGATATCTTTGTTACTCCAATCGATGGTAGCCTAGTCATTATGGAAGGTAGTTTGTGTAAGATATTTTTGTTATTCCAATGGATGGGAGCATTGTCATTATGAAAGGTAGTTTGTTGTCGTGATTTTTGTTACTCTAAGGGCTGGTATCCTTGTCATTATGGAAGGTAGTATGTTGTCGATATCTTTGTTACTCCAATGGATGGTAGCCTTGTCATTATGGAAGGTGGTCTATTGTTGAAATATTTGTTACTCTAAGGGATGGTAGCCTTGTCATTATGGAACATAGTCTGTTGTCGAGATTTTTGTTATTCCAATGGATGGTAGCGTTGTTATTATAGAAGGTAGTATATTATCGAGATTTTTGTCACTACAATGAATGGTACCCTTGTCATTATGGAAGGTAGTCTGTTGTCGAGATTTTTGTTACTACAATGGATTGTAGCCTTGTTGTTTTGGACGATAGTCTTTTGTCGATATCTTTGTTATTCCAATGGATGGTAGCCTAGTCATTATGGAAGGTAGTTTATTGTCGAGATATTTGTTACTCAAATGGATGGTAGCCTTGTCATTATGGAAAGTAGTCTATTGTCGAGATTTTTGTTACTCAAATGGATGGTAGCCTTGTCATTATAGAATGTAATATATTGTCGAGATTTTTGTCACTATAATGGATGGTAGCCTTGTCATTATGGAAGGTATTCTGTTGTCGAGATTTTTGTTACTACAATGGATTGTAGCCTTGTCGTTGTGGAAGGTAGTCTATTGTCGATATCTTTGTTACTCCAATGGATGGTAGCCTTGTCATTATGGAAGGTAGTTTGTGTACGAGATTTTAGTTACTCCAATGGATGGTAGCCTTGTCATTATAGAAGGTAGTCTGTTGTCGAGATTTTTTATACTCTAATGGATTGTAGCCATGTCCTTATGGAACGTAGTCTGTTGTCGAGATTTTTGTTATTCCAATGGATGGTAGCCTTTTCATTATGAAAGGTAGGGTATTGTCGAGATTTTTGTTACTCTAACAGATTATAGCCTTTTCAATATGGAAGGTAGTTTGTTACTCCAATGGATGGTAGCCTTGTCATTATGGAAGGTAGTCTGTTGTCGAGATTTTTGTTACTACAATGGATTGTAGCCTTGTCCTTATGGAAGTTAGTCTGTTGTCGATATCTTTGTTACTCCAATGGATGGTAGCCTAGTCATTATGGAAGGTAGTCTGTTGTCGAGTTTTTTGTTACTCCAATGGATGGTAGCCTTGTCATTATGGAAAGTAGTCCGTTGTCGAGTTTTTTGTTATTCCAATGTATTGTAGCCTTATCATTTTGGAAGATAATTTGTTGTCCATATCTTTGTTACTCCAATGGATGGTAGCCTTGTCATTATGGGAGGTAGTCTGTTGTCGAGATTTTTTATACTCCAATGGATTGTAGCCTTGTCATTATGGAAGGTAGTATGTTGTCGAGATTTTTGTTACTCTAAGGGATGGTAGCCTTGTCATTATGGAACATAGTCAGTTGTCGATATTTTTGTCATTCTTATGGATGGCAGCCTTGTCATTATGAAAGGTAGTCTACTGTTGAGATTTTTGTCACTATAATAGATTGTAGCCTTGTCATTATGGAAGGTAGTATGTTGTCGAGATTTTTGTTACTCCAATGGATGGTAGCCTTCTCATTATAGAAGGTAGTATATTGGTGAGATTTTTGTCACTATAGTGAATGGTAGCCTTGTCATTATGGAAGGTAGTCTGTTGTCGAGATTTTTATTACTACAATGGATTGTAGCCTTGTCATAATGGAAGATAGTTTGTTGTCGATATCTTTGTTACTCCAATGGATGGTAGCCTAGTCATTATTGAAGGTAGTTTGTATACAATATTTTTGTTATTCCAATGGATGGTAGCATTGTCATTATAGAAGGTAGTGTATTGTCGAGATTTTTGTGACTACAATGGATGGTAGCCTTTCCATTATGGAAGGTAGTCTATTGTCGAGATTTTTGTTACTACAATGGATTGTAGCCTTGTCGTTATGGAAGGTAGTCTGTTGTCGATATCTTTGTTACTCCAATCGATGGTAGCCTAGTCATTATGGAAGGTAGTTTGATTACGATATTTTTGTTATTCCAATGGATGGGAGCCTTGTCATTATGAAAGGTAGTTTGTTGTCGTGATTTTTGTTACTCTAGGGGCTGGTATCCTTGTCATTATGGAAGGTAGTATGTTGTCGATATCTTTGTTACTCCAATGGATGGTAGCCTTGTCATTATGGAAGGTGGTCTGTTGTTGAGATATTTGTTACTCTAAGGGATGGTAGCCTTGTCATTATGGAACATAGTCTATTGTCGAGATTTTTGTAATTCCAATGAATGGTAGGGTTGTCATTATAGAAGGTAGTATATTATAGATATTTTTGTCACTACAATGGATGGTACCATTGTCATTATGGAAGGTAGTCTGTTGTCGAGATTCTTGTTACTACAATGGATTGTAGCCTTGTCGTTATGGAAGATAGTCTGTTGTCAATATCTTTGTTACTCCAATGGATGGTAGCCTAGTCATTATGGAAGGTAGTTTGTGTACGAGATTTTAGTTACTCCAATGGATGGTAGCCTTGTCATTATAGAAGGTAATATATTGTCGAGATTTTTGTCACTATAATGGATGGTAGTATTGTCATCATGGAAGGAAGTCTGTTGTCTAGATTTTTGTTACTACAATGGATTGTAGCATTTTCGTTGTGGAAGGTAGTTTGTTATTGATATCTTTGTTACTCCAATGGATGGTAGCCTAGTCATTATGGAAGTTAGTTTGTGTACGAGATTTTAGTTACTCCAATGAATGGTAGCCTTGTCATTATGGAAGGTAGTCTGTTGTCGAGATTTTTTATACTCCAATGGATTGTAGCCTTGTCATTATGGAAGGTAGTCTGTTGTCGAGATTTTTGTTACTCTAAGGGATGGTATCCTTGTCATTATGAAACGTAGTTTGTTGTCGAGATTTTTGTTATTCCAATGGATTGTAGCCTTTTCATTATGAAAGGTAGTCTATTGTCGAGATTTTTGTTACTATAATAGATTGTAGCCTTGTCATTATGGAAGGTAGTATGTTGTCGAGATTTTTGATACTCCGATGGATGGCAGCCTTGTCATTATAGAAGGTAGTATATTGTTGATATTTTTGTCACTACAATGGATGGTAGCCTTGTCATTATGGAAGGTAGTCTGTTGTCGAGATTTTTGTTACTACAATGGATTGTAGCCTAGTCATTATGGAAGGTAGTCTGTTGTCGAGTTTTTTGTTACTCCAATGGATGGTAGCCTTGTCATTATGGAAGGTAGTCTGTTGTCGAGCTTTTTGTTACTATAATGGATTGTAGCCTTGTCGTTATGGAAGATAGTTTGCTGTCGATATCTTTGTTACTCCAATGGATGGTAGCCTAGTCATTATGGAAGGTAGTTCGTGTACGAGATTTTTGTTACTCCAATGGATGGTAGCCTTGTCATTATGGAAGGTAGTCTGTTGTCGAGATTTTTGTCACTATAATGGATGGTAGACTTGTCATTATGGAAGGTAGTCTATTGTTGATATTTTTGTCACTACAATGGATTGTAGCCTTGTCATTATGGAAGGTAGTCTGCTGTCGAGATTTTTGTTACTACAATGGATTGTAGCCTTGTCCTTATGGAAGGTAGTCTATTGTCGATATCTTTGTTACTCCAATGGATGGTAGCCTAGTCATTATGGAAGGTAGTCTGTTGTCGAGTTTTTTGTTACTCCAATGGATGGTAGCCTTGTCATTATGGAAGGTAGTCTGTTATCGAGATTTTTGTTACTACAATGTATTGTAGCCTTGTCATTATGGAAGATAATCTATTGTCGATATCTTTGTTACTCCAATGGATGGTAGCCTAGTCATTATGGGAGGTAGTTTGTGTACGAGATTTTAGGTACTCCAATGGATGGTAGCCTTGTCATTATGGAAGGTAGTTTGTTGTCGAGATTTTTTATACTCCAATGGATTGTAGCCTTGTCATTATGGAAGCTAGTCTGTTGTCGAGATTTTTGTTACTCTAAGGGATGGTAGCCTTGTCATTATGGAACATAGTCTTTTGTCGATATTTTTGTTATTCTTATGGATGGTAGCCTTGTCATTATGAAAGGTAGTCTATTGTCGAGATTTTTGTCACTATAATAGATTGTAGCCTTGTCATTATGGTAGATAGTATGTTGTCGAGATTTTTGTTACTCGAATGAATTGTAGCCTTGTCATTATAGAAGGTAGTATATTGTCGAGATTTTTGTCACTATAGTGAATGATAGCCTTGTCATTATGGATGGTAGTCTGTTGTCGAGATTTTTGTTACTACAATGGTTTGTAGCCTTGTCGTTATGGAAGGTAGTCTATTGTGGATATCTTTGTTACTCCAATGGATGGTAGCCTAGTCATTATGGAAGCTAGTTTGTGTACGATATTTTTGTTATTCCAATAGATGGTAGCCTTGTCATTATGAAAGGTAGTTTTTTGTTGTGATTTTTGTTACTCTAAGGGATGGTAGCCTTGTCATTATGGAAGGTAGTATGTTGTCGATATCTTTGTTACTCCAATGGATGGTAGCCTTGTCATTATGGAAGGTAGTCTGTTGTCGAGATTTTTGTTACTACAATGGATTGTAGCCTTTTCGTTGTGGAACATAGTCTGTTGTCCAGATTTTTGTAATTCCAATGAATGGTAGCGTTGTCATTATAGAAGGTAGTATATTATAGAGATTTTTGTCACTACAATGGATTGTACCGTTGTCATTATGGAAGGTAGTCTGTTGTCGAGATTCTTGTTACTACAATGGATTGTAGCCTTGTCGTTATGGAAGATACTCTGTTGTCAATATCTTTGTTACTCCAATGGATGGTAGCCTAGTCATTATGGAAGGTAGTTTGTGTACGAGATTTTAGTTACTCTAATGGATGGTAGCCTTGTCATTATGGAAGGTAGTCTATTGTCGAGATTTTTGTTACTCCAATGGATGGTAGCCTTGTCATTACAAAATGTAATATATTGTCGAGATTTTTGTCACTATAATGCATTGTAGTATTGTCATCATGGAAGGAAGTCTGTTGTCGATATTTTTGTTACTACAATGGATTGTAGCCTTGTTGTTGTTTAAGGTAGTTTGTTGTCGATATCTTTGTTACTCCAATGGATGGTAGCCTAGTCATTATGGAAGGTAGTTTGTGTAGGAGATTTTAGTTACTCCAATGGATGGTAGCCTTGTCATTATGGAAGGTAGTCTGTTGTCGAGATTT
This sequence comes from Vicia faba, assembly GCA_948472305.1. NCBI lineage: Eukaryota > Viridiplantae > Streptophyta > Magnoliopsida > Fabales > Fabaceae > Vicia > Vicia faba. The sequence continues at coordinate 692,529,503 of OX451741.1, forward strand.
TTTATACTCCAATGGATTGTAGCCTTGTCATTATGGAAGGTAGTCTGTTGTCGAGATTTTTGTTACTCTATGGGATGGTATCCTTGTCATTATGGAACGTAGTTTGTTGTCGAGATTTTTGTTATTCCAATGGATGGTAGCCTTTTCATTATGAAAGGTAGTCTATTGTCGAGATTTTTGTTACTATGATAGATTGTAGCCTTGTCATTATGGAAGGTAGTATGTTGTCGAGATTTTTGTTACTCCAATGGATGGCAGCCTTGTCATTATAGAAGGTAGTATATTGTTGATATTTTTGTCACTACAATGGATGGTAGCCTTGTCATTATGGAAGGTAATCTGTTGTCAAGATTTTTGTTACTACAATGGATTGTAGCCTAGTTATTATGGAAGGTAGTCTGTTGTCGAGTTTTTTGTTACTCCAATGGATGGTAGCCTTGTCATTATGGAAGGTTGTTTGTTGTCGAGATTTTTGTTACTACAATGGATTGTAGCCTTGTCGTTGTTGAAGGTAGTCTGTTGTCGATATCTTTGTCACTACAATGGATGGTAGCCTAGTCATTATGGAAGGTAGTTTGTGTACGAGATTTTAGTTACTCCAATGGATGGTAGCCTTGTCATTATTGAAAGTAGTCTATTGTCGAGATTTTTGTTACTCCAATGGATGGTAGCCTTGTCATTATGGAAGGTAGTCTGTTGTCGAGATTTTTGTCACTATAATGGATGGTAAACTTGTCATTATGGAAGGTAGTCTATTGTCGATATTTTTGTTACTACAATGGATTGTAGCCTTGTCGTTATGAAAGGTAGTCTATTGTCGAGATTTTTGTCACTATAATAGATTATAGCATTGTCATTATGGAAGGTAGTCTGTTGTCGAGATTTTTGTTACTACAATGGATTGTAGCCTCGTCCTTATGGAAGGTAGTCTGTTGTCGAGTTTTTTGTTACTCCAATGGATGGTAGCCTTGTCATTATGGAAGGTAGTCTGTTATCGAGATTTTTGTTACTACAATGTATTGTAGCCTTGTCATTATGGAAGATAATCTGTTGTCGATATCTTTGTTACTCCAATGGATGGTAGCCTAGTCATTATGGGAGGTAGTTTGTGTACGAGATTTTAGGTACTCCAATGGATGGTAGCCTTGTCATTATGGAAGGTAGTTTGTTGTCGAGATTTTTTATACTCCAATGGATTGTAGCCTTGTCATTATGGAAGGTAGTCTGTTGTCGAGATTTTTGTTACTCTAAGGGATGGTAGCCTTGTCATTATGGAACATAGTCTGTTGTCGATATTTTTGTTATTCTTATGGATGGTAGCCTTGTGATTATGAAAGGTAGTCTATTGTTGAGATTTTTGTCACTATAATAGATTGTAGCCTTGTCATTATGGGAGATAGTATGTTGTCGAGATTTTTGTTACTCGAATGAATTTTAGCCTTGTCATTATAGAAGGTAGTATATTGTCGAGATTTTTTTCACTATAGTGAATGGTAGCCTTGTCATTATGGATGGTAGTCTGTTGTCGAGATTTTTGTTACTACAATGGTTTGTAGCCTTGTCGTTATGGAAGGTAGTCTATTGTGGATATCTTTGTTACTCCAATGGATGGTAGCCTAGTCATTATGGAAGGTAGTTTGTGTACGATATTTTTGTTATTCCAATAGATGGTAGCCTTGTCATTATGAAAGGTAGTTTTTTGTTGTGATTTTTGTTACTCTAAGGGATGGTAGCCTTGTCATTATGGAAGGTAGTATGTTGTCGATATCTTTGTTACTCCAATGGATGGTAGCCTTGTCATTATGGAAGGTAGTCTTTTGTCGAGATTTTTGTTACTACAATGGATTGTAGCCTTTTCGTTGTGGAACATAGTCTGTTGTCGAGATTTTTGTAATTCCAATGAATGGTAGCGTTGTCATTATAGAAGGTAGTATATTATAGATATTTTTGTCACTACAATGTATTGTACCCTTGTCATTATGGAAGGTAGTCTGTTGTCGAGATTCTTGTTACTACAATGGATTGTAGCCTTGTCGTTATGGAAGATACTCTGTTGTCAATATCTTTGTTACTCCAATGGATGGTAGCCTAGTCATTATGGAAGGTAGTTTGTGTACGATATTTTAGTTACTCCAATGGATGGTAGCCTTGTCATTATGGAAGGTAGTCTATTGTCGAGATTTTTGTTACTCCAATGGATGGTAGCCTTGTCATTACAAAAGATAATATATTGTCGAGATTTTTGTCACTATAATGCATGGTAGTATTGTCATCATGGATGGTAGCCTAGTCATTATGGATGGTAGTTTGTGTAGGAGATTTTAGTTACTCCAATGGATGGTAGCCTTGTCATTATGGAAGGTAGTCTGTTGTCGAGATTTTTTATACTCCAATGGATTGTAGCCTTGTCATTATGGAAGGTAGTCTATTGTCGAGATTTTTGTTACTCTATGGGATGGTATCCTTGTCATTATGGAACGTAGTTTGTTGTCGAGATTTTTGTTATTCCAATGGATGGTAGCCTTGTCATTATGAAAGGTAGTCTATTGTCGAGATTTTTGTTACTATAATAGATTGTAGCCTTGTCATTATGGAAGGTAGTATGTTATCGAGATTTTTGTTACTCCAATGGATCGCAGCCTTGTCATTATAGAAGGTAGTATATTGTTGATATTTTTGTCACTACAATGGATGGTAGCCTTGTCATTATGGAAGGTAGTCTGTTGTCGAGATTTTTGTTACTACAATGGATTGTAGCCTAGTTATTATGGAAGGTAGTCTGTTGTCGAGTTTTTTGTTACTCCAATGGATGGTAGCCTTGTCATTATGGAAGGTAGTTTGTTGTCGAGATTTTTGTTACGACAATGGATTGTAGCCTTGTCATTGTGGAAGGTAGTCTGTTGTCGATATCTTTGTCACTACAATGGATGGTAGCTTAGTCATTATGGAAGGTAGTTTGTGTACGAGATTTTAGTTACTCCAATGGATGGTAGCCTTGTCATTATTGAAAGTAGTCTATTGTCGAGATTTTTGTTACTCCAATGGATGGTAGCCTTGTCATTATGGAAGGTAGTCTGTTGTCGAGATTTTTGTCACTATAATGGATGGTAGACTTGTCATTATGGAAGGTAGTCTATTGTCAATATTTTTGTTACTACAATGGATTGTAGCCTTGTTGTTATGAAAGGTAGTCTATTGTCGAGATTTTTGTCACTATAATAGATTGTAGCATTGTCATTATGGAAGGTAGTCTGTTGTCGAAATTTTTGTTACTACAATGGATTCTAGCCTCGTCCTTATGGAAGGTAGTCTGTTGTCGAGTTTTTTGTTACTCCAATGGATGGTAGCCTTGTCATTATGGAAGGTAGTCTGTTGTCTAGATTTTTGTTACTACAATGGATTGTAGCATTGTCGTTGTGGAAGGTAGTTTGTTGTCGATATCTTTGTTACTCCAATGGATGGTAGCCTAGTCATTATGGAAGGTAGTTTGTGTACGAGATTTTAGTTACTCCAATGAATGGTTGCCTTGTCATTATGGAAGGTAGTTTGTTGTCGAGATTTTTTATACTCCAATGGATTGTAGCCTTGTCATTATGGAAGGTAGTCTATTGTCGAGATTTTTGTTACTCTAAGGGATGGTATCCTTGTCATTATGGAACGTAGTTTATTGTCGAGATTTTTGTTATTCCAATGGATGGTAGCCTTTTCATTATGAAAGGTAGTCTATTGTCGAGATTTTTGTTACTATAATAGATTGTAGCCTTGTCATTATGGAAGGTAGTATGTTGTCGAGATTTTTGATACTCCGATGGATGGCAGCCTTGTCATTATAGAAGGTAGTATATTGTTGATATTTTTGTCACTACAATGGATGGTAGCCTTGTCATTATGGAAGGTAGTCTGTTGTCGAGATTTTTGTTACTACAATGGATTGTAGCCTAGTCATTATGGAAGGTAGTCTGTTGTCGAGTTTTTTGTTACTCCAATGGATGGTAGCCTTGTCATTATGGAAGGTAGTCTGTTGTCGAGCTTTTTGTTACTATAATGGATTATAGCCTTGTCGTTATGGAAGATAGTTTGTTGTCGATATCTTTGTTACTCCAATCGATGGTAGCCTAGTCATTATGGAAGGTAGTTCGTGTACGAGATTTTAGTTACTCCAATTAATGGTAGCCTTGTCATTATGGAAGGTAGTTTGTTGTCGATATTTTTGTTACTCTAAGGGATGGTAGCCTTGTCATTATAGAAGGTAGTATATTGTTGATATTTTTGTCACTACAATGGATTGTAGCCTTGTCATTATGGAAGGTAGTCTACTGTCGAGATTTTTGTTACTACAATGGATTGTAGCCTTGCCCTTATGGAAGGTAGTCTGTTGTCGATATCTTTGTTACTCCAATGGATGGTAGCCTAGTCATTATGGAAGGTAGTCTGTTGTCGAGTTTTTTGTTACTCCAATGGATGGTAGCCTTCTCATTATGGAACGTAGTCTGTTGTCGAGATTTTTGTTACTACAATGTATTGTAGCCTTGTCATTATGGAAGATAATCTGTTGTCGATATCTTTGTTACTCCAATGCATGGTAGCGTAGTCATTATGGGAGGTAGTTTGTGTACGAGATTTTAGGTACTCCAATGGATGGTAGCCTTGTCATTATGGAAGGTAGTTTGTTGTCGAGATTTTTTATACTCCAATGGATTGTAGCCTTGTCATTATGGAAGGTAGTCTGTTGTCGAGATTTTTGTTACTCTAAGGGATGGTAGCCTTGTCATTATGGAACATAGTCTGTTGTCGATATTTTTGTTATTCTTATGGATGGTAGCCTTGTCATTATGAAAGGTAGTCTATTGTCGATATTTTTGTTACTCCAATGAATTGTAGCCTTGTCATTATAGAAGGTAGTATATTGTCGAGATTTTTGTCACTATAGTGAATGGTAGCCTTGTCATTATGGAAGGTAGTCTGTTGTCGAGATTTTTGTTACTACAATGGATTGTAGCCTTGTCGTTATGGAAGGTAGTCTATTGTGGATATCTTTGTTACTCCAATGGATGGTAGCCTAGTCATTATGGAAGGTAGTTTGTGTACGATATTTTTGTTATTCCAATGGATGGTAGCCTTGTCATTATGAAAGGTAGTTTGTTGTTGTGATTTTTGTTACTTTAAGGGATGGTAGCCTTGTCATTATGGAAGGTAGTATGTTGTCGATATCTTTGTTATTCCAATGGATGGTAGCCTTGTCATTATGGAAGGTAGTCTGTTGTCGAGATTTTTGTTACTACAATGGATTGTAGCCTTGTCGTTGTGGAACATAGTCTGTTGTCGAGCTTTTTGTAATTCCAATGAATGGTAGCGTTGTCATTATAGAATGTAGTATATTATAGAGATTTTTGTCACTACAATGGATTGTACCCTTGTCATTATGGAAGGTAGTCTGTTGTCGAGATTCTTCTTACTACAATGGATTGTAGCCTTGTCGTTATGGAAGATACTCTATTGTCAATATCTTTGTTACTCCAATGGATGGTAGCCTAGTCATTATGGAAGGTAGTTTGTGTATGAGATTTTAGTTACTCCAATGGATGGTAGCCTTGTCATTATGGAAGGTAGTCTATTGTCGGGATTTTTGTTACTCCAATGGATGGTAGCCTTGTCATTACAAAAGGTAATATATTGTCGAGATTTTTGTCACTATAATGCATGGTAGTATTGTCATCATGGAAGGAAGTCTGTTGTCGAGATTTTTGTTACTACAATGGATTGTAGCCTTGTTGTTGTGGAAGGTAGTTTGTTGTCGATATCTTTCTTACTCCAATGGATGGTAGCCTAGTCATTATGGAAGGTAGTTTGTGTAGGAGATTTTAGTTACTCCAATGGATGGTAGCCTTGTCATTATGGAAGGTAGTCTGTTGTCGAGATTTTTTATACTCCAATGGATTGTAGCCTTGTCATTATGGAAGGTAGTCTGTTGTCGAGATTTTTGTTACTCTATGGGATGGTATCCTTGTCATTATGGAAAGTAGTTTGTTGTCGAGATTTTTGTTATTCCAATGGATGGTAGCCTTTTCATTATGAAAGGTAGTCTATTGTCGAGATTTTTGTTACTATGATAGATTGTAGCCTTGTCATTATGGAAGGTAGTATGTTGTCGAGATTTTTGTTACTCCAATGGATGGCAGCCTTGTCATTATAGAAGGTAGTATATTGTTGATATTTTTGTCACTACAATGGATGGTAGCCTTGTCATTATGGAAGGTAGTCTGTTGTCGAGATTTTTGTTACTACAATGGATTGTAGCCTAGTTATTATGGAAGGTAGTCTGTTGTCGAGTTTTTTGTTACTCCAATGGATGGTAGCCTTGTCATTATGGAAGGTAGTTTGTTGTCGAGATTTTTGTTACTACAATGGATTGTAGCCTTGTCGTTGTGGAAGGTAGTCTGTTGTCGATATCTTTGTCACTCCAATGGATGGTAGCCTAGTCATTATGGAAGGTAGTTTGTGTACGAGATTTTAGTTACTCCAATGGATGGTAGCCTTGTCATTATTGAAAGTAGTATATTGTCGATATTTTCGTTACTCCAATGGATGGTAGCCTTGTCATTATGGAAGGTAGTCTGTTGTCGAGATTTTTGTCACTATAATGGATGGTAGACTTGTCATTATGGAAGGTAGTCTATTGTCGATATTTTTTTTTACTACAATGGATTGTAGCCTTGTCGTTATGAAATGTAGTCTATTGTCGAGATTTTTGTCACTATAATAGATTTAGCATTGTCATTATGGAAGGTAGTCTGTTGTCGAGATTTTTGTTACTCCAATGGATCGCAGCCTTGTCATTATAGAAGGTAGTATATTGTTGATATTTTTGTCACTACAATGGATGGTAGCCTTGTCATTATGGAAGGTAGTCTGTTGTCGAGATTTTTGTTACTACAATGGATTGTAGCCTAGTTATTATGGAAGGTAGTCTGTTGTCGAGTTTTTTGTTACTCCAATGGATGGTAGCCTTGTCATTATGGAAGGTAGTTTGTTGTCGAGATTTTTGTTACGACAATGGATTGTAGCCTTGTCGTTGTGGAAGGTAGTCTGTTGTCGATATCTTTGTCACTACAATGGATGGTAGCTTAGTCATTATGGAAGGTAGTTTGTGTACGAGATTTTAGTTACTCCAATGGATGGTAGCCTTGTCATTATTGAAAGTAGTCTATTGTCGAGATTTTTGTTACTCCAATGGATGGTAGCCTTGTCATTATGGAAGGTAGTCTGTTGTCGAGATTTTTGTCACTATAATGGATGGTAGACTTGTCATTATGGAAGGTAGTCTATTGTCAATATTTTTGTTACTACAATGGATTGTAGCCTTGTTGTTATGAAAGGTAGTCTATTGTCGAGATTTTTGTCACTATAATAGATTGTAGCATTGTCATTATGGAAGGTAGTCTGTTGTCGAAATTTTTGTTACTACAATGGATTCTAGCCTCGTCCTTATGGAAGGTAGTCTGTTGTCGAGTTTTTTGTTACTCCAATGGATGGTAGCCTTGTCATTATGGAAGGTAGTCTGTTGTCTAGATTTTTGTTACTACAATGGATTGTAGCATTGTCGTTGTGGAACGTAGTTTGTTGTCGATATCTTTGTTACTCCAATGGATGGTAGCCTAGTCATTATGGAAGGTAGTTTGTGTACGAGATTTTAGTTACTCCAATGAATGGTAGCCTTGTCATTATGGAAGGTAGTTTGTTGTCGAGATTTTTTATACTCCAATGGATTGTAGCCTTGTCATTATGGAAGGTAGTCTATTGTCGAGATTTTTGTTACTCTAAGGGATGGTATCCTTGTCATTATGGAACGTAGTTTATTGTCGAGATTTTTGTTATTCCAATGGATGGTAGCCTTTTCATTATGAAAGGTAGTCTATTGTCGAGATTTTTGTTACTATAATAGATTGTAGCCTTGTCATTATGGAAGGTAGTATGTTGTCGAGATTTTTGATACTCCGATGGATGGCAGCCTTGTCATTATAGAAGGTAGTATATTGTTGATATTTTTGTCACTACAATGGATGGTAGCCTTGTCATTATGGAAGGTAGTCTGTTGTCGAGATTTTTGTTACTACAATGGATTGTAGCCTAGTCATTATGGAAGGTAGTCTGTTGTCGAGTTTTTTGTTACTCCAATGGATGGTAGCCTTGTCATTATGGAAGGTAGTCTGTTGTCGAGCTTTTTGTTACTATAATGGATTATAGCCTTGTCGTTATGGAAGATAGTTTGTTGTCGATATCTTTGTTACTCCAATCGATGGTAGCCTAGTCATTATGGAAGGTAGTTCGTGTACGAGATTTTAGTTACTCCAATTAATGGTAGCCTTGTCATTATGGAAGGTAGTTTGTTGTCGATATTTTTGTTACTCTAAGGGATGGTAGCCTTGTCATTATAGAAGGTAGTATATTGTTGATATTTTTGTCACTACAATGGATTGTAGCCTTGTCATTATGGAAGGTAGTCTACTGTCGAGATTTTTGTTACTACAATGGATTGTAGCCTTGCCCTTATGGAAGGTAGTCTGTTGTCGATATCTTTGTTACTCCAATGGATGGTAGCCTAGTCATTATGGAAGGTAGTCTGTTGTCGAGTTTTTTGTTACTCCAATGGATGGTAGCCTTCTCATTATGGAAGGTAGTCTGTTGTCGAGATTTTTGTTACTACAATGTATTGTAGCCTTGTCATTATGGAAGATAATCTGTTGTCGATATCTTTGTTACTCCAATGCATGGTAGCGTAGTCATTATGGGAGGTAGTTTGTGTACGAGATTTTAGGTACTCCAATGGATGGTAGCCTTGTCATTATGGAAGGTAGTTTGTTGTCGAGATTTTTTATACTCCAATGGATTGTAGCCTTGTCATTATGGAAGGTAGTCTGTTGTCGAGATTTTTGTTACTCTAAGGGATGGTAGCCTTGTCATTATGGAACATAGTCTGTTGTCGATATTTTTGTTATTCTTATGGATGGTAGCCTTGTCATTATGAAAGGTAGTCTATTGTCGATATTTTTGTTACTCCAATGAATTGTAGCCTTGTCATTATAGAAGGTAGTATATTGTCGAGATTTTTGTCACTATAGTGAATGGTAGCCTTGTCATTATGGAAGGTAGTCTGTTGTCGAGATTTTTGTTACTACAATGGATTGTAGCCTTGTCGTTATGGAAGGTAGTCTATTGTGGATATCTTTGTTACTCCAATGGATGGTAGCCTAGTCATTATGGAAGGTAGTTTGTGTACGATATTTTTGTTATTCCAATGGATGGTAGCCTTGTCATTATGAAAGGTAGTTTGTTGTTGTGATTTTTGTTACTTTAAGGGATGGTAGCCTTGTCATTATGGAAGGTAGTATGTTGTCGATATCTTTGTTATTCCAATGGATGGTAGCCTTGTCATTATGGAAGGTAGTCTGTTGTCGAGATTTTTGTTACTACAATGGATTGTAGCCTTGTCGTTGTGGAACATAGTCTGTTGTCGAGATTTTTGTAATTCCAATGAATGGTAGCGTTGTCATTATAGAATGTAGTATATTATAGAGATTTTTGTCACTACAATGGATTGTACCCTTGTCATTATGGAAGGTAGTCTGTTGTCGAGATTCTTATTACTACAATGGATTGTAGCCTTGTCGTTATGGAAGATACTCTATTGTCAATATCTTTGTTACTCCAATGGATGGTAGCCTAGTCATTATGGAAGGTAGTTTGTGTATGAGATTTTAGTTACTCCAATGGATGGTAGCCTTGTCATTATGGAAGGTAGTCTATTGTCGGGATTTTTGTTACTCCAATGGATGGTAGCCTTGTCATTACAAAAGGTAATATATTGTCGAGATTTTTGTCACTATAATGCATTGTAGTATTGTCATCATGGAAGGAAGTCTGTTGTCGAGATTTTTGTTACTACAATGGATTGTAGCCTTGTTGTTGTGGAAGGTAGTTTGTTGTCGATATCTTTCTTACTCCAATGGATGGTAGCCTAGTCATTATGGAAGGTAGTTTGTGTAGGAGATTTTAGTTACTCCAATGGATGGTAGCCTTGTCATTATGGAAGGTAGTCTGTTGTCGAGATTTTTTATACTCCAATGGATTGTAGCCTTGTCATTATGGAAGGTAGTCTGTTGTCGAGATTTTTGTTACTCTATGGGATGGTATCCTTGTCATTATGGAAAGTAGTTTGTTGTCGAGATTTTTGTTATTCCAATGGATGGTAGCCTTTTCATTATGAAAGGTAGTCTATTGTCGAGATTTTTGTTACTATGATAGATTGTAGCCTTGTCATTATGGAAGGTAGTATGTTGTCGAGATTTTTGTTACTCCAATGGATGGCAGCCTTGTCATTATAGAAGGTAGTATATTGTTGATATTTTTGTCACTACAATGGATGGTAGCCTTGTCATTATGGAAGGTAGTCTGTTGTCGAGATTTTTGTTACTACAATGGATTGTAGCCTAGTTATTATGGAAGGTAGTCTGTTGTCGAGTTTTTTGTTACTCCAATGGATGGTAGCCTTGTCATTATGGAAGGTAGTTTGTTGTCGAGATTTTTGTTACTACAATGGATTGTAGCCTTGTCGTTGTGGAAGGTAGTCTGTTGTCGATATCTTTGTCACTCCAATGGATGGTAGCCTAGTCATTATGGAAGGTAGTTTGTGTACGAGATTTTAGTTACTCCAATGGATGGTAGCCTTGTCATTATTGAAAGTAGTATATTGTCGATATTTTCGTTACTCCAATGGATGGTAGCCTTGTCATTATGGAAGGTAGTCTGTTGTCGAGATTTTTGTCACTATAATGGATGGTAGACTTGTCATTATGGAAGGTAGTCTATTGTCGATATTTTTTTTTACTACAATGGATTGTAGCCTTGTCGTTATGAAATGTAGTCTATTGTCGAGATTTTTGTCACTATAATAGATTTAGCATTGTCATTATGGAAGGTAGTCTGTTGTCGAGATTTTTGTTACTACAATGGATTGTAGCCTTGTCCTTATGGAAGGTAGTCTGTTGTCGATATCTTTGTTACTCCAATTGATGGTAGACTAGTCATTATGGAAGGTAGTCTGTTGTCGAGTTTTTTGTTACTCCAATGGATGGTAGCCTTGTCATTATGGAAGGTAGTCTGTTATCGAGATTTTTGTTACTACAATGTATTGTAGCCTTGTCATTATGGAAGATAATTTGTTGTCGATATCTTTGTTACTCCAATGGATGGTAGCCTAGTCATTATGGGAGGTAGTTTGTGTACGAGATTTTAGGTACTCCAATGGATGGTAGCCTTGTCATTATGGAAGGTAGTTTGTTGTCGAGTTTTTTATATTCCAATGGATTGTAGCCTTGTCATTATGGAAGGTAGTCTGTTGTCGAGATTTTTATTACTCTAAGGGATGGTAGCCTTGTCATTATGGAACATAGTCTGTTGTCAATATTTTTGTTATTCTTATGGATGGTAGCCTTGTCATTATGAAAGGTAGTCTATTGTTGAGATTTTTGTCACTATAATAGATTATAGCCTTGTCATTATGGAAGGTAGTATGTTGTCGAGATTTTTGTTACTCCAATGAATTATAGCCTTGTCATTATAGAAGGTAGTATATTGTCGAGATTTTTGTCACTATAGTGAATGGTAGCCTTGTCATTATGGAAGGTAGTCTGTTGTCGAGATTTGTGTTACTACAATGGATTGTAGCCTTGTCGTTATGGAAGGTAGTCTATTGTGGATATCTTTGTTACTCCAATGGATGGTAGCCTAGTCATTATGGAAGGTAGTTTGTGTACGATATTTTTGTTATTCCAATGGATGGTAGCCTTGTCATTATGAAATGTAGTTTTTTGTTGTGATTTTTGTTACTCTAAGGGATGGTAGCCTTGTCATTATGGAAGGTAGTATGTTGTCGATATCTTTGTTACTCCAATGGATGGTAGCCTTGTCATTATGGAAGGTAGTCTGTTGTCGAGATTTTTGTTACTACAATGGATTGTAGCCTTGTCGTTGTGGAACATAGTCTGTTGTCGAGATTTTTGTAATTCCACTGAATGGTAGCGTTGTCATTATAGAAGGTAGTATATTATAGAGATTTTTGTCACTACAATGGATTGTACCCTTGTCATTATGGAAGGTAGTCTGTTGTCGAGATTCTTGTTACCACAATGGATTGTAGCCTTATCATTACGGTAGCCTAGTCATTATGGAAGGTAGTTTGTGTACGAGATTTTAGTTACTCCAATGGATGGTAGCCTTGTCATTATGGAAGGTAGTCTATTGTCGAGATTTTTGTTTCTCCAATGGATGGTAGCCTTGTCATTACAAAAGGTAATATATTGTCGAGATTTTTGTCACTATAATGGATGGTAGTATTGTCATCATGGAAGGAAGTCTGTTGTCGAGATTTTTGTTACTACAATGGATTGTAGCCTTGTCGTTGTGGAAGGTAGTTTGTTGTCGATATCTTTGTTACACCAATGGATGGTAGCCTAGTCATTATGGAAGGTAGTTTGTGTAGGTGATTTTAGTTACTCCAATGGATGGTAGCCTTGTCATTATGGAAGGTAGTCTGTTGTCGAGATTTTTTATACTGCAATGGATTGTAGCCTTGTCATTATGGAAGGTAGTTTGTTGTCGAGATTTTTGTTACTCTATGGGATGGTATCCTTGTCATTATGGAACCTAGTTTGTTGTTGAGATTTTTGTTATTCCAATGGATGGTAACCTTTTCATTATGAAAGGTAGTCTATTGTCGAGATTTTTGTTACTATAATAGATTGTAGCCTTGTCATTATGGAAGGTAGTATGTTGTCGAGATTTTTGTTACTCCAATGGATGGCAGTCTTGTCATTATAGAAGGTAGTATATTATTGATATTTTTGTCACTACAATGGATGGTAGCCTTGTCATTATGGAAGGTAGTCTGTTGTCGATATTTTTGTTACTACAATGGATTGTAGCCTAGTTATTATGGAAGGTAGTCTGTTGTCGAGTTTTTTGTTACTCCAATGGTTGGTAGCCTTGTCATTATGGAAGGTAGTTTGTTGTCGATATTTTTGTTACTACAATGGATTGTAGCCTTGTCGTTGTGGAAGGTAGTCTGTTGTTGATATCTTTGTCACTCCAATGGATGGTAGCCTAGTCATTATGGAAGGTAGTTTGTGTACGAGATTTTAGTTACTCCAATGGATGGTAGCCTTGTCATTATTGAAAGTAGTCTGTTGTCGAGATTTTTGTCACTATAATGGATGGTAGACTTGTCATTATGGAAGGTAGTCTATTGTCGATATCTTTGTTACTACAATGGATTGTAGCCTTGTCGTTATGAAAGGTAGTCTATTGTCGAGATTTTTGTCACTATAATAGATTGTAGCATTGTCATTATGGAAGGTAGTCTGTTGTCGATATTTTTGTTACTACAATGGATTGTAGCCTTGTCGTTTTTGTAGGTAGTCTGTTGTCGATATCTTTGTTACTCCAATGGATGGTATCCTAGTCATTATGGAAGGTAGTCTGTTGTCGAGTTTTTTGTTACTCCAATGGATGGTAGCCTTGTCATTATGGAAGGTAGTCTGTTGTCGATATCTTTATAACTCCAATGGATGGTAACCTAGTCATTATGGAAGGTAGTTTGTGTATGATATTTTTGTTATTCCAATGGATGGTAGCCTTGTCATTATGAAAGGTAGTTTGTTGTCGTGATTTTTGTTACTCTAAGGGATGGTAGCCTTGTCATTATGGAAGGTAGTATGTTGTCGATATCTTTGTTACTCCAATGGATGGTAGCCTTGTCATTATGGAAGGTAGTCTATTGTCGAGATTTTTGTTACTCTAAGGGATGGTAGCCTTGTCATTATGGAACATAGTCTGTTGTCGAGATTTACGTTATTAGAATAGATGGTAGCGTTGTCATTATAGAAGGTAGTATATTCTCGAGATTTTTGTCACTACAATGGATGGTACCCTTTTCATTATGGAAGGTAGTCTGTCGTCGAGATTTTTGTTACTACAATGGATTCTAGCCTTGTCGTTATGGAAGATAGTCTATTGTCAATATCTTTGTTACTCCAATGGATGGTAGCCTAGTCATTATGAAAGGTAGTTTGTGTACGAGATTTTAGTTACTCCAATGGATGGTAGCCTTGTCATTATGGAAGGTAGTCTGTTGTCGAGATTTTTGTTACTCCAATGGATGGTAGCCTTGTCATTATAGAAGGTAATATATTGGCGAGATTTTTGTCCCTATAACAGATGGTAGTCTTGTCATTATGGATGGTAGTTTGTTGTCGAGATTTTTGTTACTATAATGGATTGTAGCCTTGTCGTTTTGGTAGGTAGTCTATTGTCGATATCTTTGTTACTCCAATGGATGGTAGCCTAGTCATTATGGAAGGTAGTTTGCTGTCGAGATTTTAGTTACTCCAATGGATGGTAGCCATGTCATTATGAAAGGTAGTCTATTGTCGAGATTTTTGTTACTATAATAGATTGTAGCCTTGTCATTCTGGAAGGTAGTATGTTGTCGAGATTTTTGTTACTCCAATGAATGGTAGCCTTGTCAATATATAAGGTAGTATATTGTTGATATTTTTGTCACTACAATGGATGGTAGCCTTGTAATTATGGAAGGTATTCTCTTGTCGAGATTTTTGTTACTACAGTGGATTGTAGCCTTGTCGTTATGGAAGATAGTCTGTTGTCGATATCTTTGTTACTCCATTGGATGGTAGCCTAGTCATTATGGAAGGTAGTTTGTGTACGATATTTTAGTTACTCCAATTGATGGTAGCCTTGTCATTATGGAAGGTAGTCTGTTGTCGAGATTTTTGTTACTCCAATGGATGGTAGCCTTGTCATTATACAAGGTAATATATTGTCGAGATTTTTGCCACTATAATGGATGGTAGCCTTGTCATTATGGAAGGTAGTCTCTTGTCGAGATTTTTGTTACTACAATGGATTGTAGCCTTGTCGTTTTTGTAGATAGTCTGTTGTCGATATCTCTGTTACTCCAATGGATGGTAGCCTAGTCATTATGGAAGGTAGTTTGTTGTCGAGATTTTAGTTACTCCAATGGATGGTAGCCATGTCATTATGGAAGGTAGTCTGTTGTCGAGATTTTTATTACTCTTAGGGATGGTAGCCTTGTCATTATGGAACGTAGTCTGTTGTCGAGATTTTTGTTATTCCGATGGATGTTAGCCTTTTCATTATGAAAGGTAGTCTATTGTCGAGATTTTTGTTACTATAATAGATTGTAGCGTTGTCATTCTGGAAGGTAGTATGTTGTCGAGATTTTTGTTACTCCAATGAATGGTAGCCTTGTCAATATATAAGGTAGTATATTGTTGATATTTTTGTCACTACAATGAATGGTAGCCTTGTCATTATGGAAGGTAGTCTATTGTCGAGATTTTTGTTACTACAATGGATTGTAGCCTTGTCGTTATGGAAGGTAGTCTGTTGTCGATATCTTTGTTACTCCAATGGATGGTAGCCTTGTCATTATGGAAGGTAGTCTATTGTCGAGATTTTTGTTACTACAGTGGATTGTAGCCTTGTCGTTATGGAAGATAGTCTGTTGTCGATATCTTTGTTACTCCATTGGATGGTAGCCTAGTCATTATGGAAGGTAGTTTGTGTACGAGATTTTAGTTACTCCAATTGATGGTAGCCTTGTCATTATGGAAGGTAGTCTGTTGTCGAGATTTTTGTTACTCCAATGGATGGTAGCCTTGTCATTATACAAGGTAATATATTGTCGAGATTTTTGCCACTATAACGGATGGTAGCCTTGTCATTATGGTAGGTAGTCTCTTGTCGAGATTTTTGTTACTACAATGGATTGTAGCCTTGTCGTTTTTGTAGGTAGTCTGTTGTCGATATGTCTGTTACTCCAATGGATGGTAGCCTAGTCATTATGGAAGGTAGTTTGTTGTCGAGATTTTAGTTACTCCAATGGATGGTAGCCATGTCATTATGGAAGGTAGTCTGTTGTCGAGATTTTTATTACTCTTAGGGATGGTGGCCTTGTCATTACGGAACATAGTCTGTTGTCGAGATTTTTGTTATTCCGATGGATGGTAGCTTTTTCATTATGAAAGGTAGCCTATTGTCGAGATTTTTGTTACTATAATAGATTGTAGCCTTGTCATTCTAGAAGGTAGTATGTTGTCGAGATTTTTGTTACTCCAATGGATGGTAGCCTTCTCAATATATAAGGTAGTATATTGTTGATATTTTTGTCACTATAATGGATGGTAGCCTTGTCATTATGGAAGGTAGTCTATTGTCGAGATTTTTGTTACTACAATGGATTGTAGCCATGTCGTTATGGAAGGTAGTCTGTTGTCGATATCTTTGTTACTCCAATGGATGGTAGCTTAGTCATTTCGGAAGGTAGTCTGTTGTCGAGTTTTTTGTTACTCCAATGGATGGTAGCCTTGTCGTTATGGAAGGTAGTCTGTTGTCGAGATTTTTATTACTCCAATGGATGGTAGCCTTGTCATTATAGAAGGTAATATATTGTCGATATTTTTGTCACTATAATGGATGGTAGCCTTGTCATTATGGAAGGTAGTCTATTGTCCAAATTTTTGTTACTCCAATGGATGGTAGCCTAGTCATTATGGAAGGTAGTTTGTGTACGAGATTTTTGTTACTCCAATTGATGGTAGCCTTGTCATTATGGAAGGTAGTCTGTTGTCGAGATTTTTGTTACTCCAATGGATGGTAGCCTTGTCATTATAGAAGGTAATATATTGTCGAGATTTTTGTCACTATAATGGATGGTAGCCTTGTCATTATGGAAGGTAGTCTATTGTCCAAATTTTTGTTACTACAATGGATTGTAGCCTTGTCGTTGTTGAAGGTAGTCTGTTGTCGATATCTTTGTAACTCCAATAGATGGTAGCCTAGTCATTATGGAAGGTAGTTTGTGTACGAGATTTTAGTTACTCCAATGGATGGTAGCCATGTCATTATGGAAGGTAGTTTGTTGTCGAGATTTTTGTTACTCTAAGGGATGGTAACCTTGTCATTATGGAACGAAGTCTATTGTCGATATTTTTGTTATTCTAATGGATGGTTTCCTTGTCATTATGAAAGGTAGTTTATTGTCGAGATTTTTGTTACTATAATAGATTGTAGCGTTGTCATTATGGAAGGTAGTCAGTTGTCGAGATTTTTGTTACTCCAATGGATTGTAGCCTTGTCATTATAGAAGGTAGTATATTATCGAGATTTTTGTCACTACAATGGATGGTAGCCTTGTCATTATGAGAGTTAGTCTATTGTCGAGATTTTTGTCACTATAATAGATTGTAGCGTTGTCATTATGGAAGGTAGTCAGTTGTCGATATTTTTGTTATTCTAATGGATGGTTTCCTTGTAAATATGAAAGGTAGTCTATTGTCGGGATTTTTGTCACTATAATAGATTGTAGCGTTGTCATTATGGAAGGTAGTCAGTTGTCGAGATTTTTGTTACTCCAATGAATGGTAGCCTTGTCATTATAGAAGGTAGTATATTGTCGAGATTTTTGTCACTACAATGGATGGTAGCCTTGTCATTATGGAAGGTAGTCTATTGTCGAGATTTTTGTAACTCCAATGGATGGTAGCCTAGTTATTATGGAAGGTAGTTTGTGGATGATATTTTTGTTATTCCAATGGATGGTAGCCTTTCATTATGAAAGGTAGTTTGTTGTCGTGATTTTTGTTACTCTAAGGGATGGTAGCCTTGTCATTATGGAAGGTAGTATGATGTCGATATCTTTGTTACTCCAATGGATGGTAGCCTTGTCATTATGGAAGGTAGTCTATTGTCGAGATTTTTGTTACTCTAAGGGATGGTAGCCTTGTCATTATGGAACATAGTATGTTGTTGAGATTTTTGTTATTCGAATAGATGGTAGCGTTGTCATTATAGAAGGTAGTATATTATCAAGATTTTTGTCACTACAATGGATGGTACCCTTTTCATTATGGAAGGTTGTCTGTTGTCGAGATTTTTGTTACTACAATGGATTGTAGCCTTGTCGTTATGGAAGATAGTCTATTGTCGATATCTTTGTTACTCCAATGGATGGTAGCCTAGTCATTATGAAAGGTAGTTTGTGTACGAGATTTTAGTTACTCCAATGGATGGTAGCCTTGTCATTATGGAAGGTAGTCTGTTGTCGAGATTTTTGTTACTCCAATGGATGGTAGCCTTGTCATTATAGAAGGTAATATATTGTCGAGATTTTTGTCACTATAATGGATGGTAGTCTTGTCATTATGGAAGGTAGTCTGTTGTCGAGATTTTTGTTACTACAATGGATTGTAGGCTTGTCGTTTTGGTAGGTAGTCTGTTGTCGATATCTTTGTTACTCCAATGGATGGTAGCCTAGTCATTATGGAAGGTAGTTTGTTGTCGAGATTTTAGTTACTCCAATGGATGGTAGCCATGAGATTATGGAAGGTAGTCTGTTGTCGAGATTTTTATTACTCTTAGGGATGGTAGCCTTGTCATTATTGAACGTAGTCTGTTTTCGAGATTTTTGTTATTCCGATGGATGGTAGCCTTTTCATTATGAAAGGTAGTCTATTGTCGAGATTTTTGTTACTATAATAGATTGTAGCCTTGTCATTCTGGAAGGTAGTATGTTGTCGAATTTTTGTTACTCAAATGGATGGTAGCCTTGTCAATATATATGGTAGTATATTATTGATATTTTTGTCACTACAATGGATGGTAGCCTTGTCATTATGGAAGGTAGTCTATTATCGATATTTTTGTTACTACAATGGATTGTAGCCTTGCCGTTATGGAAGGTAGTATGTTGTCGATATCTTTGTTACTCCAATGGATGGTAGCTTAGTCATTATGGAAGGTAGTCTGTTGTCGAGTTTTTTGTTACTCCAATGGATGGTAGCCTTGTCATTATGGAAGGTAGTCTGTTGTCGAGATTTTTGTTACTACAATGGATTGTAGCCTTGTCGTTATGGAAGATAGTCTGTTGTCGATATCTTTGTTACTCCATTGGATGGTAGCTTAGTCATTTCGGAAGGTAGTCTGTTGTCGAGTTTTTTGTTACTCCAATGGATGGTAGCCTTGTCGTTATGGAAGGTAGTCTGTTGTCGAGATTTTTATTACTCCAATGGATGGTAGCCTTGTCATTATAGAAGGTAATATATTGTCGATATTTTTGTCACTATAATGGATGGTAGCCTTGTCATTATGGAAGGTAGTCTATTGTCCAAATTTTTGTTACTCCAATGGATGGTAGCCTAGTCATTATGGAAGGTAGTTTGTGTACGAGATTTTTGTTACTCCAATTGATGGTAGCCTTGTCATTATGGAAGGTAGTCTGTTCTCGAGATTTTTGTTACTCCAATGGATGGTAGCCTTGTCATTATAGAAGGTAATATGTTGTCGAGATTTTTGTCACTATAACGGATGATAGCCTTGTCATTATGGAAGGTAGTCTTTTGTCGAGATTTTTGTTACTACAATGGATTGTAGCCTTGTCATTTTGGTAGGTAGTCTGTTGTCGATATCTTTGTTACTCCAATGGATGGTAGCTTAGTCATTATGGAAGGTAGTTTGTTGTCGAGATTTTAGTTACTCCAATGGATGGTAGCCATGTCATTATGGAAGGTAGTCTGTTGTCGAGATTTTTATTACACTAAGGGATGGTAGCATTGTCATTATGGAACGTAGTCTGTTGTCGAGATTTTTGTTATTCCGGTGGATGGTAGCCTTTTCATTATGAAAGGTAGTCTATTGTCGAGATTTTTGTTACTATAATAGATTGTAGCCTTGTCATTCTGGAAGGTAGTATGTTGTCGAATTTTTATTACTCCAATGGATGGTAGCCTTGTCAATATATATGGTAGTATATTGTTGATATTTTTGTCACTACAATGGATGGTAGCCTTGTCATTATGGAAGGTAGTCTATTGTCGAGATTTTTGTCACTACATTGGATGGTACCCTTTTCATTATGGAAGGTAGTCTGTTGTCGAGTTTTTTGTTACTCCAATTGATGGTAGCCTTGTCATTATGGAAGGTAGTCTGTTGTCGAGATTTTTGTGACTACAATGGATTGTAGCCTTGTCGTTATGGAAGATAATCTGTTGTCGATATCTTTGTTACTCCATTGGATGGTAGCCTAGTAATTATGGAAGGTAGTTTGTGTACGAGATTTTAGTTACTCCAATTGATGGTAGCCTTGTCATTATGGAAGGTAGTCTGTTGTCGAGATTTTTGTTACTCCAATGGATGGTAGCCTTGTCATTATAGAAGGTAATATATTGTCGAGATTTTTGTCACTATAACGGATGATAGCCTTGTCATTATGGAAGGTAGTCTGTTGTCGAGATTTTTGTTACCACAATGGATTGTAGCCTTGTCATTTTGGTAGGTAGTCTGTTGTCGATATCTTTGTTACTCCAATGGATGGTAGCCTAGTCATTATGGAAGGTAGTTTGTTGTCGAGATTTTAGTTACTCCAATGGATGGTAGCCATGTCATTATGGAAGGTAGTCTGTTGTCGATATTTTTATTACTCTTAGGGATGGTAGCATTGTCATTATGGAACGTAGTCTGTTGTCGAGATTTTTGTTATTCCGATGGATGGTAGCCTTTTCATTATGAAAGGTAGTCTATTGTCGAGATTTTTGTTACTATAATAGATTGTAGCCTTGTCATTCTGGAAGGTAGTATGTTGTCGAGATTTTTGTTACTCCAATGGATGGTAGCCTTGTCAATATATAAGGTAGTATATTGTTGATATTTTTGTCACTACAATGGATGGTAGCCTTGTCATTATGGAAGGTAGTCTATTGTCGAGATTTTTGTTACTACAATGGATTGTAGCCTTGTCGTTATGGAAGGTAGTCTGTTGTCGATATCTTTGTTACTCCAATGGATGGTAGCTTAGTCATTATGGAAGGTAGTCTGTTGTGGATTTTTTTGTTACTCCAATGGATGGTAGCCTTGTCATTATGAAAGGTAGTCTGTTGTCGAGATTTTTGTTACTACAATGGATTGTAGCCTTGTCGTTATCGAAGATAGTCTGTTGTCGATATCTTTGTTACTCCATTGGATTGTAGCCTAGTCGTTATGGAAAGTAGTTTGTGTACGAGATTTTAGTTACTCCAATTGATGGTAGCCTTGTCATTATGGAAGGTAGTCTTTTGTCGAGATTTTTGTTACTCCAATGGATGGTAGCCTTGTCATTATAAAAGGTAATATATTGTCGAGATTTTTGTCACTATAATGGATGCTAGCCTTGTCATTATGGAAGGGAGTCTGTTGTCGAGATTTTTGTTACTACAATGGATTGTAGCCTTGTCATTTTGGTAGGTAGTCTGTTGTCGATATCTTTGTTACTACAATGGATGGTAGCCTAGTCATTATGGAAGGTAGTTTGTTGTCGAGATTTTAGTTACTCCAATGGATGGTAGCCATGTCATTATAGAAGGTAGTTTGTTGTCGAGATTTTTATTACTCTTAGGGATGGTAGCCTTGTCATTATGGAACGTAGTCTGTTGTCGAGATTTTTGTTATTACGATGGATGGTAGCCTTTTCATTATGAAAGGTAGTCTATTGTCGAGATTTTTGTTACTATAATAGATTGTAGCCTTGTCATTCTGGAAGGTAGTATGTTGTCGAGATTTTTGTTACTCCAACGGATGGTAGCCTTGTCAATATATAAGGTAGTATATTGTTGATATTTTTGTCACTACAATGGATGGTAGCCTTGTCATTATGGAAGGTAGTCTATTGTCGAGATTTTTGATACTACAATGGGTTGTAGCCTTGTCGTTATGGAAGGTAGTCTGTTGTCGATATCTTTGTTACTCCAATGGATGGTAGCTTAGTCATTATGTAAGGTAGTCTGTTGTCGAGTTTTTTGTTACTCCAATGGATGGTAGCCTTGTCATTATGGAAGGTAGTCTGTTGTCGAGATTTTTATTACTACAATGGATTGTAGCCTTGTCGTTATGGAAGATAGTTTGTTGTCGATATCTTTGTTACTCCATTGGATGGTAGCCTAGTCATTATGGAAGGTAGTTTGTGTACGAGATTTTAGTTACTCCAATTGATGGTAGCCTTGTCATTATGGAAGGTAGTATGTTGTCGAGATTTTTGTTACTCCAATTGATGGTAGCCTTGTCATTATAGAAGGTAATATATTGTCGAGATTTTTGTCACTATAATGGATGGTAGCCTTGTCATTATGGAAGGTAGTTGGTTGTCCAAATTTTTGTTACTCCAATGGATGGTAGGCTTGTGATTATAGAAGGTAGTATATTATCGAGATTTTTGTCACTACAATGGATGGTAGCCTTGTCATTATGGAAGGTAGTCTATTGTCGAGATTTTTGTTACTACAATGGATTGTAGCCTTGTCGTTATGGAAGGTAGTCTGTTGTCGATATCTTTGTAACTCCAATGGATGGTAGCCTAGTTATTATGGAAGGTAGTTTGTGTACGATATTTTTGTTATTCCAATGGATGGTAGCCTTGTCATTATGAAAGGTAGTTAGTTGTCGTGATTTTTGTTACTCTAAGGGATGGTAACCTTGTCATTATGGACGGTAATATGTTGTCGATATCTTTGTTACTCAAATGGATGGTAGCCTTGTCAATATGGAAGGTAGTCTGTTGTCGAGATTTTTGTTACTCTATGGGATGGTAGCCTTGTCATTATGGAACATAGTCTTTTGTTGAGATTTTTGTTATTCGAATAGATGGTAGCGTTGTAATTATAGAAGGTAGTATATTATCGATATTTTTGTCACTACAATGGATGGTACCCTTTTCATTATGGAAGGTAGTCTGTTGTCGAGATTTTTGTTACTACAATGGATCGTAGCCTTGTCGTTATGGAAGATAGTCTATTATCGATATCTTTGTTACTTTAATGGATGGTAGCCTAGTCATTTTGGAAGGTAGTTTGTGTACGAGATTTTAGTTACTCCAATGGATGGTAGCCTTGTCATTATGGAAGGTAGTCTGTTGTCGAGATTTTTGTTACTCCAATGGATGGTAGCATTGTCATTATAGAAGGTAATATATTGTCGAGATTTTTGTCACCATAATGGATGGTAGTCTTGTCATTATGGAAGGTAGTTTGTTGTCGAGATTTTTGTTACTACAAAGGATTGTAGCCTTCTCGTTGTGGAAGGTAGTCTGTTGTCGATATCTTTGTTACTCCAATGGATGGTAGCCTTGTCATTATGGAAGGTAGTCTGTTGTCGAGATTTTTTATACTCCTATGGATTGTAGCCTTGTCATTATGGAAGGTAGTCTGTTGTCGATATTTTTATTACTCTTACGAATGGTAGCCTTGTCATTATGGAATGTAGTCTGTTGTCGTGATTTTTGTTATTCCAATGGATGGTAGCCTTGTCATTATGGAAGGTAGTCTATTGTCGAGATTTTTGTTAATACAATGGATTGTAGCCTTGTCGTTATGGAAGCTAGTCTGTTGTCGATATCTTTGTTACTCCAATGGATGGTAGCTTAGTCATTATGGAAGGTAGTCTGTTGTCGAGTTTTTTGTTACTCCAATGGATGGTAGCCTTGTCGTTATGGAAGGTAGTCTGTTGTCGAGATTTTTGTTACTACAATGGATTGTAGCCTTGTCGTTATGGAAGATAGTCTGTTGTCGATATCTTTGTTACTCCATTGGATTGTAGCCTAGTCGTTATGGAAGCTAGTTTGTGTACGAGATTTTAGTTACTCCAATTGATGGTAGCCTTGGCATTATGGAAGGTAGTCTTTTGTCGAGATTTTTGTTACTCCAATGGATGGTAGCCTTGTCATTATAAAAGGTAATATATTGTCGAGATTTTTGTCACTATAATTGATGCTAGCCTTGTCATTATGGAAGGTAGTCTGTTATCGAGATTTTTGTTACTACAATTGATTGTAGCCTTGTCATTTTGGTAGGTAGTCTGTTGTCGATATCTTTGTTACTACAATGGATGGTAGCCTAGTCATTATGGAAGGTAGTTTGTTGTCAAGATTTTAGTTACTCCAATGGATGGTTGCCATGTCATTATAGAAGGTAGTTTGTTGTCGAGATTTTTATTACTCTTAGGGATGGTAGCCTTGTCATTATGGAACGTAATCTGTTGTCGAGATTTTTGTTATTCCGATGGATGGTAGCCTTTTCATTATGAAAGGTAGTCTATTGTCGAGATTTTTGTTACTATAATAGATTGTAACCTTGTCATTCTGGAAGGTAGTATGTTGTCGAGATTTTTGTTACTCCAATGGATGGTAGCCTTCTCAATATATAAGGTAGTATATTGTTGATATTTTTGTCACTACAATGGATGGTAGCCTTGTCATTATGGAAGGTAGTCTATTGTCGAGATTTTTGATACTACAATGGATTATAGCCTTGGCGTTATGGAAGGTAGTCTGTTGTCGATATCTTTGTTACTCCAATGGATGGTAGCTTAGTCATTATGTAAGGTAGTCTGTTGTCGAGTTTTTTGTTACTCCAATGGATGGTAGCCTTGTCATTATGGAAGGTAGTCTGTTGTCGAGATTTTTGTTACTACAACGGATTGTAGCCTTGTCGTTATGGAAGATAGTTTGTTGTCGATATCTTTGTTACTCCATTGGATGGTAGCCTAGTCATTATGGAAGGTAGTTTGTGTACGAGATTTTAGTTACTCCAATTGATGGTAGCCTTGTCATTATGGAAGGTAGTATGTTGTCGAGATTTTTGTTACTCCAATGGATGGTAGCCTTGTCATTATAGAAGGTAATATATTGTCGAGATTTTTGTCACTATAATGGATGGTAGCCTTGTCATTATGGAAGGTAGTCTGTTGTCCAAATTTTTGTTACTCCAATGGATGGTAGGCTTGTGATTATAGAAGGTAGTATATTATCAAGATTTTTGTCACTACAATGGATGGTAGCCTTTTCATTATGGAAGGTAGTCTATTGTCGAGATTTTTGTTACTACAATGGATTGTAGCCTTGTCGGTATGGAAGGTAGTCTGTTGTCGATATCTTTGTAACTCCAATGGTTGGTAGCCTAGTTATTATGGAAGGTAGTTTGTGTACGATATTTTTGTTATTCCAATGGATGGTAGCCTTGTCATTATGAAAGGTAGTTAGTTGTCGTGATTTTTGTTACTCAATTGGATGGTAGCCTTGTCAATATGGAAGGTAGTCTGTTGTCGAGATTTTTGTTACTCTATGGGATGGTAGCCTTGTCATTATGGAACATAGTCTTTTGTTGAGATTTTTGTTATTCGAATAGATGGTAGCGTTGTAATTATAGAAGGTAGTATATTATCGATATTTTTGTCACTACAATGGATGGTACCCTTTTCATTATGGAAGGTAGTCTATTGTCGAGATTTTTGTTACTACAATGGATCGTAGCCTTGTCGTTATGGAAGATAGTCTATTGTCGATATCTTTGTTACTTTAATGGATGGTAGCCTAGTCAATTTGGAAGGTAGTATGTGTACGAGATTTTAGTTACTCCAATGGATGGTAGCCTTGTCATTATGGAAGGTAGTTTGTTGTCGAGATTTTTGTTACTCCAACGGATGGTAGCATTGTCATTATAGAAGGTAATATATTGTCGAGATTTTTGTCACCATAATGGATGGTAGTCTTGTCATTATGGAAGGTAGTTTGTTGTCGAGATTTTTGTTACTACAAAGGATTGTAGCCTTCTCGTTGTGGAAGGTAGTCTGTTGTCGATATCTTTGTTACTCCAATGGATGGTAGCCTTGTCATTATGGAAGGTAGTCTGTTGTCGAGATTTTTTATACTCCAATGGATTGTAGCCTTGTCATTATGGAAGGTAGTCTGTTGTCGAGATTTTTATTACTCTTAGGGATGGTAGCCTTGTCATTATGGAACGTAGTCTGTTGTCAAGATTTTTGTTATTCCAATGGATGGTAGCCTTGTCATTATGGAAGGTAGTCTATTGTCGAGATTTTTGTTAATACAATGGATTGTAGCCTTGTCGTTATGGAAGGTAGTCTGTTGTCGATATCTTTGTAACTCCAATGGATGGTAGCCTAGTCATTATGGAAGGTAGTTTGTGTACGATATTTTTGTTATTCCAATGGATGGTAGATTTGTCATTATGAAAGGTAGTTTGTTGTCGTGATCTTTGTTACTCTAAGGGATGGTAACCTTGTCATTATAGAAGGTAGTATGTTGTCGATATCGTTGTTACTCCAATGGATGGTAGCCTTGTCATTATGGAAGGTAGTCTGTTGTCGAGATTTTTGTTACTCTAAGGGATGGTAGCCTTGTCATTATGGAACATAGTCTGTTGTCGAGATTTTTGTTATTCGAATAGATGGTAGCGTTGTCATTATAGAAGGTAGTATATTATCAAGATTTTTGTCACTACAATGCATGGTACCCTTTTCATTATGGAAGGTAGTCTGTTGTCGAGATTTTTGTTACTACAATGGATTGTAGCCTTGTCGTTATGGAAGATAGTCTGTTGCCGATATCTTTGTTACTCCAATGGATGGTAGCCTAGTCATTATGGAAGGTAGTTTGTGTACGAGATTTTAGTTACTCCAATGGATGGCAGCCTTGTCATTATGGAAGGTAGTCTGTTGTCGAGATTTTTGTTACTCCAATGGATGGCACCGTTATCATTATAGAAGATAATATATTTTCGAGATTTTTGTCACTATAATGGATGGTAGTCTTGTCATTATGGAAGGTAGTTTGTTGTCGAGATTTTTGTTACTACAATGGATTGTAGCCTTGTCGTTGTGGAAGGTAGTCTGTTGTCGATATCTTTGTTACTCCAATGAATGTTAGCCTAGTCATTATGGAAGGTAGTTTGTGTATGAGATTTTAGTTACTCCAATGGATGGTAGCCTTGTCATTATGGAAGGTAGTCTGTTGTCGAGATTTTTTATACTCCAATGGATTGTAGCCTTGTTGAAGGTAGTCTGTTGTCGAGATTTTTATTACTCATAGGGATGGTAGCCTTGTCATTATGGAACATAGTTTGTTGTCTAGATTTTTGTTATTCCAATGGATGGTAGCCTTTTCATTATGAAAGGTAGTCTATTGTCGAGATTTTTATTACTATAATAGATTGTAGCCTTGTCATTCTGGAAGGTAGTATGTTGTCGAGATTTTTGTTACTCCAATGGATGGTAGCCTTGTCAATATATAAGGTAGTATATTGTTGATATTTTTGTCACTACAATGGATGGTAGCCTTGTCATTATGGAACGTAGTCTAGTGTCGAGATTTTAGTTATTCCAATGGATGGTAGCGTTGTCATTATAGAAGGTAGTATATTATCGATATTTTTGTCACTACAATGGATAGTAGCCTTTTCATTATGGAAGGTAGTCTATTGTCGAGATTTTTGATACTACAATGGTATGTAGCCTTGTCGTTATGGAAGGTAGTTTGTTGTCGATATCTTGGTTACTCCAATGGATGGTAGCCTAGTCATTATGGAAGGTAGTTTGTGTACGAGACTTTAGTTACTCTAATGGATGGTAGCCTTGTCATTATGGAAGGTAGTCTGTTGTCGAGATTTTTGTTATTCTAGTGGATGGTAGCATTGTCATTATAGAAGGTAGTATATTATCGAGATTTTTGTCACTACAATGGATGGTACACTTGTCATTATGGAAGGTAGTTTTTGTCGATATTTTTGTTACTACAATGGATTGTAGCCTTGTCTTTATGGAAGATAGTCTGTTGTCGATATCTTTGTTACTCCAATGGATGGTAGCCTAGTCATTATGGAAGGTAGTTTGTGTACGAGATTTTGGTTACTCCAATGGATGGTAGCCTAGTCATTATGGAAGGGAGTCTGTTGTCCAGATTTTTGTTACTCCAATGGATGGTAGCCTTGTCATTATAGAAGGTAATATATTGTCGAGATTTTTGTCACTATAATGGATGGTAGTCTTGTCATTATGGAAGGTAGTTTGTTGTCGAGATTTTTGTTACTACAATGGATTGTAGCCTTCATTGTGGAAGGTAGTCTATTGTCGATATCTTTGTTACTCCAATGGATGGTAGCCTAGTCATTATGGAAGGTAGTTTGTGTACGAGATTTTAGTTACTCCAATGGATGGTAGCCTTGTCATTATAGAAGGTAGTCTGTTGTCGAGATTTTTATACTCTAAAGAATTGTAGCCTTGTCATTATGGAAGGTAGTCTGTTGTCGAGATTTTTGTTACTCTAAGGGATGGTAGCCTTGTCATTATGGAACGTAGTCTGTTGTCGATATTTTTGTTATTCTAATGGATGGTAGCCTTGTCATTATGAAAGGTAGTCTATCGTCGAGATTTTTGTCACTATAATAGATTGTAGCATTGTCATTATGGAAGGTAGTCAGTTGTCGAGATTTTTGTTACTCCAATGGATGGTAGCCTTGTCATTATAGAAGGTAGTATATTGTAGAGATTTTTGTCACTACAGTGAATGGTAGCCTTGTCATTATGGAAGGTAGTCTATTGTCGATATTTTTGTTACTACAATGGATTGTAGCCTTGTCGTTATGTAAGGTAGTCTGTTGTCGATATCTTTGTTACTCCAATGGATGGTAGCCTAGTCATTATTGAAGGTAGTTTCTGTATGATATTTTTGTTATTCCAATGGATGGTAGCATTGTCATTATAGAAGGTAGTATATTGTCGAGATTTTTGTCACTACAATGGATGGTAGCCTTGTCATTATGGAATGTAGTCTGTTGTCGAGATTTTTGTTACTACAATGGATTGTAGCCTTGTCGTTATGGAAGGTAGTATGTTATCGATATCTTTTTTACTCCAATGGATGGTAGCCTAGTCATTAAGGAAGATAGTTTTTGTACGATATTTTTGTTAGTCCAATGGATGGTAGCCTTGTCATTATGAAAGGTAGTTTGTTCTCGTGATTTTTGTTACTCTAAGGGATGGTAGCCTTGTCATTATGGAAGGTAGTATGTTGTCGATATCTTTGTTACTCCAATGTATGGTAGCCTTGTCATTATGGAAGGTAGTCTGTTGTCATGATTTTTGTTACTCTAAGGGATGGTAGCCTTGTCATTATGGAACGTAGTCTGTTGTCGAGATTTTTGTTATTCCAATGGATGGTAGCGTTGTCATTATAGAAGGTAGTATATTATCGATATTTTTGTCACTACAATGGATAATAGCCTTGTCATTATGGAAGGTAGTCTGTTGTCGAGATTTTTGATACTATAATGGTTTGTAGCCTTGTCGTTATGGAAGGTAGTTTGTTGTCGATATGTTTGTTACTCCAATGGATGGTAGCCTAGTCATTATGGAAGGTAGTGTGTGTACGAGAATTTACTTACTCTAATGGATGGTAGCCTTGTCATTATGGAAGGTAGTCTATTGTCGAGATTTTTTATACTCCAATGGATTGCAGCCTTGTAATTATGGAAGGTAGTCTCTTGTGGATATTTTGGTTACTCCAATGATGGTACCCTTGTCATTATTGAAGGTAGTCTATTGCCTAGATTTTTGTTACTCCATTGCATGGTAGCCTTGTTATTATGGAAGGTAGTGTGTTGTCGAGATTTTTGTTATTCCAATGGATGGTAGCCTTGTCATTATGGAAGGTAGTCTGTTGTTGTGATTTTTGTTACTCCAATGGATGGTAGCCTTGTCATTATGGAAGGTGGTCTGTTGTAGAGATATTTGTTACTCTAAGTGATGGTAGCCTTGTCATTAAGGAACGTAGTCTATTGTCGAGATTTTGGTTATTCCAATGGATGGTAGCGTTTTCATTATAGAAGGTAGTA
Source organism: Vicia faba (assembly GCA_948472305.1). NCBI lineage: Eukaryota > Viridiplantae > Streptophyta > Magnoliopsida > Fabales > Fabaceae > Vicia > Vicia faba. The sequence goes on from OX451741.1 coordinate 692,559,307, forward strand.
TATTATCGAGATATTTGTCACTACAATGGATGGTAGCCTTGTCATTATGGAAGGTAGTCTGTTGTCGAGATTTTTGTTACTACAATGGATTGTAGCCTTGTCGTTATGGAAGGTAGTCTGTTGTCGATATCTTTGTTACTAGAATTGATGGTAGCCTAGTCATTACGGAAGGTAGTTTGTGTACGATATTTTTGTTATTCCAATGGATGGTAGCCTTGTCATTATGAAAGGTAGTTTGTTGTCGTGATTTTTGTTACTCTAAGGGATGGTAGCCTTGTCATTATGGAACGTAGTCTGTTGTCGAGATTTTTGTTATTCCAATGGATGGTAGCATTGTCATTATAGAAGGTAGTATATTATCGAGATTTTTGGTACTCCAATGGATGGTAGCCTTGTCATTATGGAAGGTAGTCTGTTGTCGATATTTTTGTTACTACAATGGATTGTAGCCTTGTTGTTATGGAAGATAGTCCGTTTTCGAAATCTTTGTTACTCTAATGGATGGTAGCCTAGTCATTATGGAAGGTAGTTTGTGTACGAGATTTTAGTTACTCCAATTGATGGTAGCCTTGTCATTATTGAAGGTAGTCTGTTGTCCAGATTATTGTTACTCCAATGGATGGTAGCCTTGTCATTATAGAAGGTAATATATTGTCGAGATTTTTGTCACTATAATGGATGGTAGTCTTGTCATTATGGAAGGTAGTTTGTTGTCGAGATTTTTGTTACTACAATGGATTGTAGCCTTCATTGTGGAAGGTAGTCTATTGTCGATATCTTTGTTACTCCAATGGATGGTAGCCTAGTCATTATAGAAGGTAGTTTGTGTACGAGATTTTAGTTACTCCAATGGATGGTAGCCTTGTCATTATAGAAGGTAGTCTGTTGTCGAGATTTTTATACTCTAAAGAATTGTAGCCTTGTCATTATGGAAGGTAGTCTGTTGTCGAGATTTTTGTTACTCTAAGGGATGGTAGCCTTGTCATTATGGAACGTAGTCTGTTGTCGATATTTTTGTTATTCTAATGGATGGTAGACTTTCATTATGAAAGGTAGTCTATCGTCGAGATTTTTGTCACTATAATAGATTGTAGCATTGTCATTATGGAAGGTAGTCAGTTGTCGAGATTTTTGTTACTCCAATGGATGGTAGCCTTGTCATTATAGAAGGTAGTATATTGTAGAGATTTTTGTCACTACAGTGAATGGTAGCCTTGTCATTATGGAAGGTAGTCTATTGTCGATATTTTTGTTACTACAATGGATTGTAGCCTTGTCGTTATGGAAGGTAGTCTGTTGTCGATATCTTTGTTACTCCAATGGATGGTAGCCTAGTCATTATTGAAGGTAGTTTCTGTATGATATTTTTGTTATTCCAATGGATGGTAGCATTGTCATTATAGAAGGTAGTATATTGTCGAGATTTTTGTCACTACAATGGATGGTAGCCTTGTCATTATGGAATGTAGTCTGTTGTCGAGATTTTTGTTACTACAATGGATTGTAGACTTGTCGTTATGGAAGGTAGTCTGTTATCGATATCTTTTTTACTCTAATGGATGGTAGCCTAGTCATTAAGGAAGATAGTTTTTGTACGATATTTTTGTTATTCCAATGGATGGTAGCCTTGTCATTATGAAAGGTAGTTTGTTCTCGTGATTTTTGTTACTCTAAGGGATGGTAGCCTTGTCATTATGGAAGGTAGTATGTTGTCGATATCTTTGTTACTCCAATGTATGGTAGCCTTGTCATTATGGAAGGTAGTCTGTTGTCAAGATTTTTGTTACTCTAAGGGATGGTAGCCTTGTCATTATGGAACGTAGTCTGTTGTCGAGATTTTTGTTATTCCAATGGATGGTAGCGTTGTCATTATAGAAGGTAGTATATTATCGATATTAGCCTTGTCATTATAGAAGGTAGTCTGTTGTCGAGATTTTTGATACTATAATGGTTTGTAGCCTTATCGTTATGGAAGGTAGTTTGTTTTCGATATGTTTGTTACTCCAATGGATGGTAGCCTAGTCATTATGGAAGGTAGTGTGTGTACGAGAATTTACTTACTCTAATGGATGGTAGCCTTGTCATTATGGAAGGTAGTCTATTGTCGAGATTTTTTATACTCCAATGGATTGCAGCCTTGTAATTATGGAAGGTAGTCTCTTGTGGATATTTTGGTTACTCCAATGATGGTACCCTTGTCATTATTGAAGGTAGTCTATTGCCTAGATTTTTGTTACTCCATTGCATGGTAGCCTTGTTATTATGGAAGGTAGTGTGTTGTCGAGATTTTTGTTATTCCAATGGATGGTAGCCTTGTCATTATGGAAGGTAGTCTGTTGTTGTGATTTTTGTTACTCCAATGGATGGTAGCCTTGTCATTATGGAAGGTGGTCTGTTGTTGAGATATTTGTTACTCTAAGTGATGGTAGCCTTGTCATTAAGGAACGTAGTCTATTGTCGAGATTTTGGTTATTCCAATGGATGGTAGCGTTTTCATTATAGAAGGTAGTATATTATCGAGATATTTGTCACTACAATGGATGGTAGCCTTGTTGTTATGGAAGGTAGTCTGTTGTCGAGATTTTTGTTACTACAATGGATTGTAGCCTTGTCGTTATGGAAGGTAGTCTGTTGTCGATATCTTTGTTACTAGAATTGATGGTAGCCTAGTCATTACGGAAGGTAGTTTGTGTACGATATTTTTGTTATTCCAATGGATGGTAGCCTTGTCATTATGAAAGGTAGTTTGTTGTCGTGATTTTTGTTACTCTAAGGGATGGTAGCCTTGTCATTATGGAACGTAATATGTTGTTGATATCTTTGTTACTTCAATGGATGGTAGCCTTGTCATTATGGAAGGTAGTCTGTTGTCGAGATTTTTGTTACTCTAAGGGATGGTAGCCTTGTCATTATGGAACATAGTCTGTTGTCGAGATTTTTGTTATTCCAATGGATGGTAGCATTGTCATTATAGAAGGTAGTATATTATCGAGATTTTTGGTACTCCAATGGATGGTAGCCTTGTCATTATGGAAGGTAGTCTATTGTCGATATTTTTGTTACTACAATGGATTGTAGCCTTGTTGTTATGGAAGATAGTCCATTTTCGATATATTTGTTACTCTAATGGATGGTAGCCTAGTCATTATGGAAGGTAGTTTGTGTACGAGATTTTAGTTACTCCAATTGATGGTAGCCTTGTCATTATTGAAGGTAGTCTGTTGTCCAGATTTTTGTTACTCCAATGGATGGTAGACTTGTAATTATAGAAGGTAATATATTGTCGACATTTTTGTCACTATAATGGATGGTAGCCTTGTCATTATGGAAGGTAGTCTATTGTCGAGATTTTTGTTACTACAATGGATTGTAGCCTTGTCGTTGTGGAAGTTTGTCTGTTGTCGATCTCTTTGTTACTCCAATGGATGGTAGCCTAGTAATTATGGAAAGTAGTTTATGTACGAGATTTTAGTTACTGCGATGGATGGTAGCCTTGTATGGAAGGTAGTCTGTTGTCGATATTTTTTATACTCCAATGGATTCTAGCCTTGTTATTATGGCAGGTAGTCTGTTGTCGAGATTTTTGTTACTCTAAGGGATGGTAGCCTTTTCATTATGGAAAATAGTCTATTGTCGATATTTTTGTTATTCTAATAGATGGTATCCTTGTCATTCTGAAAGGTAGTCTATTGTCGATATTTTTGTCACTATAATAGATTGTAGTCTTGTCATTATGGAAGGTTGTATGTTGTCGAGATTTTTGTGACTCCATTCGATGGTAGCCTTGTCATTATTGAAGGTAGTATATTGTTAATATTTTTGTCACTACAATGGATGGTAGCCTTGTCATTATGGAAGGTAGTCTGTTGTCGAGATTTTTGTTACTACAATGGATTGTAGCCTTGTCGTTATGGAAGGTAGTCTGTTGTCGATATCTTTGTTACTCAAATTGATGGTAGCCTAGTCATTATGGAAGGTAGTATGTTGTCGAGTTTTTTGTTTCTCAAATGGATGGTAGCCTTGTCATTATGGAAGGTAGTCTATTGTCGATATCTTTGTTACTACAATGGATTGTAGCCTTGTCATTATGCAAAATAGTTTGTTTTTGATATCTTTGTTACTCCAATGGATGTTAGCCTAGTCATTATGGAAGGTAGTTTGTGTACGAGATTTTAGTTACTCCAATGGATGGTAGCCTTGTCATTATTGAAGGTAGTCTGTTGTCGAGATTTTTGTTACTCCAATGGATGGTAGCCTTGTCATTATAGAAGATAATATATTGTCGAGATTTTTGTCACTATAATGGATGGTAGCCTTGTAATTATGGAAGGTAGTCTGTTGTCGATATTTTTGTTACTACAATGGATTGTAGCCTTGTCATTGTGGAAGGCAGTCTGTTGTCGAGATTTTTTATACTCCAATGGATTCTAGCCTTGTCATTATGGAAGGTAGTCTGATGTCGAGATTTTTGTTACTCCAATGGATGGTAGCCTTGTCATTATTGAAGGTAGTATATTGTTAATATTTTTGTCACTACAATGGATGGTAGCCTTGTCATTATGGAAGGTAGTCTGTTGTGGAGATTTTTGTTACTACAATGATTTGTAGCCTTGTCGTTATGGAAGGTAGTCTATTGTCGATATCTTTGTTACTCTAATGGATGATAGCCTAGTCATTATGGAAGGTAGTCTGTTGTCGAGTTTTTTGTTACTCCAATGGATGGTAGCCATGTCATTATGGAAGGTAGTCTGTTGTCGAGATTTTTTATACTCCAATGGACTCTAGCCTTGTCATTATGGAAGGTAGTCTGTTGTCGAGATTTTTGTTACTCTAAGGGATGGTAGCCTTGTCATTATGGAACGTAGTCTGTTGTCGATATTTTTGTTATTCTAATGGATGGTAGCCTTGTCATTATGAAACGCAGTCTATTGTCGAGATTCTTGTCACTATAATAGATTTTAGCCTTGTCATTATGGAAGGTAGTATGTTGTCGAGATTTTTGTTACTCCAATGGATGGTAGCCTTGTCATTATTGAAGGTAGTATATTGTTAATATTTTTGTCACTACAATGGATGGTAGCCTTGTCATTATGGAAGGTAGTCTGTTGTGGAGATTTTTGTTACTACAATGATTTGTAGCCTTGTCGTTATGGAAGGTAGTCTATTATTGATATCTTTGTTACTCCAATGGATGATAGCCTAGTCATTATTGAAGGTAGTCTGTTGTCGAGTTTTTTGTTACTCCAATGGATGGTAGCCTTGTCATTATGGAAGGTAGTCTATTGTCGATATTTTTGTTACTACAATGGATTGTAGCCTCGTCGTTATGGAAGATAGTCTGTTTTCGATATCTTTGTTACTCTAATGGATGGTAACCTAGTCATTATGGAAGGTAGTTTGTGTACGAGATTTTAGTTACTCCAATGGATGGTAGCCTTGTCATTGTTGAAGGTAGTCTGTTGTCGAGATTTTTGTTACTCCAATGGATCGTATCCTTGTCATTATAGAAGGTAATATATTGTCGAGATTTTTGTGACTATAATGGATGGTAGCCTTGTAATTATGGAAGTTAGTCTGTTGTCGAGATTTTTGTTACTACAACGGATTGTAGCCTTGTCGTTGTGGAAGGTAGTCTGTTGTTGATATCTTTGTTACTCCAATGGATGGTAGCCTAGTAATTATGGAAGGTAGTTTGTGTACGAGATTTTAGTTACTCCAATGGATGGTAGCCTTGTCATTATGGAAGGCAGTCTGTTGTCGAGATTTTTTATACTCCAATGGATTGTAGCCTTGTCATTATGGAAGGTAGTCTATTGTCGAGATTTTTGTGACTCTAAGGGATGGTAGCCTTGTCATTATGGAACATAGTCTGTTGTTGATATTTTTGTTATTCTAATGGATGCTAGCCTTGTCATTATGAAAGGTAGTCTATTGTCGAGATTTTTGTCACTATAATAGATTGTAGCCTTGTCATTATGGAAGGTAGTATGTTGTCGAGATTTTTGTTACTCCAATGGATGGTAGCCTTGTCATTATTGAAGGTAGTATATTGTTAATATTTTTGTCTCTACAATGGATGGTAGCCTTGTCATTATGGAAGGTAGTCTGTTATCGAGATTTTTGTTACTACAATGATTTGTAGCCTTGTCGTTATGGAAGGTAGTCTGTTATCGATATATTTGTTACTCCAATGGATGGTAGGCTAGTCATTATGGAAGGTAGTCTGTTGTCGAGTTTTTTGTTACTCCAATGGATGGTAGCCTTGTCATTATGGAAGTTAGTCTGTTGTCGATATTTTTGTTACTACAATGGATTGTAGCCTTGTCGTTATGGAAGATAGTGTGTTTTCGATATCTTTGTTACTCCAATGAATGGTAGCCTAGTCATTATGGAAGGTAGTTTGTGTACGAGATTTTAGTTACTCCAATGGATGGTAGCCTTGTAATTATGGAAGGTAGTCTGTTGTCGAGATTTTTGTTACTACAATGGATTGTATCCTTATCATTGTGGAAGGTAGTCTCTTATCGATATCTTTGTTACTCCAATGGATGGTAGCCTAGTAATTATGGAAGCTAGTTTGTGTACGAGATATTATTTACTCCAATGGATGGTAGCCTTGTCATAATGGAAGGCAGTCTGTTGTCGGGATATTTTATACTCCAATGGATTCTAGCCTTGTCATTATGGAAGGTAGTTTGTTGTCGAGATTTTTGTTACTCTAAGGGATGGTAGCCTTGTCATTATGGAAAGTAGTCTGTTGTCAATATTTTTGTTATTCTAATGGATGGTAGCCTTGTCATTATGAAACGTAGTCTATTGTCGAGATTTTTGTCACTATAATAGATTTTAGCCTTGGCATTATGGAAGGTAGTATGTTGTCGAGATTTTTATTACTCCAATGGATGGTAGCCTTGTCATTATTGAAGGTAGTATATTGTTAATATTTTTGTCACTACAATGGATGGTAGCCTTGTCATTATGGAAGGTAGTCTGTTGTCGAGATTTTTGTTACTAGAATGATTTGTGGACTTGTCGTTATGGAAGGTAGTCTGTTTTCGATATCTTCGTTACTCCAATGGATGGTAGCCTAGTCATTATGGAAGGTAGTCTGTTGTCGAGTTTTTTGTTACTCCAATGGATGGTAGCCTTGTCATTTTGGAAGGTAGTCTATTGTCGATATTTTTGTTACTACAATGGATTGTAGCCTTGTCGTTATGTAAGATAGTCTGTTTTCGATATCTTTGTTACTGCAATGGATGGAAGCCTAGTCATTATGGAAGGTAGTTTGTGTACGAGATTTTAGTTACTTCAATGGATGGTAGCCTTGTCATTATTAAAGGTAGTCTGTTGTCGAGATTTTTGTTACTCCAATGGATTCTAGCTTTGTAATTATGGAATGTAGTCTGTTGTCGAGATTTTTGTTACTCTAAGGGATGGTAGCCTTGTCATTATGGAACATAGTCTAATGTTGATATTTTTGTTATTCTAATAGCTGGTAGCCTTGTCATTATGAAAGGTAGTCTATTGTCGAGATTTTTGTCACTATAATAGATTATAGCCTTGTCATTATGGAAGGTAGTATGTTGTCGAGATGTTTGTTACTCCAATGGATGGTAGCCTTGTCATTATTGAAGGTAGTATATTGTTAATATTTTTGTCACTACAATGGATGGTAGCCTTGTCATTATGGAAGGTAGTCTGTTGTCGAGATTTTTGTTAATACAATGATTTGTATCCTTGTCGTTATAGAAGGTAGTTCGTTATCGATATATTTGTTACTCCAATGGATGGTAGCCTACTCATTATGGAAGGTAGTCTGTTGTGGAGTTTTTTGTTACTCCAATGGATGGTAGCCTTGTCATTATGGAAGGTAGTCTGTTGTCGATATTTTTGTTACTACAATGGATTGTAGCCTTGTCGTTATGGAAGATAGTGTGTTTTCGATATCTTTGTTACTCCAATGGATGGTAGCCTAGTCATTATGGAAGGTAGTTTGTGTACGAGATTTTAGATACTCCAATGGATGGTAGCCTTGTCATTATTGAAGGTAGTCTATTGTCGAGATTTTTGTTACTCCAATGGATGGTAGCCTTGTCATTATAGAAGGTAATATATTGTCGAGATTTTTGTCACTATAATGGATGGTAGCCTTGTAATTATGGAAGGTAGTCTGTTGTCGAGATTTTTTTTACTACAATGGATTGTATCCTTGTCGTTGTGGAAGGTAGTCTATTGTCGATATCTTTGTTACTCCAATGGATGGTAGCCTAGTAATTATGGAAGCTAGTTTGTGTACGAGATATTATTTACTCCAATGGATGGTAGCCTTGTCATTATGGAAGGCAGTTTGTTGTCGGGATATTTTATACTCCAATGGATTCTAGCCTTGTCATTATGGAAGGTAGTTTGTTGTCGAGATTTTTGTTACTCTAAGGGATGGTAGCCTTGTCATTATGGAACGTAGTCTGTTGTCGATATTTTTGTTATTCTAATGGATGGTAGCCTTGTCATTATGAAACGTAGTCTATTGTCGAGATTTTTGTCACTATAATAGATTTTAGCCTTGACATTATGGAAGGTAGTATGTTGTCGAGATTTTTATTACTCCAATGGATGGTAGCCTTGTCATTATTGAAGGAAGTATATTGTTAATATTTTTTTCACTACAATGGATGGTAGCCTTGTCATTATGGAAGGTAGTCTGTTGTCGAGATTTTTGTTACTACAATGATTTGTAGCCTTGTCGTTATGGAAGGTAGTCTGTTGTCGATATCTTTGTTACTCCAATGGATGGTAGCCTAGTCATTATGGAAGGTAGTCTGTTGTCGAGTTTTTTGTTATTCCAATGGATGGTAGCCTTGTCATTTTGGAAGGTAGTCTATTGTCGATATTTTTGTTACTACAATGGATTGTAGCCTTGTCGTTATGGAAGATAGTCTGTTTTCGATATCTTTGTTACTGCAATGGATGGTAGCCTAGTCATTATGGAAGGTAGTTTGTGTACGAGATTTTAGTTACTCCAATGGATGGTAGCCTTGTCATTATTAAAGGTAGTCTGTTGTCGAGATTTTTGTTACTCCAATGGATGGTAGCCTTGTCATTATAGAAGGTAATATATTGTCGAGATTTTTGTCACTATAATGGATGGTAGCCTTGTAATTTTGGAAGGTAGTCTGTTGTCGAGATTTTTGTTACTACAATGGATTGTAGCCTTGTCGTTGTGGAAGGTAGTCTGTTGTTGATATCTTTGTTACTCCAATGGATGGTAGCCTAGTAATTATGGAAGGTAGTTTGTGTACGAGATTTTAGTTACTGCAATGGATGGTAGCCTTGTCATTATGGAAGGCAGTCTGTTGTCGAGATTTTTTATACTCCAATGCATTCTACCTTTGTAATTATGGAAGGTAGTCTATTGTCGAGATTTTTGTTACTCTAAGGGATGGTAGCCTTGTTATTATGGAACATAGTCTAATGTTGATATTTTTGTTATTCTAATAGGTGGTAGCCTTGTCATTATGAAAGGTAGTCTATTGTCGAGATTTTTGTCACTATAATAGATTGCAGCCTTGTCATTATGGAAGGTAGTATGTTGTCGAGATGTTTGTTACTCCAATGGATGGTAGCCTTGTCATTATTGAAGGTAGTATATTGTTAATATTTTTGTCACTACAATGGATGGTAGCCTTGTCATTATGGAAGGTAGTCTGTTATCGAGATTTTTGTTAATACAATGATTTGTAGCCTTGTCGTTATGGAAGGTAGTTCGTTATCGATATATTTGTTACTCCAATGGATGGTAGCCTACTCATTATGGAAGGTAGTTTGTTGTGGAGTTTTTTGTTACTCCAATGGATGGTAGCCTTGTCATTATGGAAGGTAGTCTGTGTACGAGATTTTAGTTACTCCAATGGATGATAGCCTTGTCATTATTGAAGGTAGTCTGTTGTCGAGATTTTTGTTACTCCATTGGATGGTAGCCTTGTCATTATAGAAGGTAATATATTGTCGAGATTTTTGTCACTATAATGGATGGTAGCCTTGTCATTATGGAAGGTAGTCTGTTGTCGAGATTTTTGTTACTACAATGGATTGTAGCCTTGTCGTTGTGGAAGGTAGTCTGTTGTCGATATCTTTGTTACTCCAATGGATGGTAGCCTAGTCATTATGGAAGGTAGTTTGTGTACGAGATTTTAGTTACTCCAATGGATGGTAGCCTTGTCATTATGGAAGGTAGTCTGTTGTTGAATTTTTTATACTCCAATGGATTCTAGCCTTGTCATTATGAAAGGTAGTCTGTTGTCGAGATTTTTGTTACTCTAAGGGATGGTAGCTTTGTCATTATAGAACGAAGTCTGTTGTCGATATTTTTTTTATTCTAATGGATGGTAGCCTTGTCGAGATTTTTGTCACTATAATAGATTGTAGCCTTGTCATTATGGAAGGTAGTCTGTTGTCGAGATTTTTGTTAATCCAATGGATGGTAGCCTTGTCATTATGGAAGGTAGTCTGTTGTTGAGATTTTTGTTACTACAATGGATTGTTGCCTTGTCATTATGGAAGGTAGTCTGTTGTCGATATCTTTGTTACTCCAATGGATGGTAGCCTAGTCATTATGGAAGGTAATCTGTTGTTGAGTTTTTTGTTACTCCAATGGATTGTAGCCTTGTCATTATGGAAGGTAGTCTGTTGTCGATATTTTTGTTACTACAATGGATTGCAGCCTTGTCGTTATGGAAGATAGTCTGTTTTCGATATCTTTGTTACTCTAATGGATGGTAGCCTAGTCAATATGGAAGGTAGTTTGTGTACGAGATTTTAGTTACTCCAATGGATGGTAGCCTTGTCAATAATGAAGGTAGTCTGTTGTCGATATTTTTGTTACTCCAATGGATGGTAGCCTTTTCATTATAGAAGGTAATATATGGTCGATATTTGTGTCACTGTAATGGATGGTAGCCTTGTCATTATGGAGGTAGTCTATAGTCGAGATTTTTCTTACTACAATGAATTGTAACCTTGTCGTTGTGGAAAGTAGTCTGATGTCGATATCTTTGTTACTCCAATGGATGGTAGTCTAGTAATTATGGAAGGTAGTTTGTGTACGAGATTTTAGTTACTCCAATGGATGGTAGCCTTGTCATTATGGAAGGTAGTCTGTTGTCGAGATTTTAGTTACTCCAATGGATGGTAGACTTGTCATTATTGAAGGTAATCTGTTGTCGAGATTTTTGTTACTCCAATGGATGTTAGCCTTGTCATTATAAAAGGTAATATATTGTCGAGATTTTTGTCACTATAATGGATGGTAGCCTTGTAATTATGGAAGGTAGTCTGTTGTCGAGATTTTTGTTACTACAATGGATTGTAGCCTTGTCGTTGTGGTAGGTAGTCTGTTGTCGATATCTTTGTTACTCCAATGGATGGTAGCCTAGTAATTATGGAAGGTAGTTTGTGTACGAGATTTTAGTTACTCCAATGGATGGTAGCCTTGTCATTATGGAAGGCAGTCTCTTTTCGAGATTTTTTATACTCCAATGGATTCTAGCCTTGTCATTATGGAAGGTAGTCTGTTGTCGAGATTTTTGTTACTCTAAGGGATGGTAGCCTTGTCATTATGGAACGTAGTTTGTTGTCGATATTTTTGTTATTCTAATGGATGGTAGCCTTGTCATTATGAAAGGTAGTCTATTGTCGAGATTTTTGTCACTATAATATATTGTAGCCTTGTAATTATGGAAGGTAATATGTTGTCGAGATTTTTATTACTCCAATGGATGGTAGCCTTGTCATTATTGAAGGTAGTATATTGTTAATATTTTTGTCACTTCAATGGATTGTAGGCTTTTCATTATGGAAGGTAGTCTGTTGTCGAGATTTTTGTTACTACAATGATTTGTAGCCTTGTCGTTATGGAAGGTAGTTTGTTGTCGATATCTTTGTTACTCCAATGGATGGTAGCCTAGTCATTATGGAAGGTAGTCTGTTGTCGAGTTTTTTGTTACTCCAATGGATGGTAGCCTTGTCATTATGGAAGGTAGTCTGTTATTTATATTTTTGTTACTACAATGGATTGTGGCCTTGTCATTATGGAAGATAGTCTATTTTCGATATCTTTGTTACTCCAATGGATGGTAGCCTAGTAATTATGGCAGGTAGTTTGTGTACGTGATTTTAGTTACTTCAATGGATGGTAGCCTTGTCATTATTTTAGATAGTCTGTTGTCGAGATTTTTGTTACTCCAGTGGATGGTATCTTGTCATTATAGAAGGTAATATATTGTCGAGATTTTTGTCACTATAATGGATGGTAGCCTTGTAATTATGGAAGGTAGTTTGTTGTCGAGATTTTTGTTACTACAATGGATTGTAGCCTTGTCGTTGAGGAAGGTAGTCTGTTGTCGATATCTTTGTTACTCCAATGGATGGTAGCCTAGTAATTATGGAAGGTAGTTTGTGTACGAGATTTTAGTTACTCCAATGGATGGTAGCCTTGTCATTATGGAAGGCAGCCCGTTGTCGAGATTTTTTATACTCCAATGGATTCTAGCCTTGTCATTATGGAAGGTAGTCTGTTGTCGATATTTTTGTTACTCTAAGGGATGGTAACCTTGTCATTATGGAACGTAGTTTGTTGTCAATATTTTTGTTATTCTAATGGATGGTAGCCTTGTCATTATGAAACATAGTCTATTGTCGAGATTTTTGTCTCTATAATAAATTATAGCCTTGTCATTATGGAACGTAGTATGTTATCGATATTTTTATTACTCCAATGGATGGTGCCTTGTCATTATTGAAGGTAGTATATTGTTAATATTTTTGTCACTACAATGGATGGTAGCCTTGTCATTATGGAAGGTTGTCTGTTGTCGAGATTTTTGTTACTACAATGATTTGTAGCCTCGTCGTTATAGAAGGTAGTCTGTTGTCAATATCTTTGTTATTCTAATGGATGGTAGCCTAGTCATTATGGAAGGTAGTTTGGTGTCGAGTTTTTTGTTACTCCAATGGATGGTAGCCTTGTCATTATGAAAGGTAGTCTGTTGTTGATATTTTTGTTACTACAATGGATTGTAACCTTGTCGTTATGGAAGATAGTCTGTTTTCGATATCTTTGTTACTCCAATGGGTGGTAGCCTAGTCATTATGGAAGGTAGTTTGTGTACGAGATTTTAGTTACTCCAATGGATGGTAGCCTTGTCATTATTGAAGGTAGTCTGTTGTCGAAATTTTTGTTACTCCAATGGATGGTAGCCTTGTCATTATAGAAGGTAATATATTGTCGAGATTTTTGTCACTATAATGGATGGTAGCCTTGTAATTATGGAAGGTAGTTTGTTGTCGAGATTTTTGTTACTACAATGGATTGTAGCCTTGTCGTTGTGGAAGGTAGTCTGTTATCGATATCTTTGTTACTCCAATGGATGGTAGCCTAGTAATTATGGAAGGTAGTTTGTGTACGAGATTTTAGTTACTCCAATGGATGGTAGCCTTGTCATTATGGAAAGCAGTCTGTTGTCGAGATTTTTTATACTCCAATGGATTCTAGCCTTGTCATTATGGAAGGTAGTCTGTTGTCGAGATTTTTATTACTCTAAGGGATGGTAACCTTGTGATTATGGAACGTAGTCTATTGTCGATATTTTTGTTATTCTAATGGATGGTAGCCTTGTCATTATGGAAGGTAGTATGTTGTCGAGATTTTTATTACTCCAATGGATGGTACCCTTTTCATTATTGAAGGTAGTATATTTTAAATATTTTTGTCACTACAATGGATGGTAGCCTTGTCATTATGGAAGGTTGTCTGTTGTCGAGATTTTTCTTACTACAATGATTTGTAGCCTTGTCGTTATGGAAGGTAGTCTGTTATCGATATATTTGGTACTCCAATGGATGGTAGCCTAGTCATTATGGAAGGTAGTCTGTTGTCGAGTTTTTTGTTACTCCAATGGATGGTAGCCTTATCATTATGGAAGGTAGTCTGTCATCTATATTTTTGTTACTACAATGGATTGTAGCCTTGTCATTATGGAAGATAGTCTATTTTCGATATCTTTGTTACTCCAATGGATGGTAGCCTAGTAATTATGGCAGGTAGTTTGTGTACGAGATTTTAGTTACTCCAATGGATGGTAGCCTTGTCATTATTTTAGATAGTCTGTTGTCGAGATTTTTGTTACTCCAGTGGATGGTATCTTGTCATTATAGAAGGTAATATATTGTCGAGATTTTTGTCACTATAATGGATGGTAGCCTTGTAATTATGGAAGGTAGTTTGTTGTCGAGATTTTTGTTACTACAATGGATTGTAGCCTTGTCGTTGTGGAAGGTAGTCTGTTGTCGATATCTTTGTTACTCCAATGGATGGTAGCCTAGTAATTATGGAAGGTAGTTTGTGTACGAGATTTTAGTTACTCCAATGGATGGTAGCCTTGTCATTATGGAAGGCAGTCCGTTGTCGAGATTTTTTATACTCCAATGGATTCTAGCCTTTTCATTATGGAAGGTAGTCTGTTGTCGATATTTTTGTTACTCGAAGGGATGGTAACCTTGTCATTATGGAACGTAGTGTGTTGTCAATATTTTTGTTATTCTAATGGATGGTAGCCTTGTCATTATGAAACGTAGTCTATTTTCGAGATTTTTGTCTCTATAATAAATTATAGCCTTGTCATTATGGAAGGTAGTATGTTATCGATATTTTTATTACTCCAATGGATGGTAGCCTTGTCATTATTGAAGGTAGTATATTGTTAATATTTTTGTCACTATAATGGATGGTAGCCTTGTCATTATGGAAGGTTGTCTGTTGTCGAGATTTTTGTTACTACAATGATTTGTAGCCTCGTCGTTATGGAAGGTAGTCTGTTGTCGATATCTTTGTTATTCTAATGGATGGTAGCCTAGTCATTATGGAAGGTAGTTTGGTGTCGAGTTTTTTGTTACTCCAATGGATGGTAGCCTTGTCATTATGAAAGGTAGTATGTTGTCGATATTTTTCTTACTACAATGGATTGTAACCTTGTCGTTATGGAAGATAGTCTGTTTTCGTAATCTTTGTTACTCCAATGGGTGGTAGCCTAGTCATTATGGAAGGTAGTTTGTGTACGAGACTTTAGTTACTCCAATGGATGGTAGCCTTGTAATTATGGAAGGTAGTTTGTTGTCGAGATTTTTGTTACTACAATGGATTGTAGCCTTGTCGTTGTGGAAGGTAGTCTGTTATCGATATCTTTGTTACTCCAATGGATGGTAGCCTAGTAATTATGGAAGGTAGTTTGTGTACGAGATTTTTGTTACTACAATGGATGGTAGCCTTGTCATTATGGAAAGCAGTCTGTTGTCGATATTTTTTATACTCCAACGGATTCTAGCCTTGTCATTATGGAAGGTAGTCTGTTGTCGAGATTTTTGTTACTCTAAGTGATGGTAACCTTGTGATTATGGAACGTAGTCTGTTGTCGATATTTTTGTTATTCTAATGGATGGTAGCCTTGTCATTATGAAAGGTAGTCTATTGTCGAGATTTTTGTCACTATAGTATATTGTAGCCTTGTCATTATGGAAGGTAGTATGTTGTCAAGATTTTTATTACTCCAATGGATGGTTGCCTTGTCATTATTGAAGGTAGTATATTTTAAATATTTTTGTCACTACAATGGATGGTAGCCTTGTCATTATGGAAGGTAGTCTGTTGTCGAGATTTTTGTTACTACAATGATTTGTAGCCTTGTCGTTATGGAAGGTAGTCTGTTATCGATATATTTGTTACTCCAATGGATGGTAGCCTAGTCATTATGGAAGGTAGTCTGTTGTCGAGTTTTTTGTTACTCCAATGGATGGTAGCCTTGTCATTATGGAAGGTAGTCTGTTATGGATATTTTTGTTACTACAATGGATTGTAGCCTTGTCGTTATGGAAGATAGTCTAATTTCAATATCTTTGTTACTCCAATGGATGGTAGCCTAGTCATTATGGAAGGTAGTTTGTGTACGAGATTTTAGTTACTCCAATGGATGGTAGCCTTGTCATTATTGAAGGTAGTCTATTGTCGAGATTTTTGTTACTCCAATGGATGGTAGCCTTATCATTATAGAAGGTAATATATTGTCGAGATTTTTGTCACTATAATGGATGGTAGCCTTGTCATTATGGAAGGTAGTCTGTTGTCGAGATTTTTGTTATTACAATCGATTGTAGCCTTGTCATTGTGGAAGGTAGTCTGTCGTCGATATCTTTGTCACTCCAATGGATGGTAGCCTAGTCATTATGGAAGGTAGTTTGTGTACGAGATTTTAGTTACTCCAATGGATGGTATCCTTGTCATTATGGAAGGTAGTCTGTTGTCGAGATTTTTTATACTCCAATGGATTCTTGCCTTGTCATTATGGAAGGTAGTCTGTTGTCGAGATTTTTGTTACTCTAAGGGATGGCAGCCTTGTCATTATGGAACGTAGTCTGTTGTCGATATTTTTGTTATTCTAATGGATGGTAGCCTTGTCATTATGAAAGGTAGACTATTGTCGAGATTTTTGTCACTATAATAAATTGTAGCCTTGTCATTATGGAAGGTAGTCTATTGTCGAGATTTTTGTTAATCCAATGGATGGTAGCCTTGTTATTATAAAAGGTAGTATATTGTTGAGATTTTTGTCACTACAATGAATGGTAGCCTTGTCATTATGGAAGGTATTCTTTTGTCGAGATTTTTGTTACTACAATGGATTGTAGCCTTGTCATTATGGAAGGTAGTCTGTTGTCGATATCTTTGTTACTCTAATGGATGGTAGCCTAGTCATTATGGAAGGTAGTATGTTGTCGAGTTTTTTGTTACTTCAATGGATGGTAGCCTTGTCATTATGGAAGGTAGTCTGTTGTCGATATTTGTGTTACTAAAATGGATTGTAGCCTTGTCGTTATGGAAGATAGTCTGTTTTCGATATCTTATTTACTCCAATGGATGGTAGCCTAGTCAATATGGAAGGTAGTTTGTGTATTTTAGTTACTCCAATGGATGGTAGCCTTGTCATTATTGAAGGTAGTCTATTGTCGAGATTTTTGTTACTCCAATGGATGGCAGCCTTGTCATTATAGAAGGTAATATATTGTCGATATTTTTGTCATTATAATGGATGGTAGCCTTGTAATTATGGAAGGTAGTTTGTTGTCGAGATTTTTGTTACTACAATGGATTGTAGCCTTGTCGTTGTGGAAGGTAGTTTGTTGTCGATATCTTTGTAACTCCAATGGATGGGAGCCTAGTAATTATGGAAGGTAGTTTGTGTATGAGATTTTAGTTACTCCAATGGATGATAGCCTTGTCATTATGGAAGGTAGTCTGTTGTCGAGATTTTTTATACTCCAATGGATTCTAGCCTTGTCATTATGGAAGGTAGTCTGTTGTCGATATTTTTGGTACTCTAAGGGATGGTAACCTTGTCATTATGTAACGTAGTCTGTTGTAGATATTTTTGTTATTCTAATGGATGGTAGCCTTGTCATTATGAAAGGTAGTCTATTGTCGAGATTTTTTTCACTATAATAGATTGTAGCCTTGTCATTATGGAAGGTAGTCCGTTGTCGAGATTTTTGTTACTACAATGGATTGTATCCATGTCGTTATGGAAGGTAGTCTATTGTCGAGATCTTTGTTACTCCAATGGATAGTAGCCTAGTCATTATGGAAGGTAGTCTGTTGTCGAGTATTTTGTTAGTCCAATGGATGGTAGACTTGTCATTATGGAAGGTAGTCTATTGTCGATATTTTTGTTACTACAATGGTTTGTGGCCTTGTTGTTATGAAAGATAGTCTATTTTCGATATCTTTGTTACTCCAATGGATGGTAGCCTAGTTATTATGGAAGGTAGTTAGTTTACGAGATTTTAGTTACTCCAATGGATGGTAGCCTTGTAATTATTGAAGGTAGTCTGTTGTCGATATTTTTGTTACTCCAATGGATGGTAGCCTTGTCATTATAGAAGGTAATATATTGTCGAGATTTTTGTCACTATAATGGATGGTAGCCTTGTAATTATGGAAGGTAGTCTGTTGTCGAGATTTTTGTTACTACAATGGATTGTAGCCTTGTCATTGTGGAAGGTAGTCTGTTGTCGATATCTTTGTTACTCCAATGGATGGTAGCCTAGTAATTATGGAAGGTAGTTTGTGTTCGAGATTTTAGTTACTCCAACGGATGGTAGCCTTGTCATTATGGAAGGTAGTCTGTTGTAGAGATTTTTGTTACTCTAAGGGATGATAGCCTTGTCATTATGGAACGTAGTCTGTTGTAGATATTTTTGTTATTCTAATGGATGGTAGCCTTGTCATTATGAAAGGTAGTCTATTGTCGAGATTTTTGTTACTATAATAGATTGTAGCCTTGTCATTATGGAATTTAGTCTGTTGTCGAGATTTTTGTTAATTCAATGGATGGTAGCCTTGTCATTATAGAAGGTAGTATATTGTTGAGCTTTTTGTCACTACAATGAATGGTAGCCTTGTCATTATGGAAGGTATTCTGTTGTCGATATCTTTGTTACTCCAATGGATGGTAGCCTAGTCATTATGGAAGGTAGTCTTCTGTCGAGTTTTTTGTTACTCCAATGGATGGTATCCTTGTCATTATGGAAGGTAGTCTGTTGTCGATATTTTTGTTACTACAATAGATTGTAGCGTTGTCGTTATGGAAGATAGTTTGTTTTCGATATCTTTGTTACTCTAATGGATGGTAGCCTATCATTATGGAAGGTAGTTTTTGTACGATATTTTAGTTACTCCAATGGATGGTAGCCTTGTCATTATTGAAGGTGGTCTGTTGTCGATATTTTTGTTACTCCAATGAATGGTAGCCTTGTCACTATAGAAGGTAATATATTGTCGAGATTTTTGTCACTATAATGGATTGTAGCCTTGTCATTATGGAAGGTAGTTCATTGTCGAGAATTTTGTTACTACAATGGATTATAGCCTTGTCGTTGTGGAAGGTAGTCTGTTGTCAATATCTTTGTTACTCCAATGGATGGTAGCCTAGTCATTATGGAAGGTAGTTTGTGTACGAGATTTTAGTTACTCCAATGGATGGTAGCCTTTTCATTATGGAAGGTAGTCTGTTGTCGAGATTTTTGTTACTCTAATGGATGGTAGCCTTGTCATTATAGAACGTAGTCTGTTGTCGATATTTTTGTTATTCTAATGGATGGTAGCCTTGTCATTATGAAAGGTAGTCTATTGTCTAGATTTTTGTCACTATAATAGATTGCAGCCTTGTCATTATGGAAGGTAGTCTGTTTTCGAGATTTGTGTTATTCCAATGGATGGTAGCCTTGTCATTATGGAAGGTAGTCTGTTGTCGTGATTTTTGTTACTCCAATGGATGGTAGCCTTGTCATTATGGAAGGTAGTATGTTGTCGACATCTTTGTTACTCTAATGGATGGTAGCCTTGTCATTAAAGAAGGTGGTCTGTTGTCGAGATATTTGTTACTCTAAGGGATGGTAGCCTTGTCATTATGGAACATAGTCTGTTATCGAGATTTTTGTTATTCCAATGGATGGTAGCATTGTCATTATAGAAGGTAGTATATTATCGATATTTTTGTCACTACAATGGATGGTAGCCTTGTCATTATGTAAGGTAGTCTGTTGTCGAGATTTTTGTTACTACAATGGATTGTAGCCTTGTCGTTATGAAAGGTAGTCTGTTGTCGATATCTTTGTTACTCCAATGGATTATAGCCTAGTCATTATGGAAGGTAGTTTGTGTACGATATTTTTGTTATTCCAATGGATGGTAGCCTTGTCATTATGAAAGGTAGTTTGTTCTCGTGATTTTTGTTACTCTAAGGGATGGTAGCCTTGTCATTATGGAAGGTAGTATGTTTTCGATATCTTTGTTACTCCAATGTATGGTAGCCTTGTCATTATGGAAGGTAGTCTATTGTCGAGATTTTTGTTACTCTAAGGGATGGTAGCCTTGTCATTATGGAACGTAGTCTGTTGTCGAGATTTTTGTTATTCCAATTAATGGTAGCTTTGTCATTACAGAAGGTAGTATATTATCGAGATTTTTGTAACTACAATGAATGGTAGCCTTGTCATTATGGAAAGTAGTTTGTTGTCGATATCTTTGTTACTCCAATGGATGGTAGCCTAGTCATTATGGAAGGTAGTTTGTGTACGAGATTTTAGTTACTCTAATGGATGGTAGCTTTGTCATTATGGAAGGTAATTTGTTGTCGATATTTTTTATACTCCAATGGATTATAGCCTTGTAATTATGGAAGGTAGTCTCTTGTGGTTATTTTTGGTTACTCCAATGATGGTACCCTTGTCATTATGGAAGGTAGTCTATTGCCTAGATTTTTGTTACTCCATTGCATGGTAGCCTTGTCATTATGGAAGGTAGTCTGCTGTTGTGATTTTTGTTACTCCAATGGATGGTAGCCTTGTCATTAGGGAAGATAGTATGTTGTCGATATCTTTGTTACTGCAATCGATGGTAGCCTTGTCATTATGGAAGGTGATCTGTTGTTGAGATATTTTTTACTCTAAGGGATGGTAGCCTTATCATTATGGAACATAGTCTATTGTCGATATTTTTGTTATTCCAATGGATGGTAGCATTTTCATTATAGAAGGTAGTATATTATCGAGATTTTTATCACTACAATAGATGGTAGCCTTGTCATTATGGAAGGTAGTATGTTGTTGAGATTTTTGTAACTACAATAGATTGTAGCCTTGTCGTTATGGAAGATAGTCTGTTGTCCATATCTTTGTTACTCCAATGGATGGTTGCCTAGTCATTATGGAAGGTAGTTTGTGTACATTATTTTAGTTACTCCAATGGCTGGTAGCCTTGTCATTATGGAAGGTAGTCTGTTGTCGAGATTTTTATTACTCCAATGGATGGAAGCCTTGTCATTATAGAAGGTAATATATTACTGAGATTTTTGTCACTATAATGGATGGTAGCCTTGTCATTATGGAAGGTAGTTTATTATCGAGATTTTAGTTACTCCAATGGATGGTAGCCTTGTCATTATGGAAGGTAGTCTTTTGTCGAGATTTTTATACTCCAATGGATTGTAGCCTTGTCATTATGGAAGGTAGTCTGTTGTTGAGATTTTTGTTACTCTAAGGGATGGTAGCCTTTTCAATATGGAACGTAGTCTGTTGTCGAGATTTTTGTTATTCCAATGGATGGTAGCCTTGTCATCATGAAAGGTAGTCTATTGTCGATATTTTTATTACTATAATAGATTGTTGCCTTATCATTATGGAAGGTAGTCTGTTGACGAGATTTTTGTTACATTAATGGATGGTAGGCTTGTCATTATAGAAGGTAGTATATTGTTGATATTTTTGTCACTACAATGGATGGTAGCCTTGTCATTATGGAAGGTAGTCTATTGTCGAGATTTTTGTTACTACAATGGATTGTAGCCTTGTCTTTATGGAAGGTAGTCTGTTGTCGATATCTTTGTTACTCCAATGGATGGTAGCCTAGTCATTATGGAAGGTAGTCTATTGTTGAGTTTTTTGATACTCTAATAGATTGTAGCCTTGTCATTATGGAAGGTAGTCTGTTGTCGAGATTTTTGTTACTCTAAGGGATGGTAGCCTTGTCATTATGGAACGTAGTCTATTGTCGATATTTTTGTTATTCTAATGGATGGTAGACTTGTAATTATGAAAGGTAGTCTATTGTCGAGATTTTTGTCACTATAATAGATTGTAGCCTTGTCATTATGGAAGGTAGTCTGTTGTCGAGATTTTTGTTACTCCAATGGATGGTAGCCTTGTCATTATAGAAGGTAATATATTGCCAAGATTTTTGTCACTATAATGGATGGTAGCCTTGTCATTATGGAAGGTAGTTTGTTATCGAGATTTTAGTTACTCCAATGGATGGTAGCCTTGTCATTATGGAAGGTAGTCTGTTGTCGAGATTTTTTATACTCCAATGGATTGTAGCCTTGTCATTATGGAAGGTAGTCTGTTGTTGAGATTTTTGTTACTCTAAGGGATGGTAGCCTTTTCAATATGGACCGTAGTCTGTTGTCGAGATTTTTGTTATTCCAATGGATGGTAGCCTTATCATTATAAAAGGTAGTCTATTGTGGATATTTTTGTTACTATAATAGATTGTAGCCTTGTCATTATGGAAGGTAGTCTGTTGTCGAGATTTTTGTTACTCCAATGGATGGTAGCCTTGTCATTATAGAAGGTAGTATATTGTTGGTATTTTTGTAACTACAATGGATGGTAGCCTTGTCATTTTGGAAGGTAGTCTATTGTCGAGATTTTTGTTACTAAAATGGATTGTAGCCTTGTCGTTATGGAAGGTAGTCTGTTGTCGATATCTTTGTTACTCCAATGGATGGTAGCCTAGTCATTATGGAAGGTAGTCTGTTGTTGAGTTTTTTGATACTCTAATGGATTGTAGCCTTGTCATTATGGAAGGTAGTCTGTGTTCGATATTTTTGTTACTCTAAGGGATGGTAGCCTTGTCATTATGGAACGTAGTCTGTTGTCAATATTTTTGTTATTCTAATGGATGGTAGACTTGTCAAAATGAAAGGTAGTCTATTGTCGACATTTTTGTCACTATAATAGATTATAGCCTTGTCATTATGGAAGGTAGTCTGTTGTCGAGATTTTTGTTACTCCAATGGATGGTAGCCTTGTCATTATAGAAGGTAGTATATTGGTGAGATTTTTGTCACTACAATGAATGGTAGCCTTGTCATTATGGAAGGTAGTCTGTTGTCGAGGTTTTTGTTACTACAATGTATTGTAGACTTGTCATTATAGAAGGTAGTCTGTTGTCGATATCATTGTTACTCCAATGGATGGTAGCCTTGTCATTATAGAAGGTAGTCTATTGTCGAGATTTTTGTTACTCTAAGGGATGGTAGCCTTGTCATTATGGAACATAGTCTGTTGTCGAGATTTTTGTTATTCAAATTAATGGTAGCGTTGCCATTATAGAAGGTAGTATATTATCGAGATTTTTGTAACTACAATGAATGGTAGCCCTATCATTATAGAAAGTAATTTTTTGTCGAGATATTTTATTACTCCAATGGATTATAGCCTTGTGTTTATGGAAGGTAGTTTGTTTTTGATATCTTTCTTAATCCAATGGATGGTATCCTAGTCATTATGGAAGGTAGTTTGTGTACGAGATTTTAGTTACTCTAATGGATGGTAGCTTTGTCATTATGGAAGGTAGTCTGTTGTCGAGATTTTTTATACTCCAATGGATTATAGCCTTGTAATTATGGAAGGTAGTCTCTTGTGGTTATTTTGGTTACTCCAATGATGGTACCCTTGTCATTATGGAAGGTAGTCTATTGCCTAGATTTTTGTTACTCCATTGCATGGTAGCCTTGTCATTATGGAAGGTAGTGTGTTATCGATATTTTTGTTATTCCAATAGATGGTAACCTTGTCATTATGGAAGGTAGTCTGTTGTTGTGATTTTTGTTACTCCAATGGATGGTAGCCATGTCATTATGGAAGGTAGTCTATTGTCGAGATTTTTGTTACTACAATGGATTTTAGCCTTGTCTTTATGGAATGTAGTCTGTTGTCGATAACTTTGTTACTCCAATGGATGGTAGCCTAGTCATTATGGATGGTAGTCTATTGTCGAGTTTTTTGATACTCTAATGGATTGTAGCCTTGTCATTATGGAAGGTAGTCTGTTGTCGAGATTTTTGTTACTTTAAGGGATGGTAGCCTTGTCATTATAGAAGGTAGTCTGTTGTCGAGATTTTTGTTACTTTAAGGGATGGTAGCCTTGTCATTATGGAACGTAGTCTGTTGTCGATATTTTTGTTATTCTAATGGATGATAGACTTGTCATTATGAAAGGTAGTCTATTGTCGAGATTTTTGTCACTATAATAGATTGTAGCCTTGTCATTATGGAAGGTAGTCTGTTGTCGAGATTTTTGTTACTCCAATGGATGGTAGCCTTGTCATTATAGAAGGTAACATATTGCCAAGATTTTAGTCACTATAATGGATGGTAGCCTTGTCATTATGGAAGGTAATTTGTTATCGAGATTTTAGTTACTCCAATGGATGGTAGCCTTGTCATTATGGAAGGTAGTCTGTTGTTGAGATTTTTTATACTCCAATGGATTGTTGCCTTGTCATTATGGAAGGTAGTCTGTTGTTGAGATTTTTATTACTCTAAGGGATGGTAGCCTTTTCAATATGGAGCTTAGTCTGTTGTCGAGGTTTTTGTTATTCCAATCGATGGTAGCCTTGTCATTATAAAAGGTAGTCTATTATGGATATTTTTGTTACTATAATAGATTGTAGCCTTGTCATTATGGAAGGTAGTCTGTTGTCGAGATTTTTGTTACTCCAATGGATGGTAGCCTTGTCATTATAGAAGGTAGTATATTGTTGGTATTTTTGTAACTACAATGGATGATAGCCTTGTCATTTTGGAAGGTAGTCTATTGTCGAGATTTTTGTTACTAAAATGGATTGTAGCCTTATCGTTATGGAAGGTAGTCTATTGTCGATATCTTTGTTACTCCAATGGATGGTGGCCTAGTCATTATGGAAGGTAGTCTGTTGTTAAGTTTTTTGATACTCTAATGGATTGTAGCCTTGTCATTATGGAAGGTAGTCTGTTGTCGAGATTTTTGTTACTCTAAGGGATGGTAGCCTTGTCATTATGGAACGTAGTCTGTTGTCGATATTTTTGTTATTCTAATGGATGGTAGAGTTGTAATTATGAAAGGTAGTCTATTGTCGAGATTTTTGTTACTAAAATGAATCGTAGCCTTGTCATTATGGAAGGTAGTTTGTTATCGAGATTTTAGTTACTCCAATGGATGGTATCCTTGTCATTATGGAAGGTAGTCTGTTGTCGAGATTTTTTATACTCCAATGGATTGTAGCCTTGTCATTATGGAAGGTAGTCTGTTGTTGAGATTTTTGTTACTCTAAGGGATGGTAGCCTTTTCAATATGGAGAGTAGTCTGTTGTCGAGATTTTTGTTATTCCAATGGATGGTAGCCTTATCATTATAAAACGTAGTCTATTGTGGATATTTTTGTTACTATAATTTATTGTAGCCTTGTCATTATGGAAGGTAGTCTGTTGTCGAGATTTTTGTTACTCCCATGGATGGTAGCCTTGTCATTATAGAAGGTAGTATATTGTTGGTATTTTTGTAACTACAATGGATGGTAGCCTTGTCATTTTGGAAGGTAGTCTATTGTCGAGATTTTTGTTACTAAAATGGATTGTAGCCTTGTCGTTATGGAAGGTAGTCTGTTGTCGATATCTTTGTTACTCCAATGGATGGTAGCCTAGTCATTATGGAAGGTAGTCTGTTGTTGAGTTTTTTGATACTCTAATGGATTGTAGCCTTGTCATTATGGAAGGTAGTCTGTGTTCGATATTTTTGTTACTCTAAGGGATGGTAGCCTTGTCATTATGGAACATAGTCTGTTGTCAATATTTTTGTTATTCTAATGGATGGTAGACTTGTCAAAATGAAAGGTAGTCTATTGTCGAGATTTTTGTCACTATAATAGATTATAGCCTTGTCATTATGGAAGGTAGTCTGTTGTCGAGATTTTTGTTACTCCAATGGATGGTAGGCTTGTCATTATAGAAGGTAGTATATTGGTGAGATTTTTGTCACTACAATGAATGGTAGCCTTGTCATTATGGAAGGTAGTCTGTTGTCGAGATTTTTGTTACTACAATGTATTGTAGACTTGTCATTATGGAAGGTAGTCTGTTGTCGATATCATTGTTACTCCAATGGATGGTAGCCTTGTCATTATAGAAGGTAGTATATTGTCGGGATTTTTATCACTACAACGGATGGTAGCCTTATCATTATGGAAGGTAGTCTGTTGTCGAGATGTTTGTTACTATAATGGATTGTAGCCTTGTCGTTATGTAAGGTAGTCTGTTGTTGATATCTTTGTTACTCTAATGGATGGTAGCCTAGTCATTATGGAAGGTAGTTTGTGTACGATATTTTTGTTATTCCAATGGATGGTTACCTTGTCATTATGAAAGGTAGTCTGTTCTCGTAATTTTTGTTACTCTAAGGGATGGTAGCTTTGTCATAATGGAAGGTAGTATGTTGTCGATATCTTTGTTACTCCAATGTATGGTAGCCTTGTCATTATAGAAGGTAGTCTGTTGTCGAGATTTTTGTTACTCTAAGGGATGGTAGCCTTGTCATTATGGAACATAGTCTGTTGTCGAGATTTTTGTTATTCAAATTAATGGTAGCGTTACCATTATAGACGGTAGTATATTATCGAGATTTTTGTAACTACAATGAATGGTAGCCCTGTCATTATAGAAAGTAATTTGTTGTCGAGATATTTTATTACTCCAATGGATTATATCCTTGTGTTTATGGAAGGTAGTTTGTTTTTGATATCTTTCTTAATCCAATGGATGGTATCCTAGTCATTATGGAAGGTAGTTTTTGTACGAGATTTTAGTTACTCTAATGGATGGTAGCTTTGTCATTTTGGAAGGTAGTCTGTTGTCGAGATTTTTTATACTCCAATGGATTATAGCCTTGTAATTATGGAAGGTAGTCTCTTGTGGTTATTTTGGTTACTCCAATGATGGTACCCTTGTCATTATGGAAGGTAGTCTATTGCCTAGATTTTTGTTACTCCATTGCATGGTAGCCTTGTCATTATGGAAGGTAGTGTGTTATCGATATTTTTGTTATTCCAATAGATGGTAACCTTGTCATTATGGAAGGTAGTCTGTTGTTGTGATTTTTGTTACTCCAATGGATGATAGACTTGTCATTATGAAAGGTAGTCTATTGTCGAGATTTTTGTCACTATAATAGATTGTAGCCTTGTCATTATGGAAGGTAGTCTGTTGTCGAGATTTTTGTTACTCCAATGGATGGTAGCCTTGTCATTATAGAAGGTAATATATTGCCAAGATTTTAGTCACTATAATGGATGGTAGCCTTGTCATTATGGAAGGTAATTTGTTATCGAGATTTTAGTTACTCCAATGGATGGTAGCCTTGTCATTATGGAAGGTAGTCTGTTGTCGAGATTTTTTATACTCCAATGGATTGTTGCCTTGTCATTATGGAAGGTAGTTTGTTGTTGAGATTTTTGTTACTCTAAGGGATGGTAGCGTTTTCAATATGGAGCTTAGTCTGTTGTCGAGGTTTTTGTTATTCCAATGGATGGTAGCCTTGTCATTATAAAAGGTAGTGTATTGTGGATATTTTTGTTACTATAATAGATTGTAGCCTTGTCATTATGGAAGGTAGTCTGTTGTCGAGATTTTTGTTACTCCAATGGATGGTAGCCTTGTCATTATAGAAGGTAGTATATTGTTGGTATTTTTGTAACTACAATGGATGATAGCCTTGTCATTTTGGAAGGTAGTCTATTGTCGAGATTTTTGTTACTAAAAAGGATTGTAGCCTTATCGTTATGGAAGGTAGTTTGTTGTCGATATCTTTGTTACTCCAATGGATGGTAGCCTAGTCATTATGGAAGGTAGTCTGT
The DNA here is from genome assembly GCA_948472305.1 of Vicia faba. Classification (NCBI taxonomy): domain Eukaryota; kingdom Viridiplantae; phylum Streptophyta; class Magnoliopsida; order Fabales; family Fabaceae; genus Vicia; species Vicia faba. The sequence goes on from OX451741.1 coordinate 692,586,857, forward strand.
TGTTGAGTTTTTTGATACTCTAATGGATTGTAGCCTTGTCATTATAGAAGGTAGTCTGTTGTCGAGATTTTTGTTACTCTAAGGGATGGTAGCCTTGTCATTATGGAACGTAGTCTATTGTCGATATTTTTGTTATTCTAATGGATGGTAGACTTGTCCTTATGAAAGGTAGTCTATTGTCGAGATTTTTGTCACTATAATAGATTGTAGCCTTGTCATTATGGAAGGTAGTCTGTTGTCGAGATTTTTGTTACTCCAATGGATGGTAGCCTTGTCATTATAGAAGGTAGTATATTGGTGAGATTTTTGTCACTACAATGAATCGTAGCCTTGTCATTATGGAAGGTAGTCTGTTGTCGAGATTTTTGTTACTACAATGTATTGTAGCCTTGTCATTATGGAAGGTAGTCTGTTGTCGATATCATTGTTACTCCAATGGATTGTAGCCTTGTCATTATAGAAGGTAGTATATTGTCGAGATTTTTATCACTACAACGGATGGTAGCCTTATCATTGTGGAAGGTAGTCTGTTGTCAAGATGTTTGTTACTATAATGGATTGTAGCCTTGTCGTTATGGAAGGTAGTCTGTTGTTGATATCTTTGTTACTCTAATGGATGGTAGCCTAGTCATTATGGAAGGTAGTTTGTGTATGATATTTTTGTTATTCCAATGGATGGTTGCCTTGTCATTATGAAAGGTAGTATGTTATCGTAATTTTTGTTACTCTAAGGGATGGTAGCCTTGTCATAATGGAAGGTAGTATGTTGTCGATATCTTTGTTACTCCAATGGATGGTAGCCTTGTTATTATGGAAGGTAGTCTGTTCTCGAGAATTTTGTTACTCTAAGGGATGGTAGCCTTGTCATTATGGAACGTTGTCTGTTGTCAAGATTTTTGATATTCTAATGGATGGTAGCCTTGTCATTATGAAAGGTAGTCTATTGTCGAGATTTTTGTCACTATAATAGATTGTATCCTTGTCATTATGGAAGGTAGTTTTTTGTCGAGATTTTTGTTACTCCAATGGATGCTAGCCTTGTCCTTATAGAAGGTAGTATATTGTTGAGATTTTTGTCACTACAACGAATGGTAGCCTTGTCATTATGGAAGGTAGTATGTTGTCGAGATTTTTGTTACTAAAATGGATTGTAGCCTTGTTGTTATGGAAGGTAGTCTGTTGTCGATATTTTTGTTATTCTAATGGATGGTAGACTTGTCATTATGAAAGGTACTCTATTGTCGAGATTTTTATAACTATAATAGATTGTAGCCTTGTCATTATGGAAGGTAGTCTGTTGTCGAGATTTTTGTTACTCCAATGGATGGTAGCCTTGTCATTATAGAAGGTAGTATATTGGTGAGATTGTTGTCACTCCAATGAATGATAGCCTTGTCATTATGGAAGGTAGTCTGTTGTCGAGATTTTCGTTACTACAATGAATTGTAGCCTTGTCATTATGGAAGGTAGTCTGTTGTCGATATCATTGTTACTCCGATGGATGGTAGCCTTGTCATTATAGAAGGTAGTATATTGTCGAGATTTTTATCACTACAACGGATGGTAGCCTTATCATTGTGGAAGGTAGTCTATTGTCGAGATGTTTGTTACTATAATGGATTGTAGCCTTGTCGTTATGGAATGTAGTTTGTTGTTGATATCTTTGTTACTCTAATGGATGGTAGCCTAGTCATTATGGAAGGTAGTTTGTGTACGATATTTTTGTTATTCCAATGGATGGTTGCCTTGTCATTATAAAAGGTAGTCTGTTGTCGTAATTTTTGTTACTCTAAGGGATGGTAGCCTTGTCATAATGGAAGGTAGTATATTGTCGATATCTTTGTTACTCCAATGGATGGTAGCCTTGTTATTATGGAAGGTAGTCTGTTATCGATAATTTTGTTACTCTAAGGGATGGTAGCCTTGTCATTATGGAACGTTGTCTGTTGTCGAGATTTTTGTTATTCTAATGGATGGTAGCCTTGTCATTATGAAAGGTAGTCTATTGTCGACATTTTTGTCACTATAATAGATTGTATCCTTGTCATTATGGAAGGTAGTTTGTTGTCGAGATTTTTGTTACTCCAATGGATGCTAGCTTTGTCATTATAGAAGGTAGTATATTGTCGAGATTTTTATCACTATAATGGATGGTAGCCTTGTCATTATGGAAGGTAGTCTGTGGTCGAGATTTTTGTTACTACAATAGATTGTAGCCTTGTCGTTATGGAAGATAGTCTGTTGTCCATATCTTTGTTACTCCAATGGATGGTTGCCTAGTCATTATGGAAGGTAGTTTGTGTACGATATTTTAGTTACTCCAATGGATGGTAGCCTTGTCATTATGTAAGGTAGTCTGTTGTCGAGATTTTTATTACTCCAATGGATGGAAGCCTTGTGATTATAGAAGGTATTATATTACTGAGATTTTTGTCACTATAATGGATGGTAGCATTGTCATTATGGAAGGTAGTTTGTTATCGAGATTTTAGTTACTCCAATGGATGGTAGCCTTGTCATTATGGAAGGTAGTCTGTTGTCGAGATATTTATACTCCATTGGATTGTAGCCTTATCATTATGGAAGGTAGTCTGTTGTTGAGATTTTTGTTACTCTAAGGGATGATAGCCTTTTCAATATGGAACTTAGTCTGTTGTCGAGATTTTTGTTATTCCAATGGATGGTAGCCTTGTCATTATAAAAGGTAGTCTATTGTGGATATTTTTGTTACTATAATAGATTGTAGCCTTGTCATTATGGAAGGTAGTCTGTTGTCGAGATTTTTGTTACTCCAATGGATGGTAGCCTTGTCATTATAGAAGGTAGTATATTGTTGGTATTTTTGTAACTACAATGGATGATAGCCTTGTCATTTTGGAAGGTAGTCTATTGTCGAGATTTTTGTTACTAAAAAGGATTGTAGCCTTATCGTTATGGAAGGTAGTCTGTTGTCGATATCTTTGTTACTCCAATGGATGGTAGCCTAGTCATTATGGAAGGTAGTCTGTTGTTGAGTTTTTTGATACTCTAATGGATTGTAGCCTTGTCATTATGGAAGGTAGTCTGTTGTCGATATTTTTGTTACTCTAAGGGATGGTAGCCTTGTCATTATGGAACGTAGTCTATTGTCGATATTTTTGTTATTCTAATGGATGGTAGACTTGTCCTTATGAAAGGTAGTCTATTGTCGAGATTTTTGTCACTATAATAGATTGTAGCCTTGTCATTATGGAAGGTAGTCTGTTGTCGATATTTTTGTTACTCCAATGGATGGTAGCCTTGTCATTATAGAAGGTAGTATATTGGTGAGATTTTTGTCACTACAATGAATCGTAGCCTTGTCATTATGGAAGGTAGTTTGTTGTCGAGATTTTTGTTACTACAATGTATTGTAGCCTTGTCATTATGGAAGGTAGTCTGTTGTCGATATCATTGTTACTCCAATGGATGGTAGCCTTGTCATTATAGAAGGTAATATATTGCCAAGATTTTAGTCACTATAATGGATGGTAGCCTTGTCATTATGGAAGGTAATTTGTTATCGAGATTTTAGTTACTCCAATGGATGGTAGCCTTGTCATTATGGAAGGTAGTCTGTTGTCGAGATTTTTTATACTCCAATGGATTGTTGCCTTGTCATTATGGAAGGTAGTTTGGTTTTGAGATTTTTGTTACTCTAAGGGATGGTAGCCTTTTCAATATGGAGCTTAGTCTGTTGTCGAGGTTTTTGTTATTCCAATGGATGGTAGCCTTGTCATTATAAAAGGTAGTCTATTGTGGATATTTTTGTTACTATAATAGATTGTAGCCTTGTCATTATGGAAGGTAGTCTGTTGTCGAGATTTTTGTTACTCCAATGGATGGTAGCCTTGTCATTATAGAAGGTAGTATATTGTTGGTATTTTTGTAACTACAATGGATGATAGCCTTGTCATTTTGGAAGGTAGTCTATTGTCGAGATTTTTGTTACTAAAAAGGATTGTAGCCTTATCGTTATGGAAGGTAGTCTGTTGTCGATATCTTTGTTACTCCAATGGATGGTAGCCTAGTCATTATGGAAGGTAGTCTGTTGTTGAGTTTTTTGATACTCTAATGGATTGTAGCCTTGTCATTATGGAAGGTAGTCTGTTGTCGAGATTTTTGTTACTCTAAGGGATGGTAGACTTTTCATTATGGAACGTAGTCTATTGTCGATATTTTTGTTATTCTAATGGATGGTAGACTTGTCCTTATGAAAGGTACTCTATTGTCGAGATTTTTATAACTATAATAGATTGTAGCCTTGTCATTATGGAAGGTAGTCTGTTGTCGAGATTTTTGTTACTCCAATGGATGGTAGCCTTGTCATTATAGAAGGTAGTATATTGGTGAGATTGTTGTCACTCCAATGAATGGTAGCCTTGTCATTATGGAAGGTAGTCTGTTGTCGAGATTTTCGTTACTACAATGAATTGTAGCCTTGTCATTATGGAAGGTAGTCTGTTGTCGATATCATTGTTACTCCGATGGATGGTAGCCTTGTCATTATAGAAGGTAGTATATTGTCGAGATTTTTATCACTACAACGGATGGTAGCCTTATCATTGTGGAAGGTAGTCTATTGTCGAGATGTTTGTTACTATAATGGATTGTAGCCTTGTCGTTATGGAATGTAGTTTGTTGTTGATATCTTTGTTACTCTAATGGATGGTAGCCTAGTCATTATGGAAGGTAGTTTGTGTACGATATTTTTGTTATTCCAATGGATGGTTGCCTTGTCATTATGAAAGGTAGTCTGTTGTCGTAATTTTTGTTACTCTAAGGGATGGTAGCCTTGTCATAATGGAAGGTAGTATATTGTCGATATCTTTGTTACTCCAATGGATGGTAGCCTTGTTATTATGGAAGGTAGTCTGTTATCGATAATTTTTTTACTCTAAGGGATGGTAGCCTTGTCATTATGGAAAGTTGTCTGTTGTCGAGATTTTTGTTATTCTAATGGATGGTAGCCTTGTCATTATGAAAGGTAGTCTATTGTCGACATTTTTGTCACTATAATAGATTGTATCCTTGTCATTATGGAAGGTAGTTTGTTGTCGAGATTTTTGTTACTCCAATGGATGCTAGCTTTGTCATTATAGAAGGTAGTATATTGTCGAGATTTTTATCACTATAATGGATGGTAGCCTTGTCATTATGGAAGGTAGTCTGTGGTCGAGATTTTTGTTACTACAATAGATTGTAGCCTTGTCGTTATGGAAGATAGTCTGTTGTCCATATCTTTGTTACTCCAATGGATGGTTGCCTAGTCATTATGGAAGGTAGTTTGTGTACGATATTTTAGTTACTCCAACGGATGGTAGCCTTGTCATTATGTAAGGTAGTCTGTTGTCGAGATTTTTATTACTCCAATGGATGGAAGCCTTGTGATTATAGAAGGTATTATGTTACTGAGATTTTTGTCACTATAATGGATGGTAGCATTGTCATTATGGAAGGTAGTTTGTTATCGAGATTTTAGTTACTCCAATGGATGGTAGCCTTGTCATTATGGAAGGTAGTCTGTTGTCGAGATTTTTATACTCCAATGGATTGTAGCCTTATCATTATGGAAGGTAGTCTGTTGTTGAGATTTTTGTTACTCTAAGGGATGATAGCCTTTTCAATATGGAACTTAGTCTGTTGTCGAGATTTTTGTTATTCCAATGGATGGTAGCCTTGTCATTATGACAGGTAGTCTATTGTCGATATTTTTATTACTATAATAGATTGTTGCCTTATCATTATGGAAGGTAGTCTGTTGTCGAGATTTTTGTTACACCAATGGATGGTAGGCTTGTCATTATAGAAGGTAGTATATTGTTGATATTTTTGTCACTACAATGGATGGTAGCCTTGTCATTATGGAAGGTAGTCTATTGTCGAGATTTTTGTTACTACAATGGATTGTAGCCTTGTCTTTATGGAAGGTAGTCTGTTGTCGATATCTTTGTTACTCCAATGGATGGTAGCCTAGTCATTATGGAAGGTAGTCTATTGTCGAGTTTTTTCATACTCTAATGGATTGTAGCCTTGTCATTATGGAAGGTAGTATGTTGTCGAGATTTTTGTTACTTTAAGGGATGGTAGCCTTGTCATTATGGAATGTAGTCTGTTGTTGATATTTTTGTTATTCTAATGGATGGTAGACTTATCATTATGAAAGGTAGTCTATTGTCTAGATTTTTGTCACTATAATAGATTGTAGCCTTGTCATTATGGAAGGTAGTCTGTTGTCGAGATTTTTGTTACTCCAATGGATGGTAGCCTTGTCATTATAGAAGGTAATATATTTCCAAGATTTTAGTCACTATAATGGATGGTAGCCTTATCATTATGGAAGGTAATTTGTTATCGAGATTTTAGTTACTCCAATGGATGGTAGCCTTGTCATTATGGAAGGTAGTCTGTTGTCGAGATTTTTTATACTCCAATGGATTGTAGCCTTGTCCTTATGGAAGGTAGTCTGTTGTTGAGATTTTTGTTACTCTAAGGGATGGTAGCCTTTTCAATATGGAGCGTAGTCTGTTGTCGAGGTTTTTGTTATTCCAATGGATGGTAGCCTTGTCATTATAAAAGGTAGTCTATTATGGATATTTTTGTTACTATAATAGATTGTAGCCTTGCCATTATGGAAGGTAGTCTGTTGTCGAGATTTTTGTTACTCCAATGGATGGTAGCCTTGTCATTATAGAAGGTAGTATATTGTTGGTATTTTTGTAACTACAATGGATGATAGCCTTGTCATTTTGGAAGGTAGTCTATTGTCGAGATTTTTGTTACTAAAATGGATTGTAGCCTTGTCGTTATGGAAGGTAGTCTGTTGTCGATATCTTTGTTACTCCAATGGATGGTAGCCTAGTCATTATGGAAGGTAGTCTGTTGTTGAGTTTTTTGATACTCTAATGGATTGTAGCCTTGTCATTATGGAAGGTAGTCTGTTGTCGAGATTTTTGTTACTCTAAGGGATGGTAGCCTTGTCATTATGGAACGTAGTCTATTGTCGATATTTTTGTTATTCTAATGGATGGTAGACTTGTCCTTATGAAAGGTAGTCTATTGTCGAGATTTTTGTCACTATAATAGATTGTAGCCTTGTCATTATGGAAGGTAGTCTGTTGTCGAGATTTTTGTTACTCCAATGGATGGTAGCCTTGTCATTATAGAAGGTAGTATATTGGTGAGATTTTTGTCACTACAATGAATCGTAGCCTTGTCATTATGGAAGGTAGTCTGTTGTCGAGATTTTTGTTACTACAATGTATTGTAGCCTTGTCATTATGGAAGGTAGTCTGTTGTCGATATCATTGTTACTCCAATGGATGGTAGCCTTGTCATTATAGAAGGTAATATATTGCCAAGATTTTAGTCACTATAATGGATGGTAGCCTTGTCATTATGGAAGGTAATTTGTTATCGAGATTTTAGTTACTCCAATGGATGGTAGCCTTGTCATTATGGAAGGTAGTCTGTTGTCGAGATTTTTTATACTCCAATGGATTGTTGCCTTGTCATTATGGAAGGTAGTTTGTTGTTGAGATTTTTGTTACTCTAAGGGATGGTAGCCTTTTCAATATGGAGCTTAGTCTGTTGTCGAGGTTTTTGTTATTCCAATGGATGGTAGCCTTGTCATTATAAAAGGTAGTCTATTGTGGATATTTTTGTTACTATAATAGATTGTAGCCTTGTCATTATGGAAGGTAGTCTGTTGTCGAGATTTTTGTTACTCCAATGGATGGTAGCCTTGTCATTATAGAAGGTAGTATATTGTTGGTATTTTTGTAACTACAATGGATGATAGCCTTGTCATTTTGGAAGGTAGTCTATTGTCGAGATTTTTGTTACTAAAAAGGATTGTAGCCTTATCGTTATGGAAGGTAATCTGTTGTCGATATCTTTGTTACTCCAATGGATGGTAGCCTAGTCATTATGGAAGGTAGTCTGTTGTTGAGTTTTTTGATACTCTAATGGATTGTAGCCTTGTCATTATGGAAGGTAGTCTGTTGTCGAGATTTTTGTTACTCTAAGGGATGGTAGCCTTGTCATTATGGAACGTAGTCTATTGTCGATATTTTTGTTATTCTAATGGATGGTAGACTTGTCCTTATGAAAGGTACTCTATTGTCGAGATTTTTATAACTATAATAGATTGTAGCCTTGTCATTATGGAAGGTAGTCTGTTGTCGATATTTTTGTTACTCCAATGGATGGTAGCCTTGTCATTATAGAAGGTAGTATATTGGTGAGATTGTTGTCACTCCAATGAATGGTAGCCTTGTCATTATGGAAGGTAGTCTGTTGTCGAGATTTTCGTTACTACAATGAATTGTAGCCTTGTCATTATGGAAGGTAGTCTGTTGTCGATATCATTGTTACTCCGATGGATGGTAGCCTTGTCATTATAGAAGGTAGTATATTGTCGAGATTTTTATCACTACAACGGATGGTAGCCTTATCATTGTGGAAGGTAGTCTATTGTCGAGATGTTTGTTACTATAATGGATTGTAGCCTTGTCGTTATGGAATGTAGTTTGTTGTTGATATCTTTGTTACTCTAATGGATGGTAGCCTAGTCATTATGGAAGGTAGTTTGTGTACGATATTTTTGTTATTCCAATGGATGGTTGCCTTGTCATTATGAAAGGTAGTCTGTTGTCGTAATTTTTGTTACTCTAAGGGATGGTAGCCTTGTCATAATGGAAGGTAGTATATTGTCGATAACTTTGTTACTCCAATGGATGGTAGCCTTGTTATTATGGAAGGTAGTCTGTTATCGATAATTTTGTTACTCTAAGGGATGGTAGCCTTGTCATTATGGAAAGTTGTCTGTTGTCGAGATTTTTGTTATTCTAATGGATGGTAGCCTTATCATTATGAAAGGTAGTCTATTGTCGACATTTTTGTCACTATAATAGATTGTATCCTTGTCATTATGGAAGGTAGTTTGTTGTCGAGATTTTTGTTACTCCAATGGATGCTAGCTTTGTCATTATAGAAGGTAGTATATTGTCGAGATTTTTATCACTATAATGGATGGTAGCCTTGTCATTATGGAAGGTAGTCTGTGGTCGAGATTTTTGTTACTACAATAGATTGTAGCCTTGTCGTTATGGAAGATAGTCTGTTGTCCATATCTTTGTTACTCCAATGGATGGTTGCCTAGTCATTATGGAAGGTAGTTTGTGTACGATATTTTAGTTACTCCAACGGATGGTAGCCTTGTCATTATGTAAGGTAGTCTGTTGTCGAGATTTTTATTACTCCAATGGATGGAAGCCTTGTGATTATAGAAGGTATTATATTACTGAGATTTTTGTCACTATAATGGATGGTAGCATTGTCATTATGGAAGGTAGTTTGTTATCGAGATTTTAGTTACTCCAATGGATGGTAGCCTTGTCATTATGGAAGGTAGTCTGTTGTCGAGATTTTTATACTCCAATGGATTGTAGCCTTATCATTATGGAAGGTAGTCTGTTGTTGAGATTTTTGTTACTCTAAGGGATGATAGCCTTTTCAATATGGAACTTAGTCTGTTGTCGAGATTTTTGTTATTCCAATGGATGGTAGCCTTGTCATTATGACAGGTAGTCTATTGTCGATATTTTTATTACTATAATAGATTGTTGCCTTATCATTATGGAAGGTAGTCTGTTGTCGAGATTTTTGTTACACCAATGGATGGTAGGCTTGTCATTATAGAAGGTAGTATATTGTTGATATTTTTGTCACTACAATGGATGGTAGCCTTGTCATTATGGAAGGTAGTCTATTGTCGAGATTTTTGTTACTACAATGGATTGTAGCCTTGTCTTTATGGAAGGTAGTCTGTTGTCGATATCTTTGTTACTCCAATGGATGGTAGCCTAGTCATTATGGAAGGTAGTCTATTGTCGAGTTTTTTCATACTCTAATGGATTGTAGCCTTGTCATTATGGAAGGTAGTCTGTTGTCGAGATTTTTGTTACTTTAAGGGATGGTAGCCTTGTCATTATGGAATGTAGTCTGTTGTTGATATTTTTGTTATTCTAATGGATGGTAGACTTATCATTATGAAAGGTAGTCTATTGTCTAGATTTTTGTCACTATAATAGATTGTAGCCTTGTCATTATGGAAGGTAGTCTGTTGTCGAGATTTTTGTTACTCCAATGGATGGTAGCCTTGTCATTATAGAAGGTAATATATTTCCAAGATTTTAGTCACTATAATGGATGGTAGCCTTATCATTATGGAAGGTAATTTGTTATCGAGATTTTAGTTACTCCAATGGATGGTAGCCTTGTCATTATGGAAGGTAGTTTGTTGTCGAGATTTTTTATACTCCAATGGATTGTAGCCCTGTCCTTATGGAAGGTAGTCTGTTGTTGAGATTTTTGTTACTCTAAGGGATGGTAGCCTTTTCAATATGGAGCGTAGTCTGTTGTCGAGGTTTTTGTTATTCCAATGGATGGTAGCCTTGTCATTATAAAAGGTAGTCTATTGTGGATATTTTTGTTACTATAATAGATTGTAGCCTTGCCATTATGGAAGGTAGTCTGTTGTCGAGATTTTTGTTACTCCAATGGATGGTAGCCTTGTCATTATAGAAGGTAGTATATTGTTGGTATTTTTGTAACTACAATGGATGATAGCCTTGTCATTTTGGAAGGTAGTCTATTGTCGAGATTTTTGTTACTAAAATGGATTGTAGCCTTGTCGTTATGGAAGGTAGTCTGTTGTCGATATCTTTGTTACTCCAATGGATGGTAGCCTAGTCATTATGGAAGGTAGTCTGTTGTTGAGTTTTTTGATACTCTAATGGATTGTAGCCTTGTCATTATGGAAGGTAGTCTGTTGTCGAGATTTTTGTTACTCTAAGGGATGGTAGCCTTGTCATTATGGAACGTAGTCTATTGTCGATATTTTTGTTATTCTAATGGATGGTAGACTTGTCCTTATGAAAGGTAGTCTATTGTCGAGATTTTTGTCACTATAATAGATTGTAGCCTTGTCATTATGGAAGGTAGTCTGTTGTCGAGATTTTTGTTACTCCAATGGATGGTAGCCTTGTCATTATAGAAGGTAGTATATTGGTGAGATTTTTGTCACTACAATGAATCGTAGCCTTGTCATTATGGAAGGTAGTCTGTTGTCGAGATTTTTGTTACTACAATGTATTGTAGCCTTGTCATTATGGAAGGTAGTCTGTTGTCGATATCATTGTTACTCCAATGGATGGTAGCCTTGTCATTATAGAAGGTAATATATTGCCAATATTTTAGTCACTATAATGGATGGTAGCCTTGTCATTATGGAAGGTAATTTGTTATCGAGATTTTAGTTACTTCAATGGATGGTAGCCTTGTCATTATGGAAGGTAGTCTGTTGTCGAGATTTTTTATACTCCAATGGATTGTTGCCTTGTCATTATGGAAGGTAGTTTGTTGTTGAGATTTTTGTTACTCTAAGGGATGGTAGCCTTTTCAATATGGAGCTTAGTCTGTTGTCGAGGTTTTTGTTATTCCAATGGATGGTAGCCTTGTCATTATAAAAGATAGTCTATTGTGGTTATTTTTGTTACTATAATAGATTGTAGCCTTGTCATTATGGAAGGTAGTCTGTTGTCGAGATTTTTGTTACTCCAATGGATGGTAGCCTTGTCATTATAGAAGGTAGTATATTGTTGGTATTTTTGTAACTACAATGAATGATAGCCTTGTCATTTTGGAAGGTAGTCTATTGTCGAGATTTTTGTTACTAAAAAGGATTGTAGCCTTATCGTTATGGAAGGTAATCTGTTGTCGATATCTTTGTTACTCCAATGGATGGTAGCCTAGTCATTATGGAAGGTAGTCTGTTGTTGAGTTTTTTGATACTCTAATGGATTGTAGCCTTGTCATTATGGAAGGTAGTCTGTTGTCGAGATTTTTGTTACTCTAAGGGATGGTAGCCTTGACATTATGGAACGTAGTCTATTGTCGATATTTTTGTTATTCTAATGGATGGTAGACTTGTCCTTATGAAAGGTACTCTATTGTCGAGATTTTTATAACTATAATAGATTGTAGCCTTGTCATTATGGAAGGTAGTCTGTTGTCGAGATTTTTGTTACTCCAATGGATGGTAGCCTTGTCATTATAGAAGGTAGTATATTGGTGAGATTGTTGTCACTCCAATGAATGGTAGCCTTGTCATTATGGAAGGTAGTCTGTTGTCGAGATTTTCGTTACTACAATGAATTGTAGCCTTGTCATTATGGAAGGTAGTCTGTTGTCGATATCATTGTTACTCCGATGGATGGTAGCCTTGTCATTATAGAAGGTAGTATATTGTCGAGATTTTTATCACTACAACGGATGGTAGCCTTATCATTGTGGAAGGTAGTCTATTGTCGAGATGTTTGTTACTATAATGGATTGTAGCCATGTCGTTATGGAATGTAGTTTGTTGTTGATATCTTTGTTACTCTAATGGATGGTAGCCTAGTCATTATGGAAGGTAGTTTGTGTACGATATTTTTGTTATTCCAATGGATGGTTGCCTTGTCATTATGAAAGGTAGTCTATTGTCGTAATTTTTGTTACTCTAAGGGATGGTAGCCTTGTCATAATGGAAGGTAGTATATTGTCGATATCTTTGTTACTCCAATGGATGGTAGCCTTGTTATTATGGAAGGTAGTCTGTTATCGATAATTTTGTTACTCTAAGGGATGGTAGCCTTGTCATTATGGAAAGTTGTCTGTTGTCGAGATTTTTGTTATTCTAATGGATGGTAGCCTTGTCATTATGAAAGGTAGTCTATTGTCGACATTTTTGTCACTATAATAGATTGTATCCTTGTCATTATGGAAGGTAGTTTGTTGTCGAGATTTTTGTTACTCCAATGGATGCTAGCTTTGTCATTATAGAAGGTAGTATATTGTCGAGATTTTTATCACTATAATGGATGGTAGCCTTGTCATTATGGAAGGTAGTCTGTGGTCGAGATTTTTGTTACTACAATAGATTGTAGCCTTGTCGTTATGGAAGATAGTCTGTTGTCCATATCTTTGTTACTCCAATGGATGGTTGCCTAGTCATTATGGAAGGTAGTTTGTGTACGATATTTTAGTTACTCCAACGGATGGTAGCCTTGTCATTATGTAAGGTAGTCTGTTGTCGAGATTTTTATTACTCCAATGGATGGAAGCCTTGTGATTATAGAAGGTATTATATTACTGAGATTTTTGTCACTATAATGGATGGTAGCATTGTCATTATGGAAGGTAGTTTGTTATCGAGATTTTAGTTACTCCAATGGATGGTAGCCTTGTCATTATGGAAGGTAGTCTGTTGTCGAGATTTTTATACTCCAATGGATTGTAGCCTTATCATTATGGAAGGTAGTCTGTTGTTGAGATTTTTGTTACTCTAAGGGATGATAGCCTTTTCAATATGGAACTTAGTCTGTTGTCGAGATTTTTGTTATTCCAATGGATGGTAGCCTTGTCATTATGAAAGGTAGTCTATTGTCGATATTTTTATTACTATAATAGATTGTTGCCTTATCATTATGGAAGGTAGTCTGTTGTCGAGATTTTTGTTACACCAATGGATGGTAGGCTTGTCATTATAGAAGGTAGTATATTGTTGATATTTTTGTCACTACAATGGATGGTAGCCTTGTCATTATGGAAGGTAGTCTATTGTCGAGATTTTTGTTACTACAATGGATTGTAGCCTTGTCTTTATGGAAGGTAGTCTGTTGTCGATATCTTTGTTACTCCAATGGATGGTAGCCTAGTCATTATGGAAGGTAGTCTATTGTCGAGTTTTTTCATACTCTAATGGATTGTAGCCTTATCATTATGGAAGGTAGTCTGTTGTCGAGATTTTTGTTACTTTAAGGGATGGTAGCCTTGTCATTATGGAATGTAGTCTGTTGTTGATATTTTTGTTATTCTAATGGATGGTAGACTTATCATTATGAAAGGTAGTCTATTGTCTAGATTTTTGTCACTATAATAGATTGTAGCCTTGTCATTATGGAAGGTAGTCTGTTGTCGAGATTTTTGTTACTCCAATGGATGGTAGCCTTGTCATTATATAAGGTAATATATTTCCAAGATTTTAGTCACTATAATGGATGGTAGCCTTATCATTATGGAAGGTAATTTGTTATCGAGATTTTAGTTACTCCAATGGATGGTAGCCTTGTCATTATGGAAGGTAGTCTGTTGTCGAGATTTTTTATACTCCAATGGATTGTAGCCTTGTCCTTATGGAAGGTAGTCTGTTGTTGAGATTTTTGTTACTCTAAGGGATGGTAGCCTTTTCAATATGGAGCGTAGTCTGTTGTCGAGGTTTTTGTTATTCCAATGGATGGTAGCCTTGTCATTATAAAAGGTAGTCTATTGTGGATATTTTTGTTACTATAATAGATTGTAGCCTTGCCATTATGGAAGGTAGTCTGTTGTCGAGATTTTTGTTACTCCAATGGATGGTAGCCTTGTCATTATAGAAGGTAGTATATTGTTGGTATTTTTGTAACTACAATGGATGATAGCCTTGTCATTTTGGAAGGTAGTCTATTGTCGAGATTTTTGTTACTAAAATGGATTGTAGCCTTGTCGTTATGGAAGGTAGTCTGTTGTCGATATCTTTGTTACTCCAATGGATGGTAGCCTAGTCATTATGGAAGGTAGTCTGTTGTCGAGTTTTTTGATACTCTAATGGATTGTAGCCTTGTCATTATGGAAGGTAGTCTGTTGTCGAGATTTTTGTTACTCTAAGGGATGGTAGCCTTGTCATTATGGAACGTAGTCTGTTGTCGATATTTTTGTTATTCTAATGGATGGTAGACTTGTCATTATGAAAGGTAGTCTATTGTCGAGATTTTTGTCACTATAATAGATTGTAGCCTTGTCATTATGGAAGGTAGTCTGTTGTCGAGATTTTTGTTACTCCAATGGATGGTAGCCTTGTCATTATATAAGGTAATATATTTCCAAGATTTTAGTCACTATAATGGATGGTAGCCTTATCATTATGGAAGGTAATTTGTTATCGAGATTTTAGTTACTCCAATGGATGGTAGCCTTGTCATTATGGAAGGTAGTCTGTTGTCGAGATTTTTTATACTCCAATGGATTGTAGCCTTGTCCTTATGGAAGGTAGTCTGTTGTTGAGATTTTTGTTACTCTAAGGGATGGTAGCCTTTTCAATATGGAGCGTAGTCTGTTGTCGAGGTTTTTGTTATTCCAATGGATGGTAGCCTTGTCATTATAAAAGGTAGTCTATTGTGGATATTTTTGTTACTATAATAGATTGTAGCCTTGCCATTATGGAAGGTAGTCTGTTGTCGAGATTTTTGTTACTCCAATGGATGGTAGCCTTGTCATTATAGAAGGTAGTATATTGTTGGTATTTTTGTAACTACAATGGATGATAGCCTTGTCATTTTGGAAGGTAGTCTATTGTCGAGATTTTTGTTACTAAAATGGATTGTAGCCTTGTCGTTATGGAAGGTAGTATGTTGTCGATATCTTTGTTACTCCAATGGATGGTAGCCTAGTCATTATGGAAGGTAGTCTGTTGTTGAGTTTTTTGATACTCTAATGGATTGTAGCCTTGTCATTATGGAAGGTAGTCTGTTGTCGAGATTTTTGTTACTCTAAGGGATGGTAGCCTTGTCATTATGGAACGTAGTCTGTTGTCGATATTTTTGTTATTCTAATGGATTGTAGACTTGTCATTATGAAAGGTAGTCTATTGTCGAGATTTTTGTCACTATAATAGATTGTAGCCTTGTCATTATGGAAGGTAGTCTGTTGTCGAGATTTTTGTTACTCCAATGGATGGTAGCCTTGTCATTATAGAAGGTAGTCTATTGGTGAGATTTTTGTCACTACAATGAATGGTAGCCTTGTCATTATGGAAGGTAGTCTGTTGTCGAGATTTTTGTTATTACAATGTATTGTAGCCTTGTCATTATGGAAGGTAGTCTATTGTCGATATCATTGTTACTTCAATGGATGGTAGCCTTGTCATTATAGAAGGTAGTATATTGTCGAGATTTTTATCACTACAACGGATGGTAGCCTTATCATTGTGGAAGGTAGTCTGTTGTCGAGATGTTTGTTACTATAATGGATTGTAGCCTTGTCGTTATGGAAGGTAGTCTGTTGTTGATATCTTTGTTACTCTAATGGATGGTAGCCTAGTCATTATGGAAGGTAGTTTGTGTATGATATTTTTGTTATTCCAATGGATGGTTGCCTTGTCATTATGAAAGGCAGTCTGTTGTTGTAATTTTTGTTACTCTAAGGGATGGTAGCCTTGTCATAATGGAAGGTAGTATGTTGTCGATATCTTTGTTACTCCAATGGATGGTAGCTTTGTTATTATGGAAGGTAGTCTATTATCGAGAATTTTGTTACTCTAAGGGATGGTAGCCTTGTCATTATGGAACGTTGTCTCTTGTCGAGATTTTTGTTATTATAATGGATGGTAGCCTTGTCATTATGAAAGGTAGTCTATTGTCGAGATTTTTGTCACTATAATAGATTGTATCCTTGTCATTATGGACGGTAGTTTGTTGTCGAGATTTTTGTTCCTCCAATGGATGCTAGCGTTGTCCTTATAGAAGGTAGTATATTGTTGAGATTTTTGTCACTACAATGAATGGTAGCCTTGTCATTATGGAAGGTAGTATGTTGTCGAGATTTTTGTTACTAAAATGGATTGTAGCCTTGTTGTTATGGAAGGTAGTCTGTTGTCGATATTTTTGTTATTCTAATGGATGGTAGACTTGTCATTATGAAAGGTAGTCTATTGTCGAGATTTTTGTTACTACAATGGATTGTAGCCTTGTCATTATGGAAGGTAGTCTGTTGGCGATATCTTTGTTACTCTAATGGATGGTAGCCTAGTCATTATGGAAGGTAGTATGTTGTCGAGTTTTTTGTTACTCCAATGGATGGTAGCCTTGTCATTATGGAAGGTAGTCTATTGTCGATATTTGTGTTACTAAAATGGATTGTAGCCTTGTCGTTATGGAAGATAATCTGTTTTCGATATCTTATTTACTCCAATGGATGGTAGCCTAGTCAATATGGAAGGTAGTTTGTGTATTTTAGTTACTCCAATGGATGGTAGCCTTGTCATTATTGAAGGTAGTCTATTGTCGAGATTTTTGTTACTCCAATGGATGGCAGCCTTGTCATTATAGAAGGTAATATATTGTCGATATTTTTGTCACTATAATGGATGGTAGTTTGTTGTCGAGATTTTTGTTACTACAATGGATTGTAGCCTTGTCGTTGTGGAAGGTAGTTTGTTGTCGATATCTTTGTTACTCCAATGGATGGGAGCCAAGTAATTATGGAAGGTAGTTTGTGTATGAGATTTTAGTTACTCCAATGGATGGTAGCCTTGTCATTATGGAAGGTAGTCTGTTGTCGAGATTTTTTATACTCCAATGGATTATAGCCTTGTCATTATGGAAGGTAGTTTGTTGTCGATATTTTTGTTACTCTAAGGGATGGTAACCTTGTCATTATGTAACGTAGTCTGTTGTAGATATTTTTGTTATTCTAATGGATGGTAGCCTTGTAATTATGAAAGGTAGTCTATTGTCGAGATTTTTTTCACTATAATAGATTGTAGCCTTGTCATTATGGTAGGTAGTATGTTGTCGAGATTTTTGTTACTTCAATGGATGGTAGCCTTGTTATTATTAAAGGTAGTATATTGTTAATATTTTTGTCACTACAATGGATGATATCCTTGTCATTATGGAAGGTAGTCCGTTGTCGAGATTTTTGTTACTACAATGGATTGTATCCATGTCGTTATGGAAGGTAGTCTATTGTCGAGATCTTTGTTACTCCAATGGATAGTAGCTTAGTCATTATGGAAGGTAGTCTGTTGTCGAGTATTTTGTTACTCCAATGGATTGTAGACTTGTGATTATGGAAGGTAGTCTGGTGTCGATATTTTTGTTACTACAATGGATTGTGGCCTTGTTGTTTTGAAAGAAAGTCTATTTTCGATATCTTTGTTACTCCAATGGATGGTAGCCTAGTTATTATGGAAGGTAGTTAGTTTACGAGATTTTAGTTACTCCAATGGATGGTAGCCTTGTCATTATTGAAGGTAGTCTGTTGTCGATATTTTTGTTACTCCAATGGATGGTAGCCTTGTCATTATAGAAGGTAATATATTGTCGAGATTTTTGTCACTATAATGGATGGTAGCCTTGTAATTATGGAAGGTAGTCTGTTGTCGAGATATTTGTTACTACAATGGATTGTAGCCTTGTCGTTGTGGAAGGTAGTCTGTTGTCGATATCTTTGTTACTCCAATGGATGGTAGCCTAGTAATTATGGAAGGTAGTTTGTGTTCGGGATTTTAGTTACTCCAATGGATGGTAGCCTTGTCATTATGGAAGGCAGTCTGTTGTCGAGATTTTTTATACTCCAATGGATTCTAGCCTTGTCATTATGGAAGGTAGTCTGTTGTAGATATTTTTGTTACTCTAAGGGGTGATAGCCCTTTCATTATGGAACGTACTCTATTGTCGAGATTTTTGTTACTCCAATGGATGGTAGCCTTGTCATTATAGAAGGTAGTCTATTGCCAAGATTTTTGTCACTATAATGGATGGTAGCCTTGTCATTATGGAAGGTAGTTTGTTATCGAGATTTTAGTTACTCCAATGGATGGTAGCCTTGTCATTATGGAAGGTAGTCTGTTGTCGAGATTTTTTATACTCCAGTGGATTGTAGCCTTGTCATTATGGAAGGTAGTCTGTTGTTGAGATTTTTGTTACTCTAAGGGATGGTAGCCTTTTCAATATGGAGTGTAGTCTGTTGTCGAGATTTTTGTTATTCCAATGGATGGTAGCCTTATCATTATAAAAGGTAGTCTATTGTGGATATTTTTGTTACTATAATAGATTGTAGCCTTGTCGTTATGGAAGGTAGTCTGTTGTCGAGATTTTTGTTACTCCAATGGATGGTAGCCTTGATATTATAGAAGGTAGTATATTGTTGGTATTTTTGTAACTACAATGGATGGTAGCCTTGTCATTTTGGAAGGTAGTCTATTGTCGATATTTTTGTTACTAAAATGGATTGTAGCCTTGTCGTTATGGAAGGTAGTATGTTGTCGATATCTTTGTTACTCCAATGGATGGTAGCCTAGTCATTATGGAAGGTAGTTTGTGTACAAGATTTTAGTTTCTCCAATGGATGGTAGCCTTTTCATTATGGAAGGTAGTCTGTTGTCGAGATTTTTGTTACTCTAATGGATGGTAGCCTTGTCATTATTGAACGTAGTCTGTTGTCGATATTTTTGTTATTCTAATGGATGGTAGCCTTGTCATTATGAAAGGTAGTCTATTGTCGAGATTTTTGTCACTATAATAGATTGCAGCCTTGTCATTATGGAAGGTAGTTTGTTGTCGAGATTTGTGTTATTCCAATGGATGGTAGCTTGTCATTATGGAAGGTAGTCTGTTGTCGTGATTTTTGTTACTCCAATGGATGGTAGCCTTGTCATTATGGAAGGTAGTATGTTGTCGACATCTTTGTTACTCTAATGGATGGTAGCCTTGTCATTAAAGAAGGTGGTCTGTTGTCGAGATATTTGTTACTCTAAGGGATGGTAGCCTTGTCATTATGGAACATAGTCTGTTATCGAGATTTTTGTTATTCCAATGGATGGTAGCATTGTCATTATAGAAGGTAGTATATTATCGATATTTTTGTCACTACAATGGATGGTAGCCTTGTCATTATGTAAGGTAGTCTATTGTCGAGATTTTTGTTACTATAATGGATTGTAGCCTTGTCGTTATGAAAGGTAGTCTGTTGTCGATATCTTTGTTACTCCAATGGATTGTAGCCTAGTCATTATGGAAGGTAGTTTGTGTACGATATTTTTGTTATTCCAATGGATGGTAGCCTTGTCATTATGAAAGGTAGTTTGTTCTCGTGATTTTTGTTACTCTAAGGGATGGTAGCCTTGTCATTATGGAAGGTAGTATGTTGTCGATATCTTTGTTACTCCAATGTATGGTAGCCTTGTCATTATGGAAGGTAGTCTGTTGTCGAGATTTATGTTACTCCAAGGGATGGTAGCCTTGTCATTATGGAACGTAGTCTGTTGTCGAGATTTTTGTTATTCCAATTAATGGTAGCATTGTCATTATAGAAGGTAGTATATTATCGAGATTTTTGTAACTACAATGAATGGTAGCCTTGTCATTATGGAAAGTAGTTTGTTGTCGATATCTTTGTTACTCCAATGGATGATAGTCTAGTCATTATGGAAGGTAGTTTGTGTACGAGATTTTAGTTACTCTAATGGATGGTAGCTTTGTCATTATGGAAGGTAGTTTGTTGTCGATATTTTTTATACTCCAATGTATTATAGCCTTGTAATTATGGAAGGTAGTCTCTTGTGGTTATTTTGGTTACTCCAATGATGGTACCCTTGTCATTATGGAAGGTAGTCTATTGCCTAGATTTTTGTTACTCCATTGCATGGTAGCCTTGTCATTATGGAAGGTAGTGTGTTGTCGATATTTTTGTTATTCCAATGGATGATAACCTTGTCATTATGGAAGGTAGTCTGTTGTTGTGATTTTTGTTACTCCAATGGATGGTAGCCTTGTCATTAGGGAAGATAGTATGTTGTCGATATCTTTGTTACTACAATCGATGGTAGCCTTGTCATTATGGAAGGTGATCTGTTGTTGAGATATTTGTTACTCTAAGGGATGGTATCCTTATCATTATGGAACATAGTCTATTGTCGATATTTTTGTTATTCCAATGGATGGTAGCATTTTCATTATAGAAGGTAGTATATTATCGAGATTTTTATCACTACAATAAATGGTATCCTTGTCATTATGGAAGGTAGTATGTTGTTGAGATTTTTGTTACTACAATAGATTGTAGCCTTGTCGTTATGGAAGATAGTCTGTTGTCCATATCTTTGTTACTCCAATGGATTGTTGCCTAGTCATTATGGAAGGTAGTTTGTGTATGATATTTTAGTTACTCCAATGGCTGGTAGCCTTGTCATTATGGAAGGTAGTCTGATGTCGAGATTTTTATTACTCCAATGGATGGAAGCCTTGTCATTATAGAAGGTAATATATTACTGAGATTTTTGTCAGTATAATGGATGGTAGCCTTGTCATTATGGAAGGTAGTTTGTTATCGAGATTTTAGTTACTCCAATGGATGGTAGCCTTGTCATTATGGAAGGTAGTCTGTTGTTGAGATTTTTGTTACTCTAAGGGATGGTAGCCTTTTCAATATGGAGCGTAGTCTATTGTCGAGATTTTTGTTATTCCAATGGATGGTAGCCTTATCATTATAAAAGGTAGTCTATTGTGGATATTTTTGTTACTATAATAGATTGTAGCCTTGTCATTATGGAAGGTAGTCTGTTGTCGAGATTTTTGTTACTCCAATGGATGGTAGCCTTGTTATTATAGAAGGTAGTATATTGTTGGTATTTTTGTAACTACAATGGATGGTAGCCTTGTCATTTTGGAAGGTAGTCTATTGTCGAGATTTTTGTTACTAAAATGGATTGTAGCCTTGTCGTTATGGAAGGTAGTCTGTTGTCGATATCTTTGTTACTCCAATGGATGGTAGCCTAGTCATTATGGAAGGTAGTTTGTGTACGAGATTTTAGTTACTCCAATGGATGGTAGCCTTTTCATTATGGAAGGTAGTCTGTTGTCGAGATTTTTGTTACTCTAATGGATGGTAGCCTTGTCATTATGGAACGTAGTCTGTTGTCGATATTTTTGTTATTCTAATGGATGGTAGCCTTGTCATTATGAAAGGTAGTCTATTGTCGAGATTTTTGTCACTATAGTAGATTGCAGCCTTGTCATTATGGAAGGTAGTCTGTTGTCGAGATTTGTGTTATTCCAATGGATGGTAGCTTGTCATTATGGAAGGTAGTCTGTTGTCGTGATTTTTGTTACTCCAATGGATGGTAGCCTTGTCATTATGGAAGGTAGTATGTTGTCGACATCTTTGTTACTCTAATGGATGGTAGCCTTGTCATTAAAGAAGGTGGTCTGTTGTCGAGATATTTGTTACTCTAAGGGATGGTAGCCTTGTCATTATGGAACATAGTCTGTTATCGAGATTTTTGTTATTCCAATGGATGGTAGAATTGTCATTATAGAAGGTAGTATATTATCGATATTTTTGTCACTACAATGGATGGTAGCCTTGTCATTATGTAAGGTAGTCTGTTGTCGAGATTTTTGTTACTACAATGGATTGTAGCCTTGTCGTTATGAAAGGTAGTCTGTTGTCGATATCTTTGTTACTCCAATGGATTGTAGCCTAGTCATTATGGAAGGTAGTTTGTGTACGATATTTTTGTTATTCCAATGGATGGTAGCCTTGTCATTATGAAAGGTAGTTTGTTCTCGTGATTTTTGTTACTCTAAGGGATGGTAGCCTTGTCATTATGGAAGGTAGTATGTTGTCGATATCTTTGTTACTCCAATGTATGGTAGCCTTGTCATTATGGAAGGTAGTCTGTTGTCGAGATTTATGTTACTCTAAGGGATGGTAGCCTTGTCATTATGGAACGTAGTCTGTTGTCGCGATTTTTGTTATTCCAATTAATGGTAGCGTTGTCATTATAGAAGGTAGTATATTATCGAGATTTTTGTAACTACAATGAATGGTAGCCTTGTCATTATGGAAAGTAGTTTGTTGTCGATATCTTTGTTATTCCAATGGATGGTAGCCTAGTCATTATGGAAGGTAGTTTGTGTACGAGATTTTAGTTACTCTAATGGATGGTAGCTTTGTCATTATGGAAGGTAGTTTGTTGTCGATATTTTTTATACTCCAATGGATTATAGCCTTGTAATTATGGAAGGTAGTCTCTTGTGGTTATTTTGGTTACTCCAATGATGGTACCCTTGTCATTATGGAAGGTAGTCTATTGCCTAGATTTTTGTTACTCCATTGCATGGTAGCCTTGTCATTATGGAAGGTAGTGTGTTGTTGATATTTTTGTTATTCCAATGGATGATAACCTTGTCATTATGGAAGGTAGTCTGTTGTTGTGATTTTTGTTACTCCAATGGATGGTAGCCTTGTCATTAGGGAAGATAGTATGTTGTCGATATCTTTGTTACTGCAATCGATGGTAGCCTTGTCATTATGGAAGGTGATCTGTTGTTGAGATATTTGTTACTCTAAGGGATGGTAGCCTTATCATTATGGAACATAGTCTATTGTCGATATTTTTGTTATTCCAATGGATGGTAGCATTTTCATTATAGAAGGTAGTATATTATCGAGATTTTTATCACTACAATAGATGGTATCCTTGTCATTATGGAAGGTAGTATGTTGTTGAGATTTTTGTTACTACAATAGATTGTAGCCTTGTCGTTATGGAAGATAGTCTGTTGTCCATATCTTTGTTACTCCAATGGATTGTTGCCTAGTCATTATGGAAGGTAGTTTGTGTATGATATTTTAGTTACGCCAATGGCTGGTAGCCTTGTCATTATGGAAGGTAGTCTGTTGTCGAGATTTTTATTACTCCAATGGATGGAAGCCTTGTCATTATAGAAGGTAATATATTACTGAGATTTTTGTCACTATAATGGATGGTAGCCTTGTCATTATGGAAGGTAGTTTGTTATCGAGATTTTAGTTACTCCAATGGATGGTAGCCTTGTCATTATGGAAGGTAGTCTTTTGTCGAGATTTTTATACTCCAATGGATTGTAGCCTTGTCATTATGGAAGGTAGTCTGTTGTTGAGATTTTTGTTACTCTAAGGGATGGTAGCCTTTTCAATATGGAATGTAGTCTGTTGTCGAGATTTTTGTTATTCCAATGGATGGTAGCCTTCTCATCATGAAAGGTAGTCTATTGTCGATATTTTTATTACTATAATAGATTGTTGCCTTATCATTATGGAAGGTAGTCTGTTGACGAGATTTTTGTTACTCCAATGGATGGTAGGCTTGTCATTATAGAAGGTAGTATATTGTTGATATTTTTTTCACTACAATGGATGGTAGCCTTGTCATTTTGGAAGGTAGTCTATTGTCGAGATTTTTGTTACTAAAATGGATTGTAGCCTTGTCGTTATGGAAGGTAGTCTGTTGTCGATATCTTTGTTACTCCAATGGATGGTAACCTAGTCATTATGGAAGGTAGTTTGTGTACGAGATTTTAGTTACTCCAATGGATGGTAGCCTTTTCATTATGGAAGGTAGTCTGTTGTCGAGATTTTTGTTACTCTAATGGATGGTAGCCTTGTCATTATGGAACGTAGTCTGTTGTCGATATTTTTGTTATTCTAATGGATGGTAGCCTTGTCATTATGAAAGGTAGTCTATTGTCGAGATTTTTGTCACTATAGTAGATTGCAGCCTTGTCATTATGGAAGGTAGTCTGTTGTCGAGATTTGTGTTATTCCAATGGATGGTAGCTTGTCATTATGGAAGGTAGTCTGTTGTCGTGATTTTTGTTACTCCAATGGATGGTAGCCTTGTCATTATGGAAGGTAGTATGTTGTCGACATCTTTGTTACTCTAATGGATGGTAGCCTTGTCATTAAAGAAGGTGGTCTGTTGTCGAGATATTTGTTACTCTAAGGGATGGTAGCCTTGTCATTATGGAACATAGTCTGTTATCGAGATTTTTGTTATTCCAATGGATGGTAGCATTGTCATTATAGAAGGTAGTATATTATCGATATTTTTGTCACTACAATGGATGGTAGCCTTGTCATTATGTAAGGTAGTCTGTTGTCGAGATTTTTGTTACTACAATGGATTGTAGCCTTGTCGTTATGAAAGGTAGTCTGTTGTCGATATCTTTGTTACTCCAATGGATTGTAGCCTAGTCATTATGGAAGGTAGTTTGTGTACGATATTTTTGTTATTCCAATGGATGGTAGCCTTGTCATTATGAAAGGTAGTTTGTTCTCGTGATTTTTGTTACTCTAAGGGATGGTAGCCTTGTCATTATGGAAGGTAGTATGTTGTCGATATCTTTGTTACTCCAATGTATGGTAGCCTTGTCATTATGGAAGGTAGTCTGTTGTCGAGATTTATGTTACTCTAAGGGATGGTAGCCTTGTCATTATGGAACGTAGTCTGTTGTCGAGATTTTTGTTATTCCAATTAATGGTAGCGTTGTCATTATAGAAGGTAGTATATTATCGAGATTTTTGTAACTACAATGAATGGTAGCCTTGTCATTATGGAAAGTAGTTTGTTGTCGATATCTTTGTTATTCCAATGGATGGCAGCCTAGTCATTATGGAAGGTAGTTTGTGTACGAGATTTTAGTTACTCTAATGGATGGTAGCTTTGTCATTATGGAAGGTAGTTTGTTGTCGATATTTTTTATACTCCAATGGATTATAGCCTTGTAATTATGGAAGGTAGTCTCTTGTGGTTATTTTGGTTACTCCAATGATGGTACCCTTGTCATTATGGAAGGTAGTCTATTGCCTAGATTTTTGTTACTCCATTGCATGGTAGCCTTGTCATTATGGAAGGTAGTGTGTTGTTGATATTTTTGTTATTCCAATGGATGATAACCTTGTCATTATGGAAGGTAGTCTGTTGTTGTGATTTTTGTTACTCCAATGGATGGTAGCCTTGTCATTAGGGAAGATAGTATGTTGTCGATATCTTTGTTACTGCAATCGATGGTAGCCTTGTCATTATGGAAGGTGATCTGTTGTTGAGATATTTGTTACTCTAAGGGATGGTAGCCTTATCATTATGGAACATAGTCTATTGTCGATATTTTTGTTATTCCAATGGATGGTAGCATTTTCATTATAGAAGGTAGTATATTATCGAGATTTTTATCACTACAATAGATGGTATCCTTGTCATTATGGAAGGTAGTATGTTGTTGAGATTTTTGTTACTACAATAGATTGTAGCCTTGTCGTTATGGAAGATAGTCTGTTGTCCATATCTTTGTTACTCCAATGGATTGTTGCCTAGTCATTATGGAAGGTAGTTTGTGTATGATATTTTAGTTACGCCAATGGCTGGTAGCCTTGTCATTATGGAAGGTAGTCTGTTGTCGAGATTTTTATTACTCCAATGGATGGAAGCCTTGTCATTATAGAAGGTAATATATTACTGAGATTTTTGTCACTATAATGGATGGTAGCCTTGTCATTATGGAAGGTAGTTTGTTATCGAGATTTTAGTTACTCCAATGGATGGTAGCCTTGTCATTATGGAAGGTAGTCTTTTGTCGAGATTTTTATACTCCAATGGATTGTAGCCTTGTCATTATGGAAGGTAGTCTGTTGTTGAGATTTTTGTTACTCTAAGGGATGGTAGCCTTTTCAATATGGAATGTAGTCTGTTGTCGAGATTTTTGTTATTCCAATGGATGGTAGCCTTCTCATCATGAAAGGTAGTCTATTGTCGATATTTTTATTACTATAATAGATTGTTGCCTTATCATTATGGAAGGTAGTCTGTTGACGAGATTTTTGTTACTCCAATGGATGGTAGGCTTGTCATTATAGAAGGTAGTATATTGTTGATATTTTTTTCACTACAATGGATGGTAGCCTTGTCATTATGGAAGGTAGTCTATTGTCGAGATTTTTGTTACTACAATGGATTGTAGCCTTGTCTTTATGGAAGGTAGTCTGTTGTCGATATCTTTGTTACTCCAATGGATGGTAGCCTAGTCATTATGGAAGGTAGTCTATTGTCGAGTTTTTTGATACTCTAATAGATTGTAGCCTTGTCATTATGGAAGGTAGTCTGTTGTCGAGATTTTTGTTACTCTAAGGGATGGTAGCCTTGTCATTATGGAACTTAGTCTGTTGTGGATATTTTTGTTATTCTAATGGATGGTAGACTTGTAATTATGAAAGGTAGTCTATTGTCGAGATTTTTGTCACTATAATAGATTGTAGCCTTGTCATTATGGAAGGTAGTCTGTTGTCGAGATTTTTGTTACTCCAATGGATGGTAGCCTTGTCATTGTAGAAGGTAATATATTGCCAAGATTTTTGTCACTATAATGGATGGTAGCCTTGTCATTATGGAAGGTAGTTTGTTATCGAGATTTTAGTTACTCCAATGGATGGTAGCCTTGTCATTATGGAAGGTAGTCTGTTGTCGAGATTTTTTATACTCCAATGGATTGTAGCCTTGTCATTATGGAAGGTAGTCTGTTGTTGAGATTTTTGTTACTCTAAGGGATGGTAGCCTTTTCAATATGGAGCGTAGTCTGTTGTCGAGATTTTTGTTATTCCAATGGATGGTAGCCTTATCATTATAAAAGGTAGTCTATTGTGGATATTTTTGTTACTATAATAGATTGTAGCCTTGCCATTATGGAAGGTAGTCTGTTGTCGAGATTTTTGTTACTCCAATGGATGGTAGCCTTGTTATTATAGAAGGTAGTATATTGTTGGTATTTTTGTAACTACAATGGATGGTAGCCTTGTCATTTTGGAAGGTAGTCTATTGTCGAGATTTTTGTTACTAAAATGGATTGTAGCCTTGTCGTTATGGAAGGTAGTCTGTTGTCGATATCTTTGTTACTCCAATGGATGGTAGCCTAGTCATTATGGAAGGTAGTCTATTGTTGAGTTTTTTGATACTCTAATGGATTGTAGCCTTGTCATTATGGAAGGTAGTCTGTGTTCGATATTTTTGTTACTCTAAGGGATGGTAGCCTTGTCATTATGGAACGTAGTCTATTGTCAATATTTTTGTTATTCTAATGGATGGTAGACTTGTCAAAATGAAAGGTAGTCTATTGTCGAGATTTTTGTCACTATAATAGATTATAGCCTTGTCATTATGGAAGGTAGTCTGTTGTCGAGATTTTTGTTACTCCAATGGATGGTAGCCTTGTCATTATAGAAGGCAGTATATTGGTGAGATTTTTGTCACTACAATGAATGGTAGCCTTGTCATTATGGAAGGTAGTCTGTTGTCGAGATTTTTGTTACTACAATGTATTGTAGCCTTGTCATTATGGAAGGTAGTCTATTGTCGATATCATTGGTACTCCAATGGATGGTAGCCTTGTCATTATAGAAGGTAGTATATTGTCGAGATTTTTATCACTACAACGGGTGGTAACCTTATCATTGTTGAAGGTAGTCTGTTGTCGAGATGTTTGTTACTATAATGGATTGTAGCCTTGTCGTTATGGAAGGTAGTCTGTTGTTGATATCTTTGTTACTCTAATGGATGGTAGCCTAGTCATTATGGAAGGTAGTTTGTGTACGATATTTTTGTTATTCCAATGGATGGTTGCCTTGTCATTATGAAAGGTAGTCTGTTGTCGTAATTTTTGTTACTCTAAGGGATGGTAGCCTTGTCATAATGGAAGGTAGTATGTTGTCGATATCTTTGTTACTCTAAGGGATGGTAGCCTTGTCATTATAGAAGGTAGTCTGTTGTCGAGATTTTTGTTACTCTAAGGGATGGTAGCCTTGTCATTATGGAACATAGTCTGTTGTCGAGATTTTTGTTATTCAAATTAATGGTAGCGTTGCCATTATAGAAGGTAGTGTATTATCGAGATTTTTGTAACTACAATGAATGGTAGCCTTGTCATTATGGAAAGTAATTTGTTGTCGAGATATTTTATTACTCCAATGGATTATAGCCTTGTGTTTATGGAAGGTAGTTTGTTTTCGATATCTTTCTTAATCCAATGGATGGTATCCTGGTCATTATGGAAGGTAGTTTGTGTACGAGATTTTAGTTACTCTAATGGATGGTAGCTTTGTCATTATGGAAGGTAGTCTGTTGTCGTGATTTTTTATACTCCAATGGATTATAGCCTTGTAATTATGGAAGGTAGTCTCTTGTGGTTATTTTGGTTACTCCAATGATGGTACCCTTGTCATTATGGAAGGTAGTCTATTGCCTAGATTTTTGTTACTCCATTGCATGGTAGCCTTGTCATTATGGAAGGTAGTGTGTTATCGATATTTTTGTTATTCCAATAGATGGTAACCTTGTCATTATGGAAGGTAGTCTATTGTTGTGATTTTTGTTACTCCAATGGATGGTAGCCTTGTCATTATGGAAGGTAGTCTATTGTCGAGATTTTTGTTACTACAATGGATTTTAGCCTTGTCTTTATGGAATGTAGTCTGTTGTTGATAACTTTGTTACTCCAATGGATGTTAGCCTTGTCATTATGGAAGGTAGTCTATTGTCGAGTTTTTTGATACTCTAATGGATTGTAGCCTTGTCATTATGGAAGGTAGTCTGTTGTCGAGATTTTTGTTACTTTAAGGGATGGTAGCCTTGTCATTATGGAAGGTAGTCTGTTGTCGAGATTTTTGTTACTTTAAGGGATGGTAGCCTTGTCATTATGGAACGTAGTCTGTTGTCGATATTTTTGTTATTCTAATGGATGGTAGACTTGTCATTATGAAAGGTAGTCTATTGTCGAGATTTTTGTCACTATAATAGATTGTAGCCTTGTCATTATGGAAGGTAGTCTGTTGTCGAGATTTTTGTTACTCCAATGGATGGTAGCCTTGTCATTATAGAAGGTAATATATTGCCAAGATTTTAGTCAATACAATGGATGGTAGCCTTGTCATTATGGAAGGTAATTTGTTATCGAGATTTTAGTTACTAAAATGGATTATAGCCTTGTCGTTATGGAAGGTAGTCTGTTGTCGATATCTTTGTTACTCCAATGGATGGTAGCCTAGTCATTATGGAAGGTAGTCTGTTGTTGAGTTTTTTGATACTCTAATAGATTGTAGCCTTTTCATTATGGAAGGTAGTCTATTGTCGAGATTTTTGTTACTCCAATGGATGGTAGCCTTGTAATTATAGAAGGTAGTATATTGGTGAGATTTTTGTCACTACAATGAATGGTAGCCTTGTCATTATGGAAGGTAGTCTGTTGTTGAGATTTTTGTTAGTACAATGTATTGTAGCCTTGTCATTATGGAAGGTAGTCTGTTGTCGATATCATTGTTACTCCAATGGATGGTAGCCTTGTCATTATAGAAGGTAGTATATTGTCGAGATTTTTATCACTACAACGGATGGTAGCCTTATCATTGTGGAAGGTAATCTATTGTCGAGATGTTTGTTACTATAATGGATTGTAGCCTTGTCGTTATGGAAGGTAGGCTGTTGTTGATATCTTTGTTACTCTAATGGATGGTAGCCTAGTCATTATGGAAGGTAGTTTGTGTACGATATTTTTGTTATTCCAATGGATGGTTGCCTTGTCATTATGAAAGGTAGTCTATTGTCGTAATTTTTGTTACTCTAAGGGATGGTAGCCTTGTCATAATGGAAGGTAGTATGTTGTCGATATCTTTGTTACTCCAATGGATGGTAGCCTTGTTATTATGGAAGGTAGTCTGGTATCGAGAATTTTGTTACTCTAAGGGATGGTAGCCTTGTCATTATGGAACGTTGTCTGTTGTCGAGATTTTTGTTATTCTAATGGATGGTAGCCTTGTCATTATGAAAGGTAGTCTATTGTCGAGATTTTTGTCACTATAATAGATTGTAGCCTTGTCATTATGGAAGGTAGTCTGTTGTCGAGATTTTTGTTACTCCAATGGATGGTAGCCTTGTCATTATAGAAGGTAGTATATTGGTGAGATTTTTGTCAATACAATGAATGGTAGCCTTGTCATTATGGAAGGTAGTCTGTTGTCGAGATTTTTGTTACTACAATGTATTGTAGCCTTGTCATTATGGAAGGTAGTCTGTTGTCGATATCATTGTTACTCCAATGGATGGTAGCCTAGTCATTATAGAAGGTAGTATATTGTCGATATTTTTATCACTACAATGGATGGTAGCCTTGTCATTATGGAAGGTAGTTTGTTGTCGAGATTTTTGTTACTACAATAGATTGTAGCCTTGTCGTTATGGAAGATAGTCTGTTGTCCATATCTTTGTTACTCCAATGGATGGTTGCCTAGTCATTATGGAAGGTAGTTTGTGTACGATATTTTAGTTACTCCAATGGATGGTAGCCTTGTCATTATGGAAGGTAGTCTGTTGTCGAGATTTTTATTACTCCAATGGATGGAAGCCTTGTCATTTTAGAAGGTATTATATTACTGAGATTTTTGTCACTATAATGGATGGTAGCCTTGTCATTATGGAAGGTAGTTTGTTATCGAGATTTTATTTACTCCAATGGATGGTAGCCTTGTCATTATGGAAGGTAGTCTGTTGTCGAGATTTTTATACTCCAATGGATTGTAGGCTTATCATTATGGAAGGTAGTCTGTTGTCGAGATTTTTGTTACTCCAATGGATGGTAGGCTTGTCATTATAGAAGGTAGTATATTGTTGATATTTTTGTCAATACAATGGATGGTAGCCTTGTCATTATGGAAGGTAGTCTATTGTCGAGATTTTTGTCACTATAATAGATTGTAGCCTTGTCATTATGGAAGGTAGTCTGTTGTCGAGATTTTTGTTACTCCAATGGATGGTAGCCTTGTCATTATAGAAGGTAATATATTGCCAAGATTTTAGTCACTATAATGGATGGTAGCCTTGTCATTATGGAAGGTAATTTGTTATCGAGATTTTAGTTACTCCAATGGCTGGTAACCTTGTCATTATGGAAGGTAGTCTGTTGTCGAGATTTTTTATACTCCAATGGATTGTTGCCTTGTCATTATGGAAGGTAGTCTGTTGTTGAGATTTTTGTTACTCTAAGGGATGGTAGCCTTTTCAATATGGAGCTTAGTCTGTTGTCGAGGTTTTTGTTATTCCAATGGATGGTAGCCTTGTCATTATAAAAGGTAGTCTATTATGGATATTTTTGTTACTATAATAGATTGTAGCCTTGTCATTATGGAAGGTAGTCTGTTGTCGAGATTTTTGTTACTCCAATGGATGGTAGCCTTGTCATTATAGAAGGTAGTATATTGTTGGTATTTTTGTAACTACAATGGATGATAGCCTTGTCATTTTGGAAGGTAGTCTATTGTCGAGATTTTTGTTACTAAACTGGATTGTAGCCTTATCGTTATGGAACGTAGTCTGTTATCGATATCTTTGTTACTCCAATGGATGGTAGCCTAGTCATTATGGAAGGTAGTCTGTTGTTGAGTTTTTTGATACTCTAATGGATTGTAGCCTTGTCATTATGGAAGGTAGTCTGTTGTCGAGATTTTTGTTACTCTAAGGGATGGTAGCCTTGTCATTATGGAACGTAGTTTGTTGTCGATATTTTTGTTATTCTAATGGATGGTAGACTTGTCATTATGAAAGGTAGTCTATTGTCGAGATTTTTGTCACTATAATAGATTGTAGCCATGTCATTATGGAAGGTAGTCTATTGTCGAGATTTTTGTTACTCCAATGGATGGTAGCCTTGTCATTATAGAAGGTAATATATTGGTGAGATTTTTGTCGCTACAATGAATCGTAGCCTTGTCATTATGGAAGGTAGTCTGTTGTCGAGATTTTTGTTACTACAATGTATTGTAGCCTTGTCATTATGGAAGGTAGTCTGCTGTCGATATCATTGTTACTCCAATGGATGGTAGCCTTGTCATTATAGAAGGTAGTATATTGTCGAGATTTTTATCACTACAACGGATGGTAGCCTTATCATTGTGGAAGGTAGTCTGTTGTCGAGATGTTTGTTACTATAATGGATTGTAGCCTTGTCGTTATGGAAGGTAGTCTTTTGTTGATATCTTTGTTACTCTAATGGATGGTAGCCTAGTCATTATGGAAGGTAGTTTGTGTATGATATTTTTGTTATTCCAATGGATGGTTGCCTTGTCATTATGAAAGGTAGTATGTTATCGTAATTTTTGTTACTCTAAGGGATGGTAGCCTTGTCATAATGGAAGGTAGTATGTTGTCGATATCTTTGTTACTCCAATGGATGGTAGCCTTGTTATTATGGAAGGTAGTCTGTTATCGAGAATTTTGTTACTCTAAGGGATGGTAGCCTTGTCATTATGGAACGTTTTCTGTTGTTGAGATTTTTGATATTCTAATGGATGGTAGCCTTGTCATTATGAAAGGTAGTCTATTGTCGAGATTTTTGTCACTATAATAGATTGTATCCTTGTCATTATGGAAGGTAGTTTTTTGTCGAGATTTTTGTTACTCAAATGGATGCTAGCCTTGTCCTTATAGAAGGTAGTATATTGTTGAGATTTTTGTTACTACAATGAATGGTAGCCTTGTCATTATGGAAGGTAGTATGTTGTCGAGATTTTTGTTACTAAAATGGATTGTAGCCTTGTTGTTATGGAAGGTAGTCTGTTGTCGATATTTTTGTTATTCTAATGGATGGTAGACTTGTCATTATGAAAGGTAGTCTATTGTCGAGAGTTTTGCCACTATAATAGATTGTAGCCTTGTCATTATGGAAGGTAGTCTGTTGTCGAGATTTTTGTTACTCCAATGGATGGTAGCCTTGTCATTATAGAAGGTAGTATATTGGTGAGATTTTTGTCACTACAATGAATGGTAGCCTTGTCATTATGGAAGGTAGTCTGTTGTCGAGATTTTTGTTACTACAATGAATTGTAGCCTTGTCATTATGGAAGGTAGTCTGTTGTCGATATCATTGTTACTCCAATGGATGGTAGACTTGTCATTATAGAAGGTAGTATATTGTCGAGATTTTTATCACTACAACGGATGGTAGCCTTATCATTGTGGAAGGTAGTGTGTTGTCGAGATGTTTGTTACTATAATGGATTGTAGCCTTGTCGTTATGGAAGGTAGTTTGTTGTTGATATCTTTGTTACTCTAATGGATGGTAGCCTAGTCATTATGGAAGGTAGTTTGTGTACGATATTTTTGTTATTCCAATGGATGGTTGCCTTGTCATTATGAAAGGTAGTCTGTTGTCGTAATTTTTGTTACTCTAAGGGATGGTAGCCTTGTCATAATGGAAGGTAGTATATTGTCGATATCTTTGTTACTCCAATGGATGGTAGCCTTGTTATTATGGAAGGTAGTCTGTTATCGATAATTTTGTTACTCTAAGGGATGGTAGCCTTGTCATTATGGAACGTTGTCTGTTGTCGAGATTTTTGTTATTCTAATGGATGGTAGCCTTGTCATTATGAAAGGTAGTCTATTGTCGAGATTTTTGTCACTATAATAGATTGTATCCTTGTCATTATGGAAGGTAGTTTGTTGTTGAGATTTTTGTTACTCCAATGGATGCTAGCTTTGTCATTATAGAAGGTAGTATATTGTCGAGATTTTTATCACTATAATGGATGGTAGCCTTGTCATTATGGAAGGTAGTCTGTTGTCGAGATTTTTGTTACTACAATAGATTGTAGCCTTGTCGTTATGGAAGATAGTCTATTGTCCATATCTTTGTTACTCCAATGGATGGTTGCCTAGTCATTATGGAAGGTAGTTTGTGTACGATATTTTAGTTACTCCTATGGATGGTAGCCTTGTCATTATGTAAGGTAGTCTGTTGTCGAGATTTTTATTACTCCAATGGATGGAAGCCTTGTCATTATAGAAGGTATTATATTACTGAGATTTTTGTCACTATAATGGATGGTAGCTTTGTCATTATGGAAGGTAGTTTGTTATCGAGATTTTAGTTACTCCAATGGATGGTAGCCTTGTCATTATGGAAGGTAGTCTGTTGTCGAGATTTTTATACTCCAATGGATTGTAGCCTTATCATTATGGAAGGTAGTCTGTTGTTGAGATTTTTGTTACTCTAAGGGATGATAGCCTTTTCAATATGGAACGTAGTCTGTTGTCGAGATTTTTGTTATTCCAATGGATGGTAGCCTTGTCATTATGACAGGTAGTCTATTGTCGATATTTTTATTACTATAATAGATTGTTGCCTTATCATTATGGAAGGTAGTCTGTTGTTTAGATTTTTGTTACACCAATGGATGTTAGGCTTGTCATTATAGAAGGTAGTATATTGTTGATATTTTTGTCACTACAATGGATGGTAGCCTTGTCATTATGGAAGGTAGTCTATTGTCGAGATTTTTGTTACTACAATGGATTGTAGCCTTGTCTTTCTGGAAGGTAGTCTGTTGTCGATATCTTTGTTACTCCAATGGATGGTAGCCTAGTCATTATGGAAGGTAGTCTATTGTCGAGTTTTTTCATACTCTAATGGATTGTAGCCTTGTCATTATGGCAAGGTAGTCTGTTGTCGAGATTTTTTTTACTTTAAGGGATGGTAGCCTTGTCATTATGGAACGTAGTCTGTTGTTGATATTTTTGTTATTCTAATGGATGGTAGACTTATCATTATAAAAGGTAGTCTATTGTCTAGATTTTTGTCACTATAATAGATTGTAGCCTTGTCATTATGGAAGGTAGTCTGTTGTCGAGATTTTTGTTACTCCAATGGATGGTAGCCTTATCATTATAGAAGGAAATATATTGCCAAGATTTTAGTCACTATAATGGATGGTAGCCTTGTCATTATGGTAGGTAATTTGTTATCGAGATTTTAGTTACTCCAATGGATGGTAGCCTTGTCATTATGGAAGGTAGTCTGTTGTCGAGATTTTTATACTCCAATGGATTGTAGCCTTGTCATTATGGAAGGTAGTCTGTTGTTGAGATTTTTGTTACTCTAAGGGATGGTAGCCTTTTCAATATGGAGCATAGTCTGTTGTAGAGATTTTTGTTATCCAATGGATGGTAGCCTTGTCATTATAAAAGGTAGTCTATTGTGGATATTTTTGTTACTATAATAGATTGCAGCCTTGTCATTATGGAGGGTAGTCTGTTGTCGAGATTTTTGTTACTCCAATGGATGGTAGCCTTGTCATTATAGAAGGTAGTATATTGTTGGTAGTTTTGTAACTACAATGGATGGTGGCCTTGTCATTTTTGAAGGTAGTCTATTGTCGAGATTTTTGTTACTAAAATGGATTATAGCCTTGTCGGTATGGAAGGTAGTCTGTTGTCGATATCTTTGTTACTCCAATGGATGGTAGCCTAGTCATTATGGAAGGTAGTCTGTTGTTGATTTTTTTGATACTCTAATGGATTGTAGCCTTTTCATTATGGAAGGTAGTCTGTTGTCAAGATTTTTGTTACTCTAAGGGATGGTAGCCTTGTCATTATGGAAAGTAGTCTGTTGTCGATATTTTTGTTATTCTAATGGATGGTAGACTTGTCATTATGAAAGGTAGTCTATTGTCGAGATTTTTGTCACTATAATAGATTGTCGCCTTGTCATTATGGAAGGTAGTCTATTGTCGAGATTTTTGTTACTCCAATGGATGGTAGCCTTGTCATTATAGAAGGTAGTATAGTGGTGAGATTTTTGTCACTACAATGAATGGTAGCCTTGTCATTATGGAAGGTAGTCTGTTGTCGAGATTTTTGTTAGTACAATGTATTGTAGCCTTGTCATTATGGAAGGTAGTCTGTTGTCGATATCATTGTTACTCCAATGGATGGTAGCCTTGTCATTATAGAAGGTAGTATATTGTCGAGATTTTTATCACTACAACGGATGGTAGCCTTATCATTGTGGAAGGTAATCTATTGTCGAGATGTTTGTTACTATAATGGATTGTAGCCTTGTCGTTATGGAAGGTAGTCAGTTGTTGATATCTTTGTTACTCTAATGGATGGTAGCCTAGTCATTATGGAAGGTAGTTTGTGTACGATATTTTTGTTATTCCAATGGATGGTTGCCTTGTCATTATGAAAGGTAGTCTGTTGTCGTAATTTTTGTTACTCTAAGGGATGGTAGCCTTGTCATAATGGAAGGTAGTATGTTGTCGATATCTTTGTTACTCCAATGGATGGTAGCCTTGTTATTATGGAAGGTAGTCTGTTATCGAGAATTTTGTTACTCTAAGGGATGGTAGCCTTGTCATTATGGAACGTTGTCTGTTGTCGAGATTTTTGTTATTCTAATGGATGGTAGCCTTGTCATTATGAAAGGTAGTCTATTGTCGAGATTTTTGTCACTATAATAGATTGTAGCCTTGTCATTATGGAAGGTAGTCTGTTGTCGAGATTTTTGTTACTCCAATGGATGGTAGCCTTGTCATTATAGAAGGTAGTATATTGGTGAGATTTTTGTCAATACAATGAATGGTAGCCTTGTCATTATGGAAGGTAGTCTGTTGTCGAGATTTTTTTTACTACAATGTATTGTAGCCTTGTCATTATGGAAGGTAGTCTGTTGTCGATATCATTGTTACTCCAATGGATGGTAGCCTAGTCATTATAGAAGGTAGTATATTGTCGAGATTTTTATCACTACAATGGATGGTAGCCTTGTCATTATGGAAGGTAGTTTGTTGTCGAGATTTTTGTTACTACAATAGATTGTAGCCTTGTCGTTATGGAAGATAGTCTGTTGTCCATATCTTTGTTACTCCAATGGATGGTTGCCTAGTCATTATGGAAGGTAGTTTGTGTATGATATTTTAGTTACTCCAATGGATGGTAGCCTTGTCATTATGGAAGGTAGTCTGTTGTCGAGATTTTTATTACTCCAATGGATGGAAGCCTTGTCATTTTAGAAGGTATTATATTACTGAGATTTTTGTCACTATAATGGATGGTAGCCTTGTCATTATGGAAGGTAGTTTGTTATCGAGATTTTAGTTACTCCAATGGATGGTAGCCTTGTCATTATGGAAGGTAGTCTGTTGTCGAGATTTTTATACTCCAATGGATTGTAGCCTTATCATTATGGAAGGTAGTCTGTTGTCGAGATTTTTGATACTCCAATGGATGGTAGGCTTGTCATTATAGAAGGTAGTATATTGTTGATATTTTTGTCAATACAATGGATGGTATCCTTGTCATTATGGAAGGTAGTCTATTGTCGAGATTTTTGTTACTACAATGGATTGTATCCTTGTCTTTATGGAAGGTAGTCTGTTGTCGATATCTTTGTTACTCCAATGGATGGTAGCCTAGTCATTATGGAAGGTAGTCTATTGTCGAGTTTTTTGATACTCTAATGGATTGTAGCCTTGTCATTATGGAAGGTAGTCTGTTGTCGAGATTTTTGTTACTTTAAGGGATGGTAGCCTTGTCATTATGGAACGTGGTCTGTTGTTGATATTTTTGTTATTCTAATGGATGGTAGACTTATCATTATGAAAGGTAGTCTATTGTCGAGATTTTTGTCACTATAATAGATTGTAGCCTTGTCATTATGGAAGGTAGTCTGTTGTCGAGATTTTTGTTACTCCAATGGATGGTAGCCTTGTCATTATAGAAGGTAATATATTGCCAAGATTTTAGTCACTATAATGGATGGTAGCGTTGTCATTATGGAAGGTAATTTGTTATCGAGATTTTAGTTACTCCAATGGCTGGTAACCTTGTCATTATGGAAGGTAGTCTGTTGTCGAGATTTTTTATACTCCAATGGATTGTTGCCTTGTCATTATGGAAGGTAGTCTGTTGTTGAGATTTTTGTTACTCTAAGGGATGGTAGCCTTTTCAATATGGAGCTTAGTCTGTTGTCGAGGTTTTTGTTATTCCAATGGATGGTAGCCTTGTCATTATAAAAGGTAGTCTATTGTGGATATTTTTGTTACTATAATAGATTGTAGCCTTATCGTTATGGAACGTAGTCTGTTGTCGATATCTTTGTTACTCCAATGGATGGTAGCCTAGTCATTATGGAAGGTAGTCTGTTGTTGAGTTTTTTGATACTCTAATGGATTGTAGCCTTGTCATTATGGAAGGTAGTCTGTTGTCGAGATTTTTGTTACTCTAAGGGATGGTAGCCTTGTCATTATGGAACGTAGTTTGTTGTCGATATTTTTGTTATTCTAATGGATGGTAGACTTGTCATTATGAAAGGTAGTCTATTCTCGAGATTTTTGTCACTATAATAGATTGTAGCCTTGTCATTATGGAAGGTAGTCTGTTGTCGAGATTTTTGTTACTCCAATGGATGGTAGCCTTGTCATTATAGAAGGTAGTATATTGGTGAGATTTTTGTCACTACAATGAATCGTAGCCTTGTCATTATGGAAGGTAGTCTGTTGTCGAGATTTTTGTTACTACAATGTATTGTAGCCTTGTCATTATGGAAGGTAGTCTGTTGTCGATATCATTGTTACTCCAATGGATGGTAGCCTTGTCATTATAGAAGGTAGTATATTGTCGAGATTTTTATCACTACAACGGATGGTAGCCTTATCATTGTGGAAGGTAGTCTGTTGTCGAGATGTTTGTTACTATAATGGATTGTAGCCTTGTCGTTATGGAAGGTAGTTTGTTGTTGATATCTTTGTTACTCTAATGGATGGTAGCCTAGTCATTATGGAAGGTAGTTTGTGTATGATATTTTTGTTATTCCAATGGATGGTTGCCTTGTCATTATGAAAGGTAGTATGTTATCGTAATTTTTGTTACTCTAAGGGATGGTAGCCTTGTCATAATGGAATGTAGTATGTTGTCGATATCTTTGTTACTCCAATGGATGGTAGCCTTGTTATTATGGAAGGTAGTCTGTTATCGAGAATTTTGTTACTCTAAGGGATGGTAGCCTTGTCATTATGGAACGTTGTCTGTTGTCGAGATTTTTGATATTCTAATGGATGGTAGCCTTGTCATTATGAAAGGTAGTCTATTGTCGAGATTTTTGTCACTATAATAGATTGTATCCTTGTCATTATGGAAGGTAGTTTTTTGTCGAGATTTTTGTTACTCAAATGGATGCTAGCCTTGTCCTTATAGAAGGTAGTATATTGTTGAGATTTTTGTCACTACAATGAATGGTAGCCTTGTCATTATGGAAGGTAGTATGTTGTCGAGATTTTTGTTACTAAAATGGATTGTAGCCTTGTTGTTATGGAAGGTAGTCTGTTGTCGATATTTTTGTTATTCTAATGGATGGTAGACTTGTCATTATGGAAGTTAGTTTGTGTACGATATTTTAGTTACTCCAATGGATGGTAGCCTTGTCATTATGTAAGGTAGTCTGTTGTCGAGATTTTTATTACTCCAATGGATGGAAGCCTTGTCATTATAGAAGGTATTATATTACTGAGATTTTTGTCACTATAATGGATGGTAGCTTTGTCATTATGGAAGGTAGTTTGTTATCGAGATTTTAGTTACTCCAATGGATGGTAGCCTTGTCATTATGGAAGGTAGTCTGTTGTCGAGATTTTTATACTCCAATGGATTGTAGCCTTATCATTATGGAAGGTAGTCTGTTGTTGAGATTTTTGTTACTCTAAGGGATGATAGCCTTTTCAATATGGAACGTAGTCTGTTGTCGAGATTTTTGTTATTCCAATGGATGGTAGCCTTGTCATTATGACAGGTAGTCTATTGTCGATATTTTTATTACTATAATAGATTGTTGCCTTATCATTATGGAAGGTAGTCTGTTGTCGAGATTTTTATTACACCAATGGATGGTAGGCTTGTCATTATAGAAGGTAGTATATTGTTGATATTTTTGTCACTACAATGGATGGTAGCCTTGTCATTATGGAAGGTAGTCTATTGTCGAGATTTTTGTTACTACAATGGATTGTAGCCTTGTCTTTATGGAAGGTAGTCTGTTGTCGATATCTTTGTTACTCCAATGGATGGTAGCCTAGTCATTATGGAAGGTAGTCTATTTTCAAGTTTTTTCATACTCTAATGGATTGTAGCCTTGTCATTATGGAAGGTAGTCTGTTGTCGAGATTTTTTTTACTTTAAGGGATGGTAGCCTTGTCATTATGGAACGTAGTCTGTTGTTGATATTTTTGTTATTCTAATGGATGGTAGACTTATCATTATAAAAGGTTATCTATTGTCTAGATTTTTGTCACTATAATAGATTGTAGCCTTGTCATTATGGAAGGTAGTCTGTTGTCGAGATTTTTGTTACTCCAATGGATGGTAGCCTTATCATTATAGAAGGTAATATATTGCCAAGATTTTAGTCACTATAATGGATGGTAGCCTTGTCATTATGGAAGGTAATTTGTTATCGAGATTTTAGTTACTCCAATGGATGGTAGCCTTGTCATTATGGAAGGTAGTCTGTTGTCGAGATTTTTTATACTCCAATGGATTGTAGCCTTGTCCTTATGGAAGGTAGTCTGTTGTTGAGATTTTTGTTACTCTAAGGGATGGTATCCTTTTCAATATGGAGCGTAGTCTGTTGTCGAGGTTTTTGTTATTCCAATGGATGGTAGCCTTGTCATTATAAAAGGTAGTCTATTGTGGATATTTTTGTTACTATAATAGATTGTAGCCTTGCCATTATGGAAGGTAGTCTATTGTCGAGATTTTTGTTACTCCAATGGATGGTAGCCTTGTCATTATAGAAGGTAGTATATTGTTGGTATTTTTGTAACTACAATGGATGATAGCCTTGTCATTTTGGAAGGTAGTCTATTGTCGAGATTTTTGTTACTAAAATGGATTGTAGCCTTGTCGTTAGTGAAGGTAGTCAGTTGTCGATATCTTTGTTACTCCAATGGATGGTAGCCTAGTCATTATGGAAGGTAATCTGTTGTTGAGTTTTTTGATACTCTAATGGATTGTAGCCTTGTCATTATGGAAGGTAGTCTGTTGTCGTAATTTTTGTTACTTTAAGGGATGGTAGCCTTGTCATAATGGAGGGTAGTATGTTGTCGATATCTTTGTTACTCCAATGGATGGTAGCCTTGTTATTATGGAAGGTAGTCTGTTATCGAGAATTTTGTACTCTAAGGGATGGTAGCCTTGTCATTATGGAAGGTAGTCTGTTGTCGAGATTTTTGTTACTCCAATGGATGGTAGCCTTGTCATTATAGAAGGTAGTATATTGGTGAGATTTTTGTCACTACAATGAATGGTAGCCTTGTCATTATGGAAGGTAGTCTGTTGTCAAGATTTTTGTTATTATAATGTATTGTAGCCTTGTCATTATAGAAGGTAGTCTGTTGTCGATATCATTGTTACTCCAATGGATGGTAGCCTTGTCATTATAGAAGGTAGTATATTGTCGAGATTTTTATCACTACAATGGATGGTAGCCTTATCATTGTGGAAGGTAGTCTGTTGTCGAGATGTTTGTTACTATAATGGATTGTAGCCTTGTCGTTATGGAAGGTAGTCTGTTGTTGATATCTTTGTTACTCTAATGGATGGTAGCCTAGTCATTATGGAAGGTAGTTTGTGTATGATATTTTTGTTATTCCAATGGATGTTTGCCTTGTCATTATGAAAGGTAGTTTGTTGTCGTAATTTTTGTTACTCTAAGGGATGGTAGCCTTGTCATAATGGAAGGTAGTATGTTGTCGATATCTTTGTTACTCCAATGGATGGTAGCCTTGTTATTATGGAAGGTAGTCTGTTATCGAGAATTTTGTTACTCTAAGGGATGGTAGCCTTGTCATTATGGAACGTTGTCTGTTGTCGAGATTTTTGTTATTATAATGGATGGTAGCCTTGTCATTATGAAAGGTAGTATATTGTCGAGATTTTTTCACTATAATAGATTGTATCCTTGTCATTATGGAAGGTAGTTTGTTCTCGAGATTTTTGTTCCTCCAATGGATGCTAGCCTTGTCCTTATAGAAGGTAGTATATTGTTGAGATTTTTGTCACTACAATTAATGGTAGCCTTGTCATTCTGGAAGGTAGTATGTTGTCGAGATTTTTGTTACTAAAATGGATTGTAGCCTTGTTGTTATGGAAGGTAGTCTGTTGTCGATATTTTTGTTATTCTAATGGATGGTAGACTTGTCATTATGAAAGGTAGTCTATTGTCGATATTTTTGTCACTATAATAGATTGTAGCATTGTCATTATGGAAGGCAGTCTGTTGTCGAGATTTTTGTCACTCCAATGGATGGTAGCCTTTTCATTATAGAAGGTAGTATATTGGTGAGATTTTTGTCACTACAATGAATGGTAGCCTTGTCATTATGGAAGGTAGTCTGTTGTCGAGATTCTTGTTACTACAATGGATTGTAGCCTTGTCATTATGGAAGGTAGTATGTTGTCGATATCTTTGTTACTCCAACAAATGGTAGCCTTGTCATTATAGAAGGTAGTATATTGTCGAGATTTTTGTCACTACAACGGATGGTAGCCTTATCATTGTGGAAGGTAGTCTGTTGTCGAGATGTTTGTTACTATAATGGATTGTAGCCTTGTCGTTATGGAAGGTAGTCTGTTGCTGATATCTTTGTTACTCTAATGGATGGTAGCCTAGTCATTATGGGAGGTAGTTTGTGTACGATATTTTTGTTATTCCAATGGATGGTTGCCTTGTCATTATGAAAGCTAGTCTATTGTCGTAATTTTTGTTACTCTAAGGGATGGTAGCCTTGTCATTATGGAAGGTAGTATGTTGTCGATATCTTTGTTACTCCAATGGATGGTAGCCTTGTTATTATGGAAGGTAGTCTGTTATCGATAATTTTGTTACTGTAAGGGATGGTAGCCTTGTCATTATGGAACGTTGTCTGTTGTCGAGATTTTTGTTATTCTAATGGATGGTAGCCTTGTCATTATGAAAGGTAGTATATTGTCGAGATTTTTGTCACTATAATAGATTGTATCCTTGTCATTATGGAAGGTAGTTTGTTGTCGAGATTTTTGTTACTCCAATGAATGCTAGCCTTGTCCTTATAGAAGGTAGTATATTGTTGAGATTTTTGTCACTACAATGAATGGTAGCCTTGTCATTATGGAAGGTAGTATGTTGTCGAGATTTTTGTTACTAAAATGGATTGTAGCCTTGTTGTTATGGAAGGTAGTCTGTTGTCGATATCTTTGTTACTCCAATGGATGGTAGCCTAGTCATTATGGAAGGTAGCCTAGTCATTATGGAAGGTAGTCTGTTGTCGAGTTTTTTGATACTCTAATGGAATGTAGCCTTGTCATTATGGAAGGTAGTCTGTTGTTGAGATTTTTGTTACTCTAAGGGATGGTAGCCTTATCATTATGGAACGTAGTCTATAGTCGATATTTTTGTTATTTTAATGGATGCTAGACTTGTCATTATGAAAGGTAGTCTATTGTCGAGATTTTTGTCACTATAATAAATTGTAGCCTTGTCATTATGGAAGGTAGTCTGTTGTCGAGATTTTTGTTACTCCAATAGATGGTAGCCTTTTCATTATAGAAGGTAGTATATTGGTGAGATTTTTGTCACTACAATGAATGGTA
The DNA here is from genome assembly GCA_948472305.1 of Vicia faba. Lineage (NCBI taxonomy): Eukaryota > Viridiplantae > Streptophyta > Magnoliopsida > Fabales > Fabaceae > Vicia > Vicia faba. The sequence goes on from OX451741.1 coordinate 692,630,997, forward strand.
GCCTTGTCATTATGGAAGGTAGTCTGTTGTCGAGATTTTTGTTACTACAATGGATTGTAGCCTTGTCATTATGGAAGGTAGTCTATTGTCGATATCTTTGTTACTCCAATAGATGGTATCCTTCTCATTATAGAAGGTATTATATTGTCGAGATTTTTGTCACTACAACGGATGGTAGCCTTATCATTGTGGAAGGTAGTCTGTTGTCGAGATGTTTGTTACTATAATGGATTATAGCCTTGTAGTTATGGAAGGTATTCTGTTGTTGATATCTTTGTTACTCTAATGGATGGTAGCCTAGTCATTATGGAAGGTAGTTTGTGTACGATATTTTTGTTAATCCAATGGATGGTTGCCTTGTCATTATGAAAGGTAGTCTGTTGTCGTAATTTTTGTTACTCTAAGGGATGGTAGCCTTGTCATAATGGAAGGTAGTATGTTGTCGATATCTTTGTTACTCCAATGGATGGTAGCCTTGTTCTTATGGAAGGTAGTTTGTTATCTAGAATTTTGTTACTCTAAGAGATTGTAGCCTTGTCATTATGGAACGTTGTCTGTTGTCGAGATTTTTGTTATTCTAATGGATGGTAGCCTTGTCATTGTGAAAGGTAGTCTATTGTCGAGATTTTTGTCACTATAATAGATTGTAGCCTTGTCATTATGGAAGGTAGTTTGTTGTCGAGATTTTTGTTACTACAATGGATCATAACCTTGTCATATTGGAAGGTAGTCTGTGTCGATATCTTTGTTACTCCAATGGATGGTAGCCTAGTCATTATTGAAGGTAGTTTGTGTACGATATTTTTGTTATTCCAATGGATGGTAGCATTGTCATTATAGAAGGTAGTATATTGTCGAGATTTTCGTCACTACAATGGATGGTAGCCTTGTCATTATTGAAGGTAGTCTGTTGTCGATATTTTTGATACTAAAATGGATTATAGCCTTGTCGTTATGGAAGGTAGTTTGTTGTCGATATCTTTGTTACTCCAATGGATGGTAGCCTTGTCATTATGGAAGGTAGTCTGTTGTTGAGATTTATGTGACTACAATGGATTGTAGCCTTGTCATTATGCAAGGTAGTCTGTTGTCGATATCTTTGTTACTCCAATGGATGGTAGCCTAGTCATTATGGAAGGTAGTCTATTGTCGAGATTTTTTTCACTATAATTGATGGTAGCCTTGTCATTATGGAAGGTAGTTTGTTGTCGAGATTTTTGTTACTACAATGGATTGTAGCCTTTTCGTTGTGGAAGGTAGTTTGTTGTCGATATCTTTGTTACTCCAATGGATGGTAGCCTAGTCATTATGGAAGGTAGTTTGTGTACGAGATTTTAGTTACTTCAATGGATGGTAGCCTTGTCATTATGGAAGGTAGTCTGTTGTCGATATTTTTTATACTCAAATGGATTCTAGCCTTGTCATTATGGAAGGTAGTCTGTTGTAGAGATTTTTGTTAATCTAATGGGTGGTAGCCTTGTCATTATGGAACATAGTCTGTTGTCGATATTTTTGTTATTCTAATGGATGGTAGCCTTTTCATTATGAAAGGTAGTCTATTGTCGAAATTTTTGTCACTATAATAGATTGTAGACTTGTCATTATGGAAGGTAGTTTGTTGTCGAGATTTTTGTTAATCCAATGGATGGTAGCCATGTCATTATAGAAGGTAGTATATTCTCGAGATTTTTGTCACTACGATTAATGGTAGCCTTGTCATTATGGAAGGTAGTCTATTGTCGATATTTTTGTGACTACAATGGATTGTAGCCTTGTCATTATGGAAGGTAGTCTGTTTTCGATATCTTTGTTACTCCAATGGATGGTAGCCTAGTCATTATGGAAGGTAGTCTGTTGTCGAGTTTTTTGTTACTCTAAAGGATGTTAGCCTTTTCAATATGGAACATAGTCTGTTGTCGAGATTGTTGTTATTCCAATGGATGGTAGCCTTGTCATTATGAAAGGTAGTTTATTGTCGATATTTTTGTTACTATAATAGATTGTAGCCTTGTCATTATGGAAGGTAGTTTGTCGTCGATATTTTTGTTACTCTAATGGATGGTAGCCTTGTCATTATAGAAGGTAGTATATTGTCGAGATTTTTGTCACTACAATGGATGGTAGCCTTGTCATTATGGAAGGTAGTTTGTTGTCGAGATTTTTGTTACTATAATGGATTGTACAATTGTCGTTATGAAAGGTAGTCTGTTGTCGATATCTTTGTTACTCTAATGGATGGTAGCCTAGTCATTATGGAAGGTAGTTTGTGTACGATATTTTTGTTATTCCAATGGATGGTAGCCTTGTCATTATGAAAGGTAGTTTGTTCTCGTGATTTTTGTTACTCTAAGGGATGGTAGCCTTGTCATTATGGAAGGTAGTATGTTGTCGATATCTTTGTTACACCAATGTATAGTAGCCTTGTCATTATGGAAGGTAGTTTGTTGTCGAGATTTTTGTTACTGTAAGGGATGGTAGCCTTGTCATTATGGAACATAGTCTATTGTCGAGATTTTTCATATTCCAATTAATGGTAGCATTGTCATTATTGAAGGTAGTATATTATCGAGATTTTTGTAACTACAATGGATGGTAGCCTTGTCAATAATGGAAAGTAGTTTGTTGTCGAGATTATTGATACTAGAATGGATTATAGCCTTGTCTTTATGGAAGGTAATTTGTTGTCGATATCTTTGTTTCTCCAATGGATGGTAGCCTAGTCATTATGGAAGGTAGTCTGTTGTCGAGATTTTTTATACTCCAATGGATTATAGCCTTGTAATTATGGAAGGTAGTCTCTTGTGGTTATTTTGGTTACTCCAATGATGGTACCCTTGTCATTATGGAAGGTAGTCTATTGCCTAGATTTTTGTTACTCCATTGCATGGTAGCCTTGTCATTATGGAAGGTAGTGTGTTGTCGATATTTTTGTTATTCCAATGGATTGTAGCCTTGTCATTATGGAAGGTAGTCTGTTGTTGTGATTTTTGTTACTCCAATGGTTGGTAGCCTTGTCATTATGGAAGATAGTATGTTGTCGATATCTTTGTTATTGCAATCGATGGTAGCCTTGTCATTATGGAAGGTGATCTGTTGTTGAGATATTTGTTACTCTAAGGGATGGTAGCCTTGTCATTATGGAACATAGTCTATTGTCGAGATTTTTGTTATTCCAATGGATGGTAGCATTTTCATTATAGAAGGTAGTATATTATCGAGATTTTTATCACTACAATGGATGGTTGCCTCGTCATTATGGAAGGTAGTCTGTTGGCGAGATTTTTGTTACTACAATAGATTGTAGGCTTGTCGTTATGGAAGATAGTCTGTTTTCCATATCTTTGTTACTCCAATGGATGGTTGCCTAGTCATTAGGGAAGGTAGTTTGTGTACTAGATTTTAGTTACTCCAATGGACGGTAGCCTTGTCATTATGGAAGGTAGTCTGTTGTCGAGATTTTTATTACTCCAATCTATGGTAGCCTTGTCATTATAGAAGGTAAAATATTACCGAGATTTTTGTCACTATAATGGATGGTAGCCTTGTCATTATGGAAGGTAGTTTTTTGTCGAGATTTTAGTTACTCCAATGGATGGTAGCCTTGTCATTATGGAAGGTAGTCTGTTGTCGAGATTTTTATACTCCAATGGATTATAGCCTTGTCATTATGGAAGGTTGTCTGTTGTTGATATTTTTGTTACTCTAAGGGATGATAGCCTTTTCAATATGGAACGTAGTTTGTTATCGAGATTTTTGTTATTCCAATGGATGGTAGCCTTGTCATTATGAAAGGTAGTCTATTGTCGATATTTTTATTACTATAATAGATTGTTGCCTTATCATTATGGAAGGTAGTCTGTTGTCTAGATTTTTGTTACTCCAATGGATGGAAGGCTTGTCATTATAGAAGGTAGTATATTGTTGATATTTTTATCACTACAATGGATGGTAGCCTTGTCATTATGGAAGGTAGTTTATTGTCGAGATTTTTGTTACTACAATGGATTGTAGCCTTGTCTTTATGGAAGGTGGTTTGTTGTTGATATCTTTGTTACTCCAATGGATGGTAGCCTAGTCATTATGGAAGGTAGTCTGTTGTCGAGTTTTTTGATACTCTAATGGATTGTAGCCTTGTCATTATGGAAGGTAGTCTATTGTCGAGATTTTTGTTACTCTAAGGGATGGTAGCCTTGTCATTATGGAACGTAGTCTGTTGTCGATATTTTTGTTATTCTAATGGATGGTAGACTTGTTATTATGAAAGGTAGTCTATTGTCGATATTTTTGTCACTATAATAGATTGTAGCCTTGTCATTATGGCTGGTAGTCTGTTGTCGATATTTTTGTTACTCCAACGGATGGTAGCCTTGTCATTATAGAAGGTAGTTTGTTGTCGAGATTTTAGTTACTCTAATGGATGGTAGCCTTTTCATTATGGAAGGTAGTCTGTTGTCGAGATTTTTTATACTCCAATGGATTGTAGCCTTGTCATTATAGAATGTAGTCTGTTGTTGAGATTTTTGTTACTCTAAGGGATGGTAGCCTTTTCAATATGGAGCGTAGTCTGTTGTCGAGATTTTTTTTATTCCAATGGATGGTAGCCTAGTCATTATGAAAGGTAGTCTATTGGGGATATTTTTGTTAATATAATATATTGTAGCCTTGTCATTATAGAAGGTAGTCTATTAGCGTGATTTTTGTTACTCCAATGGATGGTAGCCTTGTCATTATAGAAGATAGTATATTGTTGGTATTTTTGTCACTACAATGGATGGTAGCCTTGTCATTTTGGAAGGTAGTCTATTGTCGAGATTTTTGTTACTAAAATGGCTTGTAGCCTTGTCGTTATGGAAGGTAGTCTGTTGTCGATATCTTTGTTACTCCAATGGATGGTAGCCTAGTCATTATGGAAGGTAGTCTCTTGTCGAGTTTTTTGATACTCTAATGGATTGTAGCCTTGTCATTATGGAAGGTAGTCTGTTGTCGAGATTTTTGTTACTCTAAGGGGTGGTAGCCTTGTCATTATGGAACGTAGTCTGTTGTCGATATTTTTGTTATTCTAATGGATGGTAGACTTGTCATTACGAAAGGTAGTCTATTGTCGAGATTTTTGTCACTATAATAGATTGTCGCCTTGTCATTATGGAATGTAGTTTGTTGTCAATATTTTTGTTACTCCAATGGATGGTAGCCTTTTCATTATAGAAGGTAGTATATTGGTGAGATTTTTGTCACTACAATGAATGGTAGCCTTGTCATTATGGAAGGTAGTCTGTTGTCGAGATTTTTGTTACTACAATGGATTGTAGCCTTGTCATTATGGAAGGTAGTTTATTGTCGATATCTTTGTTACTCCAATGGATGGTATCCTTCTCATTATAGAAGGTTTTATATTGTCGAGATTTTTGTCACTACAACGGATGGTAGCCTTATCATTGTGGAAGGTAGTCTGTTGTCGAGATGTTTGTTACTATAATGGATTATAGCCTTGTAGTTATGGAAGGTAGTCTGTTGTTGATATCTTTGTTACTCTAATGGATGGTAGCCTAGTCATTATGGAAGGTAGTTTGTGTACGATATTTTTGTTAATCCAATGGATGGTTGCCTTGTCATTATGAAAGGTAGTCTGTTGTCGTAATTTTTGTTACTCTAAGGGATGGTAGCCTTGTTATAATGGAAGGTAGTATGTTGTCGATATCTTTGTTACTCCAATGGATGGTAGCCTTGTTCTTATGGAAGGTAGTCTGTTATCTAGAATTTTGTTACTCTAAGAGATGGTAGCCTTGTCATTATGGAACGTTGTCTGTTGTCGAGATTTTTGTTATTCTAATGGATGGTAGCCTTGTCATTGTGAAAGGTAGTCTATTGTCGAGATTTTTGTCACTATAATAGATTGTAGCCTTGTCATTATGGAAGGTAGTTTGTTGTCGAGATTTTTGTTACTACAATGGATCATAACCTTGTCATATTGGAAGGTAGTCTGTGTCGATATCTTTGTTACTCCAATGGATGGTAGCCTAGTCATTATTGAAGGTAGTTTGTGTACGATATTTTTGTTATTCCAATGGATGGTAGCATTGTCATTATAGAAGGTAGTATATTGTCGAGATTTTTGTCACTACAATGGATGGTAGCCTTGTCATTATTGAAGGTAGTCTGTTGTCGATATTTTTGATACTAAAATGGATTATAGCCTTGTCGTTATGGAAGGTAGTTTGTTGTCGATATCTTTGTTACTCCAATGGATGGTAGCCTTGTCATTATGGAAGGTAGTCTGTTGTCGAGATTTTTGTGACTACAATGGATTGTAGCCTTGTCATTATGGAAGGTAGTCTGTTGTCGATATCTTTGTTACTCCAATGGATGGTAGCCTAGTCATTATGGAAGGTAGTCTGTTGTCGAGTTTTTTGTTACTCCAATGGATGGTAGCCTTGTCATTATGGATAGTAGTCTGTTGTCGATATTTTTGTTACTACAATAGATAGTAGCCTTGTCGTTATGGAAGATAGTTTGTTTTCGATATCTTTGTTACTCCAATGGATGGTAGCCTAGTCATTATGGAAGGTAGTTTTTGTATGAGATTTTAGTTACTCCAATGGATGGTAGCCTTGTCATTATTGAAGGTAGTCTGTTGTCGAGATTTTTGTTACTCCAATGGATGGTAGCCTTGTCACTATAGAAGGTAATATATTGTCGAGATTTTTTTCACTATAATGGATGGTAGCCTTGTCATTATGGAAGGTAGTTTGTTGTCGAGTTTTTGTTACTACAATGAATTGTAGCCTTTTCGTTGTGGAAGGTAGTTTGTTGTCGATATCTTTGTTACTCCAATGGATGGTAGCCTAGTCATTATGGAAGGTAGTTTGTGTACGAGATTTTAGTTACTTCAATGGATGGTAGCCTTGTCATTATGGAAGGTAGTCTGTTGTCGATATTTTTTATACTCAAATGGATTCTAGCCTTGTCATTATGGAAGGTAGTCTGTTGTAGAGATTTTTGTTAATCTAATGGGTGGTAGCCTTGTCATTATGGAACATAGTCTGTTGTCGATATTTTTGTTATTCTAATGGATGGTAGCCTTTTCATTATGAAAGGTAGTCTATTGTCGAAATTTTTGTCACTATAATAGATTGTAGACTTGTCATTATGGAAGGTAGTTTGTTGTCGAGATTTTTGTTAATCCAATGGATGGTAGCCATGTCATTATAGAAGGTAGTATATTCTCGAGATTTTTGTCACTACAATTAATGGTAGCCTTGTCATTATGGAAGGTAGTCTATTGTCGAGATTTTTGTGACTACAATGGATTGTAGCCTTGTCATTATGGAAGATAGTCTGTTTTCGATATCTTTGTTACTCCAATGGATGGTAGCCTAGTCATTATGGAAGGTAGTCTGTTGTCGAGTTTTTTGTTACTCTAAAGGATGGTAGCCTTTTCAATATGGAACATAGTCTGTTGTCGAGATTGTTGTTATTCCAATGGATGGTAGCCTTGTCATTATGAAAGGTAGTTTATTGTCGATATTTTTGTTACTATAATAGATTGTAGCCTTGTCATTATGGAAGGTAGTCTGTTGTCGATATTTTTGTTACTCTAATGGATGGTAGCCTTGTCATTATAGAAGGTAGTATATTGTCGAGATTTTTGTCACTACAATGGATGGTAGCCTTGTCATTTTGGAAGGTAGTCTGTTGTCGATATCTTTGTTACTCTAATGGATGGTAGCCTAGTCATTATGGAAGGTAGTTTGTGTACGATATTTTTGTTATTCCAATGGATGGTAGCCTTGTCATTATGAAAGGTAGTTTGTTCTCGTGATTTTTGTTACTCTAAGGGATGGTAGCCTTGTCATTATGGAAGGTAGTATGTTGTCGATATCTTTGTTACACCAATGTATGGTAGCCTTGTCATTATGCAAGGTAGTTTGTTGTCGAGATTTTTGTTACTGTAAGGGATGGTAGCCTTGTCATTATGGAACGTAGTCTATTGTCGAGATTTTTCTTATTCCAATTAATGGTAGCATTGTCATTATTGAAGGTAGTATATTATCGAGATTTTTGTAACTACAATGGATGGTAGCCTTGTCAATAATGGAAAGTAGTTTGTTGTCGAGATTATTTATATTAGAATGGATTATAGCCTTGTCTTTATGGAAGGTAATTTGTTGTCGATATCTTTGTTACTCCAATGGATGGTAGCCTAGTCATTATGGAAGGTAGTCTGTTGTCGAGATTTTTTATACTCCAATGGATTATAGCCTTGTAATTATGGAAGGTAGTCTCTTGTGGTTATTTTGGTTACTCCAATGACGGTACCGTTGTCATTATGGAAGGTAGTCTATTGCCTAGATTTTTATTACTCCATTGCATGGTAGCCTTGTCATTATGGAAGGTAGTGTGTTGTCGATATTTTTGTTATTCCAATGGATTGTAGCCTTGTCATTATGGAAGGTAGTCTGTTGTTGTGATTTTTGTTAGTCCAATGGTTGGTAGCCTTGTCATTATGGAAGATAGTATGTTGTCGATATCTTTGTTATTGTAATCGATGGTAGCCTTGTCATTATTGAAGGTGATCTGATGTTGAGATATTTGTTACTCTAAGGGATGGTAGCCTTGTCATTATGGAACATAGTCTATTGTCGAGATTTTTGTTATTCCAATGGATGGTAGCATTTTCATTATAGAAGGTAGTATATTATCGAGATTTTTATCACTACAATGGATGGTTGCCTCGTCATTATGGAAGGTAGTCTGTTGTCGAGATTTTTGTTACTACAATAGATTGTAGGCTTGTCGTTATGGAAGATAGTCTGTTTTCCATATCTTTGTTACTCCAATGGATGGTTGCCTAGTCATTATGGAAGGTAGTTTGTGTACTAGATTTTAGTTACTCCAATGGACGGTATCCTTGTCATTATGGAAGGTAGTCTGTTGTCGAGATTTTTATTACTCCAATGGTTGGTAGCCTTGTCATTATAGAAGGTAAAATATTACCGAGATTTTTGTCACTATAATGAATGGTAGCCTTGTCATTATGGAAGGTAGTTTTTTGTCGAGATTTTAGTTACTCCAATGGATGGTAGCCTTGTCATTATGGAAGGTAGTCTGTTGTCGAGATTTTTATACTCCAATGGATTATAGCCTTGTCATTATGGAAGGTTGTCTGTTGTTGATATTTTTGTTATTCTAAGGGATGATAGCCTTTTCAATATGGAACGTAGTTTGTTATCGAGATTTTTGTTATTCCAATGGATGGTAGCCTTGTCATTATGAAAGGTAGTCTATTGTCGATATTTTTATTACTATAATAGATCGTTGCCTTATCATTATGGAAGGTAGTCTGTTGTCTAGATTTTTGTTACTCCAATGGATGGTAGGCTTGTCATTATAGAAGGTAGTATATTGTTGATATTTTTATCACTACAATGGATGGTAGCCTTGTTATTATGGAAGGTAGTTTATTATCGAGATTTTTGTTACTACAATGGATTGTAGCCTTGTCTTTATGGAAGGTGGTTTGTTGTTGATATCTTTGTTACTCCAATGGATGGTAGCCTAGTCATTATGGAAGGTAGTCTGTTGTCGAGTTTTTTGATACTCTAATGGATTGTAGCCTTGTCATTATGGAAGGTAGTCTATTGTCGAGATTTTTGTTACTCTAAGGGATGGTAGCCTTGTCATTATGGAACGTAGTCTGTTGTCGATATTTTTGTTATTCTAATGGATGGTAGACTTGTCATTATGAAAGGTAGTCTATTGTCGATATTTTTGTCACTATAATAGATTGTAGCCTTGTTATTATGGATGGTAGTCTGTTGTCGATATTTTTGTTACTCCAACGGATGGTAGCCTTGTCATTATAGAAGGTAGTTTGTTGTCGAGATTTTAGTTACTCCAATGGATGGTAGCCTTATCATTATGGAAGGTAGTCTGTTGTCGAGATTTTTTATACTCCAATGGATTATAGCCTTGTCATTATGGAAGGTTGTCTGTTGTTGATATTTTTGTTACTCTAAGGGATGATAGCCTTTTCAATATGGAGCGTAGTCTGTTGTCGAGATTTTTGTTATTCCAATGGATGGTAGCCTTGTCATTATGAAAGGTAGTCTATTGTCGATATTTTTATTACTATAATAGATTGTTGCCTTATCATTATGGAAGGTAGTCTGTTGTCTAGATTTTTGTTACTCCAATGGATGGTAGGCTTGTCATTATAGAAGGTAGTATATTGTTGATATTTTTACCACTACAATGGATGGTAGCCTTGTCATTATGGAAGGTAGTTTATTGTCGAGATTTTTGTTACTACAATGGATTGTAGCCTTGTCTTTATGGAAGGTGGTTTGTTGTTGATATCTTTGTTACTCCAATGGATGGTAGCCTAGTCATTATGGAAGGTAGTCTGTTGTCGAGTTTTTTGATACTCTAATGGATTGTAGCCTTGTCATTATGGAAGGTAGTCTATTGTCGATATTTTTGTTACTCTAAGGGATGGTAGTCTTGTCATTATGGAACGTAGTCTGTTGTCGATATTTTTGTTATTCTAATGGATGGTAGACTTGTCATTATGAAAGGTAGTCTATTGTCGATATTTTTGTCACTATAATAGATTTTAGCCTTGTCATTATGGATGGTAGTCTGTTGTCGATATTTTTGTTACTCCAACGGATGGTAGCCTTGTCATTATAGAAGGTAGTTTGTTGTCGAGATTTTAGTTACTCTAATGGATGGTAGCCTTTTCATTATGGAAGGTAGTCTGTTGTCGAGATTTTTTATACTCCAATGGATTGTAGCCTTGTCATTATAGAATGTAGTCTGTTGTTGAGATTTTTGTTACTCTAAGGGATGGTAGCCTTTTCAATATGGAGCGTAGTCTGTTGTCGAGATTTTTTTTATTCCAATGGATGGTAGCCTTGTCATTATGAAAGGTAGTCTATTGTGGATATTTTTGTTAATATAATATATTGTATCGTTCTCATTATAGAAGGTAGTCTATTAGCGTGATTTTTGTTACTCCAATGGATTGTAGCCTTGTCATTATAGAAGATAGTATATTGTTGGTATTTTTGTCACTACAATGGATGGTAGCCTTGTCATTTTGGAAGGTAGTCTATTGTCGAGATTTTTGTTACTAAAATGGCTTGTAGCCTTGTCGTTATGGAAGGTAGTCTGTTGTCGATATCTTTGTTACTCTAATGGATGGTAGCCTAGTCATTATGGAAAGTAGTCTCTTGTCGAGTTTTTTGATACTCTAATGGATTGTAGCCTTGTCATTATGGAAGGTAGTCTGTTGTCAAGATTTTTGTTACTCTAAGGGGTGGTAGCCTTGTCATTATGGAACGTAGTCTGTTGTCGATATTTTTGTTATTCTAATGGATGGTAGACTTGTCATTATGAAAGGTAGTCTATTGTCGAGATTTTTGTCACTATAATAGATTGTCGCCTTGTCATTATGGAAGGTAGTTTGTTGTCAATATTTTTGTTACTCCAATTGATGGTAGCCTTGTCATTATAGAAGGTAGTATATTGGTGAGATTTTTGTCACTACAATGAATGGTAGCCTTGTCATTATGGAAGGTAGTCTGTTGTCGAGATTTTTGTTACTACAATGGATTATAGCCTTGTCATTATGGAAGGTAGTCTATTGTCGATATCTTTGTTACTCCAATGGATGGTATCCTTTTCATTATAGAAGGTAGTATATTGTCGAGATTTTTGTCACTACAACGGATGGTAGCCTTATCATTGTGGAAGGTAGTCTGTTGTCGAGATTTTTGTTACTATAATGGATTGTAGCCTTGTAGTTACGGAAGGTAGTCTGTTGTTGATATCTTTGTTACTCAAATGGATGGGCCTTGTCATTATGAAAGTTTGTTTGTGTACGATATTTTTGTTATTCTTATGAAAGGTAGTCTGTTGTCGTAACTTTTGTTACTCTAAGGGATGGTAGCCTTGTCATAATGGAAGGTAGTATGTTGTCGATATCTTTGTTACTCCAATGGATGGTAGCCTTGTTATTATGGAAGGTAGTCTGTTATCGAGAATTTTGTTACTCTAAGGGATGGTAGCCTTGTCATTATGAAAGGTAGTCTATTGTCGAGATTTTTGTCACTATAATAGATTGTAGCCATGTCATTATGGAAGGTAGTTTGTTGTCGAGATTTTTGTTACTACAATGGATTGTAGCCTTGTCATTATGGAAGGTAGTCTATTGTCGATATCTTTGTTACTCCATTGGATGGTATCCTTTTCATAATAGAAGGTAGTATATTGTCGAGATTTTTGTCACTACAACGGATGGTAGCCTTATCATTGTGGAAGGTAGTCTGTTGTCGAGATTTTTGTTACTATAATGGATTGTAGCCTTGTAGTTATGGAAGGTAGTCTGTTGTTGATATCTTTGTTACTCCAATGGATGGGCCTTGTCATTATGAAAGTTTGTTTGTGTACGATATTTTTGTTATTCCAATGGATGGGCCTTGTCATTATCAAAGGTAGTCTGTTGTCGTAACTTTTGTTACTCTAAGGGATGGTAGCCTTGTCATAATGGAAGGTAGTATGTTGTCGATATCTTTGTTACTCCAATGGATGGTAGCCTTGTTATTATGGAAGGTAGTCTGTTATCGAGAATTTTGTTACTCTAAGGGATGGTAGCCTTGTCATTATGGAACGTTGTCTGTTGTCGATAATTTTGTTATTCTAATGGATGGTTGACTTGTCATTATGAAAGGTAGTCTATTGTCGAGATTTTTGTCACTATAATAGATTGTAGCCTTGTCATTATGGAAGGTAGTCTGTTGTCGAGATTTTTGTTACTCCAATGGATGGTAGCCTTATCATTATAGAAGGTAGTATATTGGTGAGATTTTTGTCACTACAATGAATGGTAGCCTTGTCATTATGGAAGGTAGTCTGTTGTCGATATTTTTGTTACTACAATGGATTGTAGCCTTGTCATTATGGAAGGTAGAATGTTGTCGATATCTTTTTTACTCCAATATATGGTAGACTTGTCATTATAGAAGGTAGTATATTGTCGAGATTTTTGTCACTACAACGGATGGTAGCCTTATCATTGTGGAAGGTAGTTTGTTGTCGATATTTTTGTTACTATAATGGATTGTAGCCTTATCGTTATGGAAGGTAGTCTGTTGTTGATATCTTTGTTAGTCCAATGGATGGTAGCCTAGTCTTTATGGAAGGTAGTTTGTGTACGATATTTTTGTTATTCCAATGGATGGTAGCCTTGTCATTATAAAAGGTAGTCTGTTGTCGTAATTTTTGTTACTCTAAGGGATGGTAGCCTTGTCATAATGGAAGGTAGTATGTTGTCGATATCTTTGTTACTCCAATGGATGGTAGCCTTGTTATTATGGAAGGTAGTCTGTTATCAAGAATTTTGTTACTCTAAGGGATGGTAGCCTTGTCATTATGGAACGTTGTTTGTTGTCCATATTTTTTTTATTCTAATGGATGGTAGCCTTGTCATTATGAAAGGTAGTCTATTGTCGAGATTTTTGTCACTATAATAGATTGTAGCCTTGTCATTATGGAAGGTAGTCTGTTGTCGAGATTTTTGTTACTACAATGGATTGTAGCCTTGTCATTATGGAAGGTAGTCTATTGTCGATATCTTTGTTACTCCAATGGATGGTATCCTTTTCATTATAGAAGGAAGTATATTGTCGAGATTTTTGTCACTACAACGGATGGTAGCCTTATCATTGTGGAAGGTAGTCTGTTGTCGAGATTTTTGTTACTATAATGGATTGTAGCCTTGTAGTTATGGAAGGTAGTTTGTTGTTGATATCTTTGTTACTCCAATGGATGGTCCTTGTCATTATGAAAGTTTGTTTGTGTACGATATTTTTGTTATTCCAATGGATGGGCCTTGGCATTATCAAAGGTAGTCTGTTGTCGTAACTTTTGTTACTCTAAGGGATGGTAGCCTTGTCATAATGGAAGGTAGTATGTTGTCGATATTTTTGTTACTCCAATGGATGGTAGCCTTGTTATTATGGAAGGTAGTCTGTTATCGAGAATTTTGTTACTCTAAGGGATGGTAGCCTTGTCATTATGGAACGTTGTCTGTTGTCGATATTTTTGTTATTCTAATGGATGGTAGACTTGTCATTATGAAAGGTAGTCTATTGTCGAGATTTTTGTCACTATAATAGATTGTAGCCTTGTCATTATGGAAGGTAGTCTGTTGTCGAGATTTTTGTTACTCCAATGGATGGTAGCCTTGTCATTATAGAAGGTAGTATATTGGTGAGATTCTTGTCACTACAATGAATGATAGCCTTGTAATTATGGAAGGTAGTCTGTTGTCGATATTTTTGTTACTACAATGGATTGTAGCCTTGTCATTATGGAAGGTAGACTGTTGTCGATATCTTTGTTACTCCAATAGATGGTAGACTTGTCATTATAGAAGGTAGTATATTGTCGAGATTTTTGTCACTACAACGGATGGTAGCCTTATCATTGTGGAAGGTAGTTTGTTGTCGATATTTTTGTTACTATAATGGATTGTAGCCTTGTCGTTATGGAAGGTAGTCTGTTGTTGATATCTTTGTTAGTCCAATGGATGGTAGCCTAGTCATTATGGAAGGTAGTTTGTGTATGATATTTTTGTTATTCCAATGGATGGTAGCCTTGTCATTATAAAAGGTAGTCTGTTGTCGTAATTTTTGTTACTCTAAGGGATGGTAGCCTTGTCATAATGGAAGGTAGTATGTTGTCGATATCTTTGTTACTCCAATGGATGGTAGCCTTGTTATTATGGAAGGTAGTCTGTTATCAAGAATTTTGTTACTCTAAGGGATGGTAGCCTTGTCATTATGGAACGTTGTCTGTTGTCGATATTTTTGTTATTCTAATGGATGGTAGACTTGTCATTATGAAAGGTAGTCTATTGTCGAGATTTTTGTCACTATAATAGATTGTAGCCTTGTCATTATAGAAGGTAGTCTGTTGTCGAGATTTTTGTTACTCCAATGGATGGTAGCCATGTCATTATAGAAGGTAGTATATTGTTGAGATTTTTGTCACTACAATGAATGGTAGCCTTGTCATTATTTAAGGTAGTATGTTGTCGAGATTTTTGTTACTACAATGGATTGTAGCCTTGTCGTTATGAAAGGTGGTATGTTGTCGATATCTTTGTTACTCCAATGGATGGTAGCCTAGTCATTATGGAAGGTAGTATGTTGTCGATATCTTTGTTACTCCAATGGATGGCAACCTTGTCATTATGGAAGGTGGTCTGTTGTTGAGATATTTGTTACTCTAAGGGATGGTAGCCTTGTCATTATGGAATGTAGTCTATTGTCGAGATTTTTGTTATTCCAATGGATGGTAGCTGTTTCATTATAGAAGGTAGTATACTATCAAGATTTTTATTACTATAATGGATAATAGCCTTGTCATTATGGAAGGTAGTCTGTTGTCAAGATTTTTGTTACTACAATGGATTATAGCCTTGTCGTTATGGAAGATAGTCTGTTGTCGATATCTTTGTTACTCCAATGGATGGAAGCCTAGTCATTATAGAAGGAAATATATTGTCGAAATTTTTGTCACTATAATGGATGGTAGCCTTGTCATTATGGAAGGTAGTATGTTGTCGATATTTTTGTTACTCGAATGGATGGTAGCCTTGTCATTATGGAAGGTAGTCTATTGTCGAGTTTTTTGTTACTCCAATGGATGGTAGCCATGTCATTATAGAAGGTAGTCTGTTGTCGAGATTTTTGTTACTCCAATGGATGGTAGCCTTGTCATTATGGAACGAAGTATGTTGTCGGTATTTTTGTTACTCCAATGGATGGTAGCATTGTCCTTTTGGAAGGTAGTATGTTGTCGAAATTTTTGTTACTCCAATGGATGATAGCCTTGTCATTATGAAAGGTAGTCTATTGTCGGTATTTTCGTTACTCCAATGGATGGTAGCCTTGTCATTATGGAAGGTAGTCTGTTGTCGATATTTTTGTTACTCGAATGGATGGTAGCCTTGTCATTATGGAAGGTAGTCTATTGTCGAGTTTTTGGTTACTCCAATGGATGGTAGCCATGTCATTATAGAAGGTAGTCTTTTGTCGAGATTTTTGTTACTACAATGGATGGTAGCCTTGTCATTATGGAAGGTAGTCTATTGTCGAGAATTTTGTCATTACAATGTATTGTAGTCTTGTCATTATGGAAGGTAGTCTATTGTCGATATCTTTGTTACTCCAATGGATGGTAGCCTAGTCATTATGGAAGGTAGTCTGCTATAGATATTTTTGTTACTCCAATGGATGGTAGCCTTGTTATTATGGAAGGTAGTCTATTGTCGAGATTTTTGTTACTCCAATGGATGATAGCCTTGTCATTATGGAAGGTAGTCTGTTGTCGAGATTTTTGTTACACCAATGGATGGTAGCCTTGTCATTATGAAAGGTAATATGTTGTCAAGATTTTTGTTACTCTAATGCATGGTAGCCTTGTCATTATGGAAGGTAGTCTGTTGTCGAGATTTTTTTTACTACAATGTATGGTAGTCTTGTCATTATGGAAGGTGGTCTGTTGTTGATATCTTTGTTACTCCAATGGATGGTAGCCTAGTCATTATGGAAGGTAGTCTGTTGTCGAGATTTTTTTTAATCCAATGGATGATAGCCTTGTTATTATGGAACGTAGTCTGTTTTCGATATTTTTGTTACTCCAATGGATGGTAGCCTTGTCAATATTGAAGGTAGTCACTTGTTAATATTTTTTTCCTTCAATGGATGGTAGCCTTGTCATTATGGAAGGTAGTAAGTTGTCAAGATTTTTGTTACTCTAATGGATGGTAGCCTTGTCATTATGGAAGGTAGTCTGTTGTCGAGATTTTTGTTACTCCAATGGATGGTAGCCATGTCATTATGGAAGGTAGTCTGTTGTCGAGATTTTTGTTACTCCAATGGATGGTAGCCTTGTCATTATGGAAGGTAGTCTATTGTCGATATTTTTGTTACTACAATGGATGGTGGCCTTATCATTGTGGAACGTAGTCTGTTGTCAAGATTTTTGTTACTCCAATGGATGGTAGCCTTCTCATTATAGAAGTTAGTATATTGTTGATATTTTTGTAACTACAATGGATGGTAGCCTTATCATTATGGAAGGTAGTCTATTGTCAAGATTTTTGTTACTACAATGGATTGTAGCCTTGTCGTTATGGAAGGTAGTCTGTTGTCGATATCTTTGTTACTCCAATGGATGGTAGCCTAGTCATTATGGAAGGTAGTCTGTTGTCGAGTTTTTTGATACTCTAATGGATTGTAGCCTTGTCATTATGGAAGGTAGTCTGTTGTCGATATTTTTGTTACTCTAAGGGATGATAGCCTTGTCATTATGGAACGTAGTCTGTTGTCGAGTATTTTGATACTATAATAGATTGTAGCCTTGTCATTATGGAAGGTAGTCTATTGTCGAAATTTTGGTTACTCCAATGGATGGTAGCCTTGTCATTATAAAAGGTAGTATATTTGTGAGATTTTTCTCACTACAAAGGATGGTAGCCTTATCATTATGGAAGGTAGTCTGTTGTCAAGATTTTTGTTACTACAATGGATTGTAGCCTTGTCATTATGGAAGGTAGTCTGTTGTCGATATCTTTGTTACTCCAATGGATGGTAGCCTTGTCATTATAGAAGGTAGTATATTGTCGAGATTTTTGTCACTACAATGGATGGTAGCCTTATCATTATGGAAGGTAGACTGTTGTCGAGATTTTTATTACTATAATGGATTGTAGCCTTGTCGTTATGGAAGGTAGTATGTTGTTGATATCTTTGTTACTCCAATGGATGGTAGCCAAGTCATTATGGAAGGTAGTTTGTGTACGATATTTGTGTTATTCCAATGGATGGTAGCCTTGTCATTATGAAAGGTAGTCTGTTGTCGTAATTTTTGATACTCTAAGGGATGGTAGCCTTGTCATAATGGAAGCTAGTATGCTGTCGATATCTTTGTTACTCTTATGGATGGTAGCCTTGTTATTATGGGAGGTAGTATGTTATTCAGAATTTTTTTACTCTAAGGGATGGTAGCCTTGTCATTATGGAACGTTGTCTGTTATCGAGATTTTTGTTATTCCAATGGATGGTAGCATTGTCATTATGGAAGGTAGTCTGTTGTCAATATTTTTGTTACTAGAATGGATTGTAGCCTTCTCGTTATGGAAGGTAGTTTGTTGTTGATATCTTTGTTACTCCAATGGATGGTAGCCTAGTCATTATGGAAGGTAGTTTGTGTACGAGATTTTAGTTACTCTAATGGATGGTAGCCTTGTCATTATGGAAGGTAGTCTGTTGTCGATATTTTTTATACTCCATAATATTGTAGCCTTGTAATTATGGAAGGTAGTCTATTGCCTAGATTTTTGTTACTCCATTGCATGGGAGCCTTGTCATTATGGAAGGTAGTGTGTTGTCGATATTTTTGTTATTCCAATGGATGGTAGCCTTGTCATTATGGAAGGTAGTCTGTTGTCGTGATTTTTATTACTCCAATGGATGGCAGCCTTGTCATTATGGAAGGTGGTCTGTTGTTGAGATATTTTTTACTCTAAGGGATGGTAGCCTTGTCATTATGGAATGTAGTCTATTTTCGAGATTATTGTTATTCCAATGGATGGTAGTGTTTTCATTATAGAGGGTAGTATACTATCAAGATTTTTGTCACTATAATGGATAATAGCCTTGTCATTATGGAAGGTAGTCTGTTTTCAAGATTTTTGTTACTACAATGGATTATAGCCTTGTCGTTATGGAAGATAGTTGGTTGTCGATATCTTTGTTACTCCAATGGATGGAAGCCTAGTCATTATAGAAGGTAATATATTGTTGAAATTTTTGTCACTATAATGGATGGTATCCTTGTCATTATGGAAGGTAGTCTGTTGTCGAGATTTTTCTTACTACAATGGATTGTAGCCTTGTCGTTGTGGAAGGTAGTCTCCTGTCGATATCTTTGTTACTCCAATGGATGGTAGCCTAGTCATTATGGAAGGTAGTTTGTGTACGAGAGTTTAGTTACTCCAATGGATGGTAGCCTTGTCATTATGGAAGGTAGTCTGTTGTCAAGATTTTCTATACTCCAATGGATTGTAGCCTTGTCATTATGGAAGGTAGCCTGTTGTCGAGATTTTTGTTACTCTAAGGGATGGTAGCCTTGTCATTATGGAACATAGTCTGTTGTCGATATTTTTGTTATTCCAATGGATGGTAGCCTTGTAATTATGAAAGGTTGTCTATTGTCGAGATTTTTGTTACTAGAATAGATTGTAGCCTTCTCATTATGGAAGGTAGTCTATTGTCGAGATTTTTGTTACTCCAATGGATGGTAGCCTCTCATTATAGAAGGTAGTATATTGTTGAGATTTTTGTAACTACAATGAATGGTAGCCTTGTCGTTATGGAAGATAGTCTGTTGTCGATATCTTTGTTACTCCAATGGATGGTAGACTAGTAATTATGGAAGGTAGTTCGTGTACGAGATTTTAGTTACTCCAATGGATGGTAGCCTTGTCATTATGGAAGGTAGTCTGTTGTCGAGATTTTTATTACTCCAATGGATGGTAGCCTTGTCATTATAAAAGGTAATATATTGCCGAGATTTTTGTCACTATAATGGATGGTGGCCTTGTCATTATGGAAGGTAGTTTGTTGTCAAGATTTTAGTTACTCCATGGGATGGTAGCCTTGTCATTATGGAAGGTAGTTTGTTGTCGATATTTTTTATACTCCAATGGATTGTAGCCTTGTCATTATGGAAGGTAGTCTGTTGTTGAGATTTTTGTTACTCTAAGGGATGGTAGCCTTTTCAATATGGAACGTAGTCTGTTGTCGAGATTTTTGTTATTCCAATGGATGGTAGCCTTGTCATTATGAAAGGTAGTCTATTGTCGATATTTTTGTTACTATAATAGATTGTAGCATTGTCATTATGGAAGGTAGTCTGTTGTCGAGATTTTTGTTACTCCAATGGATGGTAGCCTTGTCATTATAGAAGGTAGTATATTGTTGATACTTTTGTCACTACAATGGATGGTAGCCTTGTCATTATGGAAGGTAGTCTATTGTCGAGATTTTTGTTACTACAATGGATTGTAGCCTTGTCTTTATGGAAGGTAGTCTGTTGTCGATATCTTTGTTACTCCAATGGATGGTAGCCTAGTCATTATGGAAGGTAGTCTGTTGTCGCGTTTTTTGATACTCTAATAGATTGTAGACTTAACATTATGGAAGGTAGTCTGTTGTCGAGATTTTTTTTACTCTAAGGGATAGTAGCCTTCTCATTATGGGACGTAGTCTGTTGTCGATATTATTGTTATTCTAAGGGATGGTAGACTTGTCATTATTAAAGGTAGTCTATTGTCTAGATTTTTGTCACTATATTATATTGTAGCCTTGTCATTATGGAAGGTAGTCTGTTGTCGAGATTTTTGTTTCTCCAATGGATGGTAGCCTTGTCATTATAGAAGGTAGTATATTGGTGAGATTTTTGTCACTACAATGAATGGTAGCCTTGTCATTATGGAAGGTAGTCTGTTGTCGAGATTTTTTTTACTACAATGGATTGTAGCCTTCTCATTATGGAAGGTAGTCTGTTGTCGATATCTTTGTTACTCCAATGGATGGTAGGCTTGTCATTATAGAAGGTAGTATATTGTCGAGATTTTTGTCACTACAATGGATGGTAGCCTTATCATTATGGAAGGTAGACTGTTGTCGAGATTTTTTGTTACTATAATGGATTGTAGCCTTGTCGTTATGGAAGGTAGTCTGTTGTTGATATCTTTGTTACTCCAATGGATGGTAGCCTAGTCATTATGGAAGGTAGTTTGTGTACAATATTTTTGTTATTCCAATGGATGGTAGCCTTGTCATTATGAAAGGTAGTCTGTTGTCGTAATTTTTGATACTCTAAGGGATGGTTGCCTTTTCATAATGGAAGGTAGTATTTTGTCGATATCTTTGTTACTCCTATGGATGGTAGCCTTGTTATTATGGGAGGTAGTCTGTTATCGAGAATTTTTTTACTCTAAGGGATGGTAGCCTTGTAATTATGGAACGTTGTCTGTTGTCGAGATTTTTGTTATTCCAATGGATGGTAGCATTGTCATTATGGAAGGTAGTCTGTTGTCGATATTTTTGTTACTAGAATGGATTGTATCCTTCTCGTTATGGAAGGTAGTTTGTTGTTAATATCTTTGTTACTCCAATGGATGGTAGCCTAGTCATTATGGAAGGTAGTTTGTGTACGAGATTTTAGTTACTCTAATGGATGGTAGCCTTGTCATTATGGAAGGTAGTCTGTTGTCGAGATTTTTTATACTCCAATATATTGTAGCCATGTAATTATGGAAGGTAGTCTATTGCCTAGATTTTTGTTACTCCATTGCATGGTAGCCTTGTCATTATGGAAGGTAGTGTGTTGTAGATATTTTTGTTATTCCAATGGATGGTAGCCTTGTCATTATGGAAGGTAGTTTGTTGTCGTGATTTTTATTACTCTAATGGATGGTAGCCTTGTCATTATGGAAGGTAGTATGTTGTCGATATCTTTGTTACTCCAATGGAGGGCAGCCTTGTCATTATGGAAGGTGGTCTGTTGTTGAGATATTTGTTACTCTAAGGGATGGTAGCCTTGTCATTATGGAACGTAGTCTATTGTGGAGATTTTTGTTATTCCAATGGATGGTAACGTTTTCATTATAGAAGGTAGTATATTATCAAGATTTTTGTCACTATAATGGATAATAGCCTTGTCATTATGGAAGGTAGTCTGTTGTCAAGATTTTTGTTACTACAATGGATTGTAGCCTTGTCGTTATGGAAGATAGTCTGTTGTCGATATCTTTGTTACTCCAATGGATGGAAGCCTAGTCATTATAGAAGGTAATATATTGTCGAAATTTTTGTCACTATAATGGATGGTAGCCTTGTCATTATAGAAGGTAGTCTGTTGTCGAGATTTTTGTTACTACAATGGATTGTAGCCTTGTCGTTGTGGAAGGTAGTCTCCTGTCGATATCTTTGTTACTCCAATGGATGGTAGCCAAGTCATTATGGAAGGTAGTTTGTGTACGAGATTTTAGTTACTCCAATGGATGGTAGCCTTGTCATAATGGAAGGTAGTATGTTGTCAAGATTTTTTATACTCCAATGGATTGTAGCCTTGTCATTATGGAAGGTAGCCTGTTGTCGAGATTTTTGTTACTCTAAGGGATGGTAGCCTTGTCATTATGGAACGTAGTCTGTTGTCGAGATTTTTGTTATTCCAATGGAGTGTAGCCTTGTCATTATGAAAGGTAGTCTATTGTCGAGATTTTTGTTACTATAATAGATTGTAGCCTTCTCATTATGGAAGGTAGTCTGTTGTCGAGATTTTTGTTACTCCAATGGATGGTAGCCTCTCATTATAGAAGGTAGTATATTGTTGAGATTTTTGTAACTACAATGAATTGTAGCCTTGTCGTTATGGAAGATAGTCTGTTGTCGATATCTTTGTTACTCCAATGGATGGTAGACTAGTCATTATGGAAGGTAGTTTGTGTACGAGATTTTAGTTACTCCAATGGATGGTAGCCTTGTCATTATGGAAGGTAGTCTGTTGTCAAGATTTTTATTACTCCAATGGATGGTAGCCTTGTCATTATAGAAGGTAATATATTGCCGAGATTTTTGTCACTATAATAGATGGTGGCCTTGTCATTATGGAAGGTAGTTTGTTGTCAAGATTTTAGTTACTCCATGGGATGGTAGCCTTGTCATTATGGAAGGTAGTCTCTTGTTGAGATTTTTTATACTCCAATGGATTGTAGCATTGTCATTATGGAAGGTAGTATGTTGTTGAGATTTTTGTTACACTAAGGGATGGTAGCCTTTTCATAATGGAACGTAGTCTGTTGTCGAGATTTTTGTTATTCCAATGGATGGTAGCCTTGTCATTATGAAAGGTAGTCTATTGTCGATATTTTTGTTACTATAATAGATTGTAGCCTTGTCATTATGGAAGGTAGTCTGTTGTCGAGATTTTCGTTACTCCAATGGATGGTAGCCTTGTAATTATAGAAGGTAGTATATTGTTGATATTTTTGTCACTACAATGGATGGTAGCTTTGTCATTATGGAAGGTAGTCTATTGTCGAGATTTTTGTTACTACAATGGATTGTAGCCTTGTCATTAGGGAAGGTAGTCTGTTGTCGATATATTTGTTACTCTAATGGATGGTAGCCTAGTCATTATGGAAGGTAGTCTGTTGTCGAGTTTTTTGATACTCTAATGGATTATAGCCTTGTCATTATGGAAGGTAGTCTGTTGTCGAGATTTTTGTTAGTCTAAGGGATAATAGCCTTGTCATTATGGGACGTAGTCTGTTGTCGATATTTTTGTTATTCTAAGGGATGGTAGACTTGTCATTATGAAAGGTAGTCTATTGTCAAGATTTTTGTCACTATATTATATTGTAGCCTTGTCATTATGGAAGGTAGTCTGTTGTCGATATTTTTGTTACTTCAATGGATGGTAGCCTTTTCATTATAGAAGGTTGTATATTGGTGAGATTTTTGTCACTACAATGAATGGTAGCCTTGTCATTATGGAAGGTAGTCTGTTGTCGAGATTTTTGTTACTACAATGGATTGTAGCCTTGTCATTATGGAAGGTAGTCTGTTGTCGATATCTATGTTACTCCAATGGATGGTAGCCTTGTCATTATAGGAGGTAGTATATTGTCGAGATTTTTGTCACTACAACGGATGGTAGCCTTATCATTATGGAAGGTAGACTTTTGTCGAGATTTTTGTTACTATAATGGATTGTAGCCTTGTCGTTATGGAAGGTAGTCTGTTGTTGATATCTTTGTTACTCCAATGGATGGTAGCCTAGTCATTATGGAAGGAAGTTTGTGTACGATATTTTTGTTATTCCAATGGATGGTAGCCTTGTCATTATGAAAGGTAGTCTGTTGTCGTAATTTTTGATACTCTAAGGGACGGTAGCCTTGTCATAATGGAAGCTAGTATGCTGTCGATATCTTTGTTACTCCTATGGATGGTAGCCTTGTTATTATGGGAGGTAGTCTGTTATTCAGAATTTTTTTACTCTAAGGGATGGTAGCCTTGTCATTATGGAACGTTGTCTGTTATCGAGATTTTTGTTATTCCAATGGATGGTAGCATTGTCATTATGGAAGGTAGTCTGTTGTCAATATTTTTGTTACTAGAATGGATTGTAGCCTTCTCGTTATGGAAGGTAGTTTGTTGTTGATATCTTTGTTACTCCAATGGATGGTAGCCTAGTCATTATGGAAGGTAGTTTGTGTACGAGATTTTAGTTACTCTAATGGATGGTAGCCTTGTCATTATGGAAGGTAGTCTGTTGTCGAGATTTTTTATACTCCAATATATTGTAGCCTTGTAATTATGGAAGGTAGTCTATTGCCTATATTTTTGTTACTCCATTGCATGGTAGCCTTGTCATTATGGAAGGTAGTGTGTTGTCGATATTTTTGTTATTCCAATGGATGGTAGCCTTGTCATTATGGAAGGTAGTCTGTTGTCGTGATTTTTATTACTCCAATGGATGGTAGCCTTGTCATTATGGAAGGTAGTATGTTGTCGATATCTTTGTTACTCCAATGGATGGCAGCCTTGTCATTATGGAAGGTCGTCTGTTGTTGAGATATTTGTTACTCTAAGGGATGGTAGCCTTGTCATTATGGAATGTAGTCTATTTTCGAGATTTTTGTTATTCCAATGGATGGTAATGTTTTCATTATAAAAGGTAGTATATTATCAAGATTTTTGTCACTATAATGGATAATAGCCTTGTCATTATGGAAGGTAGTATGTTGTCAAGATTTTTGTTACTACAAAGGATTGTAGCCTTGTCGTTATGGAAGATAGTCTGTTGTCGATTTCTTTGTTACTCCAATGGATGGAAGCCTAGTCATTATAGAAGGTAATATATTGTCGAAATTTTTGTCACTATAATGGATGGTAGCCTTGTCATTATAGAAGGTAGTCTGTTGTCGAGATTTTTGTTACTACAATGGATTGTAGCCTTGTCGTTGTGGAAGGTAGTCTCCTGTCGATATCTTTGTTACTCCAATGGATGGTAGCCAAGTCATTATGGAAGGTAGTTTGTGTACGAGATTTTAGTTACTCCAATGGATGGTAGCCTTGTCATAATGGAAGGTAGTATGTTGTCAAGATTTTTTATACTCCAATGGATTGTAGCCTTGTCATTATGGAAGGTAGCATGTTGTCGAGATTTTTGTTACTCTAAGGGATGGTAGCCTTGTCATTATGGAACGTAGTCTGTTGTCGAGATTTTTGTTATTCCAATGGATGGTAGCCTTATCATTATGAAAGGTAGTCTATTGTCGAGATTTTTGTTACTATAATAGATTGTAGCCTTCTCATTATGGAAGGTAGTCTGTTGTCGAGATTTTTGTTACTCCAATGGATGGTAGCCTCTCATTATAGAAGGTAGTATATTGTTGAGATTTTTGTAACTACAATGAATTGTAGCCTTGTCGTTATGGAAGATAGTCTGTTGTCGATATCTTTGTTACTCCAATGGATGGTAGACTAGTCATTATGGAAGGTAGTTTGTGTACGAGATTTTAGTTACTCCAATGGATGGTAGCCTTGTCATTATGGAAGGTAGTCTGTTGTCAAGATTTTTATTACTCCAATGGATGGTAGCCTTGTCATTATAGAAGGTAATATATTGCCGAGATTTTTGTCACTATAATAGATGGTGGCCTTGTCATTATGGAAGGTAGTTTGTTGTCAAGATTTTAGTTACTCCATGGGATGGTAGCCTTGTCATTATGGAAGCTAGTCTCTTGTCGAGATTTTTTATACTCCAATGGATTGTAGCCTTGTCATTATGGAAGGTAGTATGTTGTTGAGATTTTTGTTACACTACGGGATGGTAGCCTTTTCATAATGGAACGTAGTCTGTTGTCGAGATTTTTGTTATTCCAATGGATGGTAGCCTTGTCATTATGAAAGGTAGTCTATTGTCGATATTTTTGTTACTATAATAGATTGTAGCCTTGTCATTATGGAAGGTAGTCTGTTGTCGATATTTTCGTTACTCCAATGGATGGTAGCCTTGTCATTATAGAAGGAAGTATATTGTTGATATTTTTGTCACTACAATGGATGGTAGCTTTGTCATTATGGAAGGTAGTCTATTGTCGAGATTTTTGTTACTACAATGGATTGTAGCCTTGTCATTAGGGAAGGTAGTCTATTGTCGATATCTTTGTTACTCTAATGGATGGTAGCCTAGTCATTATGGAAGGTAGTCTGTTGTCGAGTTTTTTGATACTCTAATGGATTATAGCCTTGTCATTATGGAAGGTAGTCTGTTGTCGAGATTTTTGTTAGTCTAAGGGATAGTAGCCTTGTCATTATGGGACGTAGTTTGTTGTCGATATTTTTGTTATTCTAAGGGATGGTAGACTTGTCATTATGAAAGGTGGTCTATTGTCGAGATTTTTGTCACTATATTATATTGTAGCCTTGTCATTATGGAAGGTAGTCTGTTGTCGATATCTTTGTTACTACAACGGATGGTAGCCTTGTCATTATGGAAGGTAGACTTTTGTCGAGATTTTTGTTACTATAATGGATTGTAGCCTTGTCGTTATGGAAGGTAGTCTGTTGTTGATATCTTTGTTACTCCAATGGATGGTAGCCTAGTCATTATGGAAGGAAGTTTGTGTACGATATTTTTGTTATTCCAATGGATGGTAGCCTTGTCATTATGAAAGGTAGTCTGTTGTTGTAATTTTTGATACTCTAAGGGATGGTAGCCTGGTCATAATGGAAGGTAGTATGTTGTCGATATCTTTGTTACTCCTATGGATGGTAGCCTTGTTATTATGGAAGGTAGTCTGTTATCGAGAATTTTGTTACTCTAAGGGATGGTAGCCTTGTCATTATGGAACATTGTCTGTTGTCGAGATTTTTGTTATTCCAATGGATGGTAGCGTTTTCATTATAGAAGGTAGTATATTATCGAGATTTTTGTCAATATAATGGATAATAGCCTTGTCATTATGGAAGGTAGTCTGTTGTCAAGATTTTTGTTACTACAATGGATTGTAGTCTTGTCGTTATGAAAGATAGTCTGTTGTCGATATCTTTGTTACTCCAATGGATGGTAGCCTATTCATTATAGAAGGTAATATATTGTCGAAATTTTTGTCACTATAATGGATGGTAGCCTTGTCATTATGGAAGGTAGTCTGTTGTTTAGATTTTTGTTACGACAATGGATTGTAGCCTTGTCGTTGTGGAAGGTAGTCTCTTGTCGATATCTTTGTTACTCCAATGGATGGTAGCCTAGTCATTATGGAAGGTAGTTTGTGTACGAGAGTTTAGTTACTCCAAATGGATGGTAGCCTTGTCATTATGGAAGGTAGTCTGTTGTCGAGATTTTTTATACTCCAATGGATTGTAGCCTTGTCATTATGGAAGGTAGTCTGTTGTCGAGATTTTTGTTACTCTAAGGGTTGGTAGCCTTGTCATTATGGAACGTAGTATGTTGTCGATATTTTTGTTATTCCAATGGATGGTAGCCTTGTCATTATGAAAGGTAGTCTATTGTCGAGATTTTTGTTACTATAATAGATTGTAGCCTTTTCATTATGGAAGGTAGTCTGTTGTCGAGATTTTTGTTACTCCAATGGAAGGTAGCCTTGTCATTATATAAGGTTGTATATTGTTGATATTTATGTCACTACAATGGATGATAGCCTTGTCATTATGGAAGGTAGTCTGTTGTCGAGATTTTTATTACTACAATGGATTGTAGCCTTGTCGTTATGGAAGATCGTCTATTGTCGATATCTTTGTTACTCCAATGGATGGTAGCCTAGTCATTATGGAAGGTAGTCTGTTGTCGAGTTTTTTGTTACTCCAATGGATGGTAGCCTTGTCATTATGGAAGGTAGTCTGTAGTCGAGATTTTTGTTACTATAATGGATTGTAGCCTTGTCGTTATGGAAGATCGTCTGTTGTCGATATCTTTGTTACTCCAATGGATGGTAGCCTAGTCATTATGGAAGGTAGTTTTTGTACGAGATTTTAGTTACTCCAATGCATGGTAACCTTGTCATTATGGAAATTAGTCTATTGTCGAGATTTTTTATACTCCAAAGGATTGTAGCCTTGTCGTTATGGAAGGTATCCTGTTGTCGAGATTTTTGTTACTCTAAGGGATGGTAGCCTTCTCATTATGGAACGTAGACTGTTGTCGAGATTTTTGTTATTCCAATGGATGGTAGCCTTGTCATTTTGAAAGGTAGTCTATTGTCGATATTTTTTTTACTATAATAGATTGTAGCCTTCGCATTATGGAAGGTAGTCTGTTTACGATATTTTTGTTATTCCAATGGATGGTAGCGTTGTCATTATAGAAGGTAGTACATTGTCGAGATTTCAGTCACTACAATGGATGGTAGCCTTGTCATTATGGAAGGTAGTCTATTGTCGAGATTTTTGTTACCATAATAGATTGTAGCCTTGTCATTATGGAAGGTAGTCTGTTTTCGAGATTTTTGTTACTCCAATGGATGGTAGCCTTGTCATTATATAAGGTAGTATATTGTTGATATTTTTGTTACTCTAAGGGATGGTAGCCTTGTCATTATGGAAGGTAGTCTGTTGTCGTAATATTTTGTTACTACATTGGATTGTAGCCTTGTCATTATGGAAGGTAGTCTGTTGTCGATATCTTTGTTACTCTAAGGGATAGTAGCCTAGTGATTATGGAAGGTAGTCTGTTGTCGACTTTTTTGTTACTCCAATGGTTGGTAGCCTTGTCATTATAGAAGGTAATATATTGTCGCGATTTTTGTCACTATAATGGATGGTAGCCTTGTCATTATGGAAAGTAGTCTATTGTCGAGATTTTTGTTACTACAATGGATTGTAGCCTTGTCGTTGTGGAAGGTAGTCTATTGTCGATATCTTTGTTACTCCAATGGATGGTAGCCTAGTCATTATGGAAGGTAGTTTGTGTACGAGATTTTAGTTACTCCAATGGATGGTATCCTTGTCATTAATGAAGGTATTCTGTTGTCGAGATTTTTATACTCCAATGGATTCTAGCCTTGTCATTATGGAAGGTAGTCTGTTGTAGAGATTTTTGTTACTCTAAGGGATGGTAGCTATGTCATTATGGAACATAGTCTGTTGTCGATATTTGTGTTATTCTAATGGATGGTAGCCTTGTCATTATGAAAGGTAATCTATTGTCGAGATTTTTGTCACTATAATAGATTGTAGCCTTGTCATTATGGAAGGTAGTCATTTGTCGAGATTTTCGTTAATCCAATGGATAGTAGCCTTGTCATTATAGAAGGTAGTATATTGTTGAGATTTTTGTCACTATAATGAATGGTAGCCTTGTCATTATGGAAGGTAGTCTGTTGTCGAGATTTTTGTTACTACAATGGATTGTAGCCTTGTCATTAGGGAAGGAGTCTGTTGTCGATATCTTTGTTACTCCAATGGATGGTAGCCTAGTCATTATGGAAGGTAGTCTGTTGACGAGTTTTTTGTTACTCCAATGGATGGTAGCCTTGTCATTATGGAAGGAAATATATTGTCGAGATTTTTGTAACTATAATGGATGGTAGCCTTGTCATTATGGAAGGTAATATATTGTCGAGATTTTTGTCACTATAATGGTTGGTAGCCTAGTCATTATGGAAGGAAGTTTGTGTACGATATTTTAGTTACTCCAATGGATGGTAGCCTTGTCATTATGGAAGGTAGTCTGTTGTCGAGATTTTTGTTACTCTAAGGGATGGTAGCCTTGTCATTATGGAACGTAGTCTGTTGTCGATATTTTTGTTATTCTAATGGATGGTAGCCTTGTCACTATGAAAGGTAGTCTATTGTTGAGATTTTTGTCACTATAATAGATTGTAGCCTTGTCATTATGGAAGGTAGTATGTTGTCAAGATTTTTGTTACTACAATGGATTGTAGCCTTGTCATTATGCAAGGTAGTTTGTTATCGATATCTGTGTTACTCCAATGGATGGTAGCCTAGACATCATTGAAGGTAGTTTGTGTACGATATTTTTGTTATTCCAATGGATAGTAGCGTTGTCATTATAGAAGGTAGTACATTGTCGAGATTTCAGTCACTACAATGAATGGTAGCCTTGTCATTATGGAAGGTAGTTTATTGTCGAGATTTTTGTTACTATAATAGATTTTAGCCTTGTCATTATGGAAGGTAGTCTGTTGTCGAGATTTTTTTTTCTCCAATGGATGGTAGCCTTGTCGATATATAAGGTAGTATGTCGTTGAGATTTTATTTTCTCTAAGGGATGGTTGCCTTGTCATTATGGAAGGTAGTATGTTGTCGAGATTTTTGTTACTACAATGGATTGTAGCCTAGTCGTTATGGAAGGTAGTCTGTTGTCGATATCTTTGTTACTGCAATGGATGGTAGCCTTGTCATTATGGAAGGTAGTCTGTTGTCGAGATTTTTGTTACTCCAATGGATGGTAGCCTTGTCATTATAGAAGGTAATATATTGTCGAGATTTTTGTCACTATAATGGATGGTAGCCTTGTCATTATGGAAAGTAGTCTGTTATCGAGATTTTTGTTACTATAATGGATTGTAGCCTTGTCGTTGTGGAAGGTAGTCTGTTGTTGATATCTTTGTTACTCCAATGGATGGTAGCCTAGTCATTATGGAAGGTAGTTTGTGTACACGATTTTAGTTACTCCAATGGATGGTAGCCTTGTGATTATGGAAGGTAGTATGTTGTCGAGATTTTTTATACTCCAGTGGATTCTAGCCTTGTCATTATGGAAGGTAGTCTGTTATAGAGATTTTGGTTACTCTAAGGGGTGGTACCCTTGTCATTATGAAAGGTAGTCTATTGTCGAGTTTTTGTCACTATAATAGATTGTAGCCTTGTCATTATGGAAGGTAGTCTGTTGTCGAGATTTTTGTTAATCCAATGGATGGTAGCCTTGTCATTATAGAAGGTAGTATATTGTTGAGATTTTTGTCACTACAATGAATGGTAGCCTTGTCATTATGGAAGGTAGTCTGTTGTCGAGATTTTTGTTACTATAATGGATTGTAGCCTTGTCATTATGGAAGGTATTCTGTTGTCGATATCTTTGTTACTCCAATGGATGGTAGCCTAGTCATTATGGAAGGTAGTCTGTTGTCGAGTTTTTTGTTATTCCAATGGATGGTAGCCTTGTCATTATGGAAGGTAGTCTGTTGTCGATAATTTTGTTACTACAATGGATTATAGCCTTGTCGTTATAGAAGATAGTATGTTTTCGATATCTTTGTTACTCCAATGGATGGTAGCCTACTCATTATGGAAGGTAGTTTTTGTACCAGATTTTAGTTAATCCAATGGATTGTAGCCTTGTCGTTGTGGAAGGTAGTCTGTTGTCGGTATCTTTGTTACTCCAATGGATGGTAGCCTAGTCATTATGGAAGGTAGTTTTTGTACGAGATTTTAGTTACTCCAATGAATGGTAGCCTTGTCATTATGGAAAGTAGTCTGTTGTCGAGATTTTTGTTATTCCAATGGATGGTAGCCTTGTCATTATGAAAGGTAGTCTATTGTCGAGCTTTTTGTTACTATAATAGATTATAGCTTTCTCATTATGGAAGGTAGTCTGTTGTCGAGATTTTCGTTACTCCAATGGATGGTAGCCTTCTCATTATAGAAGGTAGTATATTGTTGAGATTTTTGTCACTACAATGAATGGTAGCCTTGTCATTATGGAAGGTAGTCTGTTGTCGAGATTTTTGTTACTACAATGGATTGTAGCCTTGTCATTATGGAAGGTAATCTGTTGTCGATATTTGTGTTACTCCAATGGATGGTAGCCTTGTCATCATTGAAGGTAGTTTGTGTAAGATAATTTTTTTATTCCAATGGATGGTAGCGTTGTCATTATAGAAGGTAGTACATTGTCGAGATTTCAGTCACTACAATGGATGGTAGCCTTGTCATTATGGAAGGTAGTCTATTGTCGAGATTTTTGTTACTATAATAGATTGTAGCCTTGTCGTTATGGAAAGTAGTTTGTTGTCGAGATTTTTGTTACTCCAATGGATGGTAGACTTGTCATTATGGAAGGTAGTCTGTTGTCTATATCTTTGTTACTCCAATGGATGGTAGCCTAGTCATTATGGAAGGTATTATGTTGTCGAGTTTTTTGTTACTTCAATGGTTGGTAGCCTTGTCATTATGGAAGGTAGTCTGTTGTCGAGAATTTTGTTACTCCAATGGATGGTAGCCTTGTCATTATAGAAGGTAATACATTGTCGAGATTTTTGTCACTATAATGGATGGTAGCCTTGTCATTATGGAAGGAAGTCTGTTATCGAGATTTTTGTTACTATAATGGATTGTAGCCTTGTCGTTGTGGAAGGTAGTCTGTTGTTGATATCTTTGTTACTCCAATGGATGGTAGCCTAGTCATTATGGAAGGTAGTTTGTGTACACGATTTTAGTTACTCCAATGGATGGTAGCCTTGTGATTATGGAAGGTAGTATGTTGTCGAGATTTTTTATACTCCAGTGGATTCTAGCCTTGTCATTATGGAAGGTAGTCTGTTATAGAGATTTTGGTTACTCTAAGGGGTGGTACCCTTGTCATTATGAAAGGTAGTCTATTGTCGAGTTTTTGTCACTATAATAGATTGTAGCCTTGTCATTATGGAAGGTATTTTGTTGTCGAGATTTTTGTTAATCCAATGGATGGTAGCCTTGTCATTATAGAAGGTAGTATATTGTTGAGATTTTTGTCACTACAATGAATGGTAGCCTTGTCATTATGGAAGGTAGTCTGTTGTCGAGATTTTTGTTACTATAATGGATTGTAGCCTTGTCATTATGGAAGGTATTCTGTTGTCGATATCTTTGTTACTCCAATGGATGGTAGCCTAGTCATTATGGAAGGTAGTCTGTTGTCGAGTTTTTTGTTATTCCAATGGATGGTAGCCTTGTCATTATGGAAGGTAGTCTGTTGTCGATAATTTTGTTACTACAATGGATTATAGCCTTGTCGTTATAGAAGATAGTCTGTTTTCGATATCTTTGTTACTCCAATGGATGGTAGCCTACTCATTATGGAAGGTAGTTTTTGTACCAGATTTTAGTTAATCCAATGGATTGTAGCCTTGTCGTTGTGGAAGGTAGTCTGTTGTCGGTATCTTTGTTACTCCAATGGATGGTAGCCTAGTCATTATGGAAGGTAGTTTTTGTACGAGATTTTAGTTACTCCAATGGATGGTAGCCTTGTCATTATGGAAAGTAGTCTGTTGTCGAGATTTTTGTTATTCCAATGGATGGTAGCCTTGTCATTATGAAAGGTAGTCTATTGTCGAGATTTTTGTTACTATAATAGATTATAGCTTTCTCATTATGGAAGGTAGTCTGTTGTCGAGATTTTTGTTACTCCAATGGATGGTAGCCTTCTCATTATAGAAGGTAGTATATTGTTGAGATTTTTGTCACTACAATGAATGGTAGCCTTGTCATTATGGAAGGTAGTCTGTTGTCGAGATTTTTGTTACTACAATGGATTGTAGCCTTGTCATTATGGAAGGTAATCTGTTGTCGATATTTGTGTTACTCCAATGGATGGTAGCCTAGTCATCATTGAAGGTAGTTTGTGTAAGATAATTTTTTTATTCCAAT
This sequence comes from Vicia faba, assembly GCA_948472305.1. NCBI lineage: Eukaryota > Viridiplantae > Streptophyta > Magnoliopsida > Fabales > Fabaceae > Vicia > Vicia faba. The sequence goes on from OX451741.1 coordinate 692,664,755, forward strand.
GGATGGTAGCGTTGTCATTATAGAAGGTAGTACATTGTCGAGATTTCAGTCACTACAATGGATGGTAGCCTTGTCATTATGGAAGGTAGTCTATTGTCGAGATTTTTGTTACTATAATAGATTGTAGCCTTGTCGTTATGGAAAGTAGTTTGTTGTCGAGATTTTTGTTACTCCAATGGATGGTAGACTTGTCATTATGGAAGGTAGTCTGTTGTCTATATCTTTGTTACTCCAATGGATGGTAGCCTAGTCATTATGGAAGGTATTATGTTGTCGAGTTTTTTGTTACTTCAATGGTTGGTAGCCTTGTCATTATGGAAGGTAGTCTGTTGTCGAGAATTTTGTTACTCCAATGGATGGTAGCCTTGTCATTATAGAAGGTAATATATTGTCGAGATTTTTGTCACTATAATGGATGGTAGCCTTGTCATTATGGAAGGTAGTCTGTTGTCGAGATTTTTGTTACTATAATGGATTGTAGCCTTGTCGTTGTGGAAGGTAGTCTGTTGTTGATATCTTTGTTACTCCAATGGATGGTAGCCTAGTCATTATGAAAGGTAGTTTGTGTACGAGATTTTAGTTACTCCAATGGATGGTAGCCTTGTCATTTTGGAAGGTAGTCTGTTGTCGAGATTTTTTATACTACAATGGATTATAGCCTTGTCATTATGGAAGGTAGTCTGTTGTAGAGATTTTTGTTACTCTAAGGGATGGTATCCTTGTCATTATGGAATGTAGTATGTTGTCGATATTTTTGTTATTCTAATGGATGGTAGCCTTGTCATTATGAAAGGTAGCCTATTGTCGAGATTTTTGTCACTATAATAGATTGTAGCCTTGTCATTATGGAAGGTAGTCTGTTGCCGATATTTGTGGTACTCCAATGGATGGTAGCCTAGTCATCATTGAAGGTAGTTTGTGTATGATAATTTTTTTATTCCAATGGATGGTAGCGTTGTCATTATAGAAGGTAATACATTGTCGAGATTTCAGTCACTACAACGGATGGTAGCCTTGTCATTATGGAAGGTAGTCTATTGTCGAGATTTTTGTTACTATAATAGATTGTAGCCTTGTCATTATGGAAGGTAGTCTGTTGTCGAGATTTTTGTTACTCAAATGGATGGTAGCCTTGTCATTATGGAAGGTAGTCTGTTGTCGATATCTTTGTTACTCCAACGGATGGTAGCCTAGTCATTAAGGATGGTAGTCTGTTGTCGAGTTTTTTGTTACTTCAATGGTTGGTAGCCTTGTCATTACGGAATGTAGTCTGTTGTCGAGATTTTTGTTACTCCAATGGATGGTAGCCTTGTCATTATAGAAGGTAATATATTGTCCAGATTTTTGTCACTATAGTGGATGGTAGCCTTGTCATTATGGAAGGTAGTCTGTTGTCGAGATTTTTGTTACTATAATGGATTGTAGCCTTGCCGATGTGGAAGGTAGTATGTTGTTGATATCTTTGTTACTCCAATGGATGGTAGCCTAGTAATTATGAAAGGTAGTTTGTGTACGAGATTTTAGTTACTCCAATGGATGGTAGCCTTGTCATTATGGAAGGTAGTCTATTGTATATATTTTTTTTACTCTAAGGGATGGTAGCCTTGTCATTATTGAACGTAGTATGTTGTCGATATTTTTGTTATTCTAATGGATGGTAGCCTTGTCATTATGAAAGGTAGTCTATTGTCGAGATTTTTGTAACTATAATAGATTGTTGCCTTGTCATTATGGAAGGTAGTCTGTTGTCGAGATTTTTGTTAATCCAATGGATGGTAGCCTTGTCATTATAGAAGGTAGTATATTGTTGAGATTTTTGTCACTACAATGAATGGTATCCTTGTCATTATGGAAGCTAGTCTGTTGTCGAGATTTTTGTTACTATAATGGATTGTAGCCTTGTCATTATGGAAGGTATTCTGTTGTCGATATCTTTGTTACTCCAATGGATGGTAGCCTAGTCATTATGGAAGGTAGTCTGTCGTCGAGTTTTTTGTTATTCCAATGGATGGTAGCCTTGTCATTATGGAAGGTAGTCTGTTGTCGATAATTTTGTTACTACAATGGATTATAGCCTTGTCGTTATAGAAGATAGTCTGTTTTCGATATCGTTGTTACTCCAATGGATGGTAGCCTACTCATTATGGAAGGTAGTTTTTGTACCAGATTTTAGTTAATCCAATGGATTGTAGCCTTGTCATTGTGGAAGGTAGTCTGCTGTCGGTATCTTTGTTACTCCAATGGATGGTAGCCTAGTCATTATGGAAGGTAGTTTTTGTACGAGATTTTAGTTACTCCAATGGATGGTAGCCTTGTCATTATGGAAATTAGTCTGTTGTCGAGATTTTTGTTATTCCAATGGATGGTAGCCTTGTCATTATGAAAGGTAGTCTATTGTCGAGATTTTTGTTACTATAATAGATTATAGCTTTCTCATTCTGGAAGGTAGTCTGTTGTCTAGATTTTTGTTACTCCAATGGATGGTAGCCTTCTCATTATAGAAGGTAGTATATTGTTGAGATTTTTGTCACTACAATGAATGGTAGCCTTGTCATTATGGAAGGTAGTTTGTTGTCGAGATTTTTGTTACTACAATGGATTGTAGCCTTGTCATTATGGAAGGTAATCTGTTGTCGATATTTGTGTTACTCCAATGGATGGTAGCCTAGTCATAATTGAAGGTAGTTTGTGTAAGATATTTTTTTATTCCAATGGATGGTAGCGTTCTCATTATAGAAAGTAGTACATTGTGGAGATTTCAGTCACTACAATGGATGGTAGCCTTGTCATTATGGAAGGTAGTCTATTGTCGAGATTTTTGTTACTATAATAGATTGTAGCCTTGTCGTTATGGAAAGTAGTCTGTTGTCGAGATTTTTGTTACTCCAATGGATGGTAGCCTAGTCATTATGGAAGGTAGTCTGTTGTCTATATCTTCGTTACTCTAATGGATGGTAGCCTAGTCATTATGGAAGGTAGTCTGTTGTCGAGTTTTTTGTTACTTCAATGGTTGGTAGCCTTGTCATTATGGAAGGTAGTCTGTTGTCGAGATTTTTGTTACTCCATTGGATGGTAGCCTTGTCATTATAGAAGGTAATATATTGTCGAGATTTTTGTCACTATAATGGATGGTAGCCTTGTCATTATGGAAGCTAGTCTGTTGTCGACATTTTTGTTACTATAATGGATTGTAGCCTTATCGTTGTGGAAGGTAGTCTGTTGTTGATATCTTTGTTACTCCAATGGATGGTAGCCTAGTCATTATGAAAGGTAGTTTGTGTACTAGATTTTAGTTACTCCAATGGATGGTAGCCTTGTCATTATGGAAGGTAGTCTGTTGTCGAGATTTTTTATACTCCAATGGATTCTAGCCTTGTCATTATGGAAGGTAGTCTGTTGTAGAGATTTTTGTTACTCTAAGGGATGGTAGCCTTGTCATTAAGGAATGTAGTATGTTGTCGATATTTTTGTTATTCTAATGGATGGTAGCCTTGTCATTATGAAAGGTAGTCTATTGTCGAGATTTTTGTCACTATAATAGATTGTAGCCTTGTCATTATGGAAGGTAGTCTGTTGTCGATATTTTTGGTACTCCAATGGATGGTAGCCTAGTCATCATTGAAGGTAGTTTGTGTATGATAATTTTTTTATTCCAATGGATGGTAGCGTTGTCATTATAGAAGGTAATACATTGTCGAGATTTCAGTCACTACAATGGATGGTAGCCTTGTCATTATGGAAGGTAGTCTATTGTCGAGATTTTTGTTACTATAATAGATTATAGCCTTGTCATTATGGAAGGTAGTCTGTTGTCGAGATTTTTTTTACTCCAATGGATGGTAGCCTTGTCATTATGGAAGGTAGTCTGTTGTCGATATCTTTGTTACTCCAATGGATGGTAGCCTAGTCATTAAGGAAGGTAGTCTGTTGTCGAGTTTTTTGTTACTTTAATGGTTGGTAGCCTTGTCATTATGGAATGTAGTTTGTTGTTGAGATTTTTGTTACTCCAATGGATGGTAGCCTTGTCATTATAGAAGGTAATATATTGTCCAGATTTTTGTCACTATAGTGGATGGTAGCCTTGTCATTATGGAAGGTAGTCTGTTGTTGAGATTTTTGTTACTATAATGGATTGTAGCCTTGCTGTTGTGGAAGGTAGTCTGTTGTTGATATCTTTGTTACTCTAATGGATGGTAGCCTAGTCATTATGAAAGGTAGTTTGTGTACGAGATTTTAGTTACTCCAATGGATGGTAGCCTTGTCATTATGGAAGGTAGTCTATTGTAGAGATTTTTGTTACTCTAAGGGATGGTAGCCTTGTCATTATGGAACGTAGTATGTTGTCGATATTTTTCTAATTCTAATGGATGGTAGCCTTGTAATTATGAAAGGTAGTCTATTGTCGAGATTTTTGTCACTATAATAGATTGTAGCCTTGTCATTATGGAAGGTAGTCTGTTGTCGAGATTTTTGTTAATCGAATGGATGGTAGCCTTGTCATTATATAAGGTACTATATTGTTGAGATTTTTGTCACTACAATGAATCGTAGCCTTGTCATTATGGAAGGTAGTCTGTTGTCGAGATTTTTGTTACTACAATAGATTGTAGCCTTGTCATTATGGAAGGTAATTTGTTGTCGATATTTGTGTTACTTCAATGGATGGTAGCATAGTCATCATTGAAGGTAGTTTGTGTATGATAATTTTTTTATTCCAATGGATGGTAGCATTGTCATTATAGAAGGTAGTACATTGTCGAGATTTCAGTCACTACAATGGATGGTAGCCTTGTCATTATGGAAGGTAGTCTATTGTCGAGATTTTTGTTACTATAATAGATTGTAGCCTTGTCATTATGGAAAGTAGTCTGTTGTCGAGATTTTTGTTACTCCAATGGATGGTAGCCTTGTCATTATGGAAGGTAGTCTGTTGTCGATATCTTCGTTACTCCAATGGATGGTAGCCTAGTCATTATGGAAGGTAGTCTGTTGTCGAGTTTTTTGTTACTTCAATGGTTGGTAGCCATGTCATTATGGAAGGTAGTCTGTTGTCGAGATTTTTGTTACTCCAATGGATGGTAGCCTTGTCATTATAGAAGGTAATATATTGTCGAGATTTTTGTCACTATAATGGATGGTAGCCTTGTCATTATGGAAGGTAGTCTGTTGTCGAGATTTTTGTTACTATAATGGATTGTAGCCTTGTCGTTGTGGAAGGTAGTCTGTTGTTGGTATCTTTGTTACTCCAATGGATGGTAGCCTAGTCATTATGAAAGGTAGTTTGTGTACGAGATTTTAGTTACTCCAATGGATGGTAGCCTTGTCATTATGGAAGGTAGTCTGTTGTCGAGATTTTTTATACTCCAATGGATTCTAGCCTTGTCATTATGGAATGTAGTCTGTTGTAGAGATTTTTGTTACTCTAAGGGATGGTAGCCTTGTCATTATGAAACGTAGTATGTTATCGATATTTTTGTTATTCTAATGGATGGTAGCCTTGTCATTATGAAAGGTAGTCTATTGTCGAGATTTTTGTCACTATAATAGATTATAGCCTTGTCATTATGGAAGGTAGTCTATTGTCGATATTTGTGGTACTCCAATGGATGGTAGCCTAGTCCTCATTGAAGGTAGTTTGTGTATGATAATTTTTTTATTCCAATGGAAGGTAGCGTTGTCATTATAGAAGGTAATACATTGTCGAGATTTCAGTCACTACAATGGATGGTAGCCTTGTCATTATGGAAGGTAGTCTATTATCGAGATTTTTGTTACTATAATAGATTGTAGCCTTGTCATTATGGAAGGTAGTCTGTTGTCGAGATTTTTGTTACTCCAATGGATGGTAGCCTTGTCATTATGGAAGGTAGTCTGTTGTCGATATCTTTGTTACTCCAATGGACGGTAGCCTAGTCATTAAGGAAGGTAGTCTGTTGTCGAGTTTTTTGTTACTTCAATGGTTGGTAGCCTTGTCATTATGGAAGGTAGTCTGTTGTCGAGATTTTTGTTACTCCAATGGATGGTAGCCTTGTCATTATAGAAGGTAATATGTTGTCGAGATTTTTGTCACTATAATGGATGGTAGCCTTGTCATTATGGAAGGTAGTCTGTTTCGAGATTTTTTTTACTGTACTGGATTGTAACCTTGCTGTTGTGGAAGGTAGTCTGTTGTTGATATCTTTGTTACTCCAATGGATGGTAGCCTAGTCATTATGAAAGGTAGTTTGTGTACGAGATTTTAGTTACTCCAAAGGATGGTAGCCTTGTCATTATGGAAGGTAGTCTATTGTCGAGATTTTTTATACTCCAATGGATTCTAGCCTTGTCATTATGGAAGGTAGTCTGTTGTAGAGATTTTTGTTACTCTAAGGGATGGTAGCCTTGTCATTATGAAACGTAGTATGTTGTCGATATTTTTGTTATTCTAATGGATGGTAGCCTTGTTATTATGAAAGGTAGTCTATTGTCGAGATTTTTTTCACTATAATAGATTGTAGCCTTGTCATTATGGAAGGTAGTCTGTTGTCGATATTTGTGGTACTCCAATGGATGGTAGCCTAGTCATCATAGAAGGTAGTTTGTGTATGATAATTTTTTTATTCCAATGGATGGTAGCGTTTTCATTATAGAAGGTAATACATTGTCGAGATTTTTGTCACTATAATAGATTGTAGCCTTGTCATTATGGAAGGTAGTCTGTTGTCGAGATTTTTGATAATCCAATGGATGGTAGCTTTGTCATTATAGAAGGTAGTATATTGTTGAGATTTTTTTCACTACAATGAATGGTGGCCTTGTCATTATGGAAGGTAGTATGTTGTCGAGATTTTTGTTACTACAATGGATTGTAGCCTTGTCATTATGGAAGGTAATCTGTTGTCGATATTTGTGTTACTCCAATGGATGGTAGCCTAGTCATCATTGAAGGTAGTTTGTGTATGATAATTTTTTTATTCCAATGGATGGTAGCGTTGTCATTATAGAAGGTAGTACATTGTCGAGATTTCAGTCACTACAATGGATGCTAGCCTTGTCATTATGGAAGGTAGTCTATTGTCGAGATTTTTGTTACTATAATAGATTGTAGCCTTGTCATTATGGAAGGTAGTCTGTTGTCGAGATTTTTGTTACTCCAATGGATGGTAGCCTTGTCATTATGGAAGGTAGTCTGTTGTCGATATCTTTGTTACTCCAATGGATGGTAGCTTAGTCATTAAGGAAGGTAGTCTGTTGTCGAGTTTTTTGTTACTTCAATGGTTGGTAGCCTTGTCATTATGGAAGGTAGTCTGTTGTCGAGATTTTTGTTACTCCAATGGATGGTAGCCTTGTCATTATAGAAGGTAATATATTGTCCAGATTTTTGTCACTATAGTGGATGGTAGCCTTGTCATTATGGAAGGTAGTTTGTTGTCGAGATTTTTGTTACTATAATGGATTGTAGCCTTGCCGTTGTGGAAGGTAGTCTGTTGTTGATATCTTTGTTACTCCAATGGATGGTAGCCTAGTCATTATGAAAGGTAGTTTTTGTACGAGATTTTAGTTACACCAATGGATGGTAGCCTTGTCATTATGGAAGGTAGTCTGTTGTCGAGATTTTTTATACTCCAATGGATTCTAGCCTTGTCATTATGGAAGGTAGTCTATTGTAGATATTTTTGTTACTCTAAGGGATGGTAGCTTTGTCATTATGGAACGTAGTATGTTGTCGATATTTTTGTTATTCTAATGGATGGTAGCCTTGTCATTATGAAAGGTAGTCTATTGTTGAGATTTTTGTCACTATAATAGATTGTAGCCTTGTCATTATGGAAGGTAGTCTGTTGTCGAGATTTTTGTTAATCCAATGGATGGTAGCCTTGTCATTATAGAAGGTAGTATATTGTTGAGATTTTTTTCACTACAATGAATGGTAGCCTTGTCATTATGGAAGGTAGTCTGTTGTCGAGATTTTTGTTACTACAATGGATTGTAGCCTTGTCATTATGGAAGGTAATTTGTTGTCGATATTTGTGTTACTCCAATGGATGGTAGCCTAGTCATCATTGAAGGTAGTTTGTGTATGATAATTTTTTTATTCCAATGGATGGTAGCGTTGTCATTATAGAAGGTAGTACATTGTCGAGATTTCAGTCACTACAATGGATGGTAGCCTTGTCATTATGGAAGGTAGTCTATTGTCGAGATTTTTGTTACTATAATAGATTGTAGCCTTGTCGTTATGGAAAGTAGTCTGTTGTCGAGATTTTTGTTACTCCAATGGATGGTAGCGTTGTCATTATAGAAGGTAGTACATTGTCGAGATTTCAGTCACTATAATGGATGGTAGCCTTGTCATTATGGAAGGTAGTCTATTGTCGAGATTTTTGTTACTATAATAGATTGTAGCCTTGTCGTTATGGAAAGTAGTCTGTTGTCGAGATTTTTGTTACTCCAATGGATGGTAGCCTTGTCATTATGGAAGGTAGTCTGTTGTCGATATCTTCGTTACTCCAATGGATGGTAGCCTAGTCATTATGGAAGGTAGTCTGTTGTCGAGTTTTTTGTTACTTCAATGGTTGGTAGCCTTGTCATTATGGAAGGTAGTCTGTTGTCGAGATTTTTGTTACTCCAATGGATGGTAGCCTTGTCATTATGGAAGGTAGTCTGTTGTCGATATCTTTGTTACTCCAATGGATGGTAGCTTAGTCATTAAGGAAGGTAGTCTGTTGTCGAGTTTTTTGTTACTTCAATGGTTGGTAGCCTTGTCATTATGGAAGGTAGTCTATTGTCGAGATTTTTGTTACTCCAATGGATGGTAGCCTTGTCATTATAGAAGGTAATATATTGTCCAGATTTTTGTCACTATAGTGGATGGTAGCCTTGTCATTATGGATGGTAGTTTGTTGTCGAGATTTTTGTTACTATAATGGATTGTAGCCTTGCCGTTGTGGAAGGTAGTCTGTTGTTGATATCTTTGTTACTCCAATGGATGGTAGCCTAGTCATTATGAAAGGTAGTTTTTGTACGAGATTTTAGTTACACCAATGGATGGTAGCCTTGTCATTATGGAAGGTAGTCTGTTGTCGAGATTTTTTATACTCCAATGGATTCTAGCCTTGTCATTATGGAAGGTAGTCTATTGTAGAGATTTTTGTTACTCTAAGGGATGGTAGCTTTGTCATTATGGAACGTAGTATGTTGTCGATATTTTTGTTATTCTAATGGATGGTAGCCTTGTCATTATGAAAGGTAGTCTATTGTTGAGATTTTTGTCACTATAATAGATTGTAGCCTTGTCATTATGGAAGGTAGTCTGTTGTCGAGATTTTTGTTAATCCAATGGATGGTAGCCTTGTCATTATAGAAGGTAGTATATTGTTGAGATTTTTTTCACTACAATGAATGGTAGCCTTGTCATTATGGAAGGTAGTCTGTTGTCGAGATTTTTGTTACTACAATGGATTGTAGCCTTGTCATTATGGAAGGTAATTTGTTGTCGATATTTGTGTTACTCCAATGGATGGTAGCCTAGTCATCATTGAAGGTAGTTTGTGTATGATAATTTTTTTATTCCAATGGATGGTAGCGTTGTAATTATAGAAGGTAGTACATTGTCGAGATTTCAGTCACTACAATGGATGGTAGCCTTGTCATTATGGAAGGTAGTCTATTGTCGAGATTTTTGTTACTATAATAGATTGTAGCCTTGTCGTTATGGAAAGTAGTCTGTTGTCGAGATTTTTGTTACTCCAATGGATGGTAGCGTTGTCATTATAGAAGGTAGTACATTGTCGAGATTTCAGTCACTATAATGGATGGTAGCCTTGTCATTACGGAAGGTAGTCTATTGTCGAGATTTTTGTTACTATAATAGATTGTAGCCTTGTCGTTATGGAAAGTAGTCTGTTGTCGAGATTTTTGTTACTCCAATGGATGGTAGCCTTGTCATTATGGAAGGTAGTCTGTTGTCGATATCTTCGTTACTCCAATGGATGGTAGCCTAGTCATTATGGAAGGTAGTCTGTTGTCGAGTTTTTTGTTACTTCAATGGTTGGTAGCCTTGTCATTATGGAAGGTAGTCTGTTGTCGAGATTTTTGTTACTCCAATGGATGGTAGCCTTGTCATTATAGAAGGTAATATATTGTCGAGATTTTGTCACTATAATGGATGGTAGCCTTGTCATTATGGAAGGTAGTCTGTTGTCGAGATTTTTGTTACTATAATGGATTGTAGCCTTGTCGTTGTGGAAGGTAGTTTGTTGTTGATATCTTTGTTACTCCAATGGATGGTAGCCTAGTCATTATGAAAGGTAGTTTGTGTACGAGATTTTAGTTACTCCAATGGATTGTAGCCTTGTCATTATGGAAGGTAGTCTGTTGTCGAGATTTTTTATACTCCAATTGATTCTAGCCTTGTCATTATGGAATGTAGTCTGTTGTAGAGATTTTTGTTACTCTAAGGGATGGTAGCCTTTTCATTATGAAACGTAGTATGTTGTCGATATTTTTGTTATTCTAATGGATGGTAGCCTTGTCATTATGAAAGGTAGTCAATTGTCGAGATTTTTGTCACTATAATAGATTGTAGCCTTGTCATTATGGAAGGTAGTCTGTTGTCGATATTTGTGGTACTCCAATGGATGGTAGCCTAGTCATTATAGAAGGTAGTATATTGTTTAGATTTTTTTCACTATAATGAATGGTAGCCTTGTCATTATGGAAGGTAGTCTGTTGTCGAGATTTTTGTTACTATAATGGATTGTAGCCTTGTCGTTGTGGAAGGTAGTCTGTTGTTGATATCTTTGTTACTCCAATCGATGGTAGCCTAGTCATTATGAAAGGTAGTTTTGTACGAGATTTTAGTTACTCCAATGGATGGTAGCCTTGTCATTATGGAAGGTAGTCTGTTGTCGAGATTTTTTATACTCCAATGGATTCTAGCCTTGTCATTATGGAAGGTAGTCTATTGTAGAGATTTTTGTTACTCTAAGGGATGGTAGCCTTGTCATTATGGAACGTAGTATGTTGTCGAAATTTTTGTTATTCTAATGGATGGTAGCCATGTCATTATTAAAGGTAGTCTATTGTCGAGATTTTTGTCACTATAATAGATTGTAGCCTTGTCATTATGGAAGGTAGTCTGTTGTCGAGATTTTTGTTAATCCAATGGATGGTAGCCTTGTCATTATAGAAGGTAGTATATTGTTGAGATTTTTTTCACTACAATGAATGGTAGCCTTGTCATTATGGAATGTAGTATGTTGTTGAGATTTTTGTTACTACAATGGATTGTAGCCTTGTCACTATGGAAGGTAATCTGTTGTCGATATTTGTGTTACTCCAATGGATGGTAGCCTAGTCATCATTGAAGGTAGTTTGTGTATGATAATTTTTTTATTCCAATGGATGGTAGCCTTGTCATTATGGAAGGTAGTCTATTGTCGAGATTTTTGTTACCATAATAGATTGTAGCCTTGTCGTTATGGAAAGTAGTCTGTTGTCGAGATTTTTGTTATTCCAATGGATGGTAGCCTTGTCATTATGGAAGGTAGTCTGTTGTCGATATCTTCGTTACTCCAATGTATGGTAGCCTAGTCATTATGGAAGGTAGTTTGTTGTCGAGTTTTTTGTTACTTCAATGGTTGGTAGCCTTGTCGTTATGGAAGGTAGTCTGTTGTCGAGATTTTTGTTACTCCAATGGATGGTAGCCTTGTCATTGTCGAAGGTAATATATTGTCGAGATTTTTGTCACTATAATGGATGGTAGCCTTATCATTATGGAAGGTAGTCGGTTGTCGAGATTTTTGTTACTATAATGGATTGTAGCCTTGTCGTTGTGGAAGGTAGTCTGTTGTTGATATCTTTGTTACTCCAATGGATGGTAGCCTAGTCATTATGAAAGGTAGTTTGTGTATGAGATTTTAGTTACTCCAATGGATGGTAGCCTTGTCATTATGGAAGGTAGTCTGTTGTCGAGATTTTTTATACTCCAATGGATTCTAGCCTTGTCATTATGGAATGTAGTCTGTTGTAGAGATTTTTGTTACTCTAAGGGATGGTAGCCTTGTCATTATGAAACGTAGTATGTTGTCGATATTTTTGTTATTCTAATGGATGGTAGCCTTGTCATTATGAAAGGTAGTCTATTGTCGAGATTTTTGTCACTATAATAGATTGTAGCCTTGTCATTATGGAAGGTAGTCTGTTGTCGATATTTGTGGTACTCCAATGGATGGTAGCCTAGTCATCATAGAAGGTAGTTTGTGTATGATATTTTTTTTATTCCAATGGATGGTAGCGTTGTCATTATAGAAGGTAATACATTATCGAGATTTCAGTCACTACAAAGGATGGTAGCCTTGTCGTTATGGAAGGTAGTCTATTGTCGAGATTTTTGTTACTATAATAGATTGTAGCCTTGTCATTATGGAAGGTATTTTGTTGTCGAGATTTTTGTTACTCCAATGGATGGTAGCCTTGTCATTATGGAAGGTAGTCTGTTGTCGAGATTTTTGTTACTCCAATGGATGGTAGCCTAGTCATTATGGAAGGTAGTCTGTTGTCGAGATTTTTGTTACTCCAATGGATGGTAGCCTTGTCATTATAGAAGGTAATATATTGTCGATATTTTTGTCACTATAATGGATGGTAGCCTTGTCATTATGGAAGGTAGTCTGTTGTCGAGATTTTTGTTACTATAATGGATTGTAGCCTTGTCGTTGTGGAAGGTAGTCTGTTGTTGATATCTTTGTTACTCCAATGGATGGTAGCCTAGTCATTATGAAAGGTAGTTTGTGTACGAGATTTTAGTTACTCCAATGGATGGTAGCCTTTTCATTATGGAAGTTAGTATGTTGTCGAGATTTTTTATACTCCAATGGATTCTAGCCTTGTCATTATGGAAGGTAGTCTATTGTAGAGATTTTTGTTACTCTAAGGGATGGTAGCCTTGTCATTATGGAACGTAGTATGTTAACGATATTTTTGTTATTCTAATGGATGGTAGCCTTGTCATTATGAAAGGTAGTCTATTGTCGAGATTTTTGTCACTATAATAGATTGTAGCCTTATCATTATGGAAGGTAGTCTGTTGTCGATATTTGTGGTACTCCAATGGATGGTATCCTAGTCATCATTGAAGGTAGTTTGTGTATGATAATTTTTTTATTCCAATGGAAAGTAGCGTTGTCATTATAGAAGGTAATACATTGTCGAGATTTCAGTCACTACAATGGATGGTAGCCTTGTCATTATGGAAGGTAGTCTATTGTCGAGATTTTTGTTACTATAATAGATTGTAGCCTTGTCATTATGGAAGGTAGTCTGTTGTCTAGATTTTTGTTACTCCAATGGATGGTAGCCTTGTCATTATGGAAGGTAGTCTGTTGTCGATATCTTCGTTACTCCAATGGATGGTAGCATAGTCATTATGGAAGGTAGTCAGTTGTCGAGTTTTTTGTTACTTCAATGGTTGGTAGCCTTGTCATTATGGAAGGTAGTCTGATGTCGAGATTTTTGTTACTCTAATGGATGGTAGCCTTGTCATTATATAAGGTAATATATTGTCGAGATTTTTTTCACTATAATGGATGGTATCCTTGTCATTATGGAAGGTAGTCTGTTGTCGAGATTTTTGTTACTATAATGGATTGTAGCCTTGTCGTTGTGGAAGGTAGACTGTTGTTGATATCTTTGTTACTCCAATGGATGGTAGCCTAGTCATTATGAAAGGTAGTTTGTGTACGACATTTTAGTTACTCCAATGGATGGTAGCCTTGTCATTATGGAAGGTAGTCTGTTGTCGAGATTTTTTATACTCCAATGGATTCTAGCCTTGTCATTATGGAAGGTAGTCTGTTGTAGAGATTTTTGTTACTCTAAGGGATGGTAGCATTGTCATTATGGAACATAGTATGTTGTCGATATTTTTGTTATTCTAATGGATGGTAGCCTTGTCATTATGAAAGGTAGTCTATTGTCGAGATTTTTGTCACTATAATAGATTATAGCCTTGTCATTATGGAAGGAAGTCTGTTGTCGATATGTGTGGTACTCCAATGGATGGTAGCCTAGTCATCATTGAAGGTAGTTTGTGTATGATAATTTTTTTATTCCAATGGATGGTAGCATTGTCGTTATAGAAGGTAATACATTGTCGAGATTTCAGTCACTACAATGGATGGTAGCCTTGTCATTATGGAAGGTAGTCTATTGTCGAGAATTTTGTTACTATAATAGATTGTAGCCTTGTCAATATGGAAGGTAGTCTGTTGTCAAGATTTTTGTTACTCCAATGGATGGTAGCCTTGTCATTATGGAAGGTAGTATGTTGTCGATATCTTTGTTACTCCAATGGATGGTAGCCTAGTCATTATGGAAGGTAGTCTGTTGTCGAGTTTTTTGTTACTTCAATGGTTGGTAGCCTTGTCATTATGGGAGGTAGTCAGTTGTCGAGATTTTTGTTACTCCAATGGATGGTAGCCTTGTCATTATAGAAGGTAATATATTGTCGAGATTTTTGTCACTATAATGGATGGTAGCCTTGTAATTATGGAAGGTAGTCTGTTGTAGAGATTTTTGTTACTGTAATGGATTGTAGCCTTGCCGTTGTGGAAGGTAGTTTGTTGTTGATATCTTTGTTACTCCAATGGATGGTAGCCTAGTCATTATGAAAGGTAGTTTGTGTACGAGCTTTTAGTTACTCCAATGGATGGTAGCCTTGTCATTATGGAAGGTAGTCTGTTGTCGAGATTTTTGTTATTCCAATGGATGGTAGCCTTGTCATTATGAAAGGTAGTCTATTGTTAAGATTTTTGTTACTATAATAGATTGTAGCCTTCTCATTATGGAAGGTAGTCTGTTTTCGAGATTTTTGTTACTCAAATGGATGGTAGCCTTCTCATTATAGAAGGTAGTATATTGTTGAGATTGTTGTCACTACAATGAATGGTAGCCTTGTCATTATGGAAGGTAGTCTGTTGTCGAGAATTTTGTAACTACAATGGATTGTAGCCTTGTCATTATGGAAGGTAGTTTGTTGTCGATATCTGTGTTACTCCAATGGATGGTAGCCTAGTCATCATTGAAGGTAGTTTGTGTATGATAATTTTTTTATTCCAATGGATGGTAGCGTTGTCCTTATAGAAGGTAGTACATTGTCGAGATTTTAGTCACTACAAGGGATGGTAGCCTTGTCATTATGGAAGGTAGTCTATTGTCGAGATTTTTGTTACTATAATAGATTGTAGCCTTGTCATTATGGAAGGTAGATTGTTGTCGAGATTTTTGTTACTCCAATGGATGGTAGCCTTGTCATTATGGAAGGTAGTCTGTTGTCGATATCTTCGTTACACCAATGGATGGTAGCCTAGTCATTATGGAAGGTAGTTTGTTGTCGAGATTTTTGTTACTCCAATGGATGGTAGCCTTGTCATTATAGAAGGTAATATATTGTCGATATTTTTGTCACTATAATGGATGGTAGCCTTGTCATTATGGAAGGTAGTCTGTTGTCGAGATTTTTGTTACTATAATGGATTGTAGCCTTGTCGTTGTGGAAGGTAGTCTGTTGTTGATATCTTTGTTACTCCAATGGATGGTAGCCTAGTCATTATGAAAGGTAGTTTGTGTACGAGATTTTAGTTACTCCAATGGATGGTAGCCTTTTCATTATGGAAGGTAGTATGTTGTCGAGATTTTTTATACTCCAATGGATTCTAGCCTTGTCATTATGGAAGGTAGTCTATTGTAGAGATTTTTGTTACTCTAAGGGATGGTAGCCTTGTCATTATGGAACGTAGTATGTTAACGATATTTTTGTTATTCTAATGGATGGTAGCCTTGTCATTATGAAAGGTAGTCTATTGTCGAGATTTTTGTCACTATAATAGATTGTAGCCTTGTCATTATGGAAGGTAGTCTGGTGTCGATATTTGTGGTACTCCAATGGATGGTAGCCTAGTCATCATTGAAGGTAGTTTGTGTATGATAATTTTTTTATTCCAATGGAAAGTAGCGTTGTCATTATAGAAGGTAATACATTGTCGAGATTTCAGTCACTACAATGGATGGTAGCCTTGTCATTATGGAAGGTAGTCTATTGTCGAGATTTTTGTTACTATAATAGATTGTAGCCTTGTCATTATGGAAGGTAGTCTGTTGTCTAGATTTTTGTTACTCCAATGGATGGTAGCCTTGTCATTATGGAAGGTAGTCTGTTGTCGATATCTTCGTTACTCCAATGGATGGTAGCATAGTCATTATGGAAGGTAGTCTGTTGTCGAGTTTTTTGTTACTTCAATGGTTGGTAGCCTTGTCATTATGGAAGGTAGTCTGATGTCGAGATTTTTGTTACTCCAATGGATGGTAGCCTTGTCATTATATAAGGTAATATATTGTCGAGATTTTTTTCACTATAATGGATGGTATCCTTGTCATTATGGAAGGTAGTCTGTTGTCGAGATTTTTGTTACTATAATGGATTGTAGCCTTGTCGTTGTGGAAGGTGGACTGTTGTTGATATCTTTGTTACTCCAATGGATGGTAGCCTAGTCATTATGAAAGGTAGTTTGTGTACGACATTTTAGTTACTCCAATGGATGGTAGCCTTGTCATTATGGAAGGTAGTCTGTTGTCGAGATTTTTTATACTCCAATGGATTCTAGCCTTGTCATTATGGAAGGTAGTCTGTTGTAGAGATTTTTGTTACTCTAAGGGATGGTAGCATTGTCATTATGGAACATAGTATGTTGTCGATATTTTTGTTATTCTAATGGATGGTAGCCTTGTCATTATGAAAGGTAGTCTATTATTGAGATTTTTGTCACTATAATAGATTGTAGCCTTGTCATTATGAAAGGAAGTCTGTTGTCGATATGTGTGGTACTCCAATGGATGGTAGCCTAGTCATCATTGAAGGTAGTTTGTGTATGATAATTTTTTTATTCCAATGGATGGTAGCATTGTCATTATAGAAGGTAATACATTGTCGAGATTTCAGTCACTACAATGGATGGTAGCCTTGTCATTATGGAAGGTAGTCTATTGTCGAGAATTTTGTTATTATAATAGATTGTAGCCTTGTCAATATGGAAGGTAGTCTGTTGTCAAGATTTTTGTTACTCCAATGGATGGTAGCCTTGTCATTATGGAAGGTAGTATGTTGTCGATATCTTTGTTACTCCAATGGATGGTAGCCTAGTCATTATGGGAGGTAGTCAGTTGTCGAGATTTTTGTTACTTCAATGGTTTGTAGCCTTGTCATTATGGGAGGTAGTCAGTTGTCGAGATTTTTGTTACTCCAATGGATGGTAGCCTTGTCATTATAGAAGGTAATTTATTGTCGAGATTTTTGTCACTATAATGGATGGTAGCCTTGTAATTATGGAAGGTAGTCTGTTGTAGAGATTTTGGTTACTGTAATGGATTGTAGCCTTGCCGTTGTGGAAGGTAGTCTGTTGTTGATATCTTTGTTACTCCAATGGATGGTAGCCTAGTCATTATGAAAGGTAGTTTGTGTACGAGATTTTAGTTACTCCAATGGATGGTAGCCTTGTCATTATGGAAGGTAGTCTGTTGTCGAGATTTTTGTTATTCCAATGGATGGTAGCCTTGTCATTATGAAAGGTAGTCTATTATTAAGATTTTTGTTACTATAATAGATTGTAGCCTTCTCATTATGGAAGGTAGTCTGTTTTCGAGATTTTTGTTACTCAAATGGATGATAGCCTTCTCATTATAGAAGGTAGTATATTGTTGAGATTGTTGTCACTACAATGAATGGTAGCCTTGTCATTATGGAAGGTAGTCTGTTGTCGAGAATTTTGTAACTACAATGGATTGTAGCCTTGTCATTATGGAAGGTAGTTTGTTGTCGATATCTGTGTTACTCCAATGGATGGTAGCCTAGTCATCATTGAAGGTAGTTTGTGTATGATAATTTTTTTATTCCAATGGATGGTAGCGTTGTCCTTATAGAAGGTAGTACATTGTCGAGATTTCAGTCACTACAATGGATGGTAGCCTTGTCATTATGGAAGGTAGTCTATTGTCGAGATTTTTGTTACTATAATAGATTGTAGCCTTGTCATTATGGAAGGTAGATTGTTGTCGAGATTTTTGTTACTCCAATGGATGGTAGCCTTGTCATTATGGAAAGTAGACTGTTGTCGATATCTTTGTTACTCCAATGGATGGTAGCCTAGTCATTATGGAAGGTAGTCTGTTGTCGAGTTTTTTGTTACTTCAATGGTTGGTAGCCTTATCATTATGGAAGGTAGTCTGTTGTCGAGATTTTTGTTACTCCAATGGATGGTAGCCTTCTCATTATAGAAGGTAGTATATTGTTGAGATTTTTGTCACTTTAATGAATGTAGCTTTGTCATTATTGAAGGTAGTCTGTTGTCGAGATTTTTGTTACTACAATGGATTATAGCCTTGTCATTATGGAAGGTAGTCTATTGTCGATATCTGTGTTACTCCAATGGATGGTAGCCTAGTCATCATTGATGGTAGTTTGTGTATGATAATTTTTTTATTCCAATGGATGCTAGCATTGTCATTATAGAAGGTAGTACATTGTCGAGATTTCAGTCACTACAATGGATGGTAGCCTTGTCATTATGGAAGGTAGTCTATTGTCGAGAATTTTGTTACTATAATAGATTGTAGCCTTGTCAATATGGAAGGTAGTCTGTTGTCGAGATTTTTGTTACTCCAATGGATGGTAGCCTTGTCATTATGGAAGGTAGTCTGTTGTCGATATCTTTGGTACTCCAATGGATGGTAGCCTAGTCATTATGGAAGGTAGTCTGTTGTCGAGTTTTTTGTTACTTCAATGGTTGGTAGCCTTGTCATTATGGGAGGTAGTCAGTTGTCAAGATTTTTGTTACTCCAATGGATGGTAGCCTTGTCATTATGGAAGGTAATATATTGTCGAGATTTTTGTCACTATAATGGATGGTAGCCTTGTCATTATAGAAGGTAGTTTGTTGTCGAGATTTTTGTTACTACATTGGATTGTAGCCTTGTCGTTGTGGAAGGTAGTCTGTTGTCGGTATCTTTGTTACTCTAATGGATGGTAGCCTAGTCATTCTGGAAGGTAGTTTGTGTACGAGATTTTAGTTACTCCAATGGATGGTAGCCTTGTCATTATGGTAGGTAGTCTGTTGTCGAGATTTTTGTTATTCCAATGGATGGTAGCCTTGTCATTATGAAAGGTAGTCTATTGTCAAGATTTTTGTTACTATAATAGATTGTAGCCTTCTCATTATGGAAGGTAGTCTGTTGTCGTGATTTTTGTTACTCAAATGGATGGTAGCCTTCTCATTATAGAAGGTAGTATATTGTTGAGATTGTTGTCACTACAATGAATGGTAGCCTTGTCATTATGGAAGGTAGTCTGTTGTCGAGATTTTTGTAACTACAATGGATTGTAGCCTTGTCATTATGGAAGGTAGTCTGTTGTCGATATCTGTGTTACTCCAATGGATGGTAGCCTAGTCATCATTGAAGGTAGTTTGTGTATGATAATTTTTTAATTCCAATGGATGGTAGCGTTGTCATTATAGAAGGTAGTACATTGTCGAGATTTCAGTCACTACAATGGATGGTAGCCTTGTCATTATGGAAGGTAGTCTATTGTCGAGATTTTTGTTACTATAATAGATTGTAGCCTTGTCATTATGGAAGGTAGTCTGTTGTCGAGATTTTTGTTACTC
Source organism: Vicia faba (assembly GCA_948472305.1). Taxonomy (NCBI): domain Eukaryota; kingdom Viridiplantae; phylum Streptophyta; class Magnoliopsida; order Fabales; family Fabaceae; genus Vicia; species Vicia faba. The sequence continues at coordinate 692,684,452 of OX451741.1, forward strand.
CAATGGATGGTAGCCTTGTCATTATGGAAGGTAGTTTGTTGTTGATATCTTTGTTACTCCAATGGATGGTAGCCTAGTCATTATGAAAGGTAGTCTGTTGTCGAGGTTTTTGTTACTTCAATGGTTGGTAACCTTGTCATTATGGAAGGTAGTCTGTTGTCGAGATTTTTGTCACTATAATGGATAGTAGTCTTGTCATTATGGAAGGTAGTCTGTTGTCGAGATTTTTGTTACTATAATGGATTGTAGCCTTGTCATTGTGGAAGGTAGTCTGTTGTTTATATCTTTGTTACTCCAATGGATCGTAGCCTAGTCATTATGGAATGTAGTTTGTGTACGAGATTTTAGTTACTCCAATGGATGGTAGCCTTGTCATTATGGAAGGTAGTCTGTTGTCGCGATTTTTTATACTCCAATGGATTCTAGCCTTGTCATTATGGAAGGTAGTCTGTTGTAGAGATTTTTGTTACTCTAAGGGATGGTAGCCTTGTCATTATGGAACGTAGTATGTTGTCGATATTTTTGTTATTCTAATGGATGGTAGCCTTGTCATTATGAAAGGTAGTCTATTGTCGAGATTTTTGTCACTATAATAGATTGTAGCCTTGTCATTATGCAAGGTAGTCTGTTGTCGAGATTTTTCTTAATCCAATGGATGGTAGCCTTGTCATTATAGAAGGTAGTATATTGTTGAGATTTTTGTCACTACAATGAATGGTAGCCTTGTCATTATGGAAGGTAGTCTGTTGTCGATATCTTTGTTACTCCAATGGATGGTAGCCTAGTCATTATGGAAGGTAGTTTGTTGTCGAGTTTTTGGTTACTCCAATGGATGGTAGCCTTGTCATTATGGATGGTAGTCTATTGTCGATATTTTTGTTACTACAATGGATTGTAGCCTTGTCGTTATGGAAGATAGTATGTTTTCGATATCTTTGTTACTCCAATGGATGGTAGCCTAGTCATTATGGAAGGTAGTTTTTGTACGAGATTTTAGTTACTCCAATGGATTGTAGCCTTGTCATTATTAAAGGTAGTTTGTTGTCGAGATTTTTGTTACTCCAATGGATGGTAGCCTTGTCATTATAGAAGGTAATATATTGTCGAGATTTTTGTCACTATAATGGATGGTAGCCTTATAATTATAGAAGGTAGTCTGTTGTCGAGATTTTTGTTACTACAATGGATTGTAGCCTTGTCGTTGTGGAAGGTAGTCTGTTGTCGGTATCTTTCTAACTCCAATGGATGGTTGCCAAGTAGTTATGGAAGGTATTTTGTGTACGAGATTTTAGTTAATCCAATGGATGGTAGCCTTGTCATAATGGAAGGTAGTCCGTTGTCGAGATTTTTGTTATTCCAATGGATGGTAGCCTTGTCATTATGGAAGGTAGTCTCTTGTCGAGATTTTTGTTACTATAATAGATTGTAGCCTTCTGATTATGGAAGGTAGTCTAAAGTCGATATTTTTGTTACTCCAATGGATGGTAGCCTTCTCATTAAAGAAGGTAGTATATTGTTGAGATTTTTGTCACTACAATGAATGGTAGCCTTGTCATTATGGAAGGTAGTCTGTTGTCGAGATTTTTGTTACTACAATGGATTGTATCCTTGTCATTATGGAAGGTAGTCTGTTGTCGATATCTGTGTTACTCCAATGGATGGTAGCCTAGTCATCATTGAAGGTAGTTTGTGTATCAAAATTTTTTTATTCCAATGGATGGTAGCATTGTCATTATAGAAGGTTGTACATTGTCGAGATTTCAGTCACTACAATGGATGGTAGCCTTGTCATTATGGAAGTGAGTCTGTTGTCGAGATTTTTGTTACTATAATAGATTGTAGCCTTGTTATTATGGAAGGTAGTCCATTGTCGAGATTTTTGTTACTCCAAGGGATGGTAGCCTTGTCATTGTATAAGGTAGTATATTGTTGATATTTTTGTTACTCTAAGGGATGGTAGCCTTGTCATTATGGAAGGTAGTCTGTTGTCGAGGTTTTTGTTTCTACAATGGATTGTAGCCTTGTCGTTATGGAAGGTAGTATGTTGTCGATATCTTTGTTACTCCAATGGATGGTAGCCTAGTCATTATGGAAGGTAGTCTGTTGTCGAGTTTTTTGTTACTCCAATGGTTGGTAGCCTTGTCATTATGGAAGGTAGTCTGTTGTCGAGATTTTTGTTACTCCAATGGATGGTAGCCTTGTCATTATAGAAGGTAATATATTGTCGAGATTTTTGTCACTATAATGGATGGTAGCCTTGTCACTATGGAAGGTAGTTTGTTGTCGAGATTTTTGTTACTACAATGGATTGTAGCCTTGTCGTTGTGGAAGGTAGTCTTTTGTCTATATATTTGTTTCTCCAATGGATGGTAGCCTAGTCATTATGTAAGGTAGTTTCTGTACGAGATTTTAGTTACTCCAATGGATGGTAGCCTTGTCATTATGGAAGATAGTCTATTGTCGAGATTTATTATACTCCAATGGATTCTAGCCTTGTCATTATGGAAGGTAGTCTATTGTAGATATTTTTGTTACTCTAAGGGATGGTAGCCTTGTCATTATGGAACATAGTCTGTTGTCGATATTTTTGTGATTCTAATGGATGGTAGCCTTGTCATTATGAAAGGTAGTCTATTGTCGAGATTTTTGTCACTATAATAGATTGTAGACTTGTCATTAGGGAAGGTAGTCTGTTGTCGATATTTTTGTTAATCCAATGGATGGTAGCCTTGTCATTATAGAAGGTATTATATTGTTGAGATTTTTGTCACTATAATGAATGGTAGCCTTTTCATTATGGAAGGTAGTCTGTTGTCGAGATTTTTGTTACTACAATGGATTCTAGCCTTGTCATTATGGAAGGTAGTCTGTTGTCGAGATTTTTGTTACTCTAAGGGATGGTAGCCTTGTCATTATGGAACGTAGTCTGTTGTCGATATTTTTGTTATTCTAATGGATGGTAGCCTAGTAGTCATTGAAGGTAGTTTGTGTACGATATTTTTGTTATTCCAATGGATGGTAGCGTTGTCATTATAGAAGATAGTACATTGTCGAGATTTCAGTCACTACAATGGATGGTAGCCTTGTCATTATGGAAGGTAGTCTATTGTCGAGATTTTTGTTACTATAATAGATTGTAGCCTTGTCATTATGGAAGGTAGTCTGTTGTCGAGATTTTTGTTACTCCAACGGATGGTAGCCTTGTCGATATATAAGGTAGTATATTGTTGATATTTTTGTTACTCTAAGGGATGGTAGCTATGTCATTATGGAAGGTGGTCTGTTGTCGAGATTTTTGTTACTACAATGAATTGTAACCTTGTCGTTATGGAAGGTAGTCTGTTGTCGAGTTTTTTGTTACTTCAATGGTTGGTAGCCTAGTCATTATGGAAGGTAGTCTGTTGTCGAGTTTTTTGTTACTTCAATGGTTGGTAGCCTTGTCATTATGGAAGGTAGTCTGTTATCGAGATTTTTGATACTCCAATGGATGGTAGCCTTTGTCATTATAATAGGTAATATATTGTCGATATTTTTGTCACTATAATGGATGGTAGCCTTGTCATTATGGAAGGTAGTCTGTTGTCAAGATTTTTGTTACTACAATGGATTGTAGCCTTGTCGTTGTGGAAGGTAGTTTGTTGTTGATATCTTTGTTACTCCAATGGATGGTAGCCTAGTCATTATGGAAGGTAGTTTGTGTACGAGATTTTAGTTACTCCAATGGATGGTAGCCTTGTCATTATGAAAGGTAGTCTGTTGTCGAGAGTTTTTATACTCCAATGGATTCTAGCCTTGTCATTATGGAAGGTAGTCTATTGTCGATATTTTTGTTATTCTAATGGGTGGTAGCCTTGTCATTATGAAAGGTAGTCTATTGTCGAGATTTTTGTCACTATAATAGATTGTAGCCTTGTCATTATGGAAGGTAGTCTGTTGTCGAGATTTTTGTTAATCCAATGGTTGATAGCCTTGTCATTATCGAAGGTAGTCTGTTATCGATATATGTGTTACTCCAATGGATGGTAGCCTAGTCATCATTGAAGATAGTTTGTGTACGATATTTTTGTTATTCCAATGGATGGTAGCGTTGTCATTATAGAAGGTAGTACATTGTCGAGATTTTAGTCACTACATTGGATGGTAGCCTTGTCATTATGGAAGGTAGTCTATTGTTGAGATTTTTGTTACTATAATAGATTGTAGCCTTGTCATTATGGAAGGTAGTCTGTTGTCGAGATTTTTGTTACTACAATGGATGGTAGCCTAGTCATTATGGAAGGTAGTTTGTGTACGAGATTTTAGTTACTCCAATGGATGGTAGCGTTGTCATTATAGAAGGTAGTACATTTTCGAGATTTCAATCACTACAATGAATGGTAGCCTTGTCATTATGGAAGGTAGTCTATTTTCAAGATTTTTGTTACTATAATAGATTGTAGCCTTGTCATTATGGAAGGTAGTCTATTGTCGAGATTTTTGTTACTCCAATGGATGGTAGCCTTGTCATTAAATAAGGTAGTTTATTGTTGATATTTTTGTTACTCTAAGGGATGGTAGCCTTGTCATTATGGAAGGTACTCTGTTGTCGATATTTTTGTTACTACAATGGATTGTAGCCTTGTCGTTATGGAAGGTAGTCTGTTGTCGATATTTTTGTTACTACAATGGATTGTAGCCTTGTCGTTATGGAAGGTAGTCTGTTGTCAATATCTTTGTTACTCCAATGGATGGTAGCCTAGTCATTATGGAAGGTAGTCTGTTGTCGAATTTTTTGTTACTCCAATGGTTGGTAGCCTTGTCATTACGGAAGGTAGTCTGTTGTGGATATTTTTGTTACTCCAATGGATGGTAGCCTTGTCATTATAGAAGGTAATATATTGTCGAGATTTTTGTCACTATAATGGATGGTAGCCTTGTCATTATGGAAGGTAGTTTGTTGTGGAGATTTTTGTTACTTCAATGGATTGTAGCCTTGTCGTTGTGGAAGGTAGTCTTTTGTCTATATCTTTGTTACTCCAATGGATGGTAGCCTAGTCATTATGTAAGGTAGTTTGTGTACGAGATTTTAGTTACTCCAATGGATGGTATCCTTGTCATTATGGAAGGTAGTCTGTTGTCGAGATTTTTTATACTCCAATGGATTCTAGCCTTGTCATTATGAAAGGTAGTCTGTTGTAGAGATTTTTGTCACTCTAAGGGATGGTAGCCTTGTCATTATGGAACATAGTCTGTTGTCGATATTTTTGTTATTCTAATGGATGGTAGCCTTGTCATTATTAAAGGTAGTCTATTCTCGAGATTTTTGTCACTATAATAGATTGTAGCCTTGTCATTATTGAAGGTAGTCTGTTGTCGATATTTTTGTTAATCCAATGGATGGTAGCCTTATCATTATAGAAGGTAGTATATTGTTGAGATTTTTGTCACTATAATGAATGGTAGCCTTGTCATTATGGAAGGTAGTCTGTTGTTCATATCTTTGTTACTACAATGGATTGTAGCCTAGTCATTATGGAAGGTAGTTTGGTGTCGAGTTATTTGTCACTCCAATGGATGGTAGCCTTGTCATTATGGAAGGTAGTCTGTTGTCGATATTTTTGTTACTAAAATGGATTGTAGCCTTGTCATTATGGAAGATATTCTGTTTTCGATATCTTTGTTACTCCAATGGATGGTAGCCTAGTCATTATGGAAGGTAGTTTTTGTATGAGATTTTAGTTACTCCAATGGATGGTAGCCTTGTCATTAATGAAGGTAGTCTGTTGTCGGGATTTTTGTTACTCCAATGGATGGTAGCCTTGTCATTATAGAAGGTAATATATTGTCGAGATTTTTGTCACTATAATGGATGGTAGCCTTGTCATTATGGAAGGTAGTTTGTTGTCGAGATTTTTGTTACTACAATGGATTGTAGCCTTGTCGTTGTGGAAGGTAGTCTGTTGTCGATTTCTTTGTTATTCCAATGGATGGTAGCCTAGTCATTATGGAAGGTAGTTTGTGTACGAGATTTTAGTTACTCCAATGGATGGTAGCCTTTTCATTATGGAATGTAGTATGTTGTCGAGATTTTTTATACTCCAATGGATTCTAGCCTTGTCATTATGGAAGGTAGTCTGTTGTCGAGATTTTTTTTACTCTAAGGGATGGTAGCCTTGTCATTATGGAACGTAGTTTGTTGTCGATATTTTTGTTATTCTAGTGGATGGTAGCCTTATCATTATGAAAAGTAGTCTATTGTCGAGATTTTTGTCACTATAATAGATTGTAGCCTTGTCATTATGGAAGGTAGTCTGTTGTCGAGATTTTTGTTACTACAATGGATGTAGCCTTGTCATTATGGAAGGTAGTCTGTTATCGATATCTGTGTTACTCCAATGGATGGTAGCCTAGTCATCATTGAAGGTAGTTTGTGTACGATATATTTGTTATTCCAATGAATGGTAGCGTTGTCATTATAGAAGGTAGTACATTGTCGAGATTTCAGTCACTACAACGGATGGTAGCCTTGTCATTATGGAAGGTAGTATATTGTCGAGATTTTTGTTACTATAATACATTGTAGCCTTGTCATTATGGAAGGTAGTCTGTTGTCGAGATTTTTGTTACTCCAATGGATGGTAGCCTTGTCGATATATAAGGTAGTATATTGTTGATATTTTTGTTACTCTAAGGGAAGGTAGCTATGTCATTATGGAAGGTAGTCTGTTGTCTAGATTTTTGTTACTACAATGGATTGTAGCCTTGTCGTTATGGAAGGTAGTCTGTTGTTGATATCTATGTTACTCCAATGGATGGTAGCCTAGTCATTATGGAAGGTAGTCTGTTGTCGAGTTTTTTGTTACTTCAATGGTTGGTAGCCTTGTCATTATGGAAGGTAGTCTGTTGTCGAGATTTTTGTTACTACAATGGATTGTAGCCTTGTCGTTGTGGAAGGTAGTCTGTTGTTGATATCTTTGTTACTCCAATGGATGGTAGCCTAGTCATTATGGAAGGTAGTTTGTGTACGAGATTTTAGTTACTCCAATGGATGGTAGCCTTGTCATTATGGAAGGTAGTCTGTTGTCGAGATTTTTTATACTCCAATGGATTATAGCCTTGTCATTATGGAAGGTAGTCTGTTGTAGAGATTTTTTTACTCTAAGGAATGGTAGCCTTGTCATTATGGAACGTAGTATGTTGTCGATATTTTTGTTATTCTAATGGATGGTAGCCTTGTCATTATGAAAAATAGTCTATTGTCGAGATTTTTGTCACTATAATAGATTGTAGCCTTGTCATTATGGAAGGTAGTCTGTTGTCGAGATTTTTGTTAATCCAATGGATGGTAGCCTTGTCATTATAGAAGGTAGTATATTGTTAAGATTTTTGTCACTACAATGAATGGTAGCCTTGTCATTATGGAAGTTAGTCTGTTGTCGAGATTTTTATTACTACAATGGATTGTAGCATTATCATTATGGAAGGTAGTCTGTTGTTGATATCTTTGATACTCTAATGGATGGTAGCCTAGTCATTATTGAAGGTAGTTTGTGTACGATATTTTTGTTATTCCAATGGATGGTAGCATTGTCATTATAGAAGGTAGTATATTGTCGAGATTTTTGTCACTACAATGGATGGTAGCCTTGTCATTATGGAAGGTAGTCTGCTGTCGAGTTTTTTTTACTACAATGGATTGTGGCCTTGTCATTATGGAAGGTAGTCTGTTGTCGAGAGTTTTGTTATTCTAATGGATGGTAGCCTTGTCATTATGAAAGGGAGTCTATTGTCGAGATTTTTGTCACTATAATAGATTGTAGCCTTGTCATTATGGAAGGTAGTCTGGTGTCGAGATTTTTGTTAACCCAATGGATGGTAGCCTAGTCATTATGGAAGGTAGGCTGTTGTCGAGTTTTTTGTTACTCCAATGGATGGTAGCCTTGTCGTTATGGAAGATAGTCTGTTTTCGATATCTTTGTTACTCCAATGGATGGTAGCCTAGTCATTATGGAAGGTAGTTTTTGTACCAGATTTTAGTTACTCCAATGGATGGTAGCCTTGTCATTAATGAAGGTAGTCTATTGTCGAGATTTTTGTTACTCCAATGGATGGTAGCCTTGTCATTATAGAAGGTAATATATTGTCGAGATTTTTGTCACTATAATGGATGGTAGCCTTGTCATTATGGAAGGTAGTCTGTTGTCGAGATTTTTGTTACTACAATGGATTGTAGCCTTGTCATTGTGGAAGGTAGTCTGTTGTCGATATCTTTGTTACTCTAATGGATGGTAGCCTAGTCATTATGGAAGGTAGTTTGTGTACGAGATTTTAGTTACTCCAATGGAAGGTAGCCTTGTCATTATGGAAGGTAGTCTGTTGTCGAGATTTTTTATACTCCAATGGATTCTAGCCTTGTCATTATGGAAGGTAGTCTGTTGTCAAGATTTTTGTTACTCTAAGGGATGGTAGCCTTGTCATTATGGAACGTAGTTTGTTGTCGATATTTTTTGTTATTCTAATGGATGGTAGCCTTGTCATTATGAAAGGTAGTCTATTGTCGAGATTTTTGTCACTATAATAGATTGTAGCCTTGTCATTATGGAAGGTAGTCTGTTGTCGAGATTTTTGTTACTACAATGGATGTAGCCTTGTCATTATGGAAGGTAGTCTGTTATCGATATATCTGTTACTCCAATGGATGGTAGCCTAGTCATCATTGAAGGTAGTTTGTGTACGATATATTTGTTATTCCAATGGATGGTAGCGTTGTCATTATAGAAGGTAGTACATTATCGAGATTTCAGTCACTACAATGGATGGTAGCCTTGTCATTATGGAAGGTAGTCTATTGTTGAGATTTTTGTTACTATAATAGATTGTAGCCTTGTCATTATGGAAGGTAGTCTGTTTTTGAGATTTTTGTTACTCCAATGGATGGTAGCCTTGTCGATATATAAGGTAGTATATTATAGATATCTTTGTTACTCTAAGGGATGGTAGCTATGTCATTATGGAAGGTAGTCTGTTGTCGAGATTTTTGTTACTACAATGGATTGTAGCCTTGTCGTTATGGAAGGTAGTTTGTTGTCGATATCTTTGTTACTCCAATGGATGGTAGCCTAGTCATTATGGAAGGTAGTCTGTTGTCGAGTTTTTTGTTACTTCAATGGTTGGTAGCCTTGTCATTATGGAAGGTAGTCTATTGTCGAGATTTTTGTTACTCCAATGGATGGTAGCCTTGTCATTATAGAAGGTAATATATTGTCGAGATTTTTGTCACTATAATGGATGGTAGCCTTGTCATTATGGAAGGTAGTCTGTTGTCGAGATTTTTGTTACTACAATGGATTGTAGCCTTGTCGTTGGTGAAGGTAGTCTGTTGTTGATATCTTTGTTACTCCAATGGATGGTAGCCTAGTCATTATGGAAGGTAGTTTGTGTACGAGATTTTAGTTATTCGAATGGATGGTAGCCTTGTCATTATGGAAGGTAGTCTGTTGTCGAGATTTTTTATACTCCAATGGATTCTAGCCTTGTCATTATGGAAGGTAGTCTATTGTAGAGATTTTTTTTACTCTAAGGAATGGTAGCCTTGTCATTATGGAACGTAGTATGTTGTCGATATTTTTGTTATTCTAATGGATGGTAGCCTTGTCATTATGAAAGGTAGTCTATTGTCGAGATTTTTGTAACTATAATAGATTGTAGCCTTCTCATTATGGAAGGTAGTCGGTTGTCGAGATTTTTGTAAATCCAATGGATGGTAGCCTTGTCATTATAGAAGTTAGTATATTGTTGAGATTTTTGTCACTACAATGGATGGTAGCCTTGTCATTATGGAAGGTAGTCTGTTGTCGAGATTTTTGTTACTACAATGGATTGTGGCCTTGTCATTATGGCAGGTAGTCTGTTGTCGAGATTTTTGTTATTCTAATGGATGGTAGCCTTGTCATTATGAAAGGTAGTCTATTGTCGAGATTTTTGTCACTAAAATAGATTGTAGCCTTGTCATTATGGAAGCTAGTCTGGTGTCGAGATTTTTGTTAATCCAATGGATGGTAGCCTTGTCATTATAGAAGGTAGTATATTGTTGAGATTTTTGTCACTATAATGAATGGTAGCCTTGTCATTATGGAAGGTAATCTGTTGTCGAGATTTTTGTTACTACAATGGATTGTAGCGTTGTCATTATGGAAGGTAGTCTGTTGTCGATATCTTTGTTACTCCAATGGATGGTAGCCTAGTCATTATGGAAGGTAGTCTGTTGTCGAGTTTTTTGTTACTCCAATGGATGGTAGCCTAGTCATTATGGAAGGTAGTCTGTTGTCGATATTTTTGTTACTCCAATGGATGGTAGCCTTGTCGTTATGGAAGGTAGTCTGTTGTCGATATCTTTGTTACTCCAATGGATGGTAGCCTAGTCATTATGGAGGGTAGTTTTTGTACGAGATTTTAGTTACTCAAATGGATGGTAGCCTTGTCATTAATGAAGGTAGTTTGTTGTCGAGATTTTTGTTACTCCAATGGATGGTAGCCTTGTCATTATAGAAGGTAATATATTGTCGAGATTTTTGTCACTATAATGGATGGTAGCCTTGTCATTAGGGAAGGTAGTCTGTTGTCGAGATTTTTGTTACTACAATGGATTGTAGCCTTGTCATTGTGGAAGGTAGTCTGTTGTCGATATCTTTGTTACTCCAATGGATGGTAGCCTAGTCATTATGGAAGGTAGTTTGTGTACGAGATTTTAGTTACTCCAATGGAAGGTAGCCTTGTCATTATGGAAGGTAGTCTGTTGTCGAGATTTTTTATACTCCAATGGATTCTAGCCTTGTCATTATGGAAGGTAGTCTGTTGTCAAGATTTGTGTTACTCTAAGGGATGGTAGCCTTGTCATTATGGAACGTAGTTTGTTGTCGATATTTTTTGTTATTCTAATGGATGGTAGCCTTGTCATTATGAAAGGTAGTCTATTGTCGAGATTTTTGTCACTATAATAGATTGTAGCCTTCTCATTATGGAAGGTAGTCGGTTGTCGAGATTTTTGTTACTACAATGGATGTAGCCTTGTCATTATGGAAGGTAGTCTGTTGTCGAGATTTTTTATACTCCAATGGATTATAGCCTTGTCATTATGGAAGGTAGTCTGTTGTAGAGATTTTTTTTACTCTAAGGAATGGTAGCCTTGTCATTATGGAACGTAGTCTGTTGTCGACATTTTTGTTATTCTAATGGATGGTAGCCTTGTCATTATGAAAGGTAGTCTATTGTCGAGATTTTTGTCACTAAAATAGATTGTAGCCTTGTCATTATGGAAGCTAGTCTGGTGTCGAGATTTTTGTTAATCCAATGGATGGTAGCCTTGTCATTATAGAAGGTAGTATATTGTTGAGATTTTTGTCACTATAATGAATGGTAGCCTTGTCATTATGGAAGGTAATCTGTTGTCGAGATTTTTGTTACTACAATGGATTGTAGCGTTGTCATTATGGAAGGTAGTCTGTTGTCGATATCTTTGTTACTCCAATGGATGGTAGCCTAGTCATTATGGAAGGTAGTCTGTTGTCGAGTTTTTTGTTACTCCAATGGATGGTAGCCTAGTCATTATGGAAGGTAGTCTGTTGTCGATATTTTTGTTACTCCAATGGATGGTAGCCTTGTCGTTATGGAAGGTAGTCTGTTGTCGATATCTTTGTTACTCCAATGGATGGTAGCCTAGTCATTATGGAGGGTAGTTTTTGTACGAGATTTTAGTTACTCAAATGGATGGTAGCCTTGTCATTAATGAAGGTAGTTTGTTGTCGAGATTTTTGTTACTCCAATGGATGGTAGCCTTGTCATTATAGAAGGTAATATATTGTCGAGATTTTTGTCACTATAATGGATGGTAGCCTTGTCATTAGGGAAGGTAGTCTGTTGTCGAGATTTTTGTTACTACAATGGATTGTAGCCTTGTCATTGTGGAAGGTAGTCTGTTGTCGATATCTTTGTTACTCCAATGGATGGTAGCCTAGTCATTATGGAAGGTAGTTTGTGTACGAGATTTTAGTTACTCCAATGGAAGGTAGCCTTGTCATTATGGAAGGTAGTCTGTTGTCGAGATTTTTTATACTCCAATGGATTCTAGCCTTGTCATTATGGAAGGTAGTCTGTTGTCAAGATTTGTGTTACTCTAAGGGATGGTAGCCTTGTCATTATGGAACGTAGTTTGTTGTCGATATTTTTTGTTATTCTAATGGATGGTAGCCTTGTCATTATGAAAGGTAGTCTATTGTCGAGATTTTTGTCACTATAATAGATTGTAGCCTTGTCATTATGGAAGGTAGTCTGTTGTCGAGATTTTTGTTACTACAATGGATGTAGCCTTGTCATTATGGAAGGTAGTCTGTTATCGATATATCTGTTACTCCAATGGATGGTAGCCTAGTCATCATTGAAGGTAGTTTGTGTATGATATATTTGTTATTCCAATGGATTGTAGCGTTGTCATTATAGAAGGTAGTACATTGTCGAGATTTCAGTCACTACAATGGATGGTAGCCTTGTCATTATGGAAGGTAGTCTATTGTCGAGATTTTTGTTACTATAATAGATTGTAGCCTTGTCATTATGGAAGGTAGTCTGTTTTCGAGATTTTTGTTACTCCAATGGATGGTAGCCTTGTCGATATATAAGGTAGTATATTATAGATATCTTTGTTACTCTAAGGGATGGTAGCTATGTCATTATGGAAGGTAGTCTGTTGTTGAGATTTTGGTTACTACAATGGATTGTAGCCTTGTCGTTATGGAAGGTAGTTTGTTGTCGATATCTTTGTTACTCCAATGGATGGTAGCCTAGTCATTATGGAAGGTAGTCTGTTGTCGAGTTTTTTGTTACATCAATGGTTGGTAGCCTTGTCATTATGGAAGGTAGTCTATTGTCGAGATTTTTGTTACTCCAATGGATGGTAGCCTTGTCATTATAGAAGGTAATATATTGTCGAGATTTTTGTCACTATAACGGATGGTAGCCTTGTCATTATGGAAGGTAGTCTGTTGTCGAGATTTTTGTTACTACAATGGATTGTAGCCTTGTCGTTGGTGAAGGTAGTCTATTGTTGATATCTTTGTTACTCCAATGGATGGTAGCCTAGTCATTATGGAAGGTAGTTTGTGTACGAGATTTTAGTTATTTGAATGGATGGTAGCCTTGTCATTATGGAAGGTAGTCTGTTGTCGAGATTTTTTATACTCCAATGGATTCTAGCCTTGTCATTATGGAAGGTAGTATGTTGAGATTTTTGTCACTATAATGAATGGTAGCCTTGTCATTATGGAAGGTAATCTGTTGTCGAGATTTTTGTTACTACAATGGATTGTAGCCTTGTCATTATGGAAGGTAGTCTATTGTCGATATCTTTGTTACTCCAATGGATGGTAGCCTAGTCATTATGGAAGGTAGTCTGTTGTCGAGTTTTTTGTTACTCCAATGGATGGTATCCTAGTCATTATGGAAGGTAGTCTGTTGTCGATATTTTTGTTACTCCAATGGATGGTAGCCTTGTCGTTATGGAAGGTAGTCTGTTGTCGATATCTTTGTTACTCCAATGGATGGTAGCCTAGTCATTATGGAGGGTAGTTTTTGTACGAGATTTTAGTTACTCCAATGGATGGTAGCCTTGTCATTAATGAAGGTAGTCTATTGTCGAGATTTTTGTTACTCCAATGGATGGTAGCCTTGTCATTATAGAAGGTAATATATTGTCGAGATTTTTGTCACTATAATGGATGGTAGCCTTGTCATTATGGAAGGTAGTCTGTTGTCGAGATTTTTGTTACTACAATGGATTGTAGCCTTGTCATTGTGGAACGTAGTCTGTTGTCGATATCTTTGTTACTCCAATGGATGGTAGCCTAGTCATTATCGAAGGTAGTTTGTGTACGAGATTTTAGTTACTCCAATGGATGGTAGCCTTGTCATTATGGAAGGTAGTCTGTTGTCGAGATTTTTTATACTTCAATGGATTCTAGCCTTGTCATTATGGAAGGTAGTCTGTTGTCAATATTTTTGTTACTCTAAGGGATGGTAGCCTTGTCATTATGGAACGTAGTCTGTTGTCGAGATTTTTGTTATTTTAATGGATGGTAGCCTTGTCATTATGAAAGGTAGTCTATTGTCGAGATTTTTGTCACTATAATAGATTGTAGCCTTGTCATTATGGAAGGTAGTCTGTTGTCGAGATTTGTGTTACTACAATGGATGTAGCCTTGTCATTATGGAAGGTAGTCTGTTATCGATTCTGTGTTACTCCAATGGATGGTAGCCTAGTCATCATTGAAGGTAGTTTGTGTACGATATATTTGTTATTCCAATGGATGGTAGCGTTGTCATCATAGAAGGTAGTACATTGTCGAGATTTCAGTCACTACAATGGATGGTAGCCTTGTCATTATGGAAGGTAGTCTATTGTCGAGATTTTTATTACTATAATAAATTGTAGCCTTGTCATTATGGAATGTAGTCTGTTGTCGAGATTTTTGTTACTCCAATGGATGGTAGCCTTGTCGATATATAAGGTAGTATATTGTTGATATTTTTGTTACTCTAAGGGATGGTAGCTATGTCACTATGGAAGCTAGTCTGTTGTCGAGATTTTTGTTACTACAATGGATTGTAGCCTTGTCGTTATGGAAGGTAGTCTGTTGTTGATATCTTTGTTACTCCAATGGATGGTAGCATAGTCATTATGGAAGGTAGTCTGTTGTCGAGTTTTTTGTTACTTCAATGGTTGGTAGCCTTGTCATTATGGAAGGTAGTCTGTTGTCGAGATTTTTGTTACTCCAATGGATGGTAGCCTTGTCATTATAGAAGGTAATATATTGTCGAGATTTTTGTCACTATAATGGATGGTAGCCTTGTCATTATGGAAGGTAGTCTGTTGTCGATATTTTTGTTACTACAATGGATTGTAGCCTTGTCGTTGTGGAAGGTAGTCTGTTGTAGATATCTTTGTTACTCCAATGGATGGTAGCCTAGTCATTATGGAAGGTAGTTTGTGTACGAGATTTTAGTTACTCCAATGGATGGTAGCCTTGTCATTATGGAAGGTAGTCTGTTGTCGAGATTTTTTATACTCCAATGGATTATAGCCTTGTCATTATGGAAGGTAGTCTGTTGTAGAGATTTTTTTTACTCTAAGGAATGGTAGCCTTGTCATTATGGAACGTAGTATGTTGTCGATATTTTTGTTATTCTAATGGATGGTAGCCTTGTCATTATGAAAGGTAGTATATTGTCGAGATTTTTGTCACTATAATAGATTGTAGCCTTGTAATTATGGAAGGTAGTCTGTTGTCGAGAATTTTGTTAATCCAATGGATGGTAGCCTTGTCATTATAGAAGGTAGTATATTGTGGAGATTTTTGTCACTACAATGAATGGTAGCCTTGTAATTATAGAAGTTAGTCTGTTGTCGAGATTTTTGTTACTACAATGGATTGTAGCATTGTCATTATGGAAGGTAGTCTGTTGTCGATATCTTTGTTACCCCAATGGATCGTAGCCTAGTCATTATTGAAGGTAGTTTGTGTATGATATTTTTGTTATTCCAATGGATGGTAGCATTTGTCATTATAGAAGGTAGTATATTGTCCAGATTTTTGTCACTACAATGGATGGTAGCCTTGTTATTATGGAAGGTAGTCTGTTGTCGAGATTTTTGTTATTCTAATAGATGGTAGCCTTGTCATTATGAAAGGTAGTCTATTGTCGAGATTTTTGTCACTATAATAGATTGTAGACTTGTCATTATGGAAGGTAGTCTGGTGTCGAGATTTTTGTTAATCCAATGGATGGTAGCCTTGTCATTATAGAAGGTAGTATATTGTTGACAATTTTGTCACTACAATGAATGGTAGCCTTGTCATTATGCAAGGTAGTCTGTTGTCGAGATTTTTGTTACTACAATGGATTGTAGCCTTGTCATTATAGAAGGTAGTCTGTTGTCGATATCTTTGTTACTCCAATGGATGGTAGCCTAGTCATTATGGAAGGTAGTCTTTGGTCGAGTTCTTTGTTACTCCGATGGATGGTAGCCTTGTCATTATGGAAGGTAGTCTGTTTTCGATATCTTTGTTACTCCAATGGATGGTAGCCTAGTCATTATGGAAGGTAGTTTTTTTACGAGATTTTAGTTACTCCAATGGATGGTAGCCTTGTCATTAACGAAGGTAGTCTGTTGTCGAGATTTTTGTTACTCCAATGGATGTAGCCTTGTCATTATAGAAGGTAATATATTGTCGAGATTTTTGTCACTATAATGGATGGTAGCCTTGTCATTATGGAAGGTAGTCTGTTGTCGAGATTTTTATTACTACAATGGACTGTAGCCTTGTCGTTGTGGAAGGTAGTCTGTTGTCGATATCTTTGTTACTCCAATGGATGGTAGCCTAGTCATTATGGAAGGTAGTTTGTGTACGAGATTTTAGTTACTCCAATGGATGGTAGCCTTGTCATTATGGAAGGTAGTCTGCTGTCGAGATTTTTTATACTCCAATGGATTCTAGCCTTGTCATTATGGAAGGTAGTCTGTTGTCAAGATTTTTGTTACTCCAAGGGATGGTAGCCTTGTCATTATGGAACGTAGTTTGTTGTCAATATTTTTGTTATTCTAATGGATGGTAGCCTTGTCATTATGAAAGGTAGTCTATTGTCGAGATTTTGGTCACTATAATAGATTTTAGCCTTGTAATTATGGAAGGTAGTTTGTTGTCGAAATTTTTGTTACAACAATGGATGTAGCCTTGTCATTATGGAAGGTAGTCTGTTATCGATATCTGTGTTACTCCAATGGATGGTAGCCTAGTCATCATTGAAGGTAGTTTGTGTATGATATTTTTGTTATTCCAATGGATGGTAGCATTGTCATTATAGAAGGTAGTACATTGTCGAGATTTCAGTCACTACAATGGATGGTAGCCTTCTCATTATGGAAGGTAGTCTATTGTCGAGATTTTTGTTACTATAATAGATTGTAGCGTTGTCATTATGGAAGGTAGTCTGTTGTCGATATTTTTGTTACTCTAATGGATGGTAGCCTTGTCGATATATAAGGTAGTATATTTTTGATATTTTTGTTACTCTAAGGGATGGAAGCCTTGTCATTATGGAAGGTAGTCTGTTGTCGAGATTTTTGTTACTACAATGGATTGTAGCCTTGTCGTTATGGAAGGTGGTCTGTTGTCGATATCTTTGTTACTCCAATGGATGGTAGCCTAGTCATTATTGAAGGTAGTTTATGTATGATATTTTTGTTATTCCAATGGATGGTAGCATTGTTATTATAGAAGGTAGTATATTGTCGAGATTTTTGTCACTACAATGGATTTTAGCCTAGTCATTATGGAAGGTAGTCTGTTGTCGAGTTTTTTGTTACTTCAATGGTTGCTAGCCTTGTCATTATAGAAGGTACTCTGTTGTCGAGATTTTTGTTACTCCAATGGATGGTAGCCTTTTCATTATGGAAGGTAGTCTGTTTTTGATATCTTTGTTACTCCCATGGATGGTAGCCTCGTCATTATGGAAGGTAGTTTTTGTACGAGATTTAAGTTACTCCAATGGATAGTAGCCTTGTCATTATCGAAGGTAGTCTATTGTCGATATTTTTGTTATTCTAATGGATGGTAGCCTTGTCATTATGAAAGGTAGTCTTTTGTCGAGATTTTTGTCACTATAATAGATTGTAGCCTTGTCATTATGGAAGGTAGTCTGGTGCCGAGATTTTTGTTAATCCAATGGATGGTAGCCTTGTCATTATAGAAGGTAGTATATTGTTGAGATTTTTGTCACTACAATGAATAGTAGCGTTGTCATTATGGAAGTTAGCCTGTTGTCGAGATTTTTGTTACTACAATGGACTGTAGCCTTGTCATTATGGAAGGTAGTATGTTGTCGATATCTTTGTTACTCCAATGGATGGTAGCCTAGTCATTATTGAAGGTAGTTTGTGTACGATATTTTTGTTATTCCAATGGATGGTAGCATGGTCATTATAGAAGGTAGTATATTGTCGAGATTTTTGTCACTACAATGGATTGTAGCCTTGTCAGTATGGAAGGTAGTCTATTGTCGAGATTTTTATTACTACAATGGATTGTAGCCTTGTCATTATGGAAGATAGTCTGTTTTCGATATCTTTGTTACTCGAATGGTTGGTAGCCTAGTCATTATGGAAGGTAGTTTTTGTACGAGATTTTAGTTACTCCAATGGATGGTAGCCTTGTCATTAATGAAGGTAGTCTGTTGTCGAGATTTTTGTTACTCCAATGGATGGTAGCCTTGTCATTATAGATGGTAATATATTGTCGAGATTTTTGTCACTATAATGGATGGTAGCCTTGTCATTATGAAAGGTAGTCTGTTGTCGAGACTTTTGTTACTACAGTAGATTGTAGCCTTGTCGTTGTGGAAGGTAGTTTGTTGTCGATTTCTTTGTTACTCCAATGGATGGTAGCCTAGTCATTATGGAAGGTAGTTTGTGTATGAGATTTTAGTTACTCCAATGGATGGTAGCCTTGCCATTATGGAAGGTAGTCTGTTGTCGAGATTTTTTATACTCCAATGGATTCTAGCCTTGTCATTATGGAAGGTAGTCTGTTGTCAAGATTTTTGTTACTCTAAGGGATGGTAGCCTTGTCATTATGGAACGTAGTTTGTTGTTGATATTTTTGTTATTCTATTGGATGGTAGCCTTGTCATTATGAAAGGTAGTCTATTGTCGAGATTTTTGTCACTATAATAGATTGTAGCCTTGTCATTATGGAAGGTAGTTTGTTATCGAAATTTTTGTTACTACAATGGATGTAGCCTTGTCATTATGGAAGGTAGTCTGTTATCGATATTTGTGTTACTCCAATGGATGGTAGCCTAGTCATCATTGAAGGTAGTTTGTGTACGATATTTTTGTTATTCCAATGGATGGTAGCATTGTCATTATAGAAGGTAGTACATTGTCGAGATTTCAGTCACTACAATGGATGGTAGCCTTCTCATTATGGAAGGTAGTCTATTGTCGAGATTTTTGTTACTATAATAGATTGTAGCGTTGTCATTATGGAAGGTAGTCTGTTGTCGATATTTTTGTTACTCCAATGGATGGTAGCCTTGTCGATATATAAGGTAGTATATTTTTGATATTTTTGTTACTCTAAGGGATGGAAGCCTTGTCATTATGGAAGGTAGTCTGTTGTCGATATTTTTGTTACTACAATGGATTGTAGCCTTGTCGTTATGGAAGGTAGTCTATTGTCGATATCTTTGTTACTCCAATGGATGGTAGCCTAGTCATTATTGAAGGTACTTTATGAATGATATTTTTGTTATTCCAATGGATGGTAGCATTGTCATTATAGAAGGTAGTATATTGTCGAGATTTTTGTCACTACAATGGATTGTAGCCTAGTCATTATGGAAGGTAGTCTGTTGTCGAGTTTTTTGTTACTTCAATGGTTGCTAGCCTTGTCATTATGGAAGGTAGTCTGTTGTCGAGATTTTTGTTACTCCAATGGATGGTAGCCTTTTCATTATGGAAGGTAGTCTGTTTTTGATATCTTTGTTACTCCCATGGATGGTAGCCTCGTCATTATGGAAGGTAGTTTTTGTACGAGATTTAAGTTACTCCAATGGATAGTAGCCTTGTCATTATCGAAGGTAGTCTATTGTCGATATTTTTGTTATTCTAATGGATGGTAGCCTTGTCATTATGAAAGGTAGTCTTTTGTCGAGATTTTTGTCACTATAATAGATTGTAGCCTTGTCATTATGGAAGGTAGTCTGGTGCCGAGATTTTTGTTAATCCAATGGATGGTAGCCTTGTCATTATAGAAGGTAGTATATTGTTGAGATTTTTGTCACTACAATGAATAGTAGCGTTGTCATTATGGAAGTTAGCCTGTTGTCGAGATTTTTGTTACTACAATGGACTGTAGCCTTGTCATTATGGAAGGTAGTATGTTGTCGATATCTTTGTTACTCCAATGGATGGTAGCCTAGTCATTATTGAAGGTAGTTTGTGTACGATATTTTTTTTATTCCAATGGATGGTAGCATGGTCATTATAGAAGGTAGTATATTGTCGAGATTTTTGTCACTACAATGGATTGTAGCCTTGTCAGTATGGAAGGTAGTCTATTGTCGAGATTTTTATTACTACAATGGATTGTAGCCTTGTCATTATGGAAGATAGTCTGTTTTCCATATCTTTGTTACTCGAATGGTTGGTAGCCTAGTCATTATGGAAGGTAGTTTTTGTACGAGATTTTAGTTACTCCAATGGATGGTAGCCTTGTCATTAATGAAGGTAGTCTGTTGTCGAGATTTTTGTTACTCCAATGGATGGTAGCCTTGTCATTATAGAAGGTAATATATTGTCGAGATTTTTGTCACTATAATGGATGGTAGCCTTGTCATTATGAAAGGTAGTCTGTTGTCGAGATTTTTGTTACTACAGTAGATTGTAGCCTTGTCGTTGTGGAAGGTAGTTTGTTGTCGATTTCTTTGTTACTCCAATGGATGGTAGCCTAGTCATTATGGAAGGTAGTTTGTGTATGAGATTTTAGTTACTCCAATGGATGGTAGCCTTGCCATTATGGAAGGTAGTCTGTTGTCGAGATTTTTTATACTCCAATGGATTCTAGCCTTGTCATTATGGAAGGTAGTCTGTTGTCAAGATTTTTGTTACTCTAACGGATGGTAGCCTTGTCATTATGGAACGTAGTTTGTTGTTGATATTTTTGTTATTCTATTGGATGGTAGCCTTGTCATTATGAAAGGTAGTCTATTGTCGAGATTTTTGTCACTATAATAGATTGTAGCCTTGTCATTATGGAAGGTAGTTTGTTATCGAAATTTTTGTTACTACAATGGATGTAGCCTTGTCATTATGGAAGGTAGTCTGTTATCGATATTTGTGTTACTCCAATGGATGGTAGCCTAGTCATCATTGAAGGTAGTTTGTGTACGATATTTTTGTTATTCCAATGGATGGTAGCATTGTCATTATAGAAGGTAGTACATTGTCGAGATTTCAGTCACTACAATGGATGGTAGCCTTCTCATTATGGAAGGTAGTCTATTGTCGAGATTTTTGTTACTATAATAGATTGTAGCGTTGTCATTATGGAAGGTAGTCTGTTGTCGATATTTTTGTTACTCCAATGGATGGTAGCCTTGTCGATATATAAGGTAGTATATTTTTGATATTTTTGTTACTCTAAGGGATGGAAGCCTTGTCATTATGGAAGGTAGTCTGTTGTCGATATTTTTGTTACTACAATGGATTGTAGCCTTGTCGTTATGGAAGGTAGTCTATTGTCGATATCTTTGTTACTCCAATGGATGGTAGCCTAGTCATTATTGAAGGTAGTTTATGAATGATATTTTTGTTATTCCAATGGATGGTAGCATTGTCATTATAGAAGGTAGTATATTGTCGAGATTTTTGTCACTACAATGGATTGTAGCCTAGTCATTATGGAAGGTAGTCTGTTGTCGAGTTTTTTGTTACTTCAATGGTTGCTAGCCTTGTCATTATGGAAGGTAGTCTGTTGTCGAGATTTTTGTTACTCCAATGGATGGTAGCCTTTTCATTATGGAAGGTAGTCTGTTTTTGATATCTTTGTTACTCCCATGGATGGTAGCCTCGTCATTATGGAAGGTAGTTTTTGTACGAGATTTAAGTTACTCCAATGGATAGTAGCCTTGTCATTATCGAAGGTAGTCTATTGTCGATATTTTTGTTATTCTAATGGATGGTAGCCTTGTCATTATGAAAGGTAGTCTTTTGTCGAGATTTTTGTCACTATAATAGATTGTAGCCTTGTCATTATGGAAGGTAGTCTGGTGCCGAGATTTTTGTTAATCCAATGGATGGTAGCCTTGTCATTATAGAAGGTAGTATATTGTTGAGATTTTTGTCACTACAATGAATAGTAGCGTTGTCATTATGGAAGTTAGCCTGTTGTCGAGATTTTTGTTACTACAATGGACTGTAGCCTTGTCATTATGGAAGGTAGTATGTTGTCGATATCTTTGTTACTCCAATGGATGGTAGCCTAGTCATTATTGAAGGTAGTTTGTGTACGATATTTTTGTTATTCCAATGGATGGTAGCATGGTCATTATAGAAGGTAGTATATTGTCGAGATTTTTGTCACTACAATGGATTGTAGCCTTGTCAGTATGGAAGGTAGTCTATTGTCGAGATTTTTATTACTACAATGGATTGTAGCCTTGTCATTATGGAAGATAGTCTGTTTTCGATATCTTTGTTACTCGAATGGTTGGTAGCCTAGTCATTATGGAAGGTAGTTTTTGTACGAGATTTTAGTTACTCCAATGGATGGTAGCCTTGTCATTAATGAAGGTAGTCTGTTGTCGAGATTTTTGTTACTCCAATGGATGGTAGCCTTGTCATTATAGAAGGTAATATATTGTCGAGATTTTTGTCACTATAATGGATGGTAGCCTTGTCATTATGAAAGGTAGTCTGTTGTCGAGATTTTTGTTACTACAGTAGATTGTAGCCTTGTCGTTGTGGAAGGTAGTTTGTTGTCGATTTCTTTGTTACTCCAATGGATGGTAGCCTAGTCATTATGAAAGGTAGTTTGTGTATGAGATTTTAGTTACTCCAATGGATGGTAGCCTTGCCATTATGGAAGGTAGTCTGTTGTCGAGATTTTTTATACTCCAATGGATTCTAGCCTTGTCATTATGGAAGGTAGTCTGTTGTCAAGATTTTTGTTACTCTAAGGGATGGTAGCCTTGTCATTATGGAACGTAGTTTGTTGTTGATATTTTTGTTATTCTATTGGATGGTAGCCTTGTCATTATGAAAGGTAGTCTATTGTCGAGATTTTTGTCACTATAATAGATTGTAGCCTTGTCATTATGGAAGGTAGTTTGTTATCGAAATTTTTGTTACTACAATGGATGTAGCCTTGTCATTATGGAAGGTAGTCTGTTATCGATATTTGTGTTACTCCAATGGATGGTAGCCTAGTCATCATTGAAGGTAGTTTGTGTACGATATTTTTGTTATTCCAATGGATGGTAGCATTGTCATTATAGAAGGTAGTACATTGTCGAGATTTCAGTCACTACAATGGATGGTAGCCTTCTCATTATGGAAGGTAGTCTATTGTCGAGAATTTTGTTACTATAATAGATTGTAGCGTTGTCATTATGGAAGGTAGTCTGTTATCGATATTTTTGTTACTCCAATGGATGGTAGCCTTGTCGATATATAAGGTAGTATATTTTTGATATTTTTGTTACTCTAAGGGATGGAAGCCTTGTCATTATGGAAGGTAGTCTGTTTTCGATATTTTTGTTACTACAATGGATTGTAGCCTTGTCGTTATGGAAGGTAGTCTATTGTCGATATCTTTGTTACTCCAATGGATGGTAGCCTAGTCATTATTGAAGGTAGTTTATGAATGATATTTTTGTTATTCCAATGGATGGTAGCATTGTCATTATAGAAGGTAGTATATTGTCGAGATTTTTGTCACTACAATGGATTGTAGCCTAGTCATTATGGAAGGTAGTCTGTTGTCGAGTTTTTTGTTACTTCAATGGTTGCTAGCCTTGTCATTATGGAAGGTAGTCTGTTGTCGAGATTTTTGTTACTCCAATGGATGGTAGCCTTTTCATTATGGAAGGTAGTCTGTTTTTGATATCTTTGTTACTCCCATGGATGGTAGCCTCGTCATTATGGAAGGTAGTTTTTGTACGAGATTTAAGTTACTCCAATGGATAGTAGCCTTGTCATTATCGAAGGTAGTCTATTGTCGATATTTTTGTTATTCTAATGGATGGTAGCCTTGTCATTATGAAAGGTAGTCTTTTGTCGAGATTTTTGTCACTATAATAGATTGTAGCCTTGTCATTATGGAAGGTAGTCTGGTGCCGAGATTTTTGTTAATCCAATGGATGGTAGCCTTGTCATTATAGAAGGTAGTATATTGTTGAGATTTTTGTCACTACAATGAATAGTAGCGTTGTCATTATGGAAGTTAGCCTGTTGTCGAGATTTTTGTTACTACAATGGACTGTAGCCTTGTCATTATGGAAGGTAGTATGTTGTCGATATCTTTGTTACTCCAATGGATGGTAGCCTAGTCATTATTGAAGGTAGTTTGTGTACGATATTTTTGTTATTCCAATGGATGGTAGCATGGTCATTATAGAAGGTAGTATATTGTCGAGATTTTTGTCACTACAATGGATTGTAGCCTTGTCAGTATGGAAGGTAGTCTATTGTCGAGATTTTTATTACTACAATGGATTGTAGCCTTGTCATTATGGAAGATAGTCTGTTTTCGATATCTTTGTTACTCGAATGGTTGGTAGCCTAGTCATTATGGAAGGTAGTTTTTGTACGAGATTTTAGTTACTCCAATGGATGGTAGCCTTGTCATTAATGAAGGTAGTCTGTTGTCGAGATTTTTGTTACTCCAATGGATGGTAGCCTTGTCATTATAGAAGGTAATATATTGTCGAGATTTTTGTCACTATAATGGATGGTAGCCTTGTCATTATGAAAGGTAGTCTGTTGTCGAGATTTTTGTTACTACAGTAGATTGTAGCCTTGTCGTTGTGGAAGGTAGTTTGTTGTCGATTTCTTTGTTACTCCAATGGATGGTAGCCTAGTCATTATGGAAGGTAGTTTGTGTATGAGATTTTAGTTACTCCAATGGATGGTAGCCTTGCCATTATGGAAGGTAGTCTGTTGTCGAGATTTTTTATACTCCAATGGATTCTAGCCTTGTCATTATGGAAGGTAGTCTGTTGTCAAGATTTTTGTTACTCTAAGGGATGGTAGCCTTGTCATTATGGAACGTAGTTTGTTGTTGATATTTTTGTTATTCTATTGGATGGTAGCCTTGTCATTATGAAAGGTAGTCTATTGTCGAGATTTTTGTCACTATAATAGATTGTAGCCTTGTCATTATGGAAGGTAGTTTGTTATCGAAATTTTTGTTACTACAATGGATGTAGCCTTGTCATTATGGAAGGTAGTCTGTTATCGATATTTGTGTTACTCCAATGGATGGTAGCCTAGTCATCATTGAAGGTAGTTTGTGTACGATATTTTTGTTATTCCAATGGATGGTAGCATTGTCATTATAGAAGGTAGTACATTGTCGAGATTTCAGTCACTACAATGGATGGTAGCCTTCTCATTATGGAAGGTAGTCTATTGTCGAGATTTTTGTTACTATAATAGATTGTAGCGTTGTCATTATGGAAGGTAGTCTGTTGTCGATATTTTTGTTACTCCAATGGATGGTAGCCTTGTCGATATATAAGGTAGTATATTTTTGATATTTTTGTTACTCTAAGGGATGGAAGCCTTGTCATTATGGAAGGTAGTCTGTTGTCGATATTTTTGTTACTACAATGGATTGTAGCCTTGTCGTTATGGAAGGTAGTCTATTGTCGATATCTTTGTTACTCCAATGGATGGTAGCCTAGTCATTATTGAAGGTAGTTTATGAATGATATTTTTGTTATTCCAATGGATGGTAGCATTGTCATTATAGAAGGTAGTATATTGTCGAGATTTTTGTCACTACAATGGATTGTAGCCTAGTCATTATAGAAGGTAGTCTGTTGTCGAGTTTTTTGTTACTTCAATGGTTGCTAGCCTTGTCATTATAGAAGGTAGTCTGTTGTCGAGATTTTTGTTACTCCAATGGATGGTAGCCTTTTCATTATGGAAGGTAGTCTGTTTTCGATATCTTTGTTACTCCCATGGATGGTAGCCTCGTCATTATGGAAGGTAGTTTTTGTACGAGATTTAAGTTACTCCAATGGATAGTAGCCTTGTCATTATCGAAGGTAGTCTATTGTCGATATTTTTGTTATTCTAATGGATGGTAGCCTTGTCATTATGAAAGGTAGTCTTTTGTCGAGATTTTTGTCACTATAATAGATTGCAGCCTTGTCATTATGGAAGGTAGTCTGGTGCCGAGATTTTTGTTAATCCAATGGATGGTAGCCTTGTCATTATAGAAGGTAGTATATTTTTGATATTTTTGTCACTACAATGAATGGTAGCCTTGTCATTATGGAAGTTAGTCTGTTGTCGAGATTTTTGTTACTACAATGGACTGTAGCCTTGTCATTATGGAAGGTAGTCTGTTGTCGATATCTTTGTTACTCCAATGGATGGTAGCCTAGTCATTATTAAAGGTAGTTTGTGTACGATATTTTTGTTATTCCAATGGATGGTAGCATTGTCATTATAGAAGGTAGTATATTGTCGAGATTTTTGTCACTACAATGGATTGTAGCCTTGTCAGTATGGAAGGTAGTCTGTTGTCGAGATTTTTGTTATTCTAATGGATGGTAGTGTTGTCATTATGAAAGGTAGTCTATTGTCGAGATTTTTGTCACTATAATAGATTGTAGCCTTGTCATTATGGAAGGTAGTCTGGTGTCTAGATTTTTGTTAATCCAATGGATGGTTGCCTTGTCATTATAGAAGGTAGTATATTGTTGAGATTTTTGTCACTATAATGAATGGTAGCCTTGTCATTATGGAAGGTAGTCTGTTGTCGAGATTTTTGTTACTATAATGGATTGTAGCCTTGTCATTATGGAAGGTAGTCTGTTGTCGATATCTTTGTTACTCCAATGGATGGTAGCCTAGTCATTATGGAAGGTAGTCTGTTGTCGAGTTTTTTGTTACTCCAATGGATGGTAGCCTTGTCATTATGGAAGGTAGTCTGTTGTCGAGATTTTTGTTACTACAATGGATTGTAGCCTTGTCATTGTGGAAGGTAGTCTGTTGTCGATATCTTTGTTACTCCAATGGATGGTAGCCTAGTCATTATCGAAGGTAGTTTGTGTACGAGATTTTAGTTACTCCAGTGGATGGTAGCCTTGTCATTATGGAAGGTAGTCTGTTGTCGAGATTTTTTATACTCCAATGGATTCTAGCCTTGTCATTATGGAAGGTAGTCTATTGTCAATATTTTTGTTACTCTAAGGGATGGTAGCCTTGTCATTATGGAACGTAGGTTGTTGTCGATATTTTTGTTATTCTAATGGATGGTAGCCTTGTCATTATGAAAGGTAGTCTATTGTCGAGATTTTTGTCACTATAATAGATTGTAGCCTTGTCATTATGGAAGGTAGTCTGTTGTCGAGATTTGTGTTACTACAATGGATGTAGCCTTGTCATTATGGAAGGTAGTCTGTTATCGATTCTGTGTTACTCCAATGGATGGTAGCCTAGTCATCATTGAAGGTAGTTTGTGTATGATATATTTGTTATTCCAATGGATGGTAGCGTTGTCATCATAGAAGGTAGTACATTGTCGAGATTTCAGTCACTACAATGGATGGTAGCCTTGTCATTATGGAAGGTAGTCTATTGTCGAGATTTTTGTTACTATAATAAATTGTAGCCTTGTCATTATGGAAGGTAGTCTGTTGTCGAGATTTTTGTTACTCCAATAGATGGTAGCCTTGTCGATATATAAGGTAGTATATTGTTGATATTTTTGTTACTCTAAGGGATGGTAGCTATGTCATTATGGAAGGTAGTCTGTTGTCGAGATTTTTGTTACTACAATGGATTGTAGCCTTGTCGTTATGGAAGGTAGTCTGTTGTTGATATCTTTGTTACTCCAATGGATGGTAGCCTAGTCATTATGGAAGGTAGTCTGTTGTCGGGTTTTTTGTTACTTCAATGGTTGGTAGCCTTGTCATTATGGAAGGTAGTCTATTGTCGAGATTTTTGTTACTCCAATGGATGGTAGCCTTGTCATTATAGAAGGTAATATATTGTCGAGATTTTTGTCACTATAATGGATGGTAGCCTTGTCATTATGGAAGGTAGTCTGTTGTCGATATTTTTGTTACTACAATGGATTGTAGCCTTGTCGTTGTGGAAGGTAGTCTGTTGTTGATATCTTTGTTACTCCAATGGATGGTAGCCTAGTCATTATGGAAGGTAGTTTGTGTACGAGATTTTAGTTACTCCAATGGATGGTAGCCTTGTCATTATGGAAGGTAGTCTGTTGTCGAGATTTTTTATACTCCAATGGATTATACCCTTGTCATTATGGAAGGTAGTCTGTTGTAGAGATTTTTTTTACTCTAAGGAATGGTAGCCTTGTCATTATGGAACGTAGTATGTTGTCGATATTTTTGTTATTCTAATGGATGGTAGCCTTGTCATTATGAAAGGTAGTCTATTGTCGAGATTTTTGTCACTATAATAGATTGTAGCCTTGTCATTATGGAAGGTAGTCTGTTGTCGAGAATTTTGTTAATCCAATGGATGGTAGCCTTGTCATTATAGAAGGTAGTATATTGTTGAGATTTTTGTCACTACAATGAATGATAGCCTTGTAATTATGGAAGTTAGTCTGTTGTCGAGATTTTTGTTACTACAATGGATTGTAGCATTGTCATTATGGTAGGTAGTCTGTTGTCGATATCTTTGTTACTCCAATGGATGGTAGCCTAGTCATTATTGAAGGTAGTTTGTGTACGATATTTTTGTTATTCCAATGGATGGTAGCATTTGTCATTATAGAAGGTAGTATATTGTCCAGATTTTTGTCACTACAATGGATGGTAGCCTTGCTATTATGGAAGGTAGTCTGTTGTCGAGATTTTTGTTATTCTAATGGATGGTAGCCTTGTCATTATGAAAGGTAGTCTATTGTCGAGATTTTTGTCACTATAATAGATTGTAGACTTGTCATTATGGAAGGTAGTCTGGTGTCGAGATTTTTGTTAATCCAATGGATGGTAGCCTTGTCATTATAGAAGGTAGTATATTGTTGACATTTTTGTCACTATAATGAATGGTAGCCTTGTCATTATGGAAGGTAGTCTGTTGTCGAGATTTTTGTTACTACAATGGATTGTAGCCTTGTCATTATGGAAGGTAGTCTGTTGTCGATATCTTTGTTACTCCAATAGATGGTAGCCTAGTCATTATGGAAGGTAGTCTTTGGTCGAGTTCTTTGTTACTCCAATGGATGGTAGCCTTGTCATTATGAAAGGTAGTTTGTTGTCGATATTTTTGTTACTACAATGGATTGTAGCCTTGTCGTTATGGAAGATAATTTGTTTTCGATATCTTTGTTACTCCAATGGATGGTAGCCTAGTCATTATGGAAGGTAGTTTTTGTACGAGATTTTAGTTACTCCAATGGATGGTAGCCTTGTCATTAACGAAGGTAGTCTGTTGTCGAGATTTTTGTTACTCCAATGGATGGTAGCCTTGTCATTATAGAAGGTAATATATTGTCGAGATTTTTGTCACTATAATGGATGGTAGCCTTGTCATTATGGAAGGTAGTCTGTTGTCGAGATTTTTATTACTACAATGGATTGTAGCCTTGTCGTTATGGAAGGTAGTCTGTTGTCGATATCTTTGTTACTCCAATGGATGGTAGCCTAGTCAATATGGAAGGTAGTTTGTGTACGAGATTTTAGTTAATCCAATGGATGGTAGCCTTGTCATTATGGAAGGTAGTCTGCTGTCGAGATTTTTTATACTCCAATGGATTCTAGCCTTATCATTATGGAAGGTAGTCTGTTGTCAAGATTTTTGTTACTCTAAGGGATCGTAGCCTTGTCATTATGGAACGTAGTTTGTTGTCAATATTTTTGTTAATCTAATAGATGGTAGCCTTGTCATTATGAAAGGTAGTCTATTGTCGAGATTTTGGTCACTATAATAGATTTTAGCCTTGTAATTATGGAAGGTAGTTTGTTGTCGAAATTTTTGTTACTACAATGGATGTAGCCTTGACATTATGGAAGGTAGTCAGTTATCGATATCTGTGTTACTCCAATGGATGGTAGCCTAGTCATCATTGAAGGTAGTTTGTGTATGATATTTTTGTTATTCCAATAGATGGTAGCATTGTCATTATAGAAGGTAGTACATTGTTGAGATTTCAGTCACTACAATGGATGGTAGCCTTCTCATTATGGAAGGTAGTCTATTGTCGAGATTTTTGTTACTATAATAGATTGTAGCGTTGTCATTATGGAAGGTAGTCTGTTGTCGATATTTTTGTTACTCCAACGGATGGTAGCCTTGTCGATATATAAGGTCGTATATTTTTGATATTTTTGTTACTCTAAGGGATGGAAGCCTTGTCATTATGGAAGGTAGTCTGTTGTCGAGATTTTTGTTACTACAATGGATTGTAGCCTTGTCGTTATGGAAGGTAGTCTGTTGTCGATATCTTTGTTACTCCAATGGATGGTAGCCTAGTCATTATTGAAGGTAGTTTATGTATGATATTTTTGTTATTCCAATGGATAGTAGCATTGTCATTATAGAAGGTAGTATATTGTCGAGATTTTTGTCACTACAATGGATTGTAGCCTAGTCATTATGGAAGGTAGTCTGTTGTCGAGTTTTTTGTTACTTCAATGGTTGCTAGCCTTGTCATTATGGAAGGTAGTCTGTTGTCGAGATTTTTGTTACTCCAATGGATGGTAGCCTTTTCATTATGGAAGGTAGTCTATTTTCGATATCTTTGTTACTCCCATGGATGGTAGCCTCGTCATTATGGAAGGTAGTTTTTGTACGAGATTTAAGTTACTCCAATGGATATTAGCCTTGTCATTATCGAAGGTAGTCTATTGTCGATATTTTTGTTAATCTAATGGATGGTAGCCTTGTCATTATGAAAGGTAGTCTTTTGTCGAGATTTTTGTCACTATAATAGATTGTAGCCTTGTCATTATGGAAGGTAGTCTGGTGCCGAGATTTTTGTTAATCCAATGGATGGTAGCCTTGTCATTATAGAAGGTAGTATATTGTTGAGATTTTTGTCACTACAATGAATAGTAGCCTTGTCATTATGGAAGTTAGTCTGTTGTCGAGATTTTTGTTACTACAATGGACTGTAGCCTTGTCATTATGGAAGGTAGTCTGTTATCGATATCTTTATTACTCCAATGGATGGTAGCCTAGTCATTATTGAAGGTAGTTTGTGTACGATATTTTTGTTATTCCAATGGATGGTAGCATGGTCATTATAGAAGGTAGTATATTGTCGAGATTTTTGTAACTACAATGGATTGTAGCCTTGTCAGTATGGAAGGTAGTCTGTTGTCGAGATTTTTGTTATTCTAATGGATGGTAGCGTTGTCATTATGAAAGGTAGTCTATTGTCGAGATTTTTGTCACTATAATAGATTGTAGCCTTGTCATTATGGAAGGTAGTCTGGTGTCGAGATTTTTGTTAATCCAATGGATGGTTGCCTTGTCATTATAGAAGGTAGTATATTGTTGAGATTTTTGTCACTATAATGAATGGTAGCCTTGTCATTATGGAAGGTAGTCTGTTGTCGAGTTTTTTGTTACTCCATTGGATGGTAGCCTTGTCATTATGGAAGGTAGTCTGTTGTTGATATTTTTGTTACTACAATGGATTGTAGCCTTGTCGTTATGGAAGATAGTCTGTTTTCGATATCTTTGTTACTCGAATGGTTGGTAGCCTAGTCATTATGGAAGGTAGTTTTTGTACGAGATTTTAGTTACTCCAATGGATGGTAGCCTTGTCATTAATGAAGGTAGTCTGTTGTCGAGATTTTTGTTACTCCAATGGATGGTAGCCTTGTCATTATAGAAGGTAATATATTGTCGAGATTTTTGTCACTATAATGGATGGTAGCCTTGTCATTATGAAAGGTAGTCTGTTGTCGAGATTTTTGTTACTACAGTGGATTGTAGCCTTATCGTTGTGGAAGGTAGTTTGTTGCCGATTTCTTTGTTACTCTAATGGATGGTAGCCTAGTCATTATGGAAGGTAGTTTGTGTACGAGATTTTAGTTACTCCAATGGATGGTAGCCTTGCCATTATGGAAGGTAGTCTGTTGTCGAGATTTTTTATACTCCAATGGATTCTAGCCTTGTCATTATGGAAGGTAGTCTGTTGTCAAGATTTTTGTTACTCTAAGGGATGGTAGCCTTGTCATTATGGAACGTAGTTTGTTGTTGATATTTTTGTTATTCTAATGGATGGTAGCCTTGTCATTATGAAAGGTAGTCTATTGTCGAGATTTTTGTCACTATAATAGATTGTAGCCTTGTCATTATGGAAGGTAGTTTGTAATCGAAATTTTTGTTACTACAATGGATGTAGCCTTGTCATTATGAAAGGTAGTCTGTTATCGATATTTGTGTTACTCCAATGGATGGTAGCCTAGTCATCATTGAAGGTAGTTTGTGTACGATATTTTTGTTATTCCAATGGATGGTAGCATTGTCATTATAGAAGGTAGTACATTGTCGAGATTTCAGTCACTACAATGGATGGTAGCGTTCTCATTATGGAAGGTAGTCTATTGTCGAGATTTTTGTTACTATAACAGATTGTAGCGTTGTCATTATGGAAAGTAGTCTGTTGTCGATATTTTTGTTACTCCAATGGATGGTAGCCTTGTCGATATATAAGGTAATATATTTTTGATATTTTTGTTACTCTAAGGGATGGAAGCCTTGTCATTATGGAAGGTAGTCTGTTGTCGATATTTTTGTTACTACAATGGATTGTAGCCTTGTCGTTATGGAAGGTAGTCTGTTGTCGATATCTTTGTTACTCCAATGGATGGTAGCCTAGTCATTATTGAAGGTAGTTTATGTATGATATTTTTGTTATTCCAATGGATGGTAGCATTGTCATTATAGAAGGTAGTATATTGTCGAGATTTTTGTCACTACAATGGATTGTAGCCTAGTCATTATGGAAGGTAGTCTGTTGTCGAGTTTTTTGTTAATTCAATGGTTGCTAGCCTTGTCATTATGGAAGGTAGTCTGTTGTCGAGATGATTGTTACTCCAATGGATGGTAGCCTTTTCATTATGGAAGGTAGTCTATTTTCGATATCTTTGTTACTCCAATGGATGGTAGCCTCGTCATTATGGAAGGTCGTTTTTGTACGAGATTGAAGTTAATCCAATGGATAGTAGCCTTGTCATTATCGAAGGTAGTCTATTTTCGATATTTTTGTTATTCTAATGGATGGTAGCCTTGTCATTATGAAAGGTAGTCTTTTGTCGAGATTTTTGTCACTATAATAGATTGTAGCCTTGTCATTATGGAAGGTAGTCTGGTGCCGAGATTTTTGTTAATCCAATGGATGGTAGCCTTGTCATTATAGAAGGTAGTATATTGTTGATATTTTTGTCACTACAATGAATGGTAGCCTTGTCATTATGGAAGTTAGTCTGTTGTCAAGATTTTTTTTACTACAATGGACTGTAGCCTTGTCATTATGGAAGGTAGTATGTTGTCGATATCTTTGTTACTCCAATGGATGGTAGCCTAGTCATTATTGAAGGTAGTTTGTGTACGATATTTTTGTTATTCCAATTGATGGTAGCATTGTAATTATAGAAGGTAGTATATTATCGAGATTTTTGTCACTACAATGGATTGTAGCCTTGTCAGTATGGAAGGTAGTCTGTTGTCGAGATTTTTGTTATTCTAATGGATTGTAGCGTTGTCATTATGAAAGGTAGTCTATTGTCGAGATTTTTGTCACTATAATAGATTGTAGCCTTGTCATTATGGAAGGTAGTCTGGTGTCGAGATTTTTGTTAATCCAATGGATGGTTGCCTTGTCATTATAGAAGGTAGTATATTGTTGAGATTTTTGTCACTATAATGAATGGTAGCCTTGTCATTATGGAAGGTAGTCTGTTGTCGAGATTTTTGTTACTATAATGGATTGTAGCCTAGTCATTATGGAAGGTAGTTTGTTGTCGAGTTTTTTGTTACTCCAATGGATGGTAGCCTTGTCATTATGGAAGGTAGTCTGTTGTTGATATTTTTGTTACTACAATGGATTGTAGCCTTGTCATTATGGAAGATAGTCTGTTTTCGATATCTTTGTTACTCGAATGGTTGGTAGCCTAGTCATTATGGAAGGTTGTTTTTGTACGAGATTTTAGTTACTCCAATGGATGGTAGCCTTGTCATTAATGAAGGTAGTCTGTTGTCGAGATTTTTCTTACTCCAATGGATGGTATCCTTGTCATTATAGAAGGTAATATATTGTCGAGATTTTTGTCACTATAATGGATGGTAGCCTTGTCATTATGAAAGGTAGTCTGTTGTCGAGATTTTTGTTACTACAGTGGATTGTAGCCTTGTCGTTGTGGAAGGTAGTTTGTTGTCGATTTCTTTGTTACTCCAATGGATGGTTGCCTAGTCATTATGGAAGGTAGTTTGTGTACGAGATTTTAGTTATTCCAATGGATGCTAGCCTTGCCATTATGGAAGGTAGTCTGTTGTCGAGATTTTTTATACTCCAATGGATTCTAGCCTTGTCATTATGGAAGGTAGTCTGTTGTCAAGATTTTTGTTACTCTAAGGGATGGTAGCCTTGTCATTATGGAACGTAGTTTGTTGTTGATATTTTTGTTATTCTAATGGATGGTAGCCTTGTCATTATGAAAGGTAGTCTATTGTCGAGATTTTTGTCACTATAATAGATTGTAGCCTTGTCATTATGGAAGGTAGTTTGTTATCAAAATATTTGTTACTACAATGGATGTAGCCTTGTCATTATGGAAGGTAGTCTGTTATCGATATCTGTGTTACTCCAATGGATGGTAGCCTAGTCATCATTGAAGGTAGTTTGTGTACGATATTTTTGTTATTCCAATGGATGGTAGCGTTGTCATTATAGAAGGTAGTACATTGTCGAGATTTCAGTCACTACAATGGATGGTAGCCTTGTCATTATTGAAGGTAGTCTATTGTCGAGATTTTTGTTACTATAATAGATTGTAGCCTTGTCATTATGGAAGGTAGTCTGTTGTCGATATTTTTGTTACTCCAATGGATGGTAGCCTTCTCGATATATAAGGTAGTATATTTTTGATATTTTTGTTACTCTAAGGGATGGTAGCCTTGTCATTATGGAAGGTAGTCTGTTGTCGAGATTTTTGTTACTAGAATGGATTGTAGCCTTGTCGTTATGGAAGGTAGTTTGTTGTCGATATCTTTGTTACTCCAATGGATGGTAGCCTAGTCGTTATGGAAGGTAGTCTGTTGTCGATATTTTTGTTACTACAATGGATGGTAGTATTGTCATTATAGAAGGTAGTATATTGTCGAGATTTTTGTCACTACAATGGATTGTAGCCTAGTCATTATGGAAGGTAGTTTGTTGTGGAGTTTTTTGTTACTTTAATGGTTGCTAGCCTTGTCATTATGGAAGGTAGTCTGTTGTCGAGATTTTTGTTACTCCAATGGATGGTAGCCTAGTCATTATGGAAGGTAGTTTGTGTACGATATTTTTGTTATTCCAATGGATGGTAGCATTGTCATTATAGAAGGTAGTATATTGTCGAGATTTTTGTCACTACAATGGATTGTAGGCTTGTCATTATGGAAGGTAGTATGTTATCGAGATTTTTGTTACTACAATGGATTGTAGCCTTGTCATTATGTAAGGTAGTCTGTTGTCGAGATTTTTGTTATTCTAATGGATGGTAGCCTTGTCATTATGAAAGGTAGTCTATTGCTGAGATTTTTGTCACTATAATAGATTGTAGCCTTATCACTATGGAAGGTAGTCTGGTGTCGAGATTTTTCTTAATCCAATGGATGGTAGCCTTGTCATCATAGAAGATAGTATATTGTTGATATTTTTGTCACTATAATGATTGGTAGCCTTGTCATTATGGAAGGTAGTCTGTTATCGAGATTTTTGTTACTACAATGGATTGTAGCCTTGTCATTATGGAAGGTAGTCTGTTGTCGATATCTTTGTTACTCCAATGGATGGTAGCCTAGTCATTATGGAAGGTGGTCTGTTGTCGAATTTTTTGTTACTCCAATGGTTGGTAGACTTGTCATTATGGAAGGTAGTCTGTTGTAGATATTTTTGTAACTACAATGCATTGTAGCATTGTCGTTATGGAATATAGTCTGTTTTCGATATCTTTGTTACTCCAATGGATGGTAGCCTAGTCATTATGGAAGGTAGTTTTTGTACGAGATTTTAGTTACTCCAATGGATGGTAGCCTTGTCATTAATGAAGATAGTATATTTTCGAGATTTTTTTCACTACAATGGATGGTAGCCTTGTCATTATGGAAGGTAGTCTATTGTCGATATTTTTGTTACTACAATGGATTGTAGCCTTGTCATTATAGAAGGTAGTCTGTTGTCGATATTTTTGTTATTCTAATGGATGGTAGACTTGTCATTAAGAAAGGTAGTCTATTGTCGATATTTTTGTCACTATAATAGACTGTAGCCTTGTCATTATGGAAGGTAGTCTGGTGCCGAGATTTTTGTTAATCCAATGGATGGTAGCCTTGTCATTATAGAAGGTAGTATATTGTTGATATTTTTGTCACTATAATGAATGGTAGCCTTGTCATTATGGAAGGTATTCTGTTGTCGAGATTTTTGTTACTACAATGGATCGTAGCCTTGTCATTATGGAAGGTAGTCTGTTGTGGATATCTTTGTTACTCCAATGGATGGTAGCCTAGTCATTATGGAAGGTATTCTGTTGTCGATATTTTTGTTACTACAATGGATTGTAGCCTTGTCGTTATGGAAGATAGTCTGTTTTCGATATCTTTGTTACTCCAATGGATGGTAGCCTAGTCATTATGGAAGGTAGTTTTTGTACGAGATTTTAGTTACTCCAATGGATGGTAGCCTTGTCAGTAATGAAGGTAGTCTGTTGTCGAGATTTTTGTTACTCCAATGGATGGGAGCCTTGTCATTATAGAAGGTAATATATTGTCGAGATTTTTGACACTATAATGGATTGTAGCCTTGTCATTATGGAGGGTAGTCTGTTGTCGAGATTTTTGTTACTACAATGGATTGTAGCCTTGTCGTTGTGGAAGGTAGTCTATTGTCGATATCTTTGTTACTCCAATGGATGGTAGCCTAGTCATTATGGAAGGTAGTTTGTGTACGAGATTTTAGTTACTCCAATGGATGGTAGCCTTGTCATTATGGAAGGTAGTCTGTTGTCTAGATTTTTTATACTCCAATGGATTCTAGCCTTGTCATTATGGAAGGTAGTCTGTTGTTAAGATTTTTGTTACTCTAAGGGATAATAGCCTTGTCATTATGGAATGTAGGTTGTTGTCGATATTTTTGTTATTCTAATGGATGGTAGCGTTGTCATTATGAAAGGTAGTCTATTGTCGATATTTTTGTCACTATAATAGATTGTAGCCTTGTCATTATGGAAGGCAGTTTGTTGTCGAGATTTTTGTTACTACAATGGATGTAGCCTTGTCATTATGGAAGGTAGTTTGTTATCGATATCTGTGTTACTCCAATGGATGGTAGCCTAGTCATCATTGAAGGTA
This sequence comes from Vicia faba, assembly GCA_948472305.1. Lineage (NCBI taxonomy): Eukaryota > Viridiplantae > Streptophyta > Magnoliopsida > Fabales > Fabaceae > Vicia > Vicia faba. Next base: position 692,721,815 of record OX451741.1, read on the forward strand.
GTTTGTGTACGATATTTTTGTTATTCCAATGGATGGTAGCATTGTCATTATAGAAGGTAGTACATTGTCGAGATTTCAGTCACTATAATGGATGGTAGCCTTGTCATTATGGAAGGTAGTCTATTGTCGATATTTTTGTCACTATAAAAGATTGTAGCCTTGTCGTTATGGAAGGCAGTTTGTTGTCGAGATTTTTGTTACTACAATGGATGTAGCCTTGTCATTATGGAAGGTAGTTTGTTATCGATATCTGTGTTACTCCAATGGATGGTAGCCTAGCCATCATTGAAGGTAGTTTGTGTACGAGATTTTAGTTCCTCCAATGGATGGTAGCCTTGTCATTATGAAAGGTAGTCTATTGTCGATATTTTTGTCACTATAATAGATTGTAGCCTTGTCATTATGGAAGGCAGTTTGTTGTCGAGATTTTTGTTACTACAATGGATGTAGCCTTGTCATTATGAAAGGTAGTTTGTTATCGATATCTGTGTTACTCTAATGGATGGTAGCCTAGTCATCATTGAAGGTAGTTTGTGTACGATATTTTTGTTATTCCAATGGATGGTAGCGTTGTCATTATAGAAGGTAGTACATTGTCGAGATTTTAGTCACTACAATGGATGGTAGCCTTGTCATTATGGAAGGTAGTCTATTGTCGATATTTTTCTCACTATAAAAGATTGTAGCCTTGTCGTTATGGAAGGCAGTTTGTTGTCGAGATTTTTGTTACTACAATGGATGTAGCCTTGTCATTATGGAAGGTAGTTTGTTAACGATATCTGTGTTACTCCAATGGATGGTAGCCTAGTCATCGTTGAAGGTAGTTTGTGTACGATATTTTTGTTATTCCAATGGATGGTAGCGTTGTCATTATAGAAGGTAGTACATTGTCGAGATTTCAGTCACTATAATGGATGGTAGCCTTGTCATTATGGAAGGTAGTCTATTGTCGAGATTTTTGTTACTACAATGGATTGTAGCCTTGTCATTATGGAAGGTAGTCTGTTGTCGATATCTTTGTTACTCCAATGGATGGTAGTCTAGTCATTATGGAAGGTAGTCTGTTGTCGAGTTTTTTGTTACTTCAATGGTTGCTAGCCTTGTCATTATGGAAGGTAGTCTGTTGTTGAGATTTTTGTTACTCCAATGGATGGTAGCCTAGTCTTTATGGAAGGTAGTTTGTGTACGAGATTTTAGTTACTCCAATGGATGGTAGCCTTGTCAATATGGAAGGTAGTCTGTTGTCGAGATTTTTTATACTCCAATGGATTCTAGCCTTGTCATATGGAAGGTAGTCTGTTGTCGACATTTTTGTTACTATAAGGGATGGTAGCCATGTTATTATGGAACGTAGTCTGTTGTCGATATTTTTGTTATTCTAATGGATGGTAGCCTTGTCATTATGAAAGGTAGTCTATTGTCGAGATTTTTGTCACTATAATAGATTATAGCCTTGTCATTATGGAAGGTAGTCTGTTGTCGAGATTTTTGTTAATCCAATGGATGGTAGCCTTGTCATTATAGAAGGTAGTATATTGTTGAGATTTTTGTCACTACAATGAATGGTAGCCTTGTCATTATGGAAGTTAGTCTGTTGTCGAGATTTTTGTTACTACAATGGATTGTAGCCTTGTAATTATGGAAGGTAGTCTGTTGTTGATATCTTTGTTACTCCAATGGATGGTAGCCTAGTCATTATTGAAGGTAGTTTGTGTACGATATTTTTGTTATTCCAATGAATGGTAGCATTGTCATTATAGAAGGTAGTATATTGTCGAGATTTTTGTCACTACAATGGATGGTAGCCTTGTCATTATGGAATATAGTCTTTTGTGGAGATTTTTGTTACTACAATGGATTGTAGCCTTGTCATTATGGAAGGTAGTCTGTTGTCGAGATTTTTGTTATTCTAATGGATGGTAGCCTTGTCTTTATGAAAGGCAGTCTATTGTCGAGCTTTTTGTCACTATAATAGATTGTAGCCTTATCATTATGGAAGGTAGTCTTGTGTCAAGATTTTTGTTAATCCAATGGATGGTAGCCTTATCATTATAGAAGGTAGTATATTGTTGATATTTTTGTCACTATAATGAATGGTAGCCTTGTCATTATGGAAGGTAGTCTGTTGTGGAGATTTTTGTTACTACAATGGATTGTAGCCTTGTCATTATGGAAGGTAGTCTGTTGTTGAGTTTTTTGTTACTCTAATGGATGGTAGCCTTGTCATTTTGGAAGGTAGTCTGTTGTCGATATTTTTGTTACTACAATGGATTGTAGCCTTGTCCTTATGGAAGGTAGTCTATTTTCGATATCTTTGTTACTCCAATGGATGGTAGCCTAGTCATTATGGAAGGTAGTTTTTGTACGAGATTTTAGTTACTCCAATGGATGGTAGCCTTGTCATTAATGAAGGTAGTCTGTTGTCGAGATTTGTGTTACTCCAATGGATGGTAGCCTTGTCATTATAGAAGGTAATATATTGTCGAGATTTTTGTCACTATAATGGATGGTAGCCTTGTCATTATGGAAGGTAGTCTGTTGTCGAGATTTTTGTTACTACAATGGATTGTAGCCTTGGCGTTATGGAAGGTAGTCTGTTCTCGATATCTTTGTTACTCCAATGGATGGTAGCCTAGTCATTATGGAAGGTAGTTTGTGTACGAGATTTTAGTTACTCCAATGGATGGTAGCCTTGTCATTATGGAAGGTAGTCTGTTGTCGAGATTTTTTATACTCCAATGGATGGTAGCCTTGTCGATATATAAGGTAGTATATTTTTGATATTTTTGTTACTCTAAGGGATGGTAGCCTTGTCATTATGGAAGGTAGTCTGTTGTCGAGATTTTTGTTACTAGAATGGATTGTAGCCTTGTCGTTATGGAAGGTAGTTTGTTGTCGATATCTTTGTTACTCCAATGGATGGTAGCCTAGTCGTTATGGAAGGTAGTCTGTTGTCGATATTTTTGTTACTACAATGGATGGTACTATTGAAATTGTAGAAGGTAGTATGTTGTCAAGATTTTTGTCACTACAATGGATTGTAGCCTAGTCATTATGGAAGGTAGTTTGTTGTCGAGTTTTTTGTTACTTTAATGGTTGCTAGCCTTGTCATTATGGAAGGTAGTCTGTTGTCGAGATTTTTGTTACTCCAATGGATGGTAGCCTAGTCATTATAGAAGGTAGTTTGTGTACGAGATTTTAGTTACTCCAATGGATGGTAGCCTTGTCATTATGGAAGGTAGTCTGTTTTCGATATCTTTGTTACTCCAATGGATGGTAGCCTCGTCATTATGGAAGGTAGTTTTTGTACGAGATTTTAGTTACTCCAATGGATGGTAGCCTTGTCATTATCGAAGGTAGTCTGTTGTCGATATTTTTTTATTCTAATGGATGGTAGCCTTGTCATTATGAAAGGTAGTCTATTGTCGAGATTTTTATCACTTTAATAGATTGTAGCCTTGTCATTAATGAAGGTAGTTTGTTGTCGAGATTTTTGTTAATCCAATGGATGGTAGCCTTGTCATTATAGAAGGTAGTATATTGTTGATATTTTTGTCACTACAATGAATGGTAGCCTTGTCATTATGGAAGTTAGTCTGTTGTCGAGATTTATGTTACTACAATGGACTTTAGCCTTGTCATTATGGAAGGTAGTCTGTTGTCGATATCTTTGTTACTCCAATGGATGGTAGCCTAGTCATTATTGAAGGTAGTTTGTGTACGATATTTTTGTTATTCCAATGGATGGTAGCATTGTCATTATAGAAGGTAGTATATTGTCGAGATTTTTGTCACTACAATGGATTGTAGGCTTGTCATTATGGAAGGTAGTCTGTTATCGAGATTTTTGTTACTACAATGGATTGTAGCCTTGTCATTATGGAAGGTAGTCTGTTGTCGAGATTTTTGTTATTCTAATGGATGGTAGCCTTGTCATTATGAAAGGTAGTCTATTGCTGAGATTTTTGTCACTATAATAGATTTTAGCCTTATCATTATGGAAGGTAGTCTGGTGTCGAGATTTTTCTTAATCCAATGGATGGTAGCCTTGTCATCATAGAAGATAGTATATTGTTGAGATTTTTGTCACTATAATGAATGGTAGAATTGTCATTATGGAAGGTAGTCTGTTGTCGAGATTTTTGTTACTACAATGGATTGTAGCCTTGTCATTATGGAAGGTAGTCTGTTGTCGATATCTTTGTTACTCCAATGGATGGTAGCCTAGTCATTATGGAAGGTGGTCTGTTGTCGAATTTTTTGTTACTCCAATGGTTGGTAGCCTTGTCATTATGGAAGGTAGTCTGTTGTAGATATTTTTGTTACTACAATGGATTGTAGCATTGTCGTTATGGAAGATAGTCTATTTTCGATATCTTTGTTACTCCAATAGATGGTAGCCTAGTCATTATGGAAGGTAGTTTTTGTACGAGATTTTAGTTACTCCAATGGATGGTAGCCTTGTCATTAATGAAGATAGTATATTTTCGAGATTTTTTTCACTACAATGGATGGTAGCCTTGTCATTATGGAAGGTAGTCTATTGTCGATATTTTTGTTACTACAATGGATTGTAGCCTTGTCATTATAGAAGGTAGTCTGTTGTCAATATTTTTGTTATTCTAATGGATGGTAGACTTGTCATTATGAAAGGTAGTCTATTGTCGATATTTTTGTCACTATAATAGATTGTAGCCTTGTCATTATGGAAGGTAGTCTGGTGCCGAGATTTTTGTTAATCCAATGGATGGTAGCCTTGTCATTATAGAAGGTAGTATATTGTTGAGATTTTTGTCACTATAATGAATGGTAGCCTTGTCATTATGGAAGGTATTATGTTGTCGAGATTTTTGTTACTACAATGGATCGTAGCCTTGTCATTATGGAAGGTAGTCTGTTGTGGATATCTTTGTTACTCCAATGGATGGTAGCCTAGTCATTATGGAAGGTATTCTGTTGTCGATATTTTTGTTACTACAATGGATTGTAGCCTTGTCGTTATGGAAGATAGTCTGTTTTCGATATCTTTGTTACTCCAATGGATGGTAGCCTAGTCATTATGGAAGGTAGTTTTTGTACGAGATTTTAGTTACTCCAATGGATGGTAGCCTTGTCAGAAATGAAGGTAGTCTGTTGTCGAGATTTTTGTTACTCCAATGGATGGGAGCCTTGTCATTATAGAAGGTAATATATTGTCGAGATTTTTGACACTATAATGGATTGTAGCCTTGTCATTATGGAGGGTAGTCTGTTGTCGAGATTTTTGTCACTACAATGGATTGTAGCCTTGTCGTTGTGGAAGGTAGTCTGTTGTCGATATCTTTGTTACTCCAATGGATGGTAGCCTAGTCATTATGGAAGGTAGTTTGTGTACGAGATTTTAGTTACTCCAATGGATGATTGCCTTGTCATTATGGAAGGTAGTCTGTTGTCTAGATTTTTTATACTCCAATGGATTCTAGCCTTGTCATTATGGAAAGTAGTCTGTTGTTAAGATTTTTGTTACTCTAAGGGATAATAGCCTTGTCATTATGGAACGTAGTTTGTTGTCGATATTTTTGTTATTCTAATGGATGGTAGCGTTGTCATTATGAAAGGTAGTCTATTGTCGATATTTTTGTCACTATAATAGATTGTAGCCTTGTCATTATGGAAGGCAGTTTGTTGTCGAGATTTTTGTTACTACAATGGATGTAGCCTTGTCATTATGGAAGGTAGTTTGTTATCGATATCTGTGTTACTCCAATGGATGGTAGCCTAGTCATCATTGAAGGTAGTTTGTGTACGATATTTTTGTTATTCCAATGGATGGTAGCATTGTCATTATAGAAGGTAGTACATTGTCGAGATTTCAGTCACTACAATGGATGGTAGCCTAGTCATTATGGAAGGTAGTCTATTGTCGATATTTTTGTCACTATAAAAGATTGTAGCCTTGTCGTTATGGAAGGCAGTTTGTTGTCGAGATTTTTGTTACTACAATGGATGTAGCCTTGTCATTATGGAAGGTATTTTGTTATCGATATCTGTGTTACTCCAATGGATGGTAGCCTAGTCATCATTGAAGGTAGTTTGTGTATGAGATTTTAGTTACTCCAATGGATGGTAGCCTTGTCATTATGAAAGGTAGTCTATTGTCGATATTTTTGTCACTATAATAGATTGTAGCCTTGTCATTATGGAAGGCAGTTTGTTGTCGAGATTTTTGTTACTACAATGAATGTAGCCTTGTCATTATGGAAGGTAGTTTGTTATCGATATTTGTGTTACTCCAATGGATGGTAGCCTAGTCATCATTGAAGGTAGTTTGTGTACGATATTTTTGTTATTCCAATGGATGGTAGCGTTGTCATTATAGAAGGTAGTACATTGTCGAGATTTTAGTCACTACAATGGATGGTAGCCTTGTCATTATGGAAGGTAGTCTATTGTCGATATTTTTGTCACTATAAAAGATTGTAGCCTTGTCGTTATGGAAGGCAGTTTGTTGTCGAGATTTTTGTTACTACAATGGATGTAGCCTTGTCATTATGGAAGGTAGTTTTTTATCGATATCTGTGTTACTCCAATGGATGGTAGCCTAGTCATCATTGAAGGTAGTTTGTGTACGATATTTTTGTTATTCCAATGGATGGTAGCGTTGTCATTATAGAAGGTAGTACATTGTCGAGATTTCAGTCACTATAATGGATGGTAGCCTTGTCATTATGGAAGGTAGTCTATTGTCGAGATTTTTGTTACTACAATGGATTGTAGCTTTGTCATTATGGAAGGTAGTCTGTTGTCGATATCTTTGTTACTCCAATGGATGGTAGTCTAGTCATTATGGAAGGTAGTCTGTTGTCGAGTTTTTTGTTACTTCAATGGTTGCTAGCCTTGTCATTATGGAAGGTAGTCTGTTGTTGAGATTTTTGTTACTCCAATGGATGGTAGCCTAGTCTTTATGGAAGGTAGTTTGTGTACGAGATTTTAGTTACTCCAATGGATGGTAGCCTTGTCAATATGGAAGGTAGTCTGTTGTCGAGATTTTTTATACTCCAATGGATTCTAGCCTTGTCATATGGAAGGTAGTCTGTTGTCGACATTTTTGTTACTATAAGGGATGGTAGCCTTGTTATTATGGAACGTAGTCTGTTGTCGATATTTTTGTTATTCTAATGGATGGTAGCCTTGTCATTATGAAAGGTAGTCTATTGTCGAGATTTTTGTCACTATAATAGATTATAGCCTTGTCATTATGGAAGGTAGTCTGTTGTCGAGATTTTTGTTAATCCAATGGATGGTAGCCTTGTCATTATAGAAGGTAGTATATTGTTGAGATTTTTGTCACTACAATGAATGGTAGCCTTGTCATTATGGAAGTTAGTCTGTTGTCGAGATTTTTGTTACTACAATGGATTGTAGCCTTGTAATTATGGAAGGTAGTCTGTTGTCGATATCTTTGTTACTCCAATGGATAGTAGCCTAGTCATTATTGAAGGTAGTTTGTGTACGATATTTTTGTTATTCCAATGAATGGTAGCATTGTCATTATAGAAGGTAGTATATTGTCGAGATTTTTGTCACTACAATGGATGGTAGCCTTGTCATTATGGAATATAGTCTTTTGTGGAGATTTTTGTTATTACAATGGATTGTAGCCTTGTCATTATGGAAGGTAGTCTGTTGTCGAGATTTTTGTTATTCTAATGGATGATAGCCTTGTCTTTATGAAAGGTAGTCTATTGTCGAGATTTTTGTCACTATAATAGATTGTAGCCTTATCATTATGGAAGGTAGTCTTGTGTCAAGATTTTTGTTAATCCAATGGATGGTAGCCTTGTCATTATAGAAGGTAGTATATTGTTGATATTTTTGTCACTATAATGAATGGTAGCCTTGTCATTATGGAAGGTAGTCTGTTGTGGAGATTTTTGTTACTACAATGGATTGTAGCCTTGTCATTATGGAAGGTAGTCTGCTGTTGAGTTTTTTGTTACTCTAATGGATGGTAGCCTTGTCATTTTGGAAGGTAGTCTGTTGTCGATATTTTTGTTACTACAATGGATTGTAGCCTTGTCCTTATGGAAGATAGTCTATTTTCGATATCTTTGTTACTCCAATGGATGGTAGCCTAGTCATTATGGAAGGTAGTTTTTGTACGAGATTTTAGTTACTCCAATGGATGGTAGCCTTGTCATTAATGAAGGTAGTCTGTTGTCGAGATTTGTGTTACTCCAATGGATGGTAGCCTTGTCATTATAGAAGGTAATATATTGTCGAGATTTTTGTCACTATAATGGATGGTAGCCTTGTCATTATGGAATGTAGTCTGTTGTCGAGATTTTTGTTACTACAATGGATTGTAGCCTTGTCGTTGTGGAAGGTAGTTTGTTGTCGATATCTTTGTTACTCCAATGGATGGTAGCCTAGTCATTATGGAAGGTAGTTTGTGTACGAGATTTTGGTTACTCCAATGGATGGTACCCTTGTCATTATGGAAGGTAGTCTTTTGTCGAGATTTTTTATACTCCAATGGATTCTAGCCTTGTCATTATGGAAGGTAGTCTGTTGTCGAGATTTTTGTTACTCTAAGGGATGGTAGCCTTGTCATTATGGAACGTAGTTTGTTGTCGATATTTTTGTTATTCTAATGGATGGTAGCCTTGTCATTATGAAAGGTAGTCTATTGTCGAGATTTTTGTCACTATAATAGATTGTAGCCTTTTCATTATGGAAGGTAGTTTGTTGTCTAGATTTTTGTTACTACAATTGATGTAGCCTTGTCATTATGGAAGGTAGTCTATTATCGATATCTGTGTTACTCCAATGGATGGTAGCCTAGTCATCATTGAAGGTAGTTTGTGTATGACATTTTTTTTATTCTAATGGATGGTAGCGTTGTCATTATAGAAGGTAGTACATTGTCGAGATTTCAGTCACTACAATGGATGGTAGCCTTGTCATTATGGAAGGTAGTCTATTGTCGAGATTTTTGTTACTCCAATGGATGGTAGCCTTGTCGATATATAAGGTAGTATATTGTTGATATTTTTGTTACTCTAATGGATGGTAGCCTAGTCATTATGGAAGGTAGTTTGTGTACGAGATTTTAGTTACTCCAATGGAAGGTAGCCTTGTCATTATGGAAGGTAGTCTGTTGTCGAGATTTTTGTTACTCCAATGGATGGTAGCCTTGTCGATATATAAGGTAGTATATTGTTGATATTTTTGTTACTCTAATGGATGGTAGCCTAGTCATTATGGAAGGTAGTTTGTGTACGAGATTTTAGTTACTCCAATGGAAGGTAGCCTTGTCATTATGGAAGGTAGTCTTTTGTCGAGATTTTTTATACTCCAATGGATTCTAGCCTTGTCATTATGGAAGGTAGTCTGTTGTCGAGATTTTTGTTACTCTAAGGGATGGTAGCCTTGTCATTATGGAACATAGTCTGTTGTCAATATTTTTGTTATTCAAATGGATGGTAGCCTTGTCATTATGAAAGGTAGTCTACTGTCGAGATTTTTGTCACTATAATAGATTATAGCCTTGTCATTATGGAAGGTAGTCTGTTGTCGAGATTTTTGTTAATCCAATGGATGGTAGCCTTGTTATTATAGAAGGTAGTAAATTGTTGAGATTTTTGTCACTACAATGAATGGTAGCCTTGTCATTATGGAAGGTAGTATGTTGTCGATATCTTTGTTACTCCAATGGATGGTAGCCTAGTCATTATTGAAGGTTGTTTGTGTATGATATTTTTGTTATTCCAATGGATGGTAGCATTGTCATTATAGAAGATAGTATATTGTCGAGATTTTTGTCACTACAATGGATGGTAGCCTTGTCATTATGGAAGGTAGTCTGTTTTCGAGATTTTTGTTACTACAATGGATTGTAGCCTTGTCATTATGGAAGATAGTCTGTTGTCGAGATTTTTGTTATTCTAATGGATGGTAGCCTTGTCATTATGAAAGGTAGTCTATTGTCGAGATTTTTGTCACTATAATAGATTGTAGGCTTATCATTATGGAAGGTAGTCTTGTGTCAAGATTTTTGTTAATCCAATGGATGGTAGCCTTGTCATTATAGAAGGTAGTATATTGTTGAGATTTTTGTCACTATAAAGAATGGTAGCCTTGTCATTATGGAAGGTAGTCTGTTGTCGATATTTTTGTTACTACAATGGATTGTATCCTTGTCATTATGTTAGGTAGTCTGTTGTCGATATCTTTGTTACTCCAATGGATGGTAGCCTAGTCATTATGGAAGGTAGTCTGTTGTCGAGTTTTTTGTCACTCCAATGGATGGTAGCCTTGTCATTATGGAAAGTAGTCTGTTGTCGATATTTTTGTTACTACAATGGATTGTAGCCTTGTCATTTTGGAAGATAGTCTGTTTTCGATATCTTTGTTACTCCAATGGATGGTAGCCTTGTCATTATGGAAGGTAGTTTTTGTACGAGATTTTAGTTACTCCAATGGATGGTAGCCTTGTCATTAATGAAGGTAGTCTGTTGTCGAATTTTTTTTACTCCAATGGATGGTAGCCTTGTCATTATAGAAGGTAATATATTGTCGAGATTTTTGTCACTATAATGCATGCTAGCCTTGTCATTATGGAAGGTAGTCTGTTGTCGATATTTTTTTTACTACAATGGATGGTAGCCTAGTCATTATGGAAGGTAGTTTGTGTACGAGATTTCAGTTACTCCAATGGATGGTAGCCTTGTCATTATGGAAGGTAGTCTGTTGTCGAGATTTTTTATACTCCAATGGATTCTAGCCTTGTCATTATGGAAGGTAGTCTGTTGTCGAGATTTTTGGTACTCTAAGGGATGATAGCCTTGTCATTATGGAATGTAGTTTGTTGTCGATATTTTTGTTATTCTAATGGATGGTAGCCTTGTCATTATGAAAGGTAGTCTATTATCAATATTTTTGTAACTATAATAGATTGTAGCCTTGTCATTATGGAAGGTAGTTTGTTGTCGAGATTTTTGTTACTACAATGGATGTAGCCTTGTCATTACGGAAGGTAGTCTATTATCGATATTTGTGTTACTCCAATGGATGGTAGCCTAGTCATCATTGAAGGTAGTTTGTGTACGATATTTTTGTTATTCCAATGGATGGTAGCGTTGTCATTATAGAAGGTAGTACATTGTCGAGATTTCAGTCACTACAATGGATGGTAGCCTTGTCATTATGGAAGGTAGTCTGTTGTCGAGATTTTTGTTACTCCAATGGATGGTAGCCTTGTTGATATATAAGGTAGTATATTGTTGATATTTTTGTTACTCTAAGGGATGGTAGCCTTGTCATTATGGAAGGTAGTCTGTTGTCGAGATTTTTGTTACTACAATGGATTGTAGCCTTGTCGTTATGGAGGGTAGTATGTTGTCGATATCTTTGTTACTCCAATGGATGGTAGCCTAGTCATTATGGAAGGTAGTATGTTGTCGAGTTTTTTGTTACTTCAATGGTTTCTAGCCCTGTCATTATGGAAGGTAGTCTGTTGTCGAGATTTTTGTTACTCCAATGGATGGTAGCCTAGTCATTACGGAAGGTAGTTTGTGTACGAGATTTTAGTTACTCTAATGGATGGTAGCCTTGTCATTATGGAAGGTAGTCTGTTGTCGATATTTTTTATACTCCAATGAATTCTAGCCTTGTCATTATGGAAGGTAGTCTGTTGTCGAGATTTTTGTTACTCTAAGGGATGGTAGCCTTGTCATTATGGAACGTAGTCTGTTGTCGATATTTTTGTTATTCTAATGGATGGTAGCCTTGTCTTTATGAAAGGTAGTCTATTGTCGAGATTTTTGTCACTATAATAGATTGTAGCATTGTCATTATGGAAGGTAGTTTGTTGTCAAGATTTTTGTTAATCCAATGGATGGTAGCCTTGTCATTATAGAAGGTAGTATATTATTGAGATTTGTGTCACTACAATGAATGGTAGCCTTGTCATTATGGAAGATAGTCTGTTGTCGAGATTTTTGTTACTACAATGGATTGTAGCCTTGTCATTATGGAAGGTAGTCTGTTGTCGATATCTTTGTTACTCCAATGGATGGTAGCCTAATCGTTATTGAAGGTAGTTTGTGTACGATATTTTTGTTATTCCAATGGATGGTAGCATTTTCATTATAGAAGGTAGTATATTGTCTAGATTTTTGTCACTACAATGGATGGTAGCCTTGTCATTATGGAAGGTAGTCTGTTGTCGATATTTTTGTTAATCCAATGGATGGTAGCCTTGTTATTATAGAAGGTAGTAAATTGTTGAGATTTTTGTCACTACAATGAATGGTAGCCTTGTCATTATGGAAGGTAGTATGTTGTCGATATCTTTGTTACTCCAATGGATGGTAGCCTAGTCATTATTGAAGGTTGTTTGTGTATGATATTTTTGTTATTCCAATGGATGGTAGCATTGTCATTATAGAAGATAGTATATTGTCGAGATTTTTGTCACTACAATGGATGGTAGCCTTGTCATTATGGAAGGTAGTCTGTTTTCGAGATTTTTGTTACTACAATGGATTGTAGCCTTGTCATTATGGAAGATAGTCTGTTGTCGAGATTTTTGTTATTCTAATGGATGGTAGCCTTGTCATTATGAAAGGTAGTCTATTGTCGAGATTTTTGTCACTATAATAGATTGTAGGCTTATCATTATGGAAGGTAGTCTTGTGTCAAGATTTTTGTTAATCCAATGGATGGTAGCCTTGTCATTATAGAAGGTCGTATATTGTTGAGATTTTTGTCACTATAAAGAATGGTAGCCTTGTCATTATGGAAGGTAGTCTGTTGTCGATATTTTTGTTACTACAATGGATTGTATCCTTGTCATTATGGAAGGTAGTCTGTTGTCGATATCTTTGTTACTCCAATGGATGGTAGCCTAGTCATTATGGAAGGTAGTCTGTTGTCGAGTTTTTTGTCACTCCAATGGATGGTAGCCTTGTCATTATGGAAAGTAGTCTGTTGTCGATATTTTTGTTACTACAATGGATTGTAGCCTTGTCATTTTGGAAGATAGTCTGTTTTCGATATCTTTGTTACTCCAATGGATGGTAGCCTTGTCATTATGGAAGGTAGTTTTTGTACGAGATTTCAGTTACTCCAATGGATGGTAGCCTTGTCATTAATGAAGGTAGTTTGTTGTCGAATTTTTTTTACTCCAATGGATGGTAGCCTTGTCATTATAGAAGGTAATATATTGTCGAGATTTTTGTCACTATAATGCATGCTAGCCTTGTCATTATGGAAGGTAGTCTGTTGTCGATATTTTTTTTACTACAATGGATTGTAGCCTTGTCGTTGTGGAAGGTAGTCTGTTGTCGATATCTTTGTTACTCCAATGGATGGTAGCCTAGTCATTATGGAAGGTAGTTTGTGTACGAGATTTCAGTTACTCCAATGGATGGTAGCCTTGTCATTATGGAAGGTAGTCTGTTGTCGAGATTTTTTATACTCCAATGGATTCTAGCCTTGTCATTATGGAAGGTAGTCTGTTGTCGATATTTTTGGTACTCTAAGGGATGATAGCCTTGTCATTATGGAATGTAGTTTGTTGTCGATATTTTTTTTATTCTAATGGATGGTAGCCTTGTCATTATGAAAGGTAGTCTATTATCGATATTTTTGTAACTATAATAGATTGTAGCCTTGTCATTATGGAAGGTAGTTTGTTGTCGAGATTTTTGTTACTACAATGGATGTAGCCTTGTCATTACGGAAGGTAGTCTATTATCGATATCTGTGTTACTCCAATGGATGGTAGCCTAGTCATCATTGAAGGTAGTTTGTGTACGATATTTTTGTTATTCCAATGGATGGTAGCGTTGTCATTATAGAAGGTAGTACATTGTCGAGATTTCAGTCACTACAATGGATGGTAGCCTTGTCATTATGGAAGGTAGTCTGTTGTCGAGATTTTTGTTACTCCAATGGATGGTAGCCTTGTTGATATATAAGGTAGTATATTGTTGATATTTTTGTTACTCTAAGGGATGGTAGCCTTGTCATTATGGAAGGTAGTCTGTTGTCGAGATTTTTGTTACTACAATGGATTGTAGCCTTGTCGTTATGGAGGGTAGTCTGTTGTCGATATCTTTGTTACTCCAATGGATGGTAGCCTAGTCATTATGGAAGGTAGTATGTTGTCGAGTTTTTTGTTACTTCAATGGTTTCTAGCCCTGTCATTATGGAAGGTAGTCTGTTGTCGAGATTTTTGTTACTCCAATGGATGGTAGCCTAGTCATTACGGAAGGTAGTTTGTGTACGAGATTTTAGTTACTCTAATGGATGGTAGCCTTGTCATTATGGAAGGTAGTCTGTTGTCGATATTTTTTATACTCCAATGAATTCTAGCCTTGTCATTATGGAAGGTAGTCTGTTGTCGAGATTTTTGTTACTCTAAGGGATGGTAGCCTTGTCATTATGGAACGTAGTCTGTTGTCGATATTTTTGTTATTCTAATGGATGGTAGCCTTGTCTTTATGAAAGGTAGTCTATTGTCGAGATTTTTGTCACTATAATAGATTGTAGCCTTGTCATTATGGAAGGTAGTCTGTTGTCGATATCTTTGTTAATCCAATGGATGGTAGCCTTGTCGTTATTGAAGGTAGTTTGTGTACGATATTTTTGTTATTCCAATGGATGGTAGCATTTTCATTATAGAAGGTAGTATATTGTCTAGATTTTTGTCACTACAATGGATGGTAGCCTTGTCATTATGGAAGGTAGTCTGTTGTCGATATTTTTGTTACTACAATGAATTGTAGCCTTGTCGTTATGAAAGGTAGTCTGTTGTCGATATCTTTGTTACTCCAATGGATGGTAGCCTAGTCATTATGGAAGGTAGTTTGTGTACGATATTTTTGTTATTCCAATGGATGGTAGCCATGTCATTATGAAAGGTAGTTTGTCCTCGTGATTTTTGTTACTCTAAGGGATGGTAGCCTTGTCATTATGGAAGGTAGTATGTTGTCGATATCTTTGTTACTCCAATGTATGGTAACCTTGTCATTATGCAAGGTAGTCTGTTGTCGATATTTTTGTTACTCTAAGGGATGGTAGACTTGTCATTATGGAACGAAGTCTGTTGTCAAGATTTTTGTTATTCCAATGGATGGTAGCGTCGTCATTATAGAAGGTAGTATATTATCAAGATTTTTGTCACTACAATGGATGGTAGCCTTGTCATTATGGAAAGTAGTTTGTTGTCGAGATTTTTGATACTACAATGGATTATAGCCTTGTCGTTATGGAAGGTAGTTTGTTGTCGATATCTTTGTTACTCCAATGGATGGTAGCCTATTCATTATGGAAGGTAGTTTGTGTACGAGATTTTAGTTACTCTAATGGATGGTAGCCTTGTCATTATGGAAGGTAGTCTGTTGTCGAGATTTTTTATACTCCAATGGATTGTAGCCTTGTAATTATGGAAGGTAGTCTCTTGTGGATATTATGGTTACTCCAATGATGGTACCCTTGTCATTATGGAAGGTAGTTTATTGCCTAGATTTTTGTTACTCCATTGCATGGTAGCCTTGTCATTATGGAAGGTAGTGTGTTGTCGATATTTTTGTTATTCCAATGGATGGTAGCTTTGTCATTATGGAAGGTAGTCTGTTGTTGTGATTTTTGTTACTCCATTGGATGGTAGCCTTGTCATTATGGAAGGTAGTATGTTGTCGATATCTTTGTTACTCCAATGGATGGTAGCCTTGTCATTATGGAAGGTAGTCTATTATTGATATCTGTGTTACTCCAATGGATGGTAGCCTAGTCATCATTGAAGGTAGTTTGTGTATGATATTTTTGTTATTCTAATGGATGGTAGCATTGTCATTATAGAAGGTAGTACATTGTCGAGATTTCAGTCACTACAATGGATGGTAGCCTTGTCATTATGGAAGGTAGTGTATTGTCGAGGTTTTTGTTACTATAATAGATTGTAGCCTTGTCATTATGGAAGGTAGTCTGTTGTCGAGATTTTTGTTACTCCAATGGATGGTAGCCTTGTCGATATATAAGGTAGTATATTGTTGATATTTTTGTTACTCTAAGGGATGGTAGCCTTGTCATTATGGAAGGTAGTCTGTTGTCGAGATTTTTGTTACTACAATGGATTGTAGCCTTGTCGTTGTGGAATGTAGTCTGTTGTTGATATCTTTGTTACTCCAATGGATGGTAGCCTAGTCATTATGGAAGGTAGTTTGTGTACGAGATTTTAGTTACTCCAATGGATGGTAGCATTGTCATTATGGAAGGTAGTCTGTTGTTGAGATTTTTGTTACTCTAAGGGATGGTAGCCTTGTCATTAAGGAACATAGTCTGTTGTCATTATGAAAGGTAGTCTATTGTCTAGATTTTTGTCACTATAATAGATTGTAGCCTTGTCATTATGGAAGGTAGTCTGTTGTCGAGATTTTTGTTAATCCAATGGATGGTAGCATTGTCATTATAGAAGGTAGTATATTGTCGATATTTTTATCACTACAATGGATGGTAGCCTTGTCATTATGGAAGGTAGTCTGTTGTCGAGATTTTTGTTACTACAATGGATTGTAGCCTTCTCATTATGGAAGGTAGTCTGTTGTCGAGATTTTTGTTATTCTAATGGATGGTAGCCTTGTCATTATGAAAGGTAGTCTATTGTCGAGATTTTTGTCACTATAATAGATTGTAGCCTTGTCATTATGGAAGGTAGTCTTGTGTCAAGATTTTTGTTAATCCGACGGATGGTAGCCTTGTTATTATAGAAGGTAGTATATTGTTGAGATTTTTGTCACTATAAAGAATGGTAGCCTTGTCATTATGGAAGGTAGTCTGTTGTCGATATTTTTGTTATTACAATGGATTGTATCCTTGTCATTATGGAAGGTAGTCTGTTGTTGATATCTTTGTTACTCCAATGGATGGTAGCCTAGTCATTATGGAAGGTAGTCTGTTGTCGAGTTTTTTGTTACTCCAATGGATGGTAGCCTTGTCATTATGGAAAGTAGTCTGTTGTCGATATTTTTGTTACTACAATGGATTGTAGCCTTGTCGTTATGGAAGATAGTTTGTTTTCGATATCTTTGTTACTCCAATGGATGGTAGCCTAGTCATTATGGAAGGTAGTTTGTGTACGAGATTTTAGTTACTCCAATGGATGGTAGCCTTGTCATTATTGAAGGTAGTCTGTTGTCGAGATTTTTGTTATTCTAATGGATGGTAGCCTTGTCATTATGAAAGGTAGTCTATTGTCGAGATTTTTGTCACTATAATAGATTGTAGCCTTGTCGTTATGGAATGTAGTCTTGTGTCAAGATTTTTGTTAATCCAATGCATGGTAGCCTTGTCATTATAGAAGGTAGTATATACTTTAGATTTTTGTCACTATAAAGAATGGTAGCCTTGTCATTATGGAAGGTAGTCTGTTTTCGATATTTTTGTTACTACAATGGAATGTATCCTTGTCATTATGGAAGGTAGTATGTTGTCGATATCTTTGTTACTCCAATGGATGGTAGCCTAGTCATTATGGAAGGTAGTCTGTTGTCGAGTTTGTTGTTACTCCATTGGATGGTAGCCTTGTCATTATGGAAAGTAGTCTGTTGTCGATATTTTTGTTACTACAATGGATTGTAGCCTTGTCGTTATGGAAGATAGTTTGTTTTCGATATCTTTGTTACTCCAATGGATGGTAGCCTAGTCATTATGGAAGGTAGTTTTTGTACGAGATTTTAGTTACTCCAATGGATGGTAGCCTTGTCATTAATGAAGGTAGTCTGTTGTCGAGATTTTTTTTACTCCAATGGATGGTAGTCTTGTCATTATAGAAGGTAATATATTGTCGAGATTTTTGTCACTATAATGCATGGTAGCTTTGTCATTATGGAAGGTAGTCTGTTGTCGATATTTTTGTTACTACAATGGATTGTAGCCTTGTCGTTGTGGAAGGTAGTCTGTTGTTGATATCTTTGTAACTCCAATGGATGGTAGCCTAGTAATTATGGAAGGTAGTTTGTGTACGAGATTTTAGTTACTCCAATGGATGGTAGCCTTGTCATTATGGAAGGTAGTCTGTTGTCGAGATTTTTTAAACTCCAATGGATTCTAGCCTTGTCATTATGGAAGGTAGTCTGTTGTCGAGATTTTTGTTATTCTAAGGGATGGTAGCCTTGTCATTATGGAATGTAGTTTGTTGTCGATATTTTTGTTATTCTAATGGATGGTAGCCTTGTCATTATGAAAGGTAGTCTATTGTCGAGATTTTTGTAACTATAATAGATTGTAGCCTTGTCATTATGGAAGGTAGTTTGTTGTCGAGATTTTTGTTACTACAATGGATGTAGCCTTGTCATTACAGAAGGTAGTCTATTATCGATATCTGTGTTACTCCAATGGATGGTAGCCTAGTCATCATTGAAGGTGGTTTGTGTACGATATTTTTGTTATTCCAATGGATGGTAGCGTTGTCATTACAGAAGGTAGTACATTGTCGAGATTTCATTCACTACAATGGATGGTAGCCTTGTCATTATGGAAGGTAGTCTATTGTCGAGATTTTTGTTACTATAATAGATTGTAGCCTTGTCATTATGGAAGGTAGTCTGTTGTCGCGATTTTTGTTACTCCAATGGATGGTAGCCTTGTCGATATATAAGGTAGTATATTGTTGATATTTTTGTTACTCTAAGGGATGGTAGCCTTGTCATTATGGAAGGTAGTCTGTTGTCGATATCTTTGTTAATCCAATGGATGGTAGCCTAGTCATTATGGAAGGTAGTCTGTTGTCGAGTTTTTTGTTACTCCAATGGATGGTAGCCTTGTCATTATGGAAAGTAGTCTGTTGTCGATATTTTTGTTACTACAATGGATTGTAGCCTTGTCGTTATGGAAGATAGTCTGTTTTCGATATCTTTGTTACTCCAATGGATGGTAGCCTAGTCATTATGGAAGGTAGTTTTTGTATGAGATTTTAGTTACTCCAATGGATGGTAGCCTTGTCATTAATGAAGTTAGTCTGTTGTCGAGATTTTTTTTACTCCAATGGATGGTAGCCTTGTCATTATAGAAAGTAATATATTGTCGAGATTTTTGTCACTATAATGCAAGGTAGCTTTGTCATTATGGAAGGTAGTCTGTTGTCAATATTTTTGTTACTACAATGGATTGTAGCCTTGTCATTGTGGAAGGTAGTCTGTTGTCGATATCTTTGTAACTCCAATGGATGGTAGCCTAGTAATTATGGAAGGTAGTTTGTGTACGAGATTTTAGTTACTCCAATGGATGGTAGCCTTGTCATTATGGAAGGTAGTCTGTTGTCGAGATTTTTTATACTCCAATGGATTCTAGCCTTGTCATTATGGAAGGTAGTCTGTTGTCGAGATTTTTGTTATTCTAAGGGATGGTAGCCTTGTCATTATGGAATGTAGGTTGTTGTCGATATTTTTGTTATTCTAATGGATGGTAGCCTTGTCATTATGAAAGGTAGTCTATTGTCGAGATTTTTGTAACTATAATAGATTGTAGCCTTGTCATTATGGAAGGTAGTTTGTTGTCGAGATTTTTGTTACTACAATGGATGTAGCCTTGTCATTACGGAAGGTAGTCTATTATCGATATCTGTGTTACTCCAATGGATGGTAGCCTAGTCATCATTGAAGGTAGTTTGTGTACGATATTTTTGTTATTCCAATGGATGGTAGCGTTGTCATTATAGAAGGTAGTACATTGTCGAGATTTCAGTCACTACAATGGATGGTAGCCTTGTCATTATGGAAGGTAGTCTATTGTCGATATTTTTGTTACTATAATAGATTGTAGCCTTGTCATTATGGAACGTAGTCTGTTGTCGAGATTTTTGTTACTCCAATGGATGGTAGCCTTGTCGATATATAAGGTAGTATATGTTGATATTTTTGTTACTCTAAGGGATGGTAGCCTTGTCATTATGGAAGGTAGTCTGTTGTCGAAATTTTTGTTACTACAATGGATTGTAGCCTTGTCGTTATGGAAGGTAGTCTATTGTCGATATCTTTGTTACTCCAATGGATGGTAGCCTAGTCATTATGGAAGGTAGTCTGTTGTCGAGTTTTTTGTTACTTCAATGGTTTCTAGCCTTGTCATTATGGAAGGTAGTCTGTTGTCGAGATTTTTGTTACTACAATGGATTATAGCCTTGTCGTTGTGGAAGGTAGTCTGTTGTCGATATCTTTGTTACTCCAATGGATGGTAGCCTAGTCATTACGGAAGGTAGTTTGTGTACGAGATTTTAGTTACTCTAATGGATGGTAGCCTTGTCATTATGGAAGGTAGTCTGTTGTCGAGATTTTTGATACTCCAATGAATTCTAGCCTTGTCATTATGGAAGGTAGTCTGTTGTCGAGATTTTTGTTACTCTAAGGGATGGTAGCCTTGTCATTATGGAACGTAGTCTGTTGTCGATATTTTTGTTATTCTAATGGATGGTAGCCTTGTCATTATGAAAGGTAGTCTATTGTCGAGACTTTTGTCACTATAATAGATTGTAGCCTTGTCATTATGGAAGGTAGTCTGTTGTCAAGATTTTTGTTAATCCAATGGATGGTAGCCTTGTCATTATAGAAGGTAGTATATTGTTGAGATTTGTGTCACTACAATGAATGGTAGCCTTGTCATTATGGAAGATAGTCTGTTGTCGAGATTTTTGTTACTACAATGGATTGTAGCCTTGTCATTATGGAAGGTAGTCTGTTGTCGATATCTTTGTTACTCCAATGGATGGTAGCCTAATCGTTATTGAAGGTTGTTTGTGTACGATATTTTTGTTATTCCAATGGATGGTAGCATTTTCATTATAGAAGGTAGTATATTGTCGAGATTTTTGTCACTACAATGGATGGTAGCCTTGTCATTATGGAAGGTAGTCTATTGTCGAGATTTTTGTTACTACAATGCATTATAGCCTTGTCGTTATGAAAGGTAGTCTGTTGTCGATATCTTTGTTACTCCAATGGATGGTAGCCTAGTCATTATGGAAGGTAGTTTGTGTACGATATTTTTGTTATTCCAATGGATGGTAGCCATGTCATTATGAAAGGTAGTTTGTCCTCATGATTTTTGTTACTCTAAGGGATGGTAGCCTTGTCATTATGGAAGGTAGTATGTTGTCGATATCTTTGTTACTCCAATGTATGGTAACCTTGTCATTATGCAAGGTAGTCTGTTGTCGATATTTTTGTTACTCTAAGGGATGGTACACTTGTCATTATGGAACGTAGTCTGTTGTCGAGATTTTTGTTATTCCAATGGATCGTAGCGTCGTCATTATAGAAGGTAGTATATTATCAAGATTTTTGTAACTACAATGGATGGTAGCCTTGTCATTATGGAAAGTAGTTTGTTGTCGAGATTTTTGATACTACAATGGATTATAGCCTTGTCGTTATGGAAGGTAGTTTGTTGTCGATATCTTTGTTACTCCAATGGATGGTACCCTATTCATTATGGAAGGTAGTTTGTGTACGAGATTTTAGTTACTCTAATGGATGGTAGCCTTGTCATTATGGAAGGTAGTCTGTTGTCGAGATTTTTTATACTCCATTGGATTGTAGCCTTGTAATTATGGAAGGTAGTCTCTTGTGGATATTTTGGTTACTCCAATGATGGTACCCTTGTCATTATGGAAGGTAGTCTATTGCCTAGATTTTTGTTACTCCATTGCATGGTAGCCTTGTCATTATGGAAGGTAGTGTGTTGTCGATATTTTTGTTATTCCAATGGATGGTAGCCTTGTCATTATGGAAGGTAGTCTGTTGTTGTGATTTTTGTTACTCCAATGGATGGTAGCCTTGTCATTATGGAAGGTAGTATGTTGTCGATATCTTTGTTACTCCAATGGATGTTAGCCTTGTAATTATGGAAGGTAGTCTATTATCGATATCTGTGTTACTCCAATGGATGGTAGCCAAGTCATCAATGAAGGTAGTTTGTGTATGATATTTTTGTTATTCTAATGGATGGTAGCGTTCTCATTATAGAAGGTAGTACATTGTCGAGATTTAAGTCACTACAATGGATGGTAGCCTTGTCATTATGGAAGGTAGTCTATTGTCGAGATTTTTGTTACTATAATAGATTGTAGCCTTGTCATTATGGAAGGTAGTCTGTTGTCGAGATTTTTGTTACTCTAAGGGATGGTAGCCTTGTCATTATGGAACATAGTCTGTTGTCGATATTTTTGTTATTCTAATGGATGGTAGCCTTGTCATTATGAAAGGTAGTCTATTGTCGAGATTTTTGTCACTATAATAGATTGTAGCCTTGTCATTATGGAAGGTAGTCTGTTGTTGATATCTTTGTTACTCCAATGGATGGTAGCATTGTCATTATAGAAGGTAGTATATTGACGAGATTTTTGTCACTATAATGGATGGTAGCCTTGTCATTATGGAAGGTAGTCTGTTGTCGAGATTTTTGTTACTACAATGGATCGTAGCCTTGTCATTATGGAAGGTAGTCTGTTGTTGAGATTTTTGTTATTCTAATGGATGGTAGCCTTGTCATTATGAAAGGTAGTCTATTGTCGTGATTTTTGTCACTATAATAGATTGTAGCCTTGTCATTATGGAAGGTAGTCTTGTGTCAAGATTTTTGTTAATCCAATGGATGGTAGCCTTGTCATTATAGAAGGTAGTATATTGTTGAGATTTTTGTCACTATAAAGAATGGTAGCCTTGTCATTATGGAAGGTAGTCTGTTGTCGATATTTTTGTTACTACAATGGATTGTATCCTTGTCATTATGCAAGGTAGTCTGTTGTCGATATCTTTGTTACTCCAATGGATGGTAGCCTAGTCATTATGGAAGGTAGTCTGTTGTCGAGTTTTTTGTTACTCCAATGGATGGTAGCCTTGTCATTATGGAAAGTAGTCTGTTGTCGTTAATTTTGTTACTACAATGAATGTAGCCTTGTCGTTATGGAAGATAGTCTGTTTTCGATATCTTTGTTACTCCAATGGATGGTAGCCTAGTCATTATGGAAGGTAGTTTTTGTACGAGATTTTAGTTACTCCAATGGATGGTAGCCTTGTCATTAATGAAGGTAGTCTGTTGTCGAGATTTTTGTTACTCCAATGGATGGTAGCCTTGTCATTATAGAAGGTAATATATTGTCGAGATTTTTGTCACAATAATGCATGGTAGCCTTGTCATTATGGAAGGTAGTCTGTTGTCGAGATTTTTGTTACTACAATGGATTGTAGCCTTGTCGTTGTGGAAGGTAGTCTGTTCTCGATATCTTTGTTACTCCAATGGATGGTAGCCTAGTCATTATGGAAGGTAGTTTGTGTACGAGATTTTAGTTACTGCAATGGATGGTAGCCTTGTCATTATGGAAGGTAGTCTGTTGTCGAGATTTTTTATACTCCAATGGATTCTAGCCCTGTCATTATGGAAGGTAGTCTGTTGTCGAGATTTTTGTTACTCTAAGTGATGGTAGCCTTTTCATTATGGAATGTAGTTTGTTGTCGATATTTTTGTTATTCTAATGGATGGTAGCCTTGTCATTATGAAAGGTAGTCTATTGTCGAGATTTTTGTAACTATAATAGATTGTAGCCTTGTCATTATGGAAGGTAGTTTGTTGTCGAGATTTTTGTTACTACAATGGATGTAGCCTTGTTATTACGGAAGGTAGTCTATTATCGATATTTGTGTTACTCCAATGGATGGTAGCCTAGTCATCATTGAAGGTAGTTTGTGTACGATATTTTTGTTTTTCCAATGGATGGTAGCTTTGTCATTATAGAAGGAAGTACATTGTTGAGATTTCAGTCACTACAATGGATGGTAGCCTTGTCATTATGGAAGGTAGTCTATTGTCGAGATTTTTGTTACTATAATAGATTGTAGCCTTGTCATTACGGAAGGTAGTCTGTTGTCGACATTTTTGTTACTACAATGGATGGGAGCCTTGTCGTTATGGAAGGTAGTATATTGTCGATATCTTTGTTACTCCAATGGATGGTAGCCTAGTCATTATGGAAGGTAGTCTGTTGTCGAGTTTTTTGTTACTTCAATGGTTTTTAGCCTTGTCATTATGGAAGTAGTCTGTTGTCGAGATTTTTGTTACTACAATGGATTATAGCCTTGTCGTTGTGGAAGGTAGTCTGTTCTCGATATCTTTGTTACTCCAATGGATGGTAGCCTAGTCATTACGGAAGGTAGTTTGTGTATGAGATTTTAGTTACTCCAATGGATGGTAGCCTTGTCATTATGGAAGGTAGTCTGTTGTCGAGATTTTTTATACTCCAATGAATTCTAGCCTTGTCATTATGGAAGGTAGTCTGTTGTCGAGATTTTTGTTACTCTAAGGGATGGTAGCCTTGTCGTCTGTTGTAGATATTTTTGTTATTCTAATGGATGGTAGCCTTGTCATTATGAAAGGTAGTCTATTATCGAGATTTTTGTCACTATAATAGATTGTAGCCTTGTCATTATGGAAGGTAGTCTATTGTCGAGATTTTTGTTACTACAATGGATTGTAGCCTTGTCGTTGTGGAAGGTAGTCTGTTCTCGATATCTTTGTTACTCCAATGGATGGTAGCCTAGTCATTATGGAAGGTAGTTTGTGTACGAGATTTTAGTTACTGCAATGGATGGTAGCCTTGTCATTATGGAAGGTAGTCTGTTGTCGAGATTTTTTATACTCCAATGGATTCTAGCCTTGTCATTATGGAAGGTAGTTTGTTGTCGAGATTTTTGTTACTCTAAGGGATGGTAGCCTTGTCATTATGGAATGTAGTTTGTTGTCGATATTTTTGTTATTCTAATGGATGATAGCCTTGTCATTATGAAATGTAGTCTATTGTCGAGATTTTTATAACTATAATAGATTGTAGCCTTGTCATTATGGAAGGTAGTTTGTTGTCGAGATTTTTGTTACTACAATGGATGTAGCCTTGTTATTACGGAAGGTAGTCTATTATCGATATTTGTGTTACTCCAATGGATGGTAGCCTAGTCATCATTGAAGGTAGTTTGTGTACGATATTTTTGTTTTTCCAATGGATGGTAGCTTTGTCATTATAGAAGGAAGTACATTGTTGAGATTTCAGTCACTACAATGGATGGTAGCCTTGTCATTATGGAAGGTAGTCTATTGTCGAGATTTTTGTTACTATAATAGATTGTAGCCTTGTCATTACGGAAAGTAGTCTGTTGTCGACATTTTTGTTACTACAATGGATGGTAGCCTTGTCGTTATGGAAGGTAGTATATTGTCGATATCTTTGTTACTCCAATGGATGGTAGCCTAGTCATTATGGAAGGTAGTCTGTTGTCGAGTTTTGTGTTACTTCAATGGTTTTTAGCCTTGTCATTATGGAAGGTAGTCTGTTGTCGAGATTTTTGTTACTACAATGGATTATAGCCTTGTCGTTGTGGAAGGTAGTCTGTTCTCGATATCTTTGTTACTCCAATGGATGGTAGCCTAGTCATTACGGAAGGTAGTTTGTGTATGAGATTTTAGTTACTCCAATGGATGGTAGCCTTGTCATTATGGAAGGTAGTCTGTTGTCGAGATTTTTAATACTCCAATGAATTCTAGCCTTGTCATTATGGAAGGTAGTCTGTTGTCGAGATTTTTGTTACTCTAAGGGATGGTAGCCTTGTCGTCTGTTGTTGATATTTTTGTTATTCTAATGGATGGTAGCCTTGTCATTATGAAAGGTAGTCTATTGTCGAGATTTTTGTCACTATAATAGATTGTAGCCTTGTCATTATGGAAGGTAGTCTGTTGTCAAGATTTTTGTTAATCCAATGGATGGTAGCCTTGTCATTATAGAAGGTAGTATATTGTTGAGATTTGTGTCACTACAATGATTGGTAGCCTTGTCATTATGGAAGATAGTCTGTTGTCGAGATTTTTGTTACTACAATGGATTGTAGCCTTGTCATTATGGAAGGTAGTCTGTTGTCGATATCTTTGTTACTCCAATGAATGGTAGCCTAATCGTTATTGAAGGTAGTTTGTATACAATATTTTTGTTATTCCAATGGATGGTAGCATTTTCATTATAGAAGGTAGTATATTGTCGAGATTTTTGTCACTACAATGGATGGTAGCCTTGTCATTATGGAAGGTAGTCTGTTGTCGAGATTTTTGTTACTACAATGAATTGTAGCCTTGTCGTTATGAAAGGTAGTCTGTTGTCGATATCTTTGTTACTCCAATGGATGGTAGCCTAGTCATTATGGAAGGTAGTTTGTGTACGATATTTTTGTTATTCCAATGGATGGTAGCCATGTCATTATGAAAGGTAGTTTGTCCTCGTGATTTTTGGTACTCTAAGGGATGGTAGCCTTGTCATTATGGAAGGTAGTATGTTGTCGATATCTTTGTTACTCCAATGTATGGTAACCTTGTCATTATGCAAGGTAGTCTGTTGTCGATATTTTTGTTACTCTAAGGGATGGTAGACTTGTCATTATGGAACGTAGTCTATTGTCGAGATTTTTGTTATTCCAGTGGATGGTAGCGTCGTCATTATAGAAGGTAGTATATTATCAAGATTTTTGTCACTACAATGGATGGTAGCCTTGTCATTATGGAAAGTAGTTTGTTGTGTAGATTTTTGATACTACAATGGATTATAGCATTGTCATTATGGAAGGTAGTTTGTTGTCGATATCTTTGTTACTCCAATGGATGGTAGCCTATTCATTATGGAAGGTAGTTTGTGTACGAGATTTTAGTTACTCTAATGGATGGTAGCCTTGTCATTATGGAAGGTAGTTTGTTGTTGAGAATTTTGTTACTCTAATGGATGGTAGCCTTGTCATTATCGAACGTAGTCTGTTGACAATATTTTTGTTACTCTAATGGATGGTAGCTTTGTCATTATTGAAGGTAGTCTGTTGTAGAGATTTTTGTTACTCCAATGAATGGTAGCCTTGTAATTATGGAAGGTAGTCTCTTGTGGATATCCTTGTCATTATAGAAGGTAGTCTATTGCCTAGATTTTTGTTACTCCATTGCATGGTAGCCTTCTCATTATGGAAAGTAGTGTGTTGTCGATATTTTTGTTATTCCAATGGACGGTAGCCTTGTCATTATGGAAGGTAGTCTGTTGTTGTGATTTTTGTTACTCCAATGGATGGTAGCCTTGTCATTATGGAAGGTAGTATGTTGTCGATATCTTTGTTACTCCAATGGATGGTAGCCTTGTCATTATGGAAGGTGATATGTTGTTGAGATATTTATTACTCTAAGGGATGGTAGCTTTGTCATTATGGAACATAGTCTATTGTCGAGATTTTTGTTATTCCAATGGATGGTAGCGTTTTCATAATAGAAGGTAGTATATTATCGAGATTTTTGTCAATACAATGGATGGTAGCCTTGTCATTATGGAAGGTAGTCTATTATCGAGATTTATGTTACTACAATAGATTGTAGCCTTGTTGTTATGGAAGATAGTCTGTTGTCGATATCTTTGTTACTCCAATGGATGGTAGCCTAGTCATTATGGAAGGTAGTTTGTATACGAGATTTTAGTTACTCCAATGGATGGTAGCCTTGTCATTATGGAAGGTAGTCTGTTGTCAATATTTTTGTTACTCCAATGGATGGTAGCCTTGTCATTATTGAAGGTAATATATTGCCGGGATTTTTGTCACTATAATGGATGGTAGCCTTGTCATTATGGAAGGTAGTTTGTTGTCGAGATTTTGGTTACTCCAATGGATGGTAGCCTTGTCATTATGGGAGGTAGTCTGTTGTGGAGATTTTTTTTACTCCAATGGATTGTAGCCTTGTCATTATGGAAGGTAGTGTGTTATTGAGATTTTTGTTACTCTAAGGGATGGTAGCCTTGTCATTATGAAAGGTAGTCTATTGTCGATATTTTTGTTACTATAATAGATTGTAGCCTTGTCATTATGGAAGGTAGTCTGTTGTCGAGATTTTTGTTACTCCAATGGATGGTAGCCTTGTCATTATAGAAGGTAGTATATTGTTGATATTTTTGTCACTACAATGGATGGTAACCTTGTCATTATGGAAGGTAGTCTGTTGTCGAGATTTTTGTTACTACAATAGATTGTAGGCTTGTTGTTATGGAAGGTAGTCTATTTTCAATATGTTTGTTACTCCAATAGATGGTAGCCTTGTTGTTATGGAAGATAGTCTGTTGTCGATATCTTTGTTTTTTGTTACTACAATGGATTGTAGCCTTGACATTATGGAAGGTAGTGTGTTATTGAGATTTTTGTTACTCTAAGGGATGGTAGCCATGTCATTATGAAAGGTAGTCTATTGTCGATATTTTTGTTACTATAATAGATTGTAGCCTTGTCATTATGGAAGGTAGTCTGTTGTCGAGATTTTTGTTACTCCAATGGATGGTAGCCTTGTCATTATAGAAGGTAGTATATTGTTGATATTTTTGTCACTACAATGGATGGTAACCTTGTCATTATGGAAGGTAGTCTGTTGTCGAGATTTTTGTTACTACAATAGATTGTAGGCTTGTTGTTATGGAAGGTAGTCTATTTTCAATATGTTTGTTACTCCAATAGATGGTAGCCTAGTCATTATGGAAGGTAGTCTGTTGTCGATATCTTTGTTACTCTAATGGATGGTAGCCTTGTCATTATGGAACGTAGTCTGTTGTCGATATTTTTGTTATTCTGATTGATGGTAGACTTTTCATTATGAAAGGTAGTCTATTGTCGTGATTTTTGTCACTATAATCGATTGTAGCCTTGTCATTATGGAAGGAGGTCTGTTGTCGAGATTTTTGTTACTCCAATGGATGGTAACCTTGTCATTATAGAAGGTAGTATATTGGTGAGATTTTTGTCACTACAATGAAAGGTAGCCTTGTCATTATGGAAGGTAGTCTGTTGTCGAGATTTTTGTTACTACAATGGATTGTAGCCTTGACATTATGGAATGTAGTCTCTTGTCGATATCTTTGTTACTCCAATGAATGGTAGCCTTGTCATGATAGAAGGTAGTATATTGTCGAGATTTTTGTCACTACAATGGATGGTAGCCTTATCATTGTGGAAGGTAGTATGTTGTCGAGATTTTTGTTACTATAATGGATTGTAGACTTATCGTTATGGAAGGTAGTCTGTTGTCGATATCTTTGTTACTCCAATGAATTGTAGCCTAGTCATTATGGAAGGTAGTTTGTGTACAATATTTTCGTTATTCCAATGGATGGTAGCCTTGTCATTATGAAAGGTAGTCTGTTGTCGTAATTTTTGTTACTCTAAGGGATGGTAGCCTTGTCATAATGGAAGGTAGTATGTTGTCGATATCTTTGTTACTCCAATGGATGGTAGCCTTGTTATTATGGAAGGTAGTCTGTTATCGAGAATTTTATTACTTTAAGGGATGGTAGCCTTGTCATTATGGAACGTAGTCTGTTGTCGAGATTTTTGTTATTCCAATGGATGGTAGCATTGTCATTATGGAAGGTAGTCTGTTGTCGAGATTTTTGTTACTAGAATGGATGGTAGCCTTGTCGTTATGGAAGGTAGTTTGTTGTCGATATCTTTGTTACTCCAATGGATGGTAGCCTAGTCATTATGGAAGGTAGTTGGTGTACGAGATTTTAGTTACTCCAATGGATGGTAGCCTTGTCATTATGGAAGGTAGTCTATTGTCGAGATTTTTTATACTCCAAAGGATTCTAGCCTTGTCATTATGGAAGGTAATCTGTTGTCGAGATTTTTGTTACTCTAAGGGATGGTAGCCTTGTCATTATGGAACGTAGTCTGTTGTCGATATTTTTGTTATTCTAATGGATGGTAGCCTTGTCATTATGAAAGGTAGTCTATTGTCGAGATTTTTGTCACTATAATAGATGGTAGCCTTGTAATTATGGAAGGTAGTCTATTGTCGAGATTTTTGTTACTACCAATGGATGGTAGCCTTGTCATTATAGAAGGTAGTATATTGTTGAGATTTGTGTCACTACAATGAATGGTACCCTTGTCGTTATGGAAGGTAGTATATTATCGATATCTTTGTTACTCCAATGGATGGTAGCCTAGTCATTATGGAAGGTAGTCTATTGTCGATATCTTTGTTACTTCAATGGATGGTAGCCTAATCGTTATTGAAGGTAGTTTGTGTACGATATTTTTGTTATTCCAATGGATGGTAGCATTTTCATTATAGAAGGTAGTATATTGTCGAGATTTTTGTCACTACAATGGATGGTAGCCTTGTCATTATGGAAGGTGGTCTGTTGTCGAGATTTTTGTTACTAAAATGGATTGTAGCCTTGTCGTTGTGGAAGGTAGTCTATTGTTGATATCTTTGTTACTCCAATGGATGGTAGCCTAGTCATTATGGAAGGTAGTTTGTGCTTGATATTTTAGTTACTCTAATGGATAGTAGCCTTGTCATTATGGAAGGTAGTCTATTGTCGAGATTTTTTATACTCCAATGGATTGTAGCCTTGTAATTATGGAAGGTAGTCTCTTGTGGATATTTTGGTTACTCTTATGATGGTACCCTTGTCATTATGGAAGGTAGTCTATTGCCTAGATTTTTCTTACTCCATTGCATGGTAGCCTTGTCATTATGGAAGGTAGTGTGTTGTCGATATTTTTGTTATTCCAATGGATGGTAGCCTTGTCATTATGGAAGGTAGTTTGTTGTTGTAATTTTTGTTACTCCAATGGATGGTAGCCTTGTCATTATGGAAGGTAGTATGTTGTCGATATCTTTGTTACTCCAATGGATGGTAGCCTTGTCATTATGGAAGGTAGTCTATTATTGATATTTGTGTTACTCCAATGGATGGTAGCCTAGTCATCATTGAAGGTAGTTTGTGTATGATATTTTTGTTATTCTAATGGATGGTAGCGTTGTCATTATAGAAGGTAGTATATTGTCGAGATTTCAGTCACTACAATGGATGGTAGCCTTGTCATTATGGAAGGTAGTCTGTTGTCGAGATTTTTGTTACTACAATAGATTGTAGCCTTGTTGTTATGGAAGGTAGCCTATTGTTAATATGTTTGTAACTCCAATAGATGGTAGCCTAGTCATTAAGGAAGGTAGTCTGTTGTCGATATCTTTGTTACTCTAATGGATGGTAGCCTTGTCATTATGGAACGTAGTCTGTTGTCAATATTTTTGTTATTCTAATGGATGGTAGACTTTTCATTATGAAAGGTAGTCTATTGTCAAGATTTTTGTCACTATAATCGATTGTAGCCTTGTCATTATGGAAGGAAGTCTGTGGTCGAGATTTTTGTTACTCCAATGGATGATAGCCTTGTCATTATAGAAGGTAGTATATTGCTGAGATTTTTGTCACTACAATGAAAGGTAGCCTTGTCATTATGGAAGGTAGTCTGTTGTCGAGATTTTTTTTACTATAATGGATTGTAGCCTTGTCATTATGGAATGTAGTCTGTTGTCGATATCTTTGTTACTCCAATGGATGGTAGCCTTGTCATCATAGAAGGTAGTATATTGTCGAGATTTTTGTCACTACAATGGATGGTAGCGTTATCATTGTGGAAGGTAGTCTGTTATCGAGATTTTTGTTACTATAATGGATAGTAGCCTTGTCGTTATGGAAGGTAGTCTGTTGTCGATATCTTTGTTACTCCAATGGATTATAGCCTAGTCATTATGGAAGGTAGTTTGTGTACGATATTTTTGTTATTCCAATGGATGGTAGCCTTGTCATTATGAAAGGTAGTCTGTTGTCGTAATTTTTGTTACTCTAAGGGATGGTAGCCTTGTCATAATTGAAGGTAGTATGTTGTCGATATCTTTGTTACTCCAATGGATGGTAGCCTTGTTATTATGGAAGGTAGTCTGTTATCG
This sequence comes from Vicia faba, assembly GCA_948472305.1. Classification (NCBI taxonomy): domain Eukaryota; kingdom Viridiplantae; phylum Streptophyta; class Magnoliopsida; order Fabales; family Fabaceae; genus Vicia; species Vicia faba. Next base: position 692,753,642 of record OX451741.1, read on the forward strand.
AGAATTTTGTTACTTTAAGGGATGGTAGCCTTGTCATTATGGAACGTAGTCTGTTGTCGAGATTTTTGTTACTCCAATGGATGGTAGCCTAGTCATTATGGAAGGTAGTATGTTGTCGAGTTTTTTGTTACTCCAATGGATGGTAGCCTTGTCATTATGGAACGTAGTCTGTTGTCGATATTTTTGTTATTCTAATGGATGGTAGCCTTGTCATTATGAAAGGTAGTCTATTGTCGAGATTTTTGTCACTATAATAGATTGTAGCCTTGTCATTATGGAAGGTAGTCTGTTGTCAAGATTTTTGTTAATCCAATGGATGGTAGCCTTGTCATTATAGAAGGTAGTATATTGTTGAGATTTGTGTCACTACAATGAATGGTAGCCTTGACATTATGGAAGTTAGTCTGTTGTCGAGATTTTTGTTACTACAATGGATTGTAGCCTTGTCATTATGGAAGGTAGTTTGTTGTCGATATCTTTGTTACTCCAATGGATGGTAGCCTAATCGTTATTGAAGGTAGTTTGTGTATGATATTTTTGTTATTCCAATGGATGGTAGCATTTTCATTATAGAAGGTAGTATATTGTCGAGATTTTTATCACTACAATGGATGGTAGCCTTGTCATTATGGAAGGTAGTCTGTTGTCGAGATTTTTGTTACTAAAATGGATTGTAGCCTTGTTGTTGTTGAAGGTATTCTGTTGTTGATATCTTTGTTACTCTAATGGATGGTAGCCTTGTCATTATGGAAGGTAGTTTGTTGTCGATATTTTTTATACTCCAATGGATTGTAGCCTTGTAATTATGGAAGGTAGTCTCTTGTAGATATTTTGGTTACTCCAATGATGGTACCCTTGTCATTATGGAAGGTAGTCTATTGCCTAGATTTTTGTTACTCCATTGCATGGTAGCCTTGTCATTATGGAAGGTAGTGTGTTGTCGATATTTTTGTTATTCCAATGGATGGTAGCCTTGTCATTATGGAAGGTAGTCTGTTATTGTGATTTTTGTTACTCCAATGGATGGTAGCCTTGTCATTATGGAAGGTAGTATGTTGTCGATATCTTTGTTACTCCAATGGATGGTAGCCTTGTCATTATGGAAGGTAGTCTATTATCGATATCTGTGTTACTCCAATGGATGGTAGCCTAGTCATCATTGAAGGTAGTTTGTGTATGATATTTTTGTTATTCTAATGGATGGTAGCGTTGTCATTATAGAAGGTATTACATTGTCGAGATTTCAGTCACTACAATGGATGGTAGCCTTGTCATTATGGAAGGTAGTCTATTGTCGAGATTTTTGTTACTATAATAGATTGTAGCCTTGTCATTATGGAAGGTAGTCGGTTGTCGAGATTTTTGTTACTCCAATGGATGGTAGCCTTGTCGATATATAAGGTAGTATATTGTTGATATTTTTGTTACTCTAAGGGATGGTAGCCTTGTCATTATGGAAGGTAGTCTGTTGTCGAGATTTTTGTTACTACAATGGATTGTAGCCTTGTCGTTGTGGAAGGTAGTCTGTTGTTGATATCTTTGTTACTCCAATGGATGGTAGCCTAGTCATTATGGAAGGTAGTTTGTGTACGAGATTTTAGTTACTCCAATGGATGGTAGCATTGTCATTATGGAAGGTAGTCTGTTGTCGAGATTTTTTATACTCCAATGGATTCTAGCCTTGTCATTATGGAAGGTAGTCTGTTGTCGAGATTTTTGTTACTCTAAGGGATGGTAGCCTTGTCATTATGGAACATAGTCTTTTGTCGATATTTTTGTTATTCTAATGGATGGTAGCCTTGTCATTATGAAATGTAGTCTATTGTCGAGATTTTTGTCACTATAATAGATTGTAGCCTTGTCATTATGGAAGGTAGTCTGTTGTCGAGATTTTTGTTAATCCAATGGATGGTAGCCTTGTCATTATAGAAGGTAGTATATTGTTGAGATTTTTGTCACTACAATTAATTGTAGCCTTGTCATAATGGAAGTTAGTCTATTGTCGAGATTTTTGTTACTACAATGGATTGTAGCCTTGTCATTATGGAAGGTAGTCTGTTGTCGATATCTTTGTTACTCCAATGGATGGTAGCCTAGTCATTATTGAAGGTAGTTTGTGTATGATATTTTTGTTATTCCAATGGATGGTAGCATTGTCATTATAGAAGGTAGTATATTGTCGAGATCTTTGTTACTCTAATGCATGGTAACCTTGTCATTATGCAAGGTAGTCTGTTGTCGATATTTTTGTTACTCTAAGGGATGGTAGACTTGTCATTATGGAACGTAGTCTGTTGTCGAGATTTTTGTTATTCCAATGGATGGTAGCGTCGTCATTATAGAAGGTAGTATATTATCAAGATTTTTGTCACTACAATGGATGGTAGCCTTGTCATTATGGAAAGTAGTTTGTTGTCGAGATTTTTGATACTACAATGGATTATAGCCTTGTCGTTATGGAAGGTAGTTTGTTGTCGATATCTTTGTTACTCCAATGGATGGTAGCCTATTCATTATTGAAGGTAGTTTGTGTACGAGATTTTAGTTACTCTAATGGATGGTAGCCTTGTCATTATGGAAGGTAGTCTGTTGTCGAGATTTTTTATACTCCAATGGATTGTAGCCTTGTAATTATGGAAGGTAGTCTCTTGTGGATATTTTGGTTACTCCAATGATGGTACCCTTATCATTATGGAAGGTAGTCTATTGCCTAGATTTTTCTTACTCCATTGCATGGTAGCCTTGTCATTATGGAAGGTAGTGTGTTGTCGATATTTTTGTTATTCCAATGGATGGTAGCCTTGTCATTATGGAAGGTAGTTTGTTGTTGTAATTTTTGTTACTCCAATGGATGGTAGCCTTGTCATTATGGAAGGTAGTATGTTGTCGATATCTTTGTTACTCCAATGGATGGTAGCCTTGTCATTATGGAAGGTAGTCTATTATCGATATTTGTGTTACTCCAATGGATGGTAGCCTAGTCATCATTGAAGGTAGTTTGTGTATGATATTTTTGTTATTCTAATGGATGGTAGCGTTGTCATTATAGAAGGTAGTATATTGTCGAGATTTCAGTCACTACAATGGATGGTAGCCTTGTCATTATGGAAGGTAGTCTGTTGTCGAGATTTTTGTTACTACAATAGATTGTAGCCTTGTTGTTATGGAAGGTAGCCTATTGTCAATATGTTTGTAACTCCAATAGATGGTAGCCTAGTCATTAAGGAAGGTAGTCTGTTGTCGATATCTTTGTTACTCTAATGGATGGTAGCCTTGTCATTAAGGAACGTAGTCTGTTGTCAATATTTTTTTTATTCTAATGGATGGTAGACTTTTCATTATGAAAGGTAGTCTATTGTCAAGATTTTTGTCACTATAATCGATTGTAGCCTTGTCATTATGGAAGGAAGTCTGTGGTCGAGATTTTTGTTACTCCAAAGGATGGTAGCCTTGTCATTATAGAAGGTAGTATATTGCTGAGATTTTTGTCACTACAATGAAAGGTAGCCTTGTCATTATGGAAGGTAGTCTGTTGTCGAGATTTTTTTTACTACAATGGATTGTAGCCTTGTCATTATGGAATGTAGTCTGTTGTCGATATCTTTGTTACTCCAATGGATGGTAGCCTTGTCATCATAGAAGGTAGTATATTGTCGAGATTTTTGTCACTACAATGGATGGTAGCCTTATCATTGTGGAAGGTAGTCTGTTATCGAGATTTTTGTTACTATAATGGATTGTAGCCTTGTTGTTATGGAAGGTAGTCTGTTGTCGATATCTTTGTTACTCCAATGGATTATAGCCTAGTCATTATGGAAGGTAGTTTGTGTACGATATTTTTGTTATTCCAATGGATGGTAGCCTTGTCATTATGAAAGGTAGTCTGTTGTCGTAATTTTTGTTACTCTAAGGGATGGTAGCCTTGTCATAATTGAAGGTAGTATGTTGTCGATATCTTTGTTACTCCAATGGATGGTAGCCTTGTTATTATGGAAGGTAGTCTGTTATCGAGAATTTTGTTACTTTAAGGGATGGTAGCCTTGTCATTATGGAACGTAGTCTGTTGTCGAGATTTTTGTTACTCCAATGGATGGGAGCCTAGTCATTATGGAAGGTAGTATGTTGTCGAGTTTTTTGTTACTCCAATGGATGGTAGCCTTGTCATTATGGAACGTAGTCTGTTGTCGATATTTTTGTTATTCTAATGGATGGTAGCCTTGTCATTATGAAAGGTAGTCTATTGTCGAGATTTTTGTCACTATAATAGATTGTAGCCTTGTCATTATGGAAGGTAGTCTGTTGTCAAGATTTTTGTTAATCCAATGGATGGTAGCCTTGTCATTATAGAAGGTAGTATATTGTTGAGATTTGTGTCACTACAATGAATGGTAGCCTTGACATTATGGAAGTTAGTCTGTTGTCGAGATTTTTGTTACTACAATGGATTGTAGCCTTGTCATTATGGAAGGTAGTTTGTTGTCGATATCTTTGTTACTCCAATGGATGGTAGCCTAATCGTTATTGAAGGTAGTTTGTGTATGATATTTTTGTTATTCCAATGGATGGTAGCATTTTCATTATAGAAGGTAGTATATTGTCGAGATTTTTGTCACTACAATGGATGGTAGCCTTGTCATTATGGAAGGTAGTCTGTTGTCGAGATTTTTGTTACTAAAATGGATTGTAGCCTTGTTGTTGTTGAAGGTATTCTGTTGTTGATATCTTTGTTACTCTAATGGATGGTAGCCTTGTCATTATGGAAGGTAGTTTGTTGTCGATATTTTTTATACTCCAATGGATTGTAGCCTTGTAATTATGGAAGGTAGTCTCTTGTAGATATTTTGGTTACTCCAATGATGGTACCCTTGTCATTATGGAAGGTAGTCTATTGCCTAGATTTTTGTTACTCCATTGCATGGTAGCCTTGTCATTATGGAAGGTAGTGTGTTGTCGATATTTTTGTTATTCCAATGGATGGTAGCCTTGTCATTATGGAAGGTAGTCTGTTGTTGTGATTTTTGTTACTCCAATGGATGGTAGCCTTGTCATTATGGAAGGTAGTATGTTGTCGATATCTTTGTTACTCCAATGGATGGTAGCCTTGTCATTATGGAAGGTAGTCTATTATCGATATCTGTGTTACTCCAATGGATGGTAGCCTAGTCATCATTGAAGGTAGTTTGTGTATGATATTTTTGTTATTCTAATGGATGGTAGCGTTGTCATTATAGAAGGTAGTACATTGTCGAGATTTCAGTCACTACAATGGATGGTAGCCTTGTCATTATGGAAGGTAGTCTATTGTCGAGATTTTTGTTACTATAATAGATTGTAGCCTTGTCATTATGGAAGGTAGTCGGTTGTCGAGATTTTTGTTACTCCAATGGATGGTAGCCTTGTCGATATATAAGGTAGTATATTGTTGATATTTTTGTTACTCTAAGGGATGGTAGCCTTGTCATTATGGAAGGTAGTCTGTTGTCGAGATTTTTGTTACTACAATGGATTGTAGCCTTGTCGTTGTGGAAGGTAGTCTGTTGTTGATATCTTTGTTACTCCAATGGATGGTAGCCTAGTCATTATGGAAGGTAGTTTGTGTACGAGATTTTAGTTACTCCAATGGATGGTAGCATTGTCATTATGGAAGGTAGTCTGTTGTCGAGATTTTTTATACTCCAATGGATTCTAGCCTTGTCATTATGGAAGGTAGTCTTTTGTCGAGATTTTTGTTACTCTAAGGGATGGTAGCCTTGTCATTATGGAACATAGTCTGTTGTCGATATTTTTGTTATTCTAATGGATGGTAGCCTTGTCATTATGAAATGTAGTCTATTGTCGAGATTTTTGTCACTATAATAGATTGTAGCCTTGTCATTATGGAAGGTAGTATGTTGTCGAGATTTTTGTTAATCTAATGGATGGTAGCCTTGTCATTATAGAAGGTAGTATATTGTTGAGATTTTTGTCACTACAATTAATTGTAGCCTTGTCATAATGGAAGTTAGTCTATTGTCGAGATTTTTGTTACTACAATGGATTGTAGCCTTGTCATTATGGAAGGTAGTCTGTTGTCGATATCTTTGTTACTCCAATGGATGGTAGCCTAGTCATTATTGAAGGTAGTTTGTGTATGATATTTTTGTTATTCCAATGGATGGTAGCATTGTCATTATAGAAGGTAGTATATTGTCGAGATCTTTGTTACTCTAATGTATGGTAACCTTGTCATTATGCAAGGTAGTCTGTTGTCGATATTTTTGTTACTCTAAGGGATGGTAGACTTGTCATTATGGAACGTAGTCTGTTGTCGAGATTTTTGTTATTCCAATGGATGGTAGCGTCGTCATTATAGAAGGTAGTATATTATCATGATTTTTGTCACTACAATGGATGGTAGCCTTGTCATTATGGAAAGTAGTTTGTTGTCGAGATTTTTGATACTACAATGGATTATAGCCTTGTCGTTATGGAAGGTAGTTTGTTGTCGATATCTTTGTTACTCCAATGGATGGTAGCCTATTCATTATTGAAGGTAGTTTGTGTACAAGATTTTAGTTACTCTAATGGATGGTAGCCTTGTCATTATGGAAGGTAGTCTGTTGTCGAGATTTTTTATACTCCAATGGATTGTAGCCTTGTAATTATGGAAGGTAGTCTCTTGTGGATATTTTGGTTACTCCAATGATGGTACCCTTGTCATTATGGAAGGTGGTCTATTGCCTAGATTTTAGTTACTCCAATGGATGGTAGCCTTGTCATTATGGAAGGTGGTCTGTTGTCGAGATTTTTGTTACTACAATGGATTGTAGCCTTGTCGTTATGGAAGATAGTTTGTTGTCGATATCTTTGTTACTCCAATGGATGGTAGCCTAGTCATTATGGAAGGTAGTCTGTTGTCGAGTTTTTTGATACTCTAATGAATTGTAGCCTTGTCATTATGGAAGGTAGTCTGTTGTCGATATTTTTGTTACTCTAAGGGATGGTAGCCTTGTCATTATGGAAGATAGTCCGTTGTCGATATCTTTGTTACTCCAATGGATGGTAGCCTAGTCATTATGGAAGGTAGTTTGTGTACGAGATTTTAGTTACTCCAATGTATGGTAGCCTTGTCATTATGGAAGGTAGTCTGTTGTCGAGATTTTTGTTACTACAATGGATTGTAGCCTTGTCGTTATGGAAGGTACTCTATTGTCAATATCTTTATTACTCCAATGGATGGTAGCCTAGTCATTATGGAAGGTAGTCTGTTGTCGAGTTTTTTGATACTCTAATGGATTGTAGCCTTGTCATTATGGAAGGTAGTTTGTTGTCGATATTTTTGTTACTCTAAGGGATGGTAGCCTTGTCATTATGGAAGGTAGTCTGTTGTCGATATTTTTGTTATTCTAATGGATGGTAGACTTGTCATTATGAAAGGTAGTCTATTGTCGTGATTTTTGTCACTATAATAGATTGTAGCCTTGTCATTATGGAAGGTAGTCTGTTGTCGAGATTTTTGTTACACCAATGGATGGTAGCCTTGTCATTATAGAAGGTAGTATATTGGTGTGATTTTTGTCACTACAATGAATGGTAGCCTTGTCATTATGGAAGGTACTCTGTTGTCGAGATTTTTGTTACTACAATGGATTATAGCCTTGTCATTATGGAAGGTAGTCTATTGTTGATATCTCTGTTACTCCAATGGATGGTAGCCTTGTCATTATAGAAGGTAGTATATTGTCGAGATTTTTGTCACTACAATGGATGTTAGCCTTATCATTATGGAAGGTAGTCTGTTGTCGAGATTTTTGTTACTATAATGGATTGTAGACTTGTCGTTATGGAAGGTAGTTTGTTGTCGATATCTTTGTTACTCCAATGGATTGTAGCCTAGTCATTATGGAATGTAGTTTGTGTACGATATTTTTGTTATTCCAATGGATGGTAGCCTTGTCACTATGAAAGGTAGTCTGTTGTCGTAATTTTGGTTACTCTAAGGGATGGTAGCCTTGTCATAATGGAAGGTAGTATGTTGTAGATATCTTTGTTACTCCAATGGGTGGTAGCCTTGTTATTATGGAAGGTAGTCTGTTATCGAGAATTTTGTTACTCTAAGGGATGGTAGCCTTGTCATTATAGAACGTTGTCTGTTGTCAAGATTTTTTTTATTCCAATGTATGGTAGCATTATCGTTATGGAAGGTAGTCTGTTGTCGATATTTTTGTTACTAGAATGAATTGTAGCCTTCTCGTTATGGAAGGTAGTTTGTTGTTGATATCTTTGTTACTCCAATGGATGGTAGCCTAGTCATTATGGAAGGTAGTTTGTTTACGAGATTTTAGTTACTCTAATGGATGGTAGCCTTGTCATTATGGAAGGTAGTCTGTTGTCGAGATTTTTTATACTCCAATAGATTGTAGCCTTGTAATTATGGAAGGTAGTCTATTGCCTAGATTTTTGTAACTCCATTGCATGGTAGCCTTGTCATTATAGAAGGTAGTGTGTTGTCGATATTTTTGTTATTCCAATGGATGGTAGCCTTGTCATTATGGAAGGTAGTCTGTTGTCGAGATTTTTGTTGCTACAATGGATTATAGCCTTGTCGTTGTGGAAGGTAGTTTCTTGTCGATATCTTTGTTACTCCAATGGATGGTAGCCTAGTCATTACAGAAGGTAGTTTTTGTACGAGATTTTAGTTACTCCAATGGATGGTAGCCTTGTGATTATGGAAGGTAGTCTGTTGTCTAGATTTTTATTACTACAATGGATTGTAGCCTTGTCGTTATGGAAGGTAGTCTATTATCGATATCTTTGTTACTCCAATGGATGGTAGCCTAGTCATTATGGAAGGTTGTCTGTTGTCGAGATTTTTGTTACTCTAAGGGATGGTAGCCTTGTCATTATGGAACGTAGTCTGTTGTCGATATTTTTGTTATTCTAATGGATGGTAGACTTGTCATTATGAAAGGTAGTCTATTGTCTAGATTTTTTTCACTATAATAGATTGTAGCCTTGTCATTATGGAAGGTAGTCTGTTGTCGAGATTTTTGTTACTCCAATGGATGGTAGCCTTGTCATTATAGAATGTAGTATATTGGTGAGATTTTTTTCACTACAATGAATGGTAGCCTTGTCATTATGGAAGGTAGTCTGTTGTCGAGATTTTTGTTACTATAATGGATTGTAGCCTTGTCATTATGGAAGGTAGTCTGTTGTCGATATCTTTGTTACTCCAATGGATGGTAGCCTTGTCATTATAGAAGGTAGTATATTGTCTAGATTTTTGTCACTACAATGGATGGTAGCCTTATCATTATGGAAGGTAGTCTGTTGTCGAGATTTTTGTTACTATAATGGATTGTAGCCTTGTCGTTATGGAAGGTAGTTTGTTGTCGATATCTTTGTTACTCCAATGGATTCTAGCCTAGTCATTATAGAAGGTAGTTTGTGTACGATATTTTTGTTATTCCAATGGATGGTAGCCTTGTCACTATGAAAGGTAGTCTGTTGTCGTAATTTTTGTTACTCTAAGGGATAGTAGCCTTGTCATAATGGAAGGTAGTATGTTGTCGATATCTTTGTTACTCCAATGGATGGTAGCCTTGTTATTATGGAAGGTAGTCTGTTATCGAGAATTTTGTTACTCTAAGGGATGGTAGCCTTGTCATTTTGGAACGTAGTCTAATGTCGAGATTTTTGTTATTTCAATGGATGGTAGCATTGTAATTATGGAAGGTAGTCTGTTGTCGATATTTTTGTTACTAGAATGAATTGTAGCCTTCTCGTTATGGAAGGTAGTTTGTTGTTGATATCTTTGTTACTCCAATGGATGGTAGTCTAGTCATTATGGAAGGTAGTTTGTGTACGAGATTTTAGTTACTCTAATGGATGGTAGCCTTGTCATTATGGAAGGTAGTCTGTTGTCGAGATTTTTTATACTCCAATAGATTGTAGCCTTGTAATTATGGAAGGTAGTCTATTGCCTAGATTTTTGTAACTCCATTGCATGGTAGCCTTGTCATTATAGAAGGTAGTGTGTTGTCAATATTTTTGTTATTCCAATGGATGGTAGCCTTGTCATTATGGAAGGTAGTCTGTTGTCGAGATTTTTGTTGCTACAATGGATTATAGCCTTGTCGTTGTGGAAGGTAGTCTCTTGTCGATATCTTTGTTACTCCAATGGATGGTAGCCTAGTCATTATGGAAGGTGGTCTGTTGTTGAGATATTTGTTACTTTATGGGATGGTAGCCTTTTCATTATGGAACGTAGTCTATTGTCGAGATTTTTTTTATTCCAATGGATGGTATCGTTTTCATTATAGAAGGTAGTATATTATCGAGATTTTTGTCACTACAATGGATAATAGCCTTGTCATTATGGAAGGTAGTCTGTTGTCAAGATTTTTTTTACTACAATGGATTGTAGCCTTGTCATTATGGAAGATAGTCTGTTGTCGATATCTTTGTAACTCCAATTGATGGTAGCCTAGTCATTATAGAAGGTAATATATTGTCGAAATTTTTGTCACTCCAATGGATGGTAGCCTTGTCATTATGGAAGGTAGTCTGTTGTCGAGATTTTTGTTGCTACAATGGATTGTAGCCTTGTCATTGTGGAAGGTAGTCTCTTGTCGATATCTTTGTTACTCTAATGGATGGTAACCTAGTCATTATGGAAGGTAGTTTGTGTACGAGATTTTAGTTACTCCGATGGATGGTTGCCTTGTCATTATGGAAGGTAGTCTATTGTCGAGATTTTTTATACTCCAATGGATGTAGCCTTGTCATTATGGAAGGTAGTCTGTTGTCGAGATTTTTGTTACTCTAAGGGATGGTAGCCTTGTCATTATGGAACGTAGTCTGTTGTCGAGATTTTTGTTATTTCAATGGATGGTAGCCTTTTCATTATGAAAGGTAGTCTATTGTCGAGATTTTTGTTACTATAATAGATTGTAGCCTTGTCATTATGGAAGGTAGTCTGTTGTCGAGATTTTTGTAACTCCAATGGAAGGTAGCCTTGTCATTATATAAGGTAGTATATTATTGATATTTTTGTCACTACAATGGATGATAGCCTTATAATTATGGAAGGTAGTCTGTTGTCTAGATTTTTGTTACTACAATGGATTGTAGCCTTGTCGTTATGGAAGGTAGTCTGTTGTCGATATCTTTGTTACTCAAATGGATGGTAGCCTAGTCATTATGCAAGGTAGTCTGTTGTCGATTTTTTTGTTACTCCAATGGATGGAAGCCTTGTCATTATGGAAGGTAGTCTGTTGTCGAAATTTTTGTTACTTCAATGGATTGTAGCCTTCTCGTTATTGAAGATCGTCTGTTGTCGATATCTTTGTTACTCCAATGGATGGTAGCCTATTCATTATGGAAGGTAGTTTGTGAACGAGATTTTAGTTACTCCAATGGATGGTAGCCTTGTCATTATGGAAAGTAGTCTGTTGTCGAGATTTTTTATACTCCAATGGATTGTAGCCTATTGTCGAGATTTTTGTTACTCTAAGGGATGGTAGCCTTGTCATAATGGAACGTAGTCTGTTGTCGATATTTTTGTTATTCCATTGGATGGTAGCCTTGTCATTATGAAAGGTAGTCCATTGTCGAGATTTTTGTTACTATAATAGATTGTAGCCTTGTCATTATGGAAGGTAGTCTGTTGTCGAGATTTTTTTTACTGGAATGGATGGTAGCCTTCTCATTATAGAAGGTAGTATATTGTTGAGATTTTTGTAACTACAATGAATGGTAGACTTGTCATTTTGGAAGGTAGTCTGTTGTCGAGATTTTTGTTACTACAATGAATTGTAGCCTTGTCATTATGGAAGGTAGTCTGTTGTCGAGATTTTTGTTACTACAATGGATTGTAGCCTTGTCGTTATGGAAGGTAGTTTGTTGTCGATATCTTTATTACTATAATGGATGGTAGCCTAGTCATTATGGAGGGTAGTCTGTTGTCGAGTTTTTTGTTACTCCAATGGATGGTTGCCTTATCATTATAGAAGGTAGTATATTGTTGAGATTTTTGTCACTACAATGAATGGTAGCCTTGTCATTATTGAAGGTAGTCTGTTGTCGAGATTTTTGTTACTATAACGGATTGTAGCCTTGTCATTATGGAAGGTAGTCTATTGTCGATATCTTTGTTACTCTATGGGATGGTAGCCTTGTCATTATGGAAAATAGTCTGTTGTTGAGATTTTTTTCATTTCTAATGGATGGTAGGGTTGTCCTTATAAAAGGTAGTATATTATCGAGATATTATCGATCTTTGTTACTCCAATGGATGGTAGCCTAGTCATTATGGAAGTTAGTTTTCGTACGAGATTTTAGTTACTCCAATGGATGGTAGCCTTGTAATCATGGAAGGTAGTCTGTTGTCGAGATTTTTTATTACTCCAATGGATGGTAGCCTTGTCATTATGGAAGGTAGTCTGTTGTCGTGATTTTTGTTACTACAATGGCTTGTAGCCTTGTCATTATGGAAGGTTGTCTATTGCCTAGATTTTTGTTACTCCATTGCATGGTAGCCTTGTCATTATGGAAGGTAGTGTGTTGTCGATATTTTTGTTATTCCAATGGATGGTAGCCTTGTCATTATGAAAGGTAGTCTATTGTCGTGATTTTTGTTACTCCAATGGATGGTTGCCTTATCATTATGGAAGGTAATATGTTGTCAATATCTTTGTTACTCCAATATTTTGTAGCCTTGTCATTATGGAAGGTGGTCTGTTCTTGAGATATTTGTTGTTGTAAGGGATGGTAGCCTTGTCATTATGGAACATTGTCTGTTGTCGAAATTTTTTTTATTCCAATGGATGGTAGCGTTGTCATTATAGAAGGTAGTATATTATCGAGATTTTTTTCACTACAATGGATGGTAGCCTTGTGATTATGGAAGGTAGTGTGTTGTCGAGATTTTTTATTACTCCAATGGATGGTAGCCTTGTCATTATGCAAGGTAGTCTGTTGTCGAGATTTTTGTTACTACAATGGATTGTAGCCTTGTCATTATGGAAGGTAGTCGATTGCCTAGATTTTTGTTACTCCATTGCATGGTAGCCTTGTCATTATGGAAGGTAGTGTGTTGTCGATATTTTTGTTATTCCAATGGATGGTAGCTTTGTCATTATGAAAGGTAGTCTATTGTCGTGATTTTTGTTACTCCAATGGATGGTTGCCTTATCATTATGGAAGGTAATATGTTGTCAATATCTTTGTTACTCCAATATTTGGTAGCCTTGTCATTATGGAAGGTGGTCTGTTCTTGAGATATTTGTTGCTGTAAGGGATGGTAGCCTTGTCATTATGGAACATTGTCTGTTGTCGAAATTTTTTGTATTCCAATGGATGGTAGCGTTGTCATTATAGAAGGTAGTATATTATCGAGATTTTTTTCACTACAATGGATGGTAGCCTTGTGATTATGGAAGGTAGTCTATTGTCGAGATTTTTGTTACTACAATGTATTGTAGCCTTGTCGTTATGGAAGATAGTATGTAGTCGATATCTTTGTTACTCCAATGGATGGTATCCTAGTCATTATAGAAGGTAATATATTGTCGTGATTTTTGTCACTATAATGGATGGTAGCCTTGTCATTATGGAAGGTAGTCTGTTGTCGAGATTTTTGTTACTACAATGGATTATAGCCTTGTCATTGTGGAAGGTAATCTGTTGTCGATATCTTTGTTACTCCAATGGATGGTAGCCTAGTCATTATGGAAGGTAGTTTTCTATGAGATTTTAGTTACTCCAATGGATGGTAGCCTTGTCATTATGGAAGGTAGTCTGTTGTCGAGATTTTTTATACTCCAATGGATTGTAGCCTTGTCATTATGGAAGGTAGTATGTTGTCAAGATTTTTGTTACTCTAGGGGATGGTAGCCTTGTCATTATGGAACATAGTCTGTTGTCAAGATTTTTGTTATTCTAATGGATGGTATCCTTGTCATTATGAAAGGTAGTCTATTGTCGAGATTTTTGTTACTATAATAGATTGTAGCCTTGTCATTATGGAAGGTAGTATGTTGTCGAGATTTTTGTTACTCCATTGGATGGTAGCCTTGTCATTATAGAAGGTAGTATATTGTTGATATTGTTGTCACTACAATGGATTGTATCCTTGTCATTATGGAAGGTAGTCTATTGTCGAGATTTTTGTTACTACAATGGATTGTAGCCTTGTCGTTATGGAAGGTACTCTGTTGTCGAAATCTTTGTTACTCCAATGGACGGTAGCCTAGTCATTATGGAAGGTAGTCTGTGTTAGAACATAGTTTGATTCCACAACCCTTAATTAGAGTTTTGATGATAACAAAATACAAAGAATAAAATAAATTCAAAGATATATTTATATAGAACATCAGCATTCAGAAGCGTCAGCATCAATTAAAGCAGAGAACACTCTGAATCGTCACTAAGCATTCAAGACAGATTAATTACCAACGGCTTTATTCAAGACAAGATCTTCTCAAAAAGGAAAGAACGTTATTATCATTGAAAGTGAATTATGGACAACAACGTCTCTTTGCCTTGGCTATAAAAACAAGTCTGTGTGAGAAAAGAAAAGGCTAATAATCTTCGCGCAGGCACTCATACAATTTGCTTGCTTTCCAACCACGCTTACTCAAATGCTCTAGCAAATCCAGTTTCATTCTAAGCTTAAATTTGTGTATTATCACAGTTGTGGTATACTGTTTTATTAGAAAACATCAAACACATTATTGTTCAATTATTTTTAAAGAGAATTCCTTGAGATAAATTGGATTGTGGTTATACTCAAGAAGGCTTTAACAGTTGTTAAAGTAGTTGTGTAATCCTTTGAATATAGTGGATTAAGACCTCGTTGGAGAGAGGCGAAATCACCTTGACGGGTGGACTGGAGTAGTTTGAGATCAAACGAACCAGGATAAAAATACAGTGTTGTCTAGCATTTGATTTAAAGTTTTACAATTCAACCCCCCTTCTTGTGTTTTTCACATCTTCAATTGGCATCAGAGCGCCTGGTTCTGAGCTTATAACACTTAACCGTGTCAATACAAGATCCAGCGTCAGAAAAACACAATGGTAGGAACACATCAAAACATCAGCAATGACAACAATGAAGAAAGAGACAGATTCAGCGGCAAACCTCTAGTCTTTGATGGAGAGAACTTTGACTACTGGAAAGACAGAATTGAAAGTTTCTTTCTGGACCATGATGCTGATCTGTGGGACATGGTGACTGATGGATACACGCACCCAGTGAATGGAAGTGGTCAGAAGATTGACGGGAAAATAATGACTGATCAGCAAAAGCATGAGTTCAGAAATCATCACAAGGCTAGAACAATTCTTCTCAGCGCCATCTCTTATTCAGAGTATGAGAAGATATCAAACAGAGACACTGCAAAGAATATGTTTGACTCTCTGAGAATGACGCATGAAGGCAACATTCATGTCAAAGAAACAAAATCCCTTGCACTCATTCAGAATTATGAGGCATTCATGATGGAAGAAAGTGAATCAATAGAAACTATGTTTTCAAGATTTCAGATTCTGGTTGCTGGTCTAGAAGTCCTTGACAAAGGGTATTCTACTGCTGATCATGTTAAGAAGATCATCAGAAGCTTGCCAAAATAATGGAGGCCAATGGTCACAACGCTAAAACTAGCCAAGGATCTCAACAAAATCTCTCTGGAGGAACTTGTCAGCTCCCTCAGAAGTCACGAGATAGAGCTAGAAGCAGATGAACCTCAAAAGCAAGGTAAGCCATTAGCTTTAAAATCTAACAGAAAATCTGACTCCAAAGTTTTGCAGGCTGTGGAAGAAACCTCTGATGGGTCCTCATCAGAAGAAGATGAACTGTCCCTCCTCTCCAGAAGGGTGAACCAATTATGGAAGCAGAGGAAAAGGAAGTTCAGGAATCCCAGAAGATCAGATAATCAGAATGAATCCTTCTCCAGATACAGAAAATCTGAATCCTCCTCTGGACACAAAAGATCTGAAGGTTCCTCAGGAAACAAAAAGCCAAACAACAAAGACATCATCTGATATGAATGTAACGAACAAGGTCACTACAAAAGTGATTGCCCAAAGTTTCAGAAGGAAAATCCCAAAAAGAAGTTTGGCAAGGAAAAGAAGAAAAGTCTCATGGATACATGGGATGACTCTGACACATCTGAAGCTGACTCAGAATCAGATGATGAAAGAGCTAACATAGCTCTCATGGCAAATATAATAGAAGACAGTGAAGCTTCTGAGTCAGAATCTGAATCAGATATAGAAGAGGTATTCCCTGACTTTACTATAAACTTTACTAGCTGAACTAGCTGAAAGCTTCAATGGAATTCTGGAAAGATATCAGCAGATCAGAGTCAAATTCAGAAACCTGAAAACGAATCTTGCTTCTGACTCTACTAAGTATAAGAGTCTCAAATTGGAGAATTTTGAGTTAAAAGATAAAATTTCAAAATTAGAAAATCTATTGCAAAACTCTCAGAAGGAAATAATCCCTGAAACTCCCAGCAATGCTGATGAGATGATCAAGGAGTATGATCACAACTTTCAGAAGTTTCTAGCTAAAAACATAAATAGAAGCAAAATGGCCATAATGATCTATGGAGTTAGTAGAAATGGTAGAAAAGGGATAGGATATCAAGGTAAGGTACCTACACCAAAAAATGCCATGGATTTAGTTATAAAACGTACTCCACTTGATTCACACTTTGTATATGGGCACACACATGACATAAAATACACAAGTAGTAATTATTTTGTCAAACCAAAATTCAACCAGAGTTTTGGAGAAACTAACAAATCAGGACCCAAGAAAATATGGGTACCTAAGGATAAAATAATACATGTGGCAGATATCTTTACCAGCAAAGCAAAAACACCACTCATGGTACCTGGACTCTGGCTGCTCACGACATATGACGGGAAGAAGGCATATGTTCCAAAGCCTGGAACTTAAGCCTGGAGGCCACGTAGGTTTTGGAGGAAATCAAAGAGGAAATATCATTGGCTCTGGAACAGTAGGTAATGGAAATCTTCCCTCTATAAGTAATGTTTTATTAGTAGATGGATTAATGCATAACCTGTTATCCATAAGTCAATTAAGTGATAACGGTTATGATATAATCTTCAATCAAAATTCATGCAAAGCTGTTAGTCAGAAAGATGGGACTATCCTATTTAATGGAAAGAGGAGAAACAACATTTATAAAATAAAACTTTCTGAACTAAAAAGTAAGAATGTAAAGTGTCTTTTGTCTGTTAACAACGAGCAATGGATCTGGCACAGAAGATTGGGACATCTTAGTATGAGAAGAATATCTCAGATTAACAAACTCAATCTGGTCAGAGGACTTCCTAACCTGAAGTTCAATTCAGATGCTCTGTGTGAAGCATGTCAGAAAAGAAGGTTTGCAAAACCAGCTTTCAAATCTAAAAACGTTGTTTCCACCTCTAAGCCATTAGAACTTCTGCACATTGACTTATTTGGACCAGTTAAAACTGCTTCAGTCAGTGGCAAGAAGTATGGGTTAGTAATCATAGATGACTATAGCAGATGGACATGGGTAAAGTTCTTAAGACACAAGGACGAGTCACACTGTGTTTGTCACCTTCTGCAACCAAGTTCAGAATGAAAAGGATCTTAGAATCGTCAAAGTCAGAAGTGATCATGGTGGAGCGTTTGAAAAAAAAGATTTTGAGTCATTCTTTAATGACAAAGGCATTCTGCATGATTTCTCTTGTCCTAGAACTCCCCAGCAAAATGGAGTTGTAGAACGAAAGAACATAACATTGCAAGAAATGGCCATAACCATGATCAACATGACTAACGTTGCTAAGATCTTCTGGGCAGAGGCAATAAACACAATGTGCTACATTCAGAATAGAATCTCCATAAGACCTATTCTGGAAAAGACTCCATATGAATTGTGGAAGAACAGAAAGCCCAACATTTCCTATTTTCATCCATTTGGATGTATTTGTTTTATTTTGAATACAAAAAATTATTTGACAAAGTTTGACTCTAAAGCACAAAAGTGTAATATGTTAGGATACTCTGAACGCTCAAGAGGGTACAAAGTATACAATACAGAAACACAGATTGTGGAAGAATCAATCAGTGTTCGTTTTTATGATAAGCTTGACTCTCAAAAGTCATAGCAGAATGAATTCCTTGCAGGTATGGAAGTTAAATTCACAGGTACTGAAGACAAGTCATCAGAATCTCTTAACAAATACACTTCCTCAACATCAGAAAGAGTAACTGCAAGCAATCCAGCACCCTCTGTTGATCAACTCCAGAAAATACTATCCAGAAGCAACATGGATCACCCATAAGAAACAATCTTAGGTAGAAAGGAAGATCCAATTCAGAACAAGATCTAGCTTCAGAAACTCTGAAGAATCCATCATGGGACTTGTTTCTCTAATTGAACCATCATCAATTGATGAAGCACTTTTGGACAATGACTGGATTCTAGCAATTCAAGAGGAGCTAAATCAATTCACAAGAAATGACGTATGGGATCTAGTTCCTAAACCAAAAGGATTCAACGTCATTGGAACAAAAAGGGTGTTCAGAAACAAACTGAATGAACAAGGTGAAGTCATCAGAAACAAAGCACGATTAGTAGTACAAGGTTATAGTCAGCAAGAGGGGATAGACTATACAGAAACCTTTGCTCCAGTCGCCAGGTTAGAATCTATCAGACTCTTAATCTCATTTGCTGTTAATAAAGGCATCACTTTGTATCAAATGGATGTTAAAAGTGAATTCTTAAATGGCTATATAGAAGAAGAGGTATATGTGCACCAACTCCCTGGTTTTGAAAGTTCCAAAAATCCAGAATATGTTTTCAAACTAAAGAAGTCACTCTATGGTCTGAAACAAGCTCCCAGAGCTTGGTATGAAAGACTAAGTAACTTCCTGTTAGAAAAGGAATTCACCAGAGGGAAAGTGGACACAACTTTATTCTATAAGACAGTTAAGAATGACATTTTAGTATGTCAGATTTATGTGGATGACATCATATTTGGATCTACTAAACCCTCTCTGGGAAGAAAGTTTACTAAATGTATGCAGGCAGAATTTAAGATGAGCATAATAGGGGAACTGAAATTCTTTCTAGGCATTCAGATCATTCAAACCCCAGAAGGAACTTACATTCATCAGAGCAAATATGTCAGAGAACTTCTGAAGAAATTTGATTTCTCATAGTGTAAGCCATCAAAGATTCCAATGCATCCCACGTGCATTATGGAAAGAGAAGAGGTAAGTAAAAAGGTAGAACAGAACGTCTACATAGGTATGATTGGTTCCCTTCTATAATTGACTACTTCAAGGCCTGATATTTTATTCAGTGTTTGCATTTGTGCTAGATTCCAATCAGATCCTAGAGAATCTCATTTAACAGCAGTTAAGCGAATTTTCAAGTATCTGAAAGGTACTACTAATATGGGTTTGTTTTATAGAAAATCAAGTGATTACAGCTTAGTAGGATACTGTGATGTTGATTTTGCTGGAGACAGAGTAGAACAAAAAAGCACTTCTGGAAGCTTCCAGTTTCTAGGAGAAAATCTGATCTCTTGGTCCAGCAAAAGACAATCCACAATTGCTCTATCAACAACAGAAGCTGAATACATAGCAGCAGCTAGATGCAGTACACAAATGCTCTGGATGAAAAGTCAACTCGAGGACTTCCAGATATTTGAGAGTAACATTCCTATCCTCTGTGACAATACTTCTGATATTTGTCTTAGTAAGAATCCTATTTTGCATTCTAGGGCTAAGCATATAGAAATAAAACATCATTTTATTAGGGACTATATTCAGAAAGGGATTTAAAATTTAAAATTTATTAACACAGACCATCAATGGGATGATATTTTTACAAAACTTCTTTCTGAAGATAGGTTCAACTTCATTCTGAAACATCTCAGCATGAAGCTCTGCCCAAAATGAAATTGTTTTGATTCCACATCTTAACCTTCAGAACTTTGTTTATTTTACTGTGAACTACTGATCAATCTTTCTTCAGAACTTTAGAAGTGCAGATTGTATCAGAATCTATCCATGAAGATCTGAGCGCTTCATTTCAAGGATAGAAATGTGCTGTTCACTCAAGCAAACAAGTGTCATCCAGTCATCAGCTATTTTGTGAGGCTGAACACGCGTTCACGTTTTTGAAAAGGCAAAAGCGCTGATTGGATGCATTGAGACACATGTCATGGGTAACGGTTCCAAATATCTTTCTGAATCCCCTAAAATCAGCTATCATTAAATGCTAATAATCATTATTAATTTCTCTCTCTTTACGTTTATGTTTCAAAAAACTTTTTAGAAATCTATTTAAACACACTTCACACCGTTTACAATCCTTTACCTTCACTATCAGTTTCTCTACAAACTTGTTGTTTTCAGCTTGCATTCTCAAAACCCTTTCAAATATTTTTTTTCACAAAACCTTCGTGTGAACAATGGCTTCCTCCAGTATTCCTACTTCAGGCTCTCAGAAATCAGTTTCATCTGAACAATACGAAGAACCCTACAGAACGCTTCTCACTCCAATCAAAAATCTAGAGGTTCTGTCAGAATTGATCGTGGATTTCAACAGTCTTCAAGTGAATGGGTTTGATCTCTCTGAAGAATTTAAAGCTCAAGGCTGGGAAAGATACTTTGACAGACTGGTGGGTCCAACATTTTGTATTCTGGTAAAGGAATTTTGGATTCACGCTTCTTCTTCAAACCATCAAGTCACTTCTTACATCATGGGGAACAAGATTGTTATCACTGAAGACCTCATTGCACTTTTAATAGGGTACAATGGTGGTGGTGTTCGTTTCATTGATATGGCAGAAAGGTGTGCTGATGCTGCCATAATTGCAAGGGAAATCTTCACTCTGGGGCTTCCCTCTAGCAAGATAAGGGATTTAAAGGACAAACACATAATTTGGGCCAAGATCATTATGGGGTGCTTCAACCACAGAAAGCCTACCAGCTCTCCTGATTACATTGATATTGATCAGCAGTTTCTGATCTATTTCATCTCTTAGAAGGTCAAGATAAATCTGACTCATCTTCTGTTTAACCATATCAGAACAAGTGTTAAGGAAACAAGAGAAGAGGACCGAACAAAAAGGGATTGGATATCCTTAGGAAGACTGATATCAAATATTCTAACAGAGAATAAGTTGATTGACCATTTGACAGAGGCTCAAGAAATCAGCACTCTGGAAGCTACTGTAGGCAAACAACTGAATGCCAAAAATCTGAAGAAGATGAAGTTAATTGAGAACATTAAGAAGGAACCCAACGTCATTCCTTTTGCTCCAATCTCCAGAAGATGAATTCCTCTGGATGACTTTCCAATGTTCTCATAGATTGACTCTAAACCAAAAATGATTGTCAGATATCTGGATGCTTGCAAGGCTGATGGTACAACACCAAACTTGAACATTCAAGATCTTTAGCAGAAGGCTCCAGAGGTTTTTAGGAAGAAGACAAAGAAAAGAAAAGTTGTAGCAGAAGGATCATCTCAGCAGACTCCTAAGAAGAGAGGTAATCTTTCTTCTGTAACTGTTTTAGATTCAACTGCTGTATCAACATTTATACCAATTCCTACTCCATCTGAAAACCTAACACCTCAAACTTTTGATGATTTTGACCTTGACTTTGACCCTTCTGAGTCATTAACTCTCAGAAGATCTCGCTCCCAACCACAAAATCCAAATACTGAAGCCATACGAGAACAAGAACTTGTAAAAGTTCTTTCTAATATAGACCAACATACTTCTGCTCCCACTCCTGAAAATCCAAACACAGAAGAACAACCAGAAATCCTTCTCTCACCACAACCAGAAATTCCCTTTTCTCCAATACCAAAAATACCTATCTCACCTCAACCAGAAATTAATCCACCCTTTCCACAACATGAAATATTCCAACAAGAAGTTCAAACTTCTGAGGCTCAACCCTCTGAATCCCCTGAACCAGTACCTCTGGCCATTCGTTTGCCCCTTGGTACACTTATGAATATTCCCCAACTTCCCTCATCACCAAAATTAACACCACCAAATTCCCCATCAAGTCCAATCATAATTCCTGACTCTCCCACTCCTTCACCAAAAGACAATTCAGAAGACCACAACAAGAATGTCATTGATTTAACAGTCTTTGAATGCCTTGCTGCAATAACTAACAAAACTGCTATCCCTAAACCAAAACATCCAGATGTTGGTTCCAGCATATTGAACTTTGAAACAGAAGTACAAAAGTGGATCACTTCTCTAAAACAAGCAAGTTTGGAACTGGTTGATCCTGCTGCATCAGACTACCTATGGACAAAGTTCAGAAGATGGGTATGCTCTGAAACCTTTAAGTTGCAAGAACAGAGCTACGGAAAAGCTCAACAGAACTTCAGCAATCTGCTGAAGGAAATTGAAGGTCCAGTTCTGAGCAAGCTTCTTAAGGAAGAAGTTCTCACTCTGGACATTGCTCCCTGGTCTGAACATCGTCCAGCTTCCAAAGTTCAACCTGATGCTGAAGAGAAAATGATTCATGTTGAAGACCTAGGTCAGAAAGAAGATACTGCATAAAGCTCTGAGAAGCATCCTGTCAATGAAGATTTTCAAGCTTCCTTGGACAGGCAGACTCTAGATGATCTGAAAAGAAATGATATTCTGATGAAGGAAAGAATGGACAAGCAGGACAGCAAAATTGATGCAATAGCCAGCATGGTATCTTAGCAAAAGGAAACCAACGATCAGATCAAGGGCATGCTGGAAGCTCTGTTCACACGTCTTCCTCCTCCTCCTTATAATTTTTTCATATTCTTTAAACATGATCATCTGTAATATTTTTACAATGTTCTGAACTTATCATTGCTTCTGTTTTTAAAATAAACGCATTTTAGCTTTGATCATTTTAGCTCTAATTATTTGTGCTTTTTGATAACTGACAAAAAGGGGGAGAAAGAATGATATTTTTCAATAACGGATTACTGAGACATAAACATAAGTCTCAAATATTCTGATCTATTTAAATTTCTCTCTTCTGAAAAGCTTATAGGTACAAAACTCTGATGAATTTGATGAACTCTGATACAGTAAAGTTCTGATGCTCAAGGTCTCATGGAATTAAAGGGAAGTAATCAACTCAGGGGGAGTTTTCTCTTCTTAGCTCTGATACCTTTTATTCTTTACTTTTAATCTCTGATACCTTTTATTATTTATTCTTAATTGAAAAAAATCTGGTTTTATCATCATCAAAAAGGGGGAGATTGTTAGAACATAGTTTGATTCTACAACCCTTAATTAGAGTTTTGATCATAACAAAATAAAAAGAATAAAATAAATTCAAAGATATATTTATATAGAACAAATATGCTGCTTAAAATTATGCTTTGTGAATAGAGGTATACAGAAGTTCTGGTGGAATCAACATCAGAAGATCAGCAACATATCAGCATCAGAAGATCAATAATATATGCTACACGCTGAACCTACGAGATCATACGCTGAAGCCTGATGACCAGAATCTGCGCATAAAACACTCTGACTCTGATCAAGATCTTTACCAAGTCATTAGCATTCAGAAGCGTCAGCATCAGTTAAAGCAGAGAACACTTTGAAGCGTTACTAAGCATTCAAGACAGATTAATTACCAACGGCTTTATTCAAGACAAGATCTTCTCAAAAAGGAAAGAACGTTATTATCATTGAAAGTGAATTATGGACAACAACGTCTCTTTGCCTTGGCTATAAAAACAAGTCTGTGTTAGAAAAGAAAAGGCTAATAATCTTCACGCACACACTCATACAATTTGCTAAGCTTTCCAACCACGCTTACTCAAACGCTCTAGCAAATCCAGTATCATTCTAAGCTTAAATTTGTGTATTATCACAGTTGTGGTATACTGTTTTATTAGAAAACATCAAACACATTATTGTTCAATTATTTGTAAAGAGAATTCCTTGAGATAAACCGGATTATGGTTATACTCAAGAAGGCTTTAACAGTTGTTAAAGTAGTTTTGTAATCCTTTGAATATAGTGGATTAAGACCTCGTTGGAGAGAGGCGAAATCACCTTGACGGGTGGACTGGAGTAGTTTGAGATCAAACGAACCAGGATAAAAATACAGTGTTGTCTAGCATTTGATTTAAAGTTTTATAATTCAACCCCCCTTCTTGTGTTTTTCACATCTTGAGTCTGTTGTCGAGTTTTTTGGTACTCCAATGGATGGTAGCCTTGTCATTATGGAAGGTAGTCTGTTGTCGAGATTTTTTATACTGCAATGGATTGTAGCCTTGTCATTATGGAAGGTAGTCTCTTGTGGATATTTTGGTTACTCCAATGATGGTACCCTTGTCATTATAGAAGGTAATCTATTGCCTAGATTTTTGGTACTCCATTGCATGGTAGCCTTGTCATTATGGAAGGTAGTGTGTTATCGATATTTTTTTATTCCAATTGATGGTAGCCTTGTCATTATGGAAGGTAGTCTATTGTCGTGATTTTTGTTACTCCAATGGATGGTAGCCTTGTCATTATGGAAGGTAGTATGTTGTCGATATCTTTGTTACTCCAATGGATGGTAGCCTTGTCATTATGGAAGGTGGTCTATTGTTGAGATATTTGTTACTCTAAGGGATGGTAGCCTTGTCATTATGGAACGTAGTCTGTTGTTGAGATTTTTGTTATTCCAATGGATGGTAGCGTTGTCATTATATAAGGTAGTATATTATCTAGATTTTTGTAACTACAATGAATGGTAGCCTTGTCATTATGGAAGGTAGTCTGTTGTCGAGATTTTTGTTACTACAATGGATTTTAGCCTGGTTGTTATGTAAAATAGTCTATGGTCGATATCTTAGTTACTCCAATGGATGGTAGCCTTGTCATTATGGAAGGTAGTCTGTTATCAAAATTTTTGTTACTCCAATGGATGGTAGCCTTGTAATTATATAAGAAAATATATTGTCGAGATTTTTGTCACTAAAATGGATGGTAGCCTTGTCATTATGGAAGGTAGTCTGTTGTCGAGATTTTTGTTACTACAATAGATTGTAGCCTTGTCGTTGTGGAAGGTAGTCTGTTGTCGATATTTTTGTTACTCCAATGGATGGTAGACTAGTCATTATGGAATATATTATGTGTATGAGATTTTAGTTACTCCAATGGATGGTAGCCTTGTCATTATGGAAGGTAGTCTGTTGTCGAGATTTTTTATACTCCAATGGATTGTAGCCTTGTCATTATGGAAGGTAGTCTGTTGTCAAGATTTTTGTTACTCTAAGGAATGGTAGCCTTGTCATTATGAAATGTAGTTTTTTGTCAAGATTTTTTTTATTCCAATGGATGGTAGCCTTGTCATTATGAAAGGTAGTCTATTGTCGATATTTTTGTTACTATAATAGATTGTAGCCTTGTCATTATGGAAGGTAGTATGTTGTCAAGATTTTTGTTACTCCAATGGATGGTAGCCTTGTCATTATAGAAGGTATTATATTGTCGATATTTTTGTCACTATAATGGGTGGTAGCCTTGTCATTACGGAAGGAAGTCTATTGTCGAGATTTATGTTACTCTAATGGATTGTAGCCTTGTCGTTCTGCAAGGTAGTCTGTTGTCGAGTTTTTTGTTACTCTAATGGATGGTAGCCTTGTCATTATGGAAGGTAGTATATTATCGAGATTTTTGTCACTACAATGGATGGTAGCCTTGTCATTATGGAA
The DNA here is from genome assembly GCA_948472305.1 of Vicia faba. Lineage (NCBI taxonomy): Eukaryota > Viridiplantae > Streptophyta > Magnoliopsida > Fabales > Fabaceae > Vicia > Vicia faba. The sequence goes on from OX451741.1 coordinate 692,779,366, forward strand.
GGTAGTCTGTTGTCGAGATTTTTGTTACTCCAATGATGGTACCCTTGTCATTATGGAAGGTAGTCTGTTGTCGAGATTTTTGTTACTCCAATGGATGGTAGACTTGTCATTATGGAAGGTAGTCTGTTGTCCAGATTTTTGTTACTCTAATGAATGGTATCCTTTTCATTATGGAAGGTACTCTGTTGTCGATATTTTTGTTACTCCATTGTATGGTAGCCTTGTCATTATGGAAGGTAGTGTGTTGTTGATATTTTTGTTATTCCAATGGATGGTAGCCTAGTCATTATGGAAGGTAGTCTGTTGTCGTGGTTTTTGTTATTCCAATGAATGGTAGCATTGTCATTATGGAAGGTAGTATGTTGTAGATATCTTTGTTACTCCAATGGATGGTAGCCTTGTCATTATGGAAGGTAGTCTGTTGTCGAGATTTTTGTTACTCTAAGGGATGGTAGCCTTGTCCATATAGAAGGTAGTCTGTTGTCGAGATTTTTGTTCTTCTAATGGATGGTAGCATTGTCATTATAGAAGGTAGTATATTGTCGAGATTTTTGTCACTACAATGGATGGTAGCCTTGTCATTATGGAAGGAAGTCTGTTGTCGAGATTTTTGTTACTACAATGGATTGTAGCCTTGTCGTTATGGAAGGTAGTCTGTTGTCGATATCTTTGTTACTCCAATGGATGGTAGCCTAGTCATTATGGAAGGTAGTTTGTGTATGATATTTTTGTTATTCCAATGGGTGGTAGCCTTGTCTTTATGAAAGGTAGTCTGTTGTCGTGATTTTTATTACTCTAAGGGATGGTAGCCTTGTCATTATGGAAGGTAGTATGTTGTCGATATCTTTGTTACTCCAATGGATGGTAGCCTGGTAATTATGGAAGGTAGTCTATTGTCCAGATTTTAGTTACTCTAAGTGATGGTAGCCTTGTCATTATGGAACATAGTCTGTTGTCAAGATTTTTGTTATTTCAAGGGATGGTAGCGTTGTCATTATAGAAGGTAGTATATTATCGAGATTTTTGTCACTACAATGGATGGTAGCCTTTTCATTATGGAAGGTAGTCTGTTGTCGAGATTTTTGTTACTACAATGGATTGTAGCCTTGTCGTTATGGAAGGTAGTCTGTTGTCGATATCTTTGTTACTCCAATGGATGGAAGCCTAGTCATTATGGAAGGTAGTTTGTGTACGATATTTTTGTTATTCGAATGGGTGGTAGCCTTGTCATTATGAAAGGTAGGCCGTTGTCGTGATTTTTGTTACTCTAAGGGATGGTAGCCTTGTCATTATGGAATGTAGTATGTTGTCGATATTTTTGTTATTCCAATGGATGGTAGCGTTGTCATTATAGAAGGTAGTATATTATCGAGATTTTTGTCACTACAATGGATGGTAGCCTTTTCAATATGGAAGGTAGTCTAATGTCAAGATTTTTGTTACTACAATGGATTGTAGCCTTGTCGTTATGGAAGGTAGTTTCTTGTCGATATCTTTGTTAGTCCAATGGATGGTAGCCTAGTAATTATGGAAGGTAGTTTGTGTACGAGATTTTAGTTATTCCAATGGATGGTAGCCTTGTCATTATGAAAGGTTGTTTGTTGTCGTGATTTTTATTACTCTAAGGGATGGTAGCCTTGTCATTATGGAAGGTAGTATGTTGTCGATATCTTTGTTACTCCAATGGATGGTAGCCTTGTCGTTATGGAAGGTAGTCTGTTGTCGATATCTTTGTTACTCTAATGGATGGTAGCCTAGTCATTATGGAAGGTAGTTTGTGCACGATATTTTTGTTATTCCAATGGATGGTAGCATTGTCATTATGAAAGGTATTATGTTGTCGTGATTTTTGTTACTCTAAGGGATGGTAGCCTTGTCATTATGGAAGGTAATATATTGTCGAGATTTTTGTCACTATAATGGATGGTAGCCTTTCCATTATGGAAGGTAGTCTATTGTCGAGATTTTTGTTACTATAATGGATTGTAGCCTTTTCGTTGTGGAAGGTAGTTTGTTGTCGATATCTTTGTTACTCTAATGGATGGTAGCCTAGTCATTATGGAAGGTAGTTTGTGTATGACATTTTAGTTACTCCAATGGATGGTAGCCTTGTCATTATGGAAGGTAGTCTGTTGTCGAGATTTTTTATACTCCAAAGGATTGTAGCCTTGTCATTATGGAAGGTAGTCTGTTGTGTAGATTTTTGTTACTCTAAGGGATGGTAGCCTTGTCATTATGGAATGTAGTCTGTTGTCGAGATTTTTGTTATTCCAATGGATGGTAGCCTTGTCATTATGAAAGGTAGTCTATTGTCGATATTTTTGTTACTATAATAGATTGTAGCCTTGTCATTATGAAAGGTAGTCTGTTGTCGAGATTTTCGTTACTCCAATTGATGGTAGCCTTGTAATTATAGAAGTTAGTATATTGTTGAGATTTTTGTCACTACAATGAATGGTAGCCTTGTCATTATGGAAGGTAATCTGTTGTCGAGATTTTTGTTACTACAATGGATTGTAGCCTTATCATTATGGAAGGTAGTCTGTTATCGATATCTTTGTTACTCATATGGATGGTTGACTAGTCATTATTGAAGGTAGTTTGTGTACGATATTTTTGTTATTCCAATGGATGGTAGCCTTGTCATTATGAAAGGTAGTCTATTGTCGACATTTTTGTTACTATAATAGATTGTAGCCTTGTCATTATGAAAGGTAGTCTGTTGTCGAGATTTTCGTTACTCCAATTGATGGTAGCCTTGTAATTATAGAAGTTAGTATATTGTTGAGATTTTTGTCACTACAATGAATGGTAGCCTTGTCATTATGGAAGGTAATCTGTTGTCGAGATTTTTGTCACTATAATGGATGGTAGCCTTTCCATTATGGAAGGTAGTCTATTGACGAGATTTTTGTTACTATAATGGATTGTAGCCTTTTCGTTGTGGAAGGTAGTCTGTTGTCGATATCTTTGTTACTCTAATGGATGGTAGCCTTGTCATTTTGGAAGGTAGTTTGTGTATGAGATTTTAGTTAGTCCAATGGATGGTAGCCTTGTCATTATGGAAGGTAGTCTATTGTCGAGATTTTTTATACTCCAAAGGCTTGTAGCCTTGTCATTATGGAAGATAGTCTGTTGTGTAGATTTTTGTTACTCTAAGGGATGGTAGCCTTGTCATTATGGAATGTAGTCTGTTGTCGAGATTTTTGTTATTCCAATGGATGGTAGCCTTCTCATTATGAAAGGTAGTCTATTGTCGATATTTTTGTTACTATAATAGATTGTAGCCTTGTCATTATGAAAGGTAGTCTGTTGTCGAGATTTTCGTTACTCCAATTGATGGTAGCCTTGTAATTATAGAATTTAGTATATTGTTGAGATTTTTGTCACTACAATGAATGGTAGCCTTGTCATTATGGAAGGTATTCTGTTGTCGAGATTTTTGTTACTACAATGGATTGTAGCCTTGTCATTATGGAAGGTAGTCTCTTATCGATATCTTTGTTACTCATATGGATGGTTGACTAGTCATTATTGAAGGTAGTTTGTGTACGATATTTTTGTTATTCCAATGGATGGTAGCCTTGTCATTATGAAAGGTAGTCTGTTGTCGTGATTTTTGTTACTCTAAGGGATGGTAGCCTTGTCATTATGGAAGGTAGTATGTTGTCGATATCTTTGTTACTCCAATGGATGGTAGCCTTTTCATTATGGAAGGTAGTCTGTTGTCGATATTTTTGTTACTCTAAGGGATGGTAGCCTTGTCCATATGGAAGGTAGTCTGTTGTCGAGATTTTTGTTATTCCAATGGATGGTAGCGTTGTCATTATAGAAGGTAGTATATTGTCAATATTTTTGTCACTACAATGGATGGTAGCCTTGTCATTATGTAAGGTAGTTTGTTATCGAGATTTTTGTTACTAGAATGGATTGTAGCCTTATCGTTATGGAAGGTATTCTGTTGTCGATATCTTTGTTACTCCAATGGATGGTAGTCTAGTCTCTATGGAAGATAGTTTGTGTACGATATTTTTGTTATTCTAATGGATGGTAGCCTTGTCATTATAAAAGGTAGTCTATTGTCGTGATTTTTGTTACTCTAAGGGATGGTAGACTTGTCATTATGGATGGTATTATGGTGTCAATATCTTTGTTACTCCAATGGATGGTAGCCTTGTCATTATGGAAGGTGGTCTATTGTCGAGATATTTGTTACTCTAATGGACGGTAGCCTTGTCATTATGGAACATAGTCTGTTGTCAATATTTTTGTTATTCCAATGGATGGTAGCGTTGTCATTATAGAAGGTAGTATATTATCGAGATTTTTATCACTACAATGGATGGTAGCCTTGTCATTATGGAAGGTAGTCTATTGTCGAGATATTTGTTACTACAATGGATTGTAGCCTTGTCTTAAATAAAAGATAGTCTGTTGTCGATATCTTTGTTACTCCAATGGATGGCAGCCTAGTCATTATGGAAGGTAGTTTGTGTACGATATTTTTGTTATTCCAACGGATGGTAGCCTTGTCATTATGACAGGTAGTCTGTTGTCGTGATTTTTGTTACTCTAAGGGATAGTAGCCTTGTCATTATGGAAGGTAATATGTTGTCGATATCTTGGTTACTCCAATGGATGGTAGCCTTGTCATTATGGAAGTTAGTCTGTTGTCTAGATTTTTGTTACTCTTAGGGATGGTAGCCTTGTCATTATGGAACGTAGTTTGTTGTCGAGATTTTTGTTATTCTAATGGATGGTAGCGTTGTCATTATAGAAGGTAGTATATTATCGAGATTTTTGTCACTAAAATGGATGGTAGCCTTGTCATTATGGAATGTAGTCTGTTGTCGAGATTTTTTTTATTCCAATGGATGGTAGCCTTGATATTATGAAAGGTAGTCTATTGTCGAGATTTTTGTTACTATAATAGATTGTAGCCTTGTCATTATAGAAGGTAGTCTGTTGTCGAGATTTTGGTTACTCCAATGGATGGTAGCCTTGTAATTATAGAAGGTAGTATATTGTTGAGATTTTTGTCACTACAATGAATGGTAGCCTTGTCATTATGGAAGGTAATCTGTTGTCAAGATTTTTGTTACTACAATTGATTATAGCATGGTCATTATGGAAGGTAATATTTTGTCGATATCTTTGTTACTCCAATGGATGGTAGACTAGTCATTATTGAAGGTAGTTTGTGTACAATATTTTTGTTATTCCAATGGATGGTAGCCTTTGTTGTCGTGATTTTTGTTACTCTAAGGGATGGTAGCCTTGTCATTATGGAAGGTAGTATGTTGTCGATATCTTTATTACTCCAATTGATGGTAGCCTTGTCGTTATGGAAGGTAGTCTGTTGTCGATATCTTTGTTACTCCAATGGATGGTCGCCTAGTCATTATGAAAGGTAGTTTGTGTACGAGATATTAGTTACTTTAATGGATGGTAGCCTTGTCATTATGGAAGGTAGTCTATTGTCGAGATTTTTTATACTCAAATGGATTGTAGCCTTGTAATTATGGAAGGTAGTCTCTTGTTGATAGTTTGCTTACTCCAATGATGGTACCCTTGTCATTATGGAAGGTAGTCTATTGCCGAGACTTTTGTTACTCCATTGCATGGTAGCCTTGTCATTATGGAAGGTAGTGTGTTGTAGATATTTTTGTTATTCCAATGGATGGTAGCCTTGTAATTATGGAAGGTAGTCTATTGTCGTGATTTTTGTTACTCCAATGGATGGTAGCCTTGTCATTATGGAAGGTAGTCTATTGTCGAGATTTTTGTTACTCTAAGGGATGGTAGCCTTGTCCATATGGAAGGTAGTCTATTGTCGAGATTTTTTCTTATTCCAATGGATGGTAGTGTAGTCATTATAGAAGGTAGTATATTGTCAAGATTTTTGTCAGTACAATGGATGGTAGCCTTGTCATTATGTTAGGTAGTCTGTTGTCGAGATTTTTGTTACTAGAATGGATTATAGCCTTGTCGTTATGGAAGGTAGTCTATTGTCGATATCTATGTTACTCCAATGGATGGTAGCCTAGTCATTATGGAAGGTAGTTTGTGTACGATTTTTTTGTTATTCCAATGGATGGTAGCCTTGTCATTATGAAAGGTAGTCTATTGTCGTGATTTTTGTAACTCTAAGGGATGGTAGCCTTGCAATTATGGAAGGTAGTATGTTGTCGATATCTTTGTTACTTTAATGGATGGTAGCCTTGTCATTATGGAAGGTGGTTTGTTGTCGAGATATTTGTTACTCTAAGGGATGATAGCCTTGTCATTATGGAATATAGTTTGTTGTCGAGATTTTTGTTATTCCAATGGATGGTATCATTGTCATTATAGAAGGTAGTATATTATCGAGATTTTTGTCACTAAAATGGATGGTAGCCTTGTCATTATGGAATGTAGTCTGTTGTCGAGATTTTTGTTATTCCAATGGATGGTAGCCTTGTCATTATGAAAGGTAGTCTATTGTCGATATTTTTGTTACTATAATAGATTGTAGCCTTGTCATTATGGAAGGTAGTCTGTTGACGAGATTTTGGTTACTCCAATGGATGGTAGCCTTGTAATTATAGAAGGTAGTATATTGTTGAGATTTTTGTCACTACAATGAATGGTAGCCTTGTCATTATGGAAGTAATCTGTTGTCGAGATTTTTGTTACTACAATGGATTATAGCGTTGTCATTATGGAAGGTAGTATGTTGTCGATATCTTTGTTACTCCAATGGATGGTAGACTAGTCATTATTGAAGGTAGTTCGTGTACAATATTTTTGTTATTCCAATGGATGGTAGCCTTGTCATTATGAAAGGTAGTTTGTTGTCGTGATTTTTATTACTCGAAAGGATGGTAGCCTTGTCATTATGGAAGGTAGTATGTTGTCGATATCTTTATTACTCTAATGGATGGTAGCCTTGTCGTTATGGAAGGTAGTCTGTTGTCGATTTCTTTGTTACTCCAATAGATGGTAGCCTAGTCATTATGGAAGGTAGTTTGTGTATGATATTTTTGTTATTCCAACGGATGGTAGCCTTGTCATTATGAAAGGTAGTCTGTTGTCGTGATTTTTGTTACTCTAAGGGATGGTAGCCTTGTCATCATGGAAGGTAATATGTTGTCGATATCTTGGTTACTCCAATGGATGTTAGCCTTGTCATTATGGAAGGTATTCTGTTGTCTAGATTTTTGTTACTCTTAGGGATGGTAGCCTTGTCATTATGGAACGTAAGTTGTTGTCTAGATTTTTGTTATTCCAATGGATGGTAGCGTTGTCATTATAGAAGGTAGTATATTATCGAGATTTTTGTCACTACAATGGATGGAATCCTTGTAATTATGGAAGGTAGTCTGTTGTTAAGATTTTTTTTACTATAATCGATTGTAGCCTTGTCGTTATGGAAGGTAGTTTGTTGTTGATATCTTTGTTAGTCCAATGGATGGTAGCCTAGTCATTATGGCAGGTAGTTTGTGTACGAGATTTTAGTTACTTTAATGGATGGTAGCCTTGTCATTATTGAAGGTAGTCTGTTGTCGAGATTTTTTATACTCCAATGGATTGTAGCCTTGTAATTATGGAAGGTAGTCTCTTGTTGATATTTTTTTTACTCCAATGATGGTACCCTTGTCATTATGGAAGGTAATCTATTGCCGATATTTTTGTTACTCCATTGCATGGTAGCCTTGTCATTATGGAAGGTAGTGTGTTGTAGATATTTTTGTTATTCCAATGGATGGTAGCCTTGTAATTATGGAAGGTAGTCTATTGTCGTGATTTTTGCTACTCCAATGGATGGTAGCCTTGTCATTATGGAAGGTAGTCTATTGTCGAGATTTTTGTTACTCTAAGGGATGGTAGCCTTGTCCATATGGAAGGTAGTATGTTGTCGAGATTTTTGTTATTCCAATGGATGGTAGTGTTGTCATTATAGAAGGTAGTATATTGTCAAGATTTTTGTCACTACAATGGATGGTAGCCTTGTCATTATGTAAGGTAGTCTGTTGTCGAGATTTTTGGTACTAGATTGGATTATAGACTTGTCGTTATGGAAGGTAGTCTATTGTCGATATCTATGTTACTCCAATGGATGGTAGCCTAGCCATTATGGAAGGTAGTTTGTGTACGATATTTTTGTTATTCCAATGGATGGTAGCCTTGTCATTATGAAAGGTAGTCTATTGTCGTGATTTTTGTAACTCTAAGGGATGGTAGCCTTGTCATTATGGAAGGTAGTATGTTGTCGATATCTTTGTTACTCCAATGGATGGTAGCCTTGTCATTATGGAAGGTGGTTTGTTGTCGAGATATTTGTTACTCTAAGGGATGATAGCCTTGTCATTATGGAACATAGTTTGTTGTCGAGATTTTTGTTATTCCAATGGATGGTATCATTGTAATTATAGAAGGTAGTATATTATCGAGATTTTTGTCACTAAAATGGATGGTAGCCTTGTCATTATGGAATGTAGTCTGTTGTCGAGATTTTTGTTATTCCAATGGATGGTAGCCTTGTCATTATGAAAGGTAGTCTATTGTCGAGATTTTTGTTACTATAATAGATTGTAGCCTTGTCATTATGGAAGGTAGTCTGTTGACGAGATTTTGGTTACTCCAATGGATGGTAGCCTTGTAATTATAGAAGGTAGTATATTTTTGAGATTTTTGTCACTACAATGAATGGTAGCCTTGTCATTATGGAAGGTAATCTGTTGTCGAGATTTTTGTTACTACAATGGATTATAGCGTTGTCATTATGGAAGGTAGTATGTTGTCGATATCTTTGTTACTCCAATGGATGGTAGACTAGTCATTATTGAAGGTAGTTCGTGTACAATATTTTTGTTATTCCAATGGATGGTAGCCTTGTCATTATGAAAGGTAGTTTGTTGTCGTGATTTTTGTTACTCGAAGGGATGGTAGCCTTGTCATTATGGAAGGTAGTATGTTGTCGATATCTTTATTACTCTAATGGATGGTAGACTTGTCGTTATGGAAGGTAGTCTGTTGTCGATTTCTTTGTTACTCCAATGGATGGTAGCCTAGTCATTATGGAAGGTAGTTTGTGTATGATATTTTTGTTATTCCAACGGATGGTAGCCTTGTCATTATGAAAGGTAGTCTGTTGTCGTGATTTTTGTTACTCTAAGGGATGGTAGCCTTGTCATTATGGAAGGTAATATGTTGTCGATATCTTGGTTACTCCAATGGATGTTAGCCTTGTCATTATGGAAGGTAGTCTGTTGTCTAGATTTTTGTTACTCTTAGGGATGGTAGCCTTGTCATTATGGAACGTAGTTTGTTTTCTAGATTTTTGTTATTCCAATGGATGGTAGCGTTGTCATTATAGAAGGTAGTATATTATCGAGATTTTTGTCACTACAATGGATGGAAGCCTTGTAATTATGGAAGGTAGTCTGTTGTTAAGATTTTTTTTACTATAATCGATTGTAGCCTTGTCGTTATGGAAGGTAGTTTGTTGTTGTTATCTTTGTTAGTCCAATGGATGGTAGCCTAGTCATTATGGCAGGTAGTTTGTGTACGAGATTTTAGTTACTTTAATGGATGGTAGCCTAGTCATTATGGAAGGTAGTCTATTGTCGAGATTTTTTATACTCCAATGGATTGTAGCCTTGTAATTATGGAAGGTAGTCTCTTGTTGATATTTTTCTTACTCCATTGATGGTACCCTTGTCATTATGGAAGGTAATCTATTGCCGATATTTTTGTTACTCTATTGCATGGTAGCCTTGTCATTATGGAAGGTAGTGTGTTGTAGATATTTTTATTATTCCAATGGATAGTAGCCTTATCATTATGGAAGGTAGTCTATTGTCGTGATTTTTGTTACTCCAATGGATGGTAGCCTTGTCAATATGGAAGGTACTATGTTGTCGATATCTTTGTTACTCCGATGGATGGTAGCCTTGTCATTATGGAAGGTAGTCTATTGTCGAGATTTTTGTTACTCTAAGGGATGGTAGCCTTGTCCTTATGGAAGGTAGTCTGTTGTCGAGATTTTTGTTATTCCAATGGATGGTAGCATTGTCATTATAGAAGGTAGTATATTGTCGAGATTTTTGTCACTACAATGGATGGTAGCCTTGTTATTATGTAAGGTAGTCTGTTGTCGAGATTTTTATTACTAGAATGGATTGTAGCCCTGTCGTTATGGAAAGTAGTCTATTGTCGATATCTTTGGTACTCCAATGGATGGTAGCCTAGTCATTATGGAAGGTAGTTTGTGTACGATATTTTTGTTATTCCAATGGATGGTAGCCTTGTCATTATGAAAGGTAGTCTATTGTCATGATTTTTGTTACCCTAAGGGATGGTAGCCTTGTCATTATGGAAGGTAGTATGTTGTCGATATCTTTGTTACTCCAATGGATGGTAGCCTTGTCATTATGGAAGGTGGTTTGTTGTCGAGATATTTGTTACTCTAAGGGATGATAGCTTGTCCTTATGGAACATAGTCTGTTGTCGAGATTTTTGTTATTCCAATGGATGGTAGCGTTGTCATTATAGAAGGTAGTATATTATTGAGATTTTTGTCACTACAATGAATGGTAGCCTTGTCATTATGGAATGTAGTCTGTTGTCAAGATTTTTGTTATTCCAATGGATGGTAGCCTTGTCATTATGAAAGGTAGTCTATTGTCGAGATTTTTGTTACTATAATAGATTGTAGCCTTGTCATTATGGAAGGTAGTCTGTTGATGAGATTTTGGTTACTCCAATGGATGGTAGCCTTGTAATTATAGAAGGTAGTATATTGTTGAGATTTTTGTCACTACAATGAATGGTAGCCTTGTCATTATGGAAGGTAATCTGTTGTCGAGATTTATGTTACTACAATGGATTATAGCGTTGTCATTATGGAAGGTAGTATGTTGTCGATATCTTTGTTACTCCAATGGATGGTAGACTAGTCATTATTGAAGGTAGTTCGTGTACAATATTTTTGTTATTCCAATGGATGGTAGCCTTGTCATTATGAAAGGTAGTTTGTTGTCGTGATTTTTGTTACTTGAAGGGATGGTAGTTTTGTCATTATGGAAGGTAGTATGTTGTCGATATCTTTATTACTCTAATGGATGGTAGCCTTATCGTTATGGAAGGTAGTCTGTTGTCGATTTCTTTGTTACTCCAATGGATGGTAGCCTAGTCATTATGGAAGGTAGTTTGTGTATGATATTTTTGTTATTCCAACGGATGGTAGCCTTGTAATTATGAAAGGTATTCTGTTGTCGTGATTTTTGTTACTCTAAGGGATGGTAGCCTTGTCATTATGGAAGGTAATATGTTGTCGATATCTTGGTTACTCCAATGGATGTTAGCCTTGTCATTATGGAAGGTAGTCTGTTGTCTAGATTTTTGGTACTCTTAGGGATGGTAGCCTTGTCATTATGGAACGTAGTTTGTTGTCTAGATTTTTGTTATTCCAATGGATGGTAGCGTTGTCATTATAGAAGGTAGTATATTATCGAGATTTTTGTCACTACAATGGATGGAAGCCTTGTAATTATGGAAGGTAGTCTGTTGTTAAGATTTTTGTTACTATAATCGATTGTAGCCTTGTCGTTATGGAAGGTAGTTTGTTGTTGATATCTTTGTTAGTCCAATGGATGGTAGCCTAGTAATTATGGCAGGTAGTTTGTGTACGAGATTTTAGTTACTTTAATGGATGGTAGCCTTGTCATTATGGAAGGTAGTCTATTATCGAGATTTTTTATACTCCAATGGATTGTAGCCTTGTAATTATGGAAGGTAGTCTCTTGTTGATATTTTTCTTACTCCAATAATGGTACCCTTGTCATTATGGAAGGTAATCTATTGCCGATATTTTTGTTACTCCATTGCATGGTAACCTTGTCATTATGGAAGGTAGTGTGTTGTAGATATTTTTGTTATTCCAATGGATAGTAGCCTTATCATTACGGAAGGTATTCTATTGTCATGATTTTTGATACTCCAATGGATGGTAGCCTTGTCAATATGGAAGGTACTATGTTGTCGATATCTTTGTTACTCCGATGGATGGTAGCCTTGTCATTATGGAAGGTAGTCTATTGTCGTGATTTTTGTTACTCTAAGGGATGGTAGCCTTGTCCATATGGAAGGTTGTCTGTTGTCGAGATTTTTGTTATTCCAATGGATGGTAGCATTGTCATTATAGAAGGTAGTATATTGTCGAGATTTTTGTCACTACAATGGATGGTAGCCTTGTTATTATGTAAGGTAGTCTGTTGTCGAGATTTTTATTACTAGAATGGATTGTAGCCCTGTCGTTATGGAAGATAGTCTATTGTCGATATCTTTGTTACTCCAATGGATGGTATCCTAGTCATTATGGAAGGTAGTTTGTGTACGATATTTTTGTTATTCAAATGGATGGTAGCCTTGTCATTATGAAAGGTAGTCTATTGTCGTGATTTTTGTTACTCTAAGGGATGGTAGCCTTGTCATTATGGAAGGTAGTATGTTGTCGATATCTTTGTTACTCCAATGGATGGTAGCCTTGTAATTATGGAAGGTGGTTTGTTGTCGAGATATTTGTTACTCTAAGGGATGATAGCTTGTCATTATGGAACATAGTCTGTTGTCGAGATTTTTGTTATTCCAATGGATGGTAGCGTTGTCATTATAGAAGGTAGTATATTATTGAGATTTTTGTCACTACAATGAATGGTAGCCTTGTCATTATGGAATGTAGTTTGTTGTCGAGATTTTTGTTATTCCAATGGATGGTAGCCTTGTCATTATGAAAGGTAGTCTATTGTCGAGATTTTTGTTACTATAATAGATTGTAGCGTTGTCATTATGGAAGGTAGTTTGTTGTCGAGATTTTGGTTACTCCAATGGATGGTAGCCTTGTAACTATAGAAGGTAGTATATTGTTGAGATTTTGTCACTACAATGAATGGTAGCCTTGTCATTATGGAAGGTAATCTGTAGTCGAGATTTTTGTTACTAAAATTGATTATAGCCTTGTCATTATGGAAGGTAGTCTGTTGTCGATATCTTTGTTACTCCAATGGATGGTAGACTAGTCATTATTGAAGGTAGTTTGTGTACTATATTATTGTTATTCCAATTGATGGTAGCCTTGTAATTATGAAAGGTAGTTTGTTGTCGTGATTTTTTTTACTCTAAGGGATGGTAGCCTTGTCATTATGGAAGGTAGTATGTTGTTGATATCTTTATTACTCCAATGGATGGTAGCCTTGTCGTTATGGAAGGTAGTCTATTGTCGATATCTTTGTTACTCCAATGAATGGTAGCCTAGTCATTATGGAAGGTAGTTTGTGTACGATATTTTTGTTATTCCAACGGATGGTAGCCTTGTCATTATGAAAGGTAGTCTATTGTCGTGATTTTTGTTACTCTAAGGGATGGTAGCCTTATCATTATGGAAGGTAATATATTGTCGATATCTTGGTTACTCTAATGGATGGTAGCCTTATCATTATGGAAGGTAGTATGTTCTCCAGATTTTTGTTACTCTTAGGGATGGTAGCCTTGTCATTATGGAACGTAGTTTGTTGTCGAGATTTTTGTTATTCCAATGGATGGTAGCGTTGTCATTATAGAAGGTAGTATATTATCGAGATTTTTGCCACTATAATGGATGGTAGCCTTGTCATTATTGAAGGTAGTCTGTTGTTAAGATTTTTGTTACTATAATGGATTGTAGCCTTGTCGTTATAGAAGGTAGTTTGTTGTCGATATCTTTGTTAGTCCAATGGATGGTAGCCTAGTCATTATGGCAGGTAGTTTGTGTACGAGATTTTAGTTACTTTAACGGATGGTAGCCTTGTCATTATGGAAGGTAGTCTGTTGTCGATATTTTTTATACTCCAATGGATTGTAGCCTTGTAATTATGGAAGGTAGTCTCTTGTTGATATTTTGCTTACTCCAATGATGGTACCCTTGTCATTATGGAAGGTAATCTATTGCCGATATTTTTGTTACTCCATTGCATGGTAGCCTTGTCATTATGGAAGGTAGTGTGTTGTAGATATTTTTGTTATTCCAATGGATAGTAGCCTTATCATTATGGAAGGTAGTCTATTGTCGTGATTTTTGTTACTCCAATGGATGGTAGCCTTGTCAATATGGAAGGTACTATGTTGTCGATATCTTTGTTACTCCAATGGATGGTAGCCTTGTCATTATGGAAGGTAGTCTATTGTCGAGATTTTTGTTACTCTAAGGGATGGTAGCCTTGTCCATATGGAAGGTACTCTGTTGTCGAGATTTTTGTTATTCCAATGGATGGTAGCATTGTCATTACAGAAGGTAATATATTGTCGAGATTTTTGTCACTACAATGGATGGTAGCCTTGTTATTATGTAAGGTAGTCTGTTGTCGAGATTTTTATTACTAGAATGGATTGTAGCCCTGTCGTTATGGAAGGTAGTCTATTGTCGATATCTTTGTTACTCCAATGGATGGTAGCCTAGTCATTATGGAAGGTAGTTTGTGTACGATATTTTTGTTATTCCAATGGATGGTAGCCTTGTCATTATGAAAGGTAGTTATTTGTCGTGATTTTTGTTACTCTAAGGGATGGTAGCCTTGTCATCATGGAAGGTAGTATGTTGTCGATATCTTTGTTACTCCAATGGATGGTAGCCTTGTCATTATGGAAGGTGGTTTGTTGTCGAGATATTTGTTACTCTAAGGGATGATAGCTTGTCATTATGGAACATAGTCTGTTGTCGAGATTTTTGTTATTCCAATTGATGGTAGCGTTGTCATTATAGAAGGTAGTATATTATTGATATTTTTGTCACTACAATGAATGGTAGCCTTGTCATTATGGAATGTAGTCTGTTGTCGAGATTTTTGTTATTCCAATGGATGGTAGCCTTGTCATTATGAAAGGTAGTCTATTGTCGAGATTTTTGTTACTATAATAGATTGTAGCCTTGTCATTATGGAAGGTAGTCTGTTGTCGAGATTTTGGTTACTCCAATGGATGGTAGCCTTGTAACTATAAAAGGTAGTATATTGTTGAGATTTTGTCACTACAATGAATGGTAGCCTTGTCATTATGGAAGGTAATCTGTTGTCGAGATTTTTGTTACAACAATGGATTATAGCCTTGTCATTATGGAAGGTAGTCTGTTGTCGATATCTTTGTTACTCCAATGGATGGTAGACTAGTCATTATTGAAGGTAGTTTGTGTACTATATTTTTGTTATTCCAATTGATGGTAGCCTTGTAATTATGAAAGGTAGTTTGTTATCGTGATTTTTGTTACTCTAAGGGATGGTAGCCTTGTCATTATGGAAGGTAGTATGTTGTTGATATCTTTATTACTCCAATGGATGGTAGCCTTGTCGTTATGGAAGGTAGTCTATTGTTGATATCTTTGTTACTCCAATGAATGGTAGCCTAGTCATTATGGAAGGTAGTTTGTGTACGATATTTTTGTTATTCCAACGGATGGTAGCCTTGTCATTATGAAAGGTAGTCTATTGTCGTAATTTTTGTTACTCTAAGGGATGGTAGCCTTATCATTATGGAAGGTAATATATTGTCGATATCTTGGTTACTCCAATGGATGGTAGCCTTGTCATTATGGAAGGTAGTCTGTTCTCCAGATTTTTGTTACTCTTAGGGATGGTAGCCTTGTCATTATGGAACGTAGTTTGTTGTCGAGATATTTGTTATTCCAATGGATGGTAGAGTTGTCATTATAGAAGGTAGTATATTATCGAGATTTTTGTCACTATAATGGATGGTAGCCTTGTAATTATGGAAGGTACTCTGTTGTTAAGATTTTTGTTACTATAATGGATTGTAGCCTTGTCGTTATAGAAGGTAGTTTGTTGTCGATATCTTTGTTAGTCCAATGGATGGTAGCCTAGTCATTATGGAAGGTAGTTTGTGTACGAGATTTTAGTTACTTTAATGGATGGTAGCCTTGTCATTATGGAAGGTAGTCTGTTGTCGAGATATTTTATACTCCAATGGATTGTAGCCTTCTAATTATGGAAGGTAGTCTCTTGTTGATATTTTTCTTACTCCAATGATGATACCCTTGTCATTATGGAAGGTAATCTATTGTCGATAATTTTGTTACTCCATTGCATGGTAGCCTTGTAATTATTGAAGGTAGTGTGTTGTAGATATTTTTGTTATTCCAATGGATAGTAGCCTTGTCATTATGGAAGGTAGTCTGTTGTCGTAATTTTTGTTACTCCAATGGATGGTAGCCTTGTCATTATGGAAGGTACTATGTTGTCGATATCTTTGTTACTCCAATGGATGGTAGCCTTGTCATTATGGAAGGTAGTCTGTTGTCGATATTTTTTATGCTCCAATAAATTATAGCCTTGTAATTATGGAAGGTAGTCTCTTGTTGATATTTTGGTTACTCCAATGATGGTACCCTTGTCATTATGGAATGTAGTCTATTGCCGAGATTTTTGTTACTCCGTTGCATGGTAGCCTTGTCATTATGGAAGGTAGTGTGTTGTCGATATTTTTGTTATTCCAATGGATGGTAGCCTTGTCATTATGGAAGGCAGTCTATTTTCGTGATTTTTGTTACTCCAATGGATGGTAGCCTTGTCATTATGGAAGGTAGTATGTTGTCAACATCTTTGTTACTCCAATGGATGGTAGCCTTGTCATTATGCAAGGTAGTACATTGTCGTTATTTTTGTTACTCTAAGGGATGGTAGCCCTGTCCATTAGGAAGGTAGTCTGTTGTCAATATTTTTGTTATTCCAATGGATGGTAGCGTTTTCATTATAGAAGGTAGTATATTGTCTTGATTTTTGTCACTACAATGGATGGTAGCCTTGTCATTATGTAAGGTAGTCTATTGTCGAGATTTTTGTTACTAGAATGGATTGTAGCCTTGTCGTTATGGAAGGTAGTCTGTTGTCTATATCTTCGTTACTCCAATGGATGGAAGCCTAGACATTATGGAAGGTAGTCTGTTGTCGAGATTTTTTATACTCCAATAAATTGTAGCCTTGTAATTATGGAAGGTAGTCTCTTGTTGATATTTTGGTTACTCCAATGATGGTACCCTTGTCATTATGGAAGGTAGTCTATTGCCGAGATTTTTGTTACACCATTCCATGGTAGCCTTGTCATTATGTAAGGTAGTGTGTTGTCAATATCTTTGTTACTCCAATGGATGGTAGCCTTGTCATTATGGAAGGTAGTCTATTATCGATATTTTTGTTACTCTAAGGGATGGTAGCCCTATCCATATGGAAGGTAGTCTGTTGTCGAGATTTTTGTTATTCCAATGGATGGTAGCATTGTCATTATAGAAGGTAGTATATTGTCGAGATTTTTGTCACTACAATGGATGGTAGCCTTGTCATTATGTAAGGTAGTCTATTGTCGAGATTTTTGTTACTAGAATGAATTGTAGCCTTGTCGTTATGGAAGGTAGTCTGTTGTCTATATCTTTGTTACTCAAATGGATGGTAGCCTAGTCATTATGGAAGGTAGTCTGTTGTCGAGATTTTTTATACTCCAATAAATTGTGGCCTTGTAATTATGGAAGGTAGTCTCTTGTTGATATTTTGGTTACTCCAATGATGGTACCCTTGTCATTATGGAAGGTAGTCTATTGCCGAGATTTTTGTTACTCCATTGCATGGTAGACTTGTCATTATGGAAGGTAGTGTGTTGTCGATATTTTTGTTATTCCAATGGATGGTAGCCTTGTCATTATGAAAGGAAGTTTATTGTCCTGATTTTTGTTACTCTAAGGGATGGTAGCCTTGTCATTATGGAAGGTAGTATGTTGTCGATATCTTTGTTACTCCAATGGATGGTAGCCTTGTCATTATGGAAGGTAGTCTGTTGTCCAGATTTTTGTTACTCTAAGGGATGGTAGCTTTGTCATTATAGAAGGTAGTATATTATCGAGATTTTTGTCACTACAATGGATGGTGGCCTTGTCATTATGGAAGGTAGTCTGTTGTCAAGATTTTTGTTACTACAATGAATTGTAGCCTTGTCGTTATGGAAGGTAGTTTGTTGTCGATATCTTTGTTAGTCCAAGGGATGGTAGCCTAGTCATTATGGAAGGTAGATTGTGTACCAGATTTTAGTTACTTTAATGGATGGTAGCCTAGTCATTATGGAAGGTAGTCTGTTGTCGAGATTTTTTATACTCCAATAAATTGTAGCCTTGTAATTATGGAAGGTAGTCTCTTGTTGATATTTTGGTTACTCCAATGATGGTACCCTTGTCATTATGGAAGGTAGTCTATTGCCGAGATTTTTGTTACTCCATTGCATGGTAGCCTTGTCATTATGGAAGGTAGTGTGTTGTCGATATTTTTGTTACTCCAATGGATGGTAGCCTTGTCATTATGGAAGGTAGTCTGTTTTCATGATTTTTGTTACTCCAATGGATGGTAGCCTTGTCATTATGGAAGGTAGTATGTTGTCAATATCTTTGTTACTCCAATGGATGGTAGCCTTGTCATTATGGAAGGTAGTCTATTGTCGATATTTTTGTTACTCTAAGGGATGGTAGCCCTATCCATATGGTAGGTAGTTTGTTGTCGAGATTTTTGTTATTCCAATGGATGGTAGTGTTATCATTATAGAAGGTATTATATTGTCGAGATTTTTGTCACTACAATGGATGGTAGCCTTGTCATTATGTAAGGTAGTCTATTGTCGAGATTTTTGTTACTAGAATGGATTGTAGCCTTGTCGTTATGGAAGGTAGTATGTTGTCGATATCTTTGTTACTCTAATGGATGGTAGCCTTGTCATTATGGAAGGTAGTCTGTTGTCCAGATTTTTGTTACTCTAAGGGATGGTAGCTTTGTCATTTTAGAAGGTAGTATATTATCGAGATTTTTGTCACTACAATGGATGGTAGCCTTGTCATTATGGAAGGTAGTCTGTTGTCAATATTTTTGTTACTACAATGGATTGTAGCCTTGTCTTTATGGAAGGTAGTTTGTTGTCGATATCTTTGTTAGTCCAAGGGATGGTAGCCTAGTCATTATGGAAGGTAGATTGTGTACGAGATTTTAGTTACTTTAATGGATGGTAGCCTTGTCATTATGGAAGGTAGTCTATTGTCGAGATTTTTTGTACTCCAATAAATTGTAGCCTTGTAATTATGGAAGGTAGTCTCTTGTTGATATTTTGGTTACTCCAATGATGGTACCCTTGTTATTATGGAAGGTAATCTATTGCCAAGATTTTTGTTACTCCATTGGATGGTAGCCTTGTCCTTATGGAAGGTAGTGTGTTGTCGATATCTTTGTTACTCCAATGGATGGTAGCCTCGTCATTATGGAAGGTAGTCTATTATCGATATTTTTGTTACTCTAAGGGATGGTAGCCTTATCCATATGGAAGGTAGTCTGTTGTCGAGATTTTTGTTATTCCAATGGATGGTAGCGTTGTCATTATATAAGGTAGTATATTGTCGAGATTTTTATCACTACAATGGATGGTAGCCTTGTCATTATGTAAGGTAGTCTATTGTCGAGATTTTTGTTACTAGAATGGGTTGTAGCCTTGTCGTTATGGAAGGTAGTATGTTGTCTATATCTTTGTTACTCCAATGGATGGTAGCCTAGTCATTATGGAAGGTAGTTTGTGTACGAGATTTTAGTTACTTTAATGGATGGTAGCCTTGTCATTGCGGAAGGTAGTCTGTTGTCGAGATTTTTTATGCTCCAATAAAAAGTAGCCTTATAATTATTGAAGGTAGTCTCTTGTTGATATTTTGGTTACTCCAGTGATGGTACCCTTGTCATTATGGAAGGTAGTCTATTGCCGAGATTTTTTTTACTCCGTTGCATGGTAGCCTTGCCATTATGGAAGGTAGTGTGTTGTCGATATTGTTGTTATTCCAATGGATGGTAGCCTTGTCATTATGGAAGGTAGTCTGTTTTCGTGATATTTGTTACTCCAATGGATGGTAGCCTTGTCATTATGGAAGGTAGTATGTTGTCAATATCTTTGTTACTCCAATGGATGGTAGCCTTGTCATTATGGAAGGTAGTCTATTGTCGATATTTTTGTTACTCTAAGGGATGGTAGCCCTATCCATATGGAAGGTAGTTTGTTGTCGAGATTTTTGTTATTCCAATGGATGGTAGCGTTATCATTATAGAAGGTAGTATATTGTCGAGATTTTTGTCACTACAATGTATGGTAGCCTTGTCATTATGTAAGGTAGTCTATTGTCGAGATTTTTGTTACTAGAATGGATTGTAGCCTTGTCGTTATGGAAGGTAGTCTGTTGTCTATATCTTCGTTACTCCAATGGATGGTAGCCTAGACATTATGGAAGGTAGTCTGTTGTCGAGATTTTTTATACTCCACTAAATTGTAGCCTTGTAATTATGGAAGGTAGTCTCTTGTTGATATTTTTGTTACTCCAATGTACAGTAGCCTAGTCATTATGTAAGGTAGTCTGTTATCCAGATTTTTGTTACTCTAATGGACGGTAGCTTTGTCATTATGGGAGGTAGTTTGTTGTCGAGATTTTTGTTACTCCATGAGATGGTAGCCTTATCATTATGGAAGGTAGTATGTTGTCGATATTTTTGTTATTCCAATGGATGGTAACCTTTTCATATAAGGTAGTCTGTTGTCGTGATTTTTGTTACTACAATGGATTGTTGCCTTGTCATTATGGAAGGTAGCCTGTTATTCAAATTTTTGTTACTACAATGTATGTTAGCCTTGTCATTATGCAAGGTAGTCTGTTGTCGAGATTTTTGTTACTCCATTAGATAGTAGCCTTGTCATTATGGAAGGTGGTCTGTTGTCGAGATTTTTGTTATACCAATGGATGGTAGCCAAGTCATTATGGAAGGTAGTTTGTTTTCGAGATTTTTATTACTCCAATGGATGGTAGCCTTCTTATTATGGAAGGTAGTCTGTTGTCGAGATTTTTGTTAATACAATGGATGGTAGCCTTATCATTATGGAAGGTAGTCTATTGTCAAGATTTTTGTTACTCCAATGGGTGGTAGTCTTGTCATTATGGAAGGTAGTCTGGTGTCGATATCTTTGTTACTCCAATGGAAGTAGCCTATTCATTATGGAATGTAGTCTGTTGTCGAGATTTTTGTTAGTCCAATGGATGGTAGCCTTGTCATTATGGAAGGTAGTGTGTTGTCAAAAAATGTTATACTCCAATGGATGGTAGCCTTGTCAATATGGAAGGTAGTCTCTTGTTGATATTTTTGTTACTCCAATGTACAGTAGCCTAGTCATTATGGAAGGTAGTCTGTTATCCAGATTTTTGTTACTCTAATGGACGGTAGCTTTGTCATTATGGAAGGTAGTTTGTTGTCGAGATTTTTGTTACTCCATGAGATGGTAGCCTTATCATTATGGAAGGTAGTATGTTGTCGATATTTTTGTTATTCCAATGGATGGTAACCTTTTCATATAAGGTAGTCTGTTGTCGTGATTTTTGTTACTACAATGGATTGTTGCCTTGTCATTATGGAAGGTAGCCTGTTGTTCAAATTTTTGTTACTACAATGTATGTTAGCCTTGTCATTATGCAAGGTAGTCTGTTGTCGAGATTTTTGTTACTCCATTAGATAGTAGCCTTGTCATTATGGAAGGTGGTCTGTTGTCGAGATTTTTGTTATTCCAATGGATGGTAGCCAAGTCATTATGGAAGGTAGTTTGTTTTCGAGATTTTTGTTACTCCAATGGATGGTAGCCTTCTTATTATGGAAGGTAGTCTGTTGTCGAGATTTTTGTTAATAAAATGGATGGTAGCCTTATCATTATGGAAGGTAGTCTATTGTCGAGATTTTTGTTACTCCAATGGGTGGTAGCCTTGTCATTATGGAAGGTAGTCTGGTGTCGATATCTTTGTTACTCCAATGGAAGTAGCCTATTCATTATGGAATGTAGTCTATTGTCGAGATTTTTGTTACTCCAATGTATGGTAGCCTTGTCAATGTGGAAGGTAGTCTGTTGTCAAAAAAATTTATACTCCAATGGATGGTAGCCTTGTCATTATTGAAGGTAGACTCTTGTTGATATTTTTCTTACTCCAATGGATAGTAGCCTTGTCATTATGGAAGGTAGTTTGTTGTCCAGATTTTTGTTACTCTAATGGACGGTAGCTTTGTCATTATGGTAGGTAGTTTGTTGTCGAGATTTTTGTTACTCCATTGGATGGTAGCCTTCTTATTATGGAAGGTAGTCTGTTGTGGAGATTTTTGTTAATACAATGGATGGTAGCCTTATCATTATGGAAGGTAGTCTATTGTCGAGATTTTTGTTACTCCAATAGGTGGTAGCCTTGTCATTATGGAAGGTAGTCTGGTGTCGATATCTTTGTTACTCCAATGGAAGTAGCCTATTCATTATAGAATGTAGTCTGTTGTCGAGATTTTTGTTAGTCCAATGGATGGTAGCCTTGTCATTATGGAAGGTAGTGTGTTGTCAAAAAATGTAATACTCCAATGGATGGTAGCCTTGTCAATATGGAAGGTAGTCTCTTGTTGATATTTTTGTTACTCCAATGTACAGTAGCCTAGTCATTATGGAAGGTAGTCTGTTATCCAGATTTTTGTTACTCTAATGGACGGTAGCTTTGTCATTATGGAAGGTAGTTTGTTGTCGAGATTTTTGTTACTCCATGAGATGGTAGCCTTATCATAATGGACGGTAGTATGTTGTCGATATTTTTGTTATTCCAATGGATGGTGACCTTTTCATATAAGGTAGTCTGTTGTCGTGATTTTTGTTACTACAATGGATTGTTGCCTTGTCATTATGGAAGGTAGCCTGTTGTTCAAATTTTTGTTACTACAATGTATGTTAGCCTTGTCATTATGCAAGGTAGTCTGTTGTCGAGATTTTTGTTACTCCATTATATAGTAGCCTTGTCATTATGGAAGGTGGTCTGTTGTCGAGATTTTTGTTATTCCAATGGATGGTAGCCAAGTCATTATGGAAGGTAGTTTGTTTTCGAGATTTTTGTTACTCCAATGGATGGTAGCCTTCTTATTATGGAAGGTAGTTTGTTGTCGAGATTTTTGTTAATACAATGGATGGTAGCCTTATCATTATGGAAGGTAGTCTATTGTCGAGATTTTTGTTACTCCAATGGGTGGTAGCATTGTTATTATGGAAGGTAGTCTATTGTCGAGATTTTTGTTACTCTAAGGGATGGTAGCCTTGTTCATATGGAAGGTAGTCTATTGTCGAGATTTTTGTCATTCCAATGGATGGTAGCGTTGTCATTATAGAACGTAATATATTATCGATATTTTTGTCACTACAATGGATGGTAGCCTTGTCATTATGGAAGGTAGTCTGTTGTCGAGATTTTTGTTACTAGAATGGATTGTAGCCTTGTCGTTATGGAAGGTAGTCTGTTGTCGATATCTTTATTACTCCAATGGATGGTAGCCTAGTCATTATGGAAGGTAGTCTGTGCACGATATTTTTGTTATTCCAATGGATGGTAGCCTTGTCATTATGAAAGTTAGTCTACTGTCGTGATTTTTGTTACTCTAAGGGATGGTAGCCATGTCATTATGGAAGGTAGTTTGTTGTCTAGATTTTTGTTACTCTAAGGGAAGGTAGCCTTGTCATTATGGAACGTAGTCTGTTGTCGAGATTTTTGTTACTCCAATGGATGGTAGCATTGTCATTATGGAAGGTAGTATGTCGTAGAAATTTTTGTTATTCCACTGGATGGTAGCCTTGTCATTATGAAAGTTAGTCTATTGTCGAGATTTTTGTTAATCCAATGGATTGTAGCCTTGTCATTATGGAAGGTAGTTTGTTGTCGAGATTTTTGTTACTCCATTGGATGGTAGCCTTATCATTATGGAATGTAGTCTGATGTCGATATTTTTGTTATTCCAATGGATGGTAACCTTTTCATATAAGGTAGTCTGTTGTCGTTATTTTTGTTACTACAATGGGTTGTTGCCTTACCATTATGGAAGGTAGTCTGTAGTTGTGATTTTTGTTACTCCAATGTATGGTAGCCTTCTCATTATGGAAGGTAGTCTATTGTTCAAATTTTTGTTACTACAATGTATGTTAGCCTTGTCATTATGTAAGGTAGTTTGTTATCGAGATTTTTGTTACTCCATTGGTTAGTAGCCTTGTCATCATGGAAGGTAGTCTGTTGTCGAGATTTTTGTTATTCCAATGGATGGTAGCCTAGTCCTTATGGAAGCTAGTTTGTCTTCGAGATTTTTGTTACTCCAATGGATGGTAGCCTTGTCATTATGGAAGGTTGTTTTTTGTCGAGATTTTTGTTACTCCAATGGATGGTAGCCTTGTCATTATGGAAGGTAGTATGTCATTGATATCTTTCTTATTCCAATGGATGGTAGCCATGTCATTATGAAAGGTAGTCTATTGTCGAGATTTTTATTACCCCAATGGATTATATCCTTGTCATTATGGAAGGAAGTCTATTGTCGAGATTTTTGTTACTCCAATGGATGGTAGCCTTGTCATTACGAAAGGTTGTCTGTTGTCGAGATTTTTGTTACTACAATGGATGTAGCCTTGTCATTATGGAAGGTAGTCTGTCGTCGTGATTTTTCTTACTACAATGGATTGTAGCCTTGTCATTATGGAAGGTAGTCTATTGTCTAGATTTTTGTTACTCCAACGGATGGTAGCCTTATCATTATGGAAGGTAGTCTATTGTCGAGATTTTTGTTACTCCAATGGATGGTAGCCTTGTCATTATATAAGGTAGTTTGTCATTATGATTTTTGTTACTCCAATGGATGGTAGCCTTGTCATAATGGAAGGTAGTCTATTGTTCAGATTTTTCTTACTACAATGTGTGTTAGCCTTATCATTATGGAAGGTAGTCTATTGTCGAGATTTTTGTTACTACTTTGGATAGTAGCATTGTCAATATGGAAGGTAGTCTGTTGTTGAGATTTTTGTTATTCCAATGGATGATAGCCTAGTCAATATGGAAGGTAGTATTTTTTTGAGATTTTTGTTACTCTAATGGATGGTAGCCTTGTCATTATAGAAGGTAGTCTATTGTCGAGATTTTTGTTACTCCCATGGATGGTAGCCTTGTCATTATGGAAGGTAGTCTGTCGTAGAAATATTTGTTATTCCAATGGATGGTAGCCTTGTCATTATGAAAGGTAATCTATTGTCGAGATTTTTGGTACTCCAATGGACTGTAGCCTTGTCATTATGGAAGGTAGTCTGTTATCGAAATTTTTGTTACTCCAATGGGTGGTATCCTTGTCATTATGGAAGGTAGTCTGGTGTCGATATCTTTGTTACTCCAATGGAAGTAGCCTATTCATTATGGAATGTAGTCTGTTGTCGAGATTTTTGTTACTCCAATGGATGGTAGCCTTGTCATTATGGAAGGTAGTTTGTTGTCCAGATTTTTGTTACTCTAATGGACGGTAGCTTTGTCATTATGGAAGGTAGTTTGTTGTCCAGATTTTTGTTACTCCATTGTATGGTAGCCTTATCATTATGGAAGGTAGTATGTTGTCGATATTTTTGTTATTCCAATGGATGGTAACCTTTTCATATAAGGTAGTCTTTTGTCGTGATTTTTGTTACTACAATGGATTGTTGCCTTGTCATTATGGAAGGTAGTTTGTCGTTGTGATTTTTATTACTCCAATGGATGGTAGCCATCTCATTATGGAAGGTAGCCTGTTGTTCAAAGTTTTGTTACTACAATGTATGTTACCCTTGTCATTATGGAAGGTAGTCTATTGTCGAGATTTTTGTTACTCCATTGGATAGTTGCCTTGTCATTATGGAAGGTAGTATGTTGTTGTGATTTTTCTTATTCCAATGGTTGGTAGCCAAGTCATTATGGAAGGTAGTTTGTTTTCGATATTTTTGTTACTCCAATGGATGGTAGCCTTCTTATTATGGAAGGTAGTTTGTTGTCGATATTTTTGTTACTCCAATGGGTGGTAGCCTTGTCATTATGGAATGTAGTCTGGTGCCGATATCTTTGTTACTCCAATGGAAGTAGCCTATTCATTATGGAATGTAGTTTGTTGTCGAGATTTTTGTTACTTCAATGGATGGTAGCCTTGTCATTGTGGAAGGTAGTCTGTTGTCCAAAAATTTTATACTCCAATGGATGGTAGCCTTGTCATTATTGAAGGTAGACTCTTGTTGATATTTTTGTTTCTCCAATGGATAATAGCCTTGTCATTATGGAAGGTAGTTTGTTGTCCAGATTTTTGTTACTCTAATAGACGGTAGCTTTGTCATTACGGAAGGTAGTTTGTTCTCGAGATTTTTGTTACTCCATTGGATGGTAGCCTTATCATTATGGAAGGTAGTATATTGTCGATATTTTTGTTTTTCCAATGGATGGTAACCTTTTCATATAAGGTAGTCTGTTGTCGTGATTTTTGTTACTACAATGGATTGTTGCCTTGTCATTATGGAAGGTAGTCTGTCGTTGTGATTTTTATTACTCCAATGGATGGTAGGCATCTCATTATGGAAGGTAGCCTGTTGTTCAAATTTTTGTTACTACAATGTATGTTACCCTTGTCATTATGGAAGGTAGTCTGTTATCGATATTTTTGTTACTCCATTGGATAGTAGCCTTGTCATTATGGAAGGTAGTCTGTTGTCGAGATTTTTGTTATTCCAATGGATGGTAGCCAAGTAATTATCGAAGGTAGTTTGTTTTCGAGATTTTTGTTACTCCAATGGATGGTAGCCTTGCCATTATGGAAGGTAGTCTGTTATCGATATTTTTGTTACTCCAATGGATGGTAGCCTTGTCATTATGGAAGGTAGTCTGTCGTTGATATTTTTCTTATTCCAATGGATGGTAGCCTTGTCATTATGAAAGGTAGTCTATTGTCAAGATTTTTGTTACTCTAATGGATTATATCCTTGTCATTATGGAAGGTAGTTTGTTGTCGAGATTTTTGTTACTCCAATGTATGGTAGCCTTGTCATTATGGAAGGTAGTCTATTGTCGAGATTTTTGTTACTCCAATGGATGGTAGATCTTATCATTATGGAAGGTAGTCTGTTGTCGAGATTTTTGTTACTCCAATGGATGGTATCCTTATCATTATGGAAGGTAGTCTGTCGTTATGATTTTTGTTACTCCAATGGATGGTAGCCTTGTCATTATGGAAGGTAGTTTATTGTTCAGATTTTTCTTACTATAATGTTTGTTAGCCTTATCATTATGGAAGGTAGTCTATTGTCGAGATTTTTGTTACTCCATTGGATAGTAGCATTGTCAATATGGAAGGTAGTCTGTTGTTGAGATTTTTGTTATTCCAATGGATGGTAGCCTAGTCAATATGGAAGGTAGTATTTTTTCGAGATTTTTGTTACTCTAATGGATGGTAGCCTTGTCATTATGGAAGGTAGTCTATTGTCGAGATTTTTGTTACTCCAATGGATGGTAGCCTTGTCATTATGGAAGGTAGTCTGTTATCGAAATTTTTGTTACTCCAATGGGTGGTATCCTTGTCATTATGGAAGGTAGTCTGGTGTCGATATCTTTGTTACTCCAATGGAAGTAGCATATTCATTATGGAATGTAGTCTGTTGTCGAGATTTTTGTTACTCCAATGGATGGTAGCCTTGTCATTATGGAAGGTAGTTTGTTGTCCAGATTTTTGTTACTCTAATGGACGGTAGCTTTGTCATTATGGAAGGTAGCCTGTTGTTCAAATTTTTGTTACTACAATGTATGTTACCCTTGTCATTATGGAAGGTAGTCTGTTGTCGATATTTTTGTTACTCCATTGGATAGTAGCCTTGTCATTATGGAAGGTAGTCTGTTGTCGAGATTTTTGTTATTCCAATGGATGGTAGCCAAGTAATTATGGAAGGTAGTTTGTTTTCGAGATTTTTGTTACTCCAATGGATGGTAGCCTTGCCATTATGGAAGGTAGTCTGTTATCGATATTTTTGTTACTCCAATGGATGGTAGCCTTGTCATTATGGAAGGTAGTCTGTCGTTGATATTTTTCTTATTCCAATGGATGGTAGCCTTGTCATTATGAAAGGTAGTGTATTGTCAAGATTTTTGTTACTCTAATGGATTATATCCTTGTCATTATGGAAGGTAGTTTGTTGTCGAGATTTTTGTTACTCCAATGGATGGTAGCCTTGTCATTATGGAAGGTAGTCTATTGTCGAGATTTTTGTTACTCCAATGGATGGTAGATCTTATCATTATGGAAGGTAGTCTGTTGTCGAGATTTTTGTTACTCCAATGGATGGTAGCCTTATCATTATGGAAGGTAGTCTGTCGTTATGATTTTTGTTACTCCAATGGATGGTAGCCTTGTGATTATGGAAGGTAGTTTATTGTTCAGATTTTTCTTACTATAATGTCTGTTAGCCTTATCATTATGGAAGGTAGTCTATTGTCGAGATTTTTGTTACTCCATTGGATAGTAGCATTGTCAATATGGAAGGTAGTCTGTTGTTGAGATTTTTGTTATTCCAATGGATGGTAGCCTAGTCAATATGGAAGGTAGTATTTTTTCTAGATTTTTGTTACTCTAATGGATGGTAGCCTTGTCATTATGGAAGGTAGTCTATTGTCGAGATTTTTGTTACTCCAATGGATGGTAGCCTTGTCATTATGGAAGGTAGTCTGTTATCGAAATTTTTGTTACTCCAATGGGTGGTATCCTTGTCATTATGGAAGGTAGTCTGGTGTCGATATCTTTGTTACTCCAATGGAAGTAGCCTATTCATTATGGAATGTAGTCTTTTGTCGAGATTTTTGTTACTCCAATGGATGGTAGCCTTGTCATTATGGAAGGTAGTTTGTTGTCCAGATTTTTGTTTCTCCAATGGATAATAGCCTTGTCATTATGGAAGGTAGTTTGTTGTCCATATTTTTGTTACTCTAATGGACGGTAGCTTTGTCATTATGGAAGGTAGTATGTTGTCGATATTTTTGTTATTCCAATGGATGGTAACCTTTTCATATAAGGTAGTCTTTTGTCGTGATTTTTGTTACTACAATGGATTGTTGCCTTGTCATTATGGAAGGTAGTTTGTCGTTGTGATTTTTATTACTCCAATGGATGGTAGCCATCTCATTATGGAAGGTAGCCTATTGTTCAAATTTTTGTTACTACAATGTATGTTACCCTTGTCATTATGGAAGGTAGTCTGTTGTCGAGATTTTTGTTACTCCATTGGATAGTAGCCTTGTCATTATGGAAGGTAGTATGTTGTCGTGATTTTTCTTATTCCAATGGATGGTAGCCAAGTCATTATAGAAGGTAGTTTGTTTTCGAGATTTTTGTTACTCCAATGGATGGTAGCCTTCTTATTATGGAAGGTAGTCTGTTGTCGATATTTTTGTTACTCCAATGGGTGGTAGCCTTGTCATTATGGAATGTAGTCTGGTGTCGATATCTTTGTTACTCCAATGGAAGTAGCCTATTCATTATGGAATGTAGTCTGTTGTCGAGATTTTTGTTACTTCAATGGATGGTAGCCTTTTCATTGTGGAAGGTAGTCTGTTGTCCAAAAACTTTATACTCCAATGGATGGTAGCCTTGTCATTATTCAAGGTAGACTCTTGCTGATATTTTTGTTTCTCCAATGGATAGTAGCCTTGTCATTATGGAAGGTAGTTTGTTGTCCAGATTTTTGTTACTCTAACGGACGGTAGCTTTGTCATTACGGAAGGTAGTTTGTTCTCGAGATTTTTGTTACTCCATTGGATGGTAGCCTTATCATTATGGAAGGTAGTATATTGTCGATATTTTTGTTTTTCCAATGGATGGTAACCTTTTCATATAAGGTAGTCTTTTGTCGTGATTTTTGTTACTACAATGGATTGTTGCCTTGTCATTATGGAAGGTAGTTTGTCGTTGTGATTTTTATTACTCCAATGGATGGTAGCCATCTAATTATGGAAGGTAGCCTGTTGTTCAAATTTTTGTTACTACAATGTATGTTACCCTTGTCATTATGGAAGGTAGTCTGTTGTCGAGATTTTTGTTACTCCATTGGATAGTAGCCTTGTCATTATGGAAGGTAGTATGTTTTCGTGATTTTTCTTATTCCAATGGATGGTAGCCAAGTCATTATAGAAGGTAGTTTGTTTTCGAGATTTTTGTTACTCCAATGGATCGTAGCCTTCTTATTATGGAAGGTAGTCTGTTGTCGATATTTTTGTTACTCCAATGGGTGGTAGCCTTGTCATTATGGAATGTAGTCTGGTGTCGATATCTTTGTTACTCCAATGGAAGTAGCCTATTCATTATGGAATGTAGTCTGTTGTCGAGATTTTTGTTACTTCAATGGATGGTAGCCTTGTCATTGTGGAAGGTAGTCTGTTGTCCAAAAACTTTATACTCCAATGGATGGTAGCCTTGTCATTATTCAAGGTAGACTCTTGTTGATATTTTTGTTTCTCCAATGGATAGTAGCCTTGTCATTATGGAAGGTAGTTTGTTGTCCAGATTTTTGTTACTCTAATTGATGGTAGCTTTGTCATTATGGAAGGTAGTATGTTGTCGATATTTTTGTTATTCCAATGGATGGTAACCTTTTCATATAAGGTAGTCTTTTGTCGTGATTTTTGTTACTACAATGGATTGTTGCCTTGTCAATATGGAAGGTAGTTTGTCGTTGTGATTTTTATTACTCCAATGGATGGTAGCCATCTCATTATGGAAGGTAGTCTGTTGTTCAAATTTTTGTTACTACAATGTATGTTACCCTTGTCATTATGGAAGGTAGTCTGTTGTCGAGATTTTTGTTACTCCATTGGATAGTAGCCTTGTCATTATGGAAGGTAGTATGTTGTCGTGATTTTTCTTATTCCAATGGATGGTAGCCAAGTCATTATAGAAGGTAGTTTGTTTTCGAGATTTTTGTTACTCCAATGGATGGTAGCCTTCTTATTATGGAAGGTAGTCTGTTGTCGATATTTTTGTTACTCCAATGGGTGGTAGCCTTGTCATTATGGAATGTAGTCTGGTGTCGATATCTTTGTTACTCCAATGGAAGTAGCCTATTCATTATGGAATGTAGTCTGTTGTCGAGATTTTTGTTACTTCAATGGATGGTAGCCTTGTCATTGTGGAAGGTAGTCTGTTGTCCAAAAACTTTATACTCCAATGGATGGTAGCCTTGTCATTATTCAAGGTAGACTCTTGTTGATATTTTTGTTTCTCCAATGGATAGTAGCCTTGTCATTATGGAAGGTAGTTTGTTGTCCAGATTTTTGTTACTCTAACGGACGGTAGCTTTGTCATTACGGAAGCTAGTTTGTTCTCGAGATTTTTGTTACTCCATTGGATGGTAGCCTTATCATTATGGAAGGTAGTATATTGTCGATATTTTTGTTTTTCCAATGGATGGTAACCTTTTCATATAAGGTAGTCTGTTGTCGTGATTTTTGTTACCACAATGGATTGTTGCCTTGTCATTATGGAAGGTAGTCTGTCGTTGTGATTTTTATTACTCCAATGGATGGTAGCCATCTCATTATGGAAGGTAGCCTGTTGTTCAAATTTTTGTTACTACAATGTATGTTACCCTTGTCATTATGGAAGGTAGTCTGTTGTCGAGATTTTTGTTACTCCATTGGATAGTAGCCTTGTCATTATGGAAGGTAGTCTGTTGTCGAGATTTTTGTTATTCCAATGGATGGTAGCCAAGTAATTATGGAAGGTAGTTTGTTTTCGAGATTTTTGTTACTCCAGTGGATGGTAGCCTTGCCATTATGGAAGGTAGTCTGTTATCGATATTTTTGTTACTCCAATGGATGGTAGCCTTGTCATTATGGAAGGTAGTCTATTGTCAAGATTTTTGTTACTCTAATGGATTATATCCTTGTCATTATGGAAGGTAGTTTGTTGTCGAGATTCTTGTTACTCCAATGGATGGTAGCCTTTTCATTACGGAAGGTAGTCTGTTGTCGAGATTTTTGTTACTACAATGGATGGTAGCCTTGTCATTATGGAAGGTAGTCTGTCATCGTGATTTTTGTTACTACAATGGATTGTAGCCTTATCATTATGGAAGGTAGTCTATTGTCGAGATTTTTGTTACTCCAATGGATGGTAGCCTTATCATTATGGAAGGTAGTCTGTTGTCGAGATTTTTGTTACTCCAATGGATGGTAGCCTTGTCAGTATGGAAGGTAGTTTATTGTTCAGATTTTTCTTACTATAATGTGTGTTAGCCATATCATTATGGAAGGTAGTCTATTGTCGAGATTTTTGTTACTCCATTGGATAGTAGCATTGTCAATATGGAAGGTAGTCTGTTGTTGAGATTTTTGTTATTCCAATGGATGGTAGCCTAGTCAATATGGAAGGTAGTATTTTTTCGAGATTTTTGTTACTCTAATGGATGGTAGCCTTGTCATTATGGAAGGTAGTCTATTGTCGAGATTTTTGTTACTCCAATGGATGGTAGCCTTGTCATTATGGAAGGTAGTCTGTCGTAGAAATTTTTGTTATTCCAATGGATGGTAGCCTTGTCATTATGAAAGGTAATCTATTGTCGAGATTTTTGTTACTCCAATGGATTGTAGCCTTGTCATTATGGAAGGTAGTCTTTTGTCGAAATTTTTGTTACTCCAATGGATTGTAGCCTTCTTATTATGGAAGGTAGTCTGTTGTCGAGATTTTTGTTAATACAATGGATGGTAGCCTTATCATTATGGAAGGTAGTCTGTTATCGAGATTTTTGTTACTCCAATGGGTGGTAGCCTTGTCATTATGGAAGGTAGTCTGGTGTCGATATCTTTGTTACTCCAATGGAAGTAGCCTATTCATTATGGAATGTAGTCTGTTGTCGAGATTTTTGTTAGTCCAATGGATGGTAGCCTTGTCATTATGGAAGGTAGTGTGTTGTCAAAAAATGTTATACTCCAATGGATGGTAGCCTTGTCAATATGGAAGGTAGTCTCTTGTTGATATTTTTGTTACTCCAATGTACAGTAGCCTAGTCATTATGGAAGGTAGTCTGTTATCCAAATTTTTGTTACTCTAATGGACGGTAGCTTTGTCATTACGGAAGGTAGTTTGTTCTCGAGATTTTTGTTACTCCATTGGATGGTAGCCTTATCATTATGGAAGGTAGTATATTGTCGATATTTTTGTTATTCCAATGGATGGTAACCTTTTCATATAAGGTAGTCTGGTGTCGTGATTTTTGTTACTACAATGGATTGTTGCCTTGTCATTATGGAAGGTAGCCTGTTGTTCAAATTTTTGTTACTACAATATATGTTAGCCTTGTCATTATGCAAGGTAGTCTGTTGTCGAGATTTTTGTTACTCCATTAGATAGTAGCCTTGTCATTATGGAAGGTAGTCTGTTGTCGAGATTTTTGTTATTCCAATGGATGGTAGCCAAGTCATTATGGAAGGTAGTTTGTTTTCGAGATTTTTGTTACTCCAATGGATGGTAGCCTTCTTATTATGGAAGGTAGTCTGTTGTCGAGATTTTTGTTAATAAAATGGATGGTAGCCTTATCATTATGGAAGGTAGTCTATTGTCGAGATTTTTGTTACTCCAATGGGTGGTAGCCTTGTCATTATGGAAGGTAGTCTGGTGTCGATATCCTTGTTACTCCAATGGAAGTAGCCTATAAATTATGGAATGTAGTCTATTGTCGAGATTTTTGTTACTCCAATGTATGGTAGCCTTGTCAATGTGGAAGGTAGTCTGTTGTCAAAAATATTTATACTCCAATGGATGGTAGCCTTGTCATTATTGAAGGTAGACTCTTGTTGATATTTTTCTTACTCCAATGGATAGTAGCCTTGTCATTATGGAAGGTAGTTTGTTGTCCAGATTTTTGTTACTCTAATGGACGGTAGCCTTGTCATTATGGAAGGTAGTGTGTTGTCGAGATTTTTGTTACTTCAATGGATGGTAGCCTTGTCATTGTGGAAGGTAGTCTGTTGTCCAAAAACTTTATACTCCAATGGATGGTAGCCTTGTCATTATTCAAGGTAGACTCTTGTTGATATTTTTGTTTCTCCAATGGATAGTAGCCTTGTCATTATGGAAGGTAGTTTGTTGTCCAGATTTTTGTTACTCTAACGGACGGTAGCTTTGTCATTACGGAAGCTAGTTTGTTCTCGAGATTTTTGTTACTCCATTGGATGGTAGCCTTATCATTATGGAAGGTAGTATATTGTCGATATTTTTGTTTTTCCAATGGATGGTAACCTTTTCATATAAGGTAGTCTGTTGTCGTGATTTTTGTTACCACAATGGATTGTTGCCTTGTCATTATGGAAGGTAGTCTGTCGTTGTGATTTTTATTACTCCAATGGATGGTAGCCATCTCATTATGGAAGGTAGCCTGTTGTTCAAATTTTTGTTACTACAGTGTATGTTACCCTTGTCATTATGGAAGGTAGTCTGTTGTCGAGATTTTTGTTACTCCATTGGATAGTAGCCTTGTCATTATGGAAGGTAGTCTGTTGTCGAGATTTTTGTTATTCCAATGGATGGTAGCCAAGTAATTATGGAAGGTAGTTTGTTTTCGAGATTTTTGTTACTCCAATGGATGGTAGCCTTGCCATTATGGAAGGTAGTCTGTTATCGATATTTTTGTTACTCCAATGGATGGTAGCCTTGTCATTATGGAAGGTAGTCTATTGTCAAGATTTTTGTTACTCTAATGGATTATATCCTTGTCATTATGGAAGGTAGTTTGTTGTCGAGATTCTTGTTACTCCAATGGATGGTAGCCTTTTCATTACGGAAGGTAGTCTGTTGTCGAGATTTTTGTTACTACAATGGATGGTAGCCTTGTCATTATGGAAGGTAGTCTGTCATCGTGATTTTTGTTACTACAATGGATTGTAGCCTTATCATTATGGAAGGTAGTCTATTGTCGAGATTTTTGTTACTCCAATGGATGGTAGCCTTATCATTATGGAAGGTAGTCTGTTGTCGAGATTTTTGTTACTCCAATGGATGGTAGCCTTGTCAGTATGGAAGGTAGTTTATTGTTCAGATTTTTCTTACTATAATGTGTGTTAGCCATATCATTATGGAAGGTAGTCTATTGTCGAGATTTTTGTTACTCCATTGGATAGTAGCATTGTCAATATGGAAGGTAGTCTGTTGTTGAGATTTTTGTTATTCCAATGGATGGTAGCCTAGTCAATATGGAAGGTAGTATTTTTTCGAGATTTTTGTTACTCTAATGGATGGTAGCCTTGTCATTATGGAAGGTAGTCTATTGTCGAGATTTTTGTTACTCCAATGGATGGTAGCCTTGTCATTATGGAAGGTAGTCTGTCGTAGAAATTTTTGTTATTCCAATGGATGGTAGCCTTGTCATTATGAAAGGTAATCTATTGTCGAGATTTTTGTTACTCCAATGGATTGTAGCCTTGTCATTATGGAAGGTAGTCTTTTGTCGAAATTTTTGTTACTCCAATGGATTGTAGCCTTCTTATTATGGAAGGTAGTCTGTTGTCGAGATTTTTGTTAATACAATGGATGGTAGCCTTATCATTATGGAAGGTAGTCTGTTATCGAGATTTTTGTTACTCCAATGGGTGGTAGCCTTGTCATTATGGAAGGTAGTCTAGTGTCGATATCTTTGTTACTCCAATGGAAGTAGCCTATTCATTATGGAATGTAGTCTGTTGTCGAGATTTTTGTTAGTCCAATGGATGGTAGCCTTGTCATTATGGAAGGTAGTGTGTTGTCAAAAAATGTTATACTCCAATGGATGGTAGCCTTGTCAATATGGAAGGTAGTCTCTTGTTGATATTTTTGTTACTCCAATGTACAGTAGCCTAGTCATTATGGAAGGTAGTCTGTTATCCAAATTTTTGTTACTCTAATGGACGGTAGCTTTGTCATTACGGAAGGTAGTTTGTTCTCGAGATTTTTGTTACTCCATTGGATGGTAGCCTTATCATTATGGAAGGTAGTATATTGTCGATATTTTTGTTATTCCAATGGATGGTAACCTTTTCATATAAGGTAGTCTGTTGTCGTGATTTTTGTTACTACAATGGATTGTTGCCTTGTCATTATGGAAGGTAGCCTGTTGTTCAAATTTTTGTTACTACAATATATGTTAGCCTTGTCATTATGCAAGGTAGTCTGTTGTCGAGATTTTTGTTACTCCATTAGATAGTAGCCTTGTCATTATGGAAGGTAGTCTGTTGTCGAAATTTTTGTTATTCCAATGGATGGTAGCCAAGTCATTATGGAAGGTAGTTTGTTTTCGAGATTTTTGTTACTCCAATGGATGGTAGCCTTCTTATTATGGAAGGTAGTCTGTTGTCGAGATTTTTGTTAATAAAATGGATGGTAGCCTTATCATTATGGAAGGTAGTCTATTGTCGAGATTTTTGTTACTCCAATGGGTGGTAGCCTTGTCATTATGGAAGGTAGTCTGGTGTCGATATCCTTGTTACTCCAATGGAAGTAGCCTATAAATTATGGAATGTAGTCTATTGTCGAGATTTTTATTACTCCAATGTATGGTAGCCTTGTCAATGTGGAAGGTAGTCTGTTGTCAAAAATATTTATACTCCAATGGATGGTAGCCTTGTCATTATTGAAGGTAGACTCTTGTTGATATTTTTCTTACTCCAATGGATAGTAGCCTTGTCATTATGGAAGGTAGTTTGTTGTCCAGATTTTTGTTACTCTAATGGACGGTAGCCTTGTCATTATGGAAGGTAGTCTGTTATCGAAATTTTTGTTACTCCAATGGGTGGTATCCTTGTCATTATGGAAGGTAGTCTGGTGTCGATATCTTTGTTACTCTAATGGAAGTAGCCCATTCATTATGGAATGTAGTCTGTTGTCGAGATTTTTGTTACTCCAATGGATGGTAGCCTTGTCATTATGGAAGGTAGTTTGTTGTCCAGATTTTTGTTACTCTAATGGACGGTAGCTTTGTCATTATGGAAGGTAGTATGTTGTCGATATTTTTGTTATTCCAATGGATGGTAACCTTTTCATATAAGGTAGTCTTTTGTCGTGATTTTTGTTACTACAATGGATTGTTGCCTTGTCATTATGGAAGGTAGTTTGTCGTTGTGATTTTTATTACTCCAATGGATGGTAGCCATCTCATTATGGAAGGTAGCCTGTTGTTCAAATTTTTGTTACTACAATGTATGTTACCCTTGTCATTATGGAAGGTAGTCTGTTATCGATATTTTTGTTACTCCATTGGATAGTAGCCTTGTCATTATGGAAGGTAGTATGTTGTCGTGATTTTTCTTATTCCAATGGATGGTAGCCAAGTCATTATAGAAGGTAGTTTGTTTTCGAGATTTTTGTTACTCCAATGGATGGTAGCCTTCTTATTATGGAAGGTAGTCTGTTGTCGATATTTTTGTTACTCCAATGGGTGGTAGCCTTGTCATTATGGAATGTAGTCTGGTGTCGATATCTTTGTTACTCCAATGGAAGTAGCCTATTCATTATGGAATGTAGTCTGTTGTCGAGATTTTTGTTACTTCAATGGATGGTAGCCTTGTCATTGTGGAAGGTAGTCTGTTGTCCAAAAACTTTATACTCCAATGGATGGTAGCCTTGTCATTATTCAAGGTAGACTCTTGTTGATATTTTTGTTTCTCCAATGGATAGTAGCCTTGTCATTATGGAAGGTAGTTTGTTGTCCATATTTTTGTTACTCTAATGGACGGTAGCTTTGTCATTATGGAAGGTAGTATGTTGTCGATATTTTTGTTATTCTAATGGATGGTAACCTTTTCATATAAGGTAGTCTTTTGTCGTGATTTTTGTTACTACAATGGATTGTTGCTTTGTCATTATGGAAGGTAGTTTGTCGTTGTGATTTTTATTACTCCAATGGATGGTAGCCATCTCATTATGGAAGGTAGCCTATTGTTCAAATTTTTGTTACTACAATGTATGTTACCCTTGTCATTATGGAAGGTAGTCTGTTGTCGAGATTTTTGTTACTCCATTGGATAGTAGCCTTGTCATTATGGAAGGTAGTATGTTGTCATGATTTTTCTTATTCCAATGGATGGTAGCCAAGTCATTATAGAAGGTAGTTTGTTTTCGAGATTTTTGTTACTCCAATGGATGGTAGCCTTCTTATTATGGAAGGTAGTCTGTTGTCGATATTTTTGTTACTCCAATGGGTGGTAGCCTTGTCATTATGGAATGTAGTCTGGTGTCGATATCTTTGTTACTCCAATGGAAGTAGCCTATTCATTATGGAATGTAGTCTGTTGTCGAGATTTTTGTTACTTCAATGGATGGTAGCCTTTTCATTGTGGAAGGTAGTTTGTTGTCCAAAAACTTTATACTCCAATGGATGGTAGCCTTGTCATTATTCAAGGTAGACTCTTGCTGATATTTTTGTTTCTCCAATGGATAGTAGCCTTGTCATTATGGAAGGTAGTTTGTTGTCCAGATTTTTGTTACTCTAACAGACGGTAGCTTTGTCATTACGGAAGGTAGTTTGTTCTCGAGATTTTTGTTACTCCATTGGATGGTAGCCTTATCATTATGGCAGGTAGTATATTGTCGATATTTTTGTTTTTCCAATGGATGGTAACCTTTTCATATAAGGTAGTCTTTTGTCGTGATTTTTGTTACTACAATGGATTGTTGCCTTGTCATTATGGAAGGTAGTTTGTTGTCCAGATTTTTGTTACTCTAATGGACGGTAGCCTTGTCATTATGGAAGGTAGTCTGTTATCGAAATTTTTGTTACTCCAATGGGTGGTATCCTTGTCATTATGGAAGGTAGTCTGGTGTCGATATCTTTGTTACTCTAATGGAAGTAGCCCATTCATTATGGAATGTAGTCTGTTGTCGAGATTTTTGTTACTCCAATGGATGGTAGCCTTGTCATTATGGAAGGTAGTTTGTTGTCCAGATTTTTGTTACTCTAATGGACGGTAGCTTTGTCATTATGGAAGGTAGTATGTTGTCGATATTTTTGTTATTCCAATGGATGGTAACCTTTTCATATAAGGTAGTCTTTTGTCGTGATTTTTGTTACTACAATGGATTGTTGCCTTGTCATTATGGAAGGTAGTTTGTCGTTGTGATTTTTATTACTCCAATGGATGGTAGCCATCTCATTATGGAAGGTAGCCTGTTGTTCAAATTTTTGTTACTACAATGTATGTTACCCTTGTCATTATGGAAGGTAGTCTGTTATCGATATTTTTGTTACTCCATTGGATAGTAGCCTTGTCATTATGGAAGGTAGTATGTTGTCGTGATTTTTCTTATTCCAATGGATGGTAGCCAAGTCATTATAGAAGGTAGTTTGTTTTCGAGATTTTTGTTACTCCAATGGATGGTAGCCTTCTTATTATGGAAGGTAGTCTGTTGTCGATATTTTTGTTACTCCAATGGGTGGTAGCCTTGTCATTATGGAATGTAGTCTGGTGTCGATATCTTTGTTACTCCAATGGAAGTAGCCTATTCATTATGGAATGTAGTCTGTTGTCGAGATTTTTGTTACTTCAATGGATGGTAGCCTTGTCATTGTGGAAGGTAGTCTGTTGTCCAAAAACTTTATACTCCAATGGATGGTAGCCTTGTCATTATTCAAGGTAGACTCTTGTTGATATTTTTGTTTCTCCAATGGATAGTAGCCTTGTCATTATGGAAGGTAGTTTGTTGTCCATATTTTTGTTACTCTAATGGACGGTAGCTTTGTCATTATGGAAGGTAGTATGTTGTCGATATTTTTGTTATTCCAATGGATGGTAACCTTTTCATATAAGGTAGTCTTTTGTCGTGATTTTTGTTACTACAATGGATTGTTGCTTTGTCATTATGGAAGGTAGTTTGTCGTTGTGATTTTTATTACTCCAATGGATGGTAGCCATCTCATTATGGAAGGTAGCCTGTTGTTCAAATTTTTGTTACTACAATGTATGTTACCCTTGTCATTATGGAAGGTAGTCTGTTGTCGAGATTTTTGTTACTCCATTGGATAGTAGCCTTGTCATTATGGAAGGTAGTATGTTGTCGTGATTTTTCTTATTCCAATGGATGGTAGCCAAGTCATTATAGAAGGTAGTTTGTTTTCGAGATTTTTGTTACTCCAATGGATGGTAGCCTTCTTATTATGGAAGGTAGTCTGTTGTCGATATTTTTGTTACTCCAATGGGTGGTAGCCTTGTCATTATGGAATGTAGTCTGGTGTCGATATCTTTGTTACTCCAATGGAAGTAGCCTATTCATTATGGAATGTAGTCTGTTGTCGAGATTTTTGTTACTTCAATGGATGGTAGCCTTGTCATTGTGGAAGGTAGTCTGTTGTCCAAAAACTTTATACTCCAATGGATGGTAGCCTTGTCATTATTCAAGGTAGACTCTTGTTGATATTTTTGTTTCTCCAATGGATAGTAGCCTTGTCATTATGGAAGGTAGTTTGTTGTCCAGATTTTTGTTACTCTAATTGATGGTAGCTTTGTCATTATGGAAGGTAGTATGTTGTCGATATTTTTGTTATTCCAATGGATGGTAACCTTTTCATATAAGGTAGTCTTTTGTCGTGATTTTTGTTACTACAATGGATTGTTGCCTTGTCATTATGGAAGGTAGTTTGTCGTTGTGATTTTTATTACTCCAATGGATGGTAGCCATCTCATTATGGAAGGTAGTCTGTTGTTCAAATTTTTGTTACTACAATGTATGTTACCCTTGTCATTATGGAAGGTAGTCTGTTGTCGAGATTTTTGTTACTCCATTGGATAATAGCCTTGTCATTATGGAAGGTAGTATGTTGTCGTGATTTTTCTTATTCCAATGGATGGTAGCCAAGTCATTATAGAAGGTAGTTTGTTTTCGAGATTTTTGTTACTCCAATGGATGGTAGCCTTCTTATTATGGAAGGTAGTCTGTTGTCGATATTTTTGTTACTCCAATGGGTGGTAGCCTTGTCATTATGGAATGTAGTCTGGTGTCGATATCTTTGTTACTCCAATGGAAGTAGCCTATTCATTATGGAATGTAGTCTGTTGTCGAGATTTTTGTTACTTCAATGGATGGTAGCCTTTTCATTGTGGAAGGTAGTCTGTTGTCCAAAAACTTTATACTCCAATGGACGGTAGCCTTGTCATTATTCAAGGTAGACTCTTGCTGATATTTTTGTTTCTCCAATGGATAGTAGCCTTGTCATTATGGAAGGTAGTTTGTTGTCCAGATTTTTGTTACTCTAACGGACGGTAGCTTTGTCATTACGGAAGGTAG
The DNA here is from genome assembly GCA_948472305.1 of Vicia faba. Classification (NCBI taxonomy): domain Eukaryota; kingdom Viridiplantae; phylum Streptophyta; class Magnoliopsida; order Fabales; family Fabaceae; genus Vicia; species Vicia faba. The sequence goes on from OX451741.1 coordinate 692,820,558, forward strand.
TTTGTTCTCGAGATTTTTGTTACTCCATTGGATGGTAGCCTTATCATTATGGAAGGTAGTATATTGTCGATATTTTTGTTTTTCCAATGGATGGTAACCTTTTCATATAAGGTAGTCTTTTGTCGTGATTTTTGTTACTACAATGGATTGTTGCCTTGTCATTATGGAAGGTAGTTTGTCGTTGTGATTTTTATTACTCCAATGGATGGTAGCCATCTAATTATGGAAGGTAGCCTGTTGTTCAAATTTTTGTTACTACAATGTATGTTACCCTTGTCATTATGGAAGGTAGTCTGTTGTCGAGATTTTTGTTACTCCATTGGATAGTAGCCTTGTCATTATGGAAGGTAGTATGTTGTCGTGATTTTTCTTATTCCAATGGATGGTAGCCAAGTCATTATAGAAGGTAGTTTGTTTTCGAGATTTTTGTTACTCCAATGGATGGTAGCCTTCTTATTATGGAAGATAGTCTGTTGTCGATATTTTTGTTACTCCAATGGGTGGTAGCCTTGTCATTATGGAATGTAGTCTGGTGTCGATATCTTTGTTACTCCAATGGAAGTAGCCTATTCATTATGGAATGTAGTCTGTTGTCGAGATTTTTGTTACTTCAATGGATGGTAGCCTTGTCATTGTGGAAGGTAGTCTGTTGTCCAAAAACTTTATACTCCAATGGATGGTAGCCTTGTCATTATTCAAGGTAGACTCTTGTTGATATTTTTGTTTCTCCAATGGATAGTAGCCTTGTCATTATGGAAGGTAGTTTGTTGTCCAGATTTTTGTTACTCTAATTGATGGTAGCTTTGTCATTATGGAAGGTAGTATGTTGTCGATATTTTTGTTATTCCAATGGATGGTAACCTTTTCATATAAGGTAGTCTTTTGTCGTGATTTTTGTTACTACAATGGATTGTTGCCTTGTCATTATGGAAGGTAGTTTGTCGTTGTGATTTTTATTACTCCAATGGATGGTAGCCATCTCATTATGGAAGGTAGTCTGTTGTTCAAATTTTTGTTACTACAATGTATGTTACCCTTGTCATTATGGAAGGTAGTCTGTTGTCGAGATTTTTGTTACTCCATTGGATAGTAGCCTTGTCATTATGTTGTCGTGATTTTTCTTATTCCAATTGATGGTAGCCAAGTCATTATAGAAGGTAGTTTGTTTTCGAGATTTTTGTTACTCCAATGGATGGTAGCCTTCTTATTATGGAAGGTAGTCTGTTGTCGATATTTTTGTTACTCCAATGGGTGGTAGCCTTGTCATTATGGAATGTAGTCTGGTGTCGATATCTTTGTTACTCCAATGGAAGTAGCCTATTCATTATGGAATGTAGTCTGTTGTCGAGATCTTTGTTACTTCAATGGATGGTAGCCTTTTCATTGTGGAAGGTAGTCTGTTGTCCAAAAACTTTATACTCCAATGGATGGTAGCCTTGTCATTATTCAAGGTAGACTCTTGCTGATATTTTTGTTTCTCCAATGGATAGTAGCCTTGTCATTATGGAAGGTAGTTTGTTGTCCAGATTTTTGTTACTCTAACGGACGGTAGCTTTGTCATTACGGAAGGTAGTTTGTTCTCGAGATTTTTGTTACTCCATTGGATGGTAGCCTTATCATTATGGAAGGTAGTATATTGTCGATATTTTTGTTTTTCCAATGGATGGTAACCTTTTCATATAAGGTAGTCTTTTGTCGTGATTTTTGTTACTACAATGGATTGTTGCCTTGTCATTATGGAAGGTAGTTTGTCGTTGTGATTTTTATTACTCCAATGGATGGTAGCCATCTAATTATGGAAGGTAGCCTGTTGTTCAAATTTTTGTTACTACAATGTATGTTACCCTTGTCATTATGGAAGGTAGTCTGTTGTCGAGATTTTTGTTACTCCATTGGATAGTAGCCTTGTCATTATGGAAGGTAGTATGTTGTCGTGATTTTTCTTATTCCAATGGATGGTAGCCAAGTCATTATAGAAGGTAGTTTGTTTTCGAGATTTTTGTTACTCCAATGGATGGTAGCCTTCTTATTATGGAAGGTAGTCTGTTGTCGATATTTTTGTTACTCCAATGGGTGGTAGCCTTGTCATTATGGAATGTAGTCTGGTGTCGATATCTTTGTTACTCCAATGGAAGTAGCCTATTCATTATGGAATGTAGTCTGTTGTCGAGATTTTTGTTACTTCAATGGATGGTAGCCTTTTCATTGTGGAAGGTAGTCTGTTGTCCAAAAACTTTATACTCCAATGGATGGTAGCCTTGTCATTATTCAAGGTAGACTCTTGCTGATATTTTTGTTTCTCCAATGGATAGTAGCCTTGTCATTATGGAAGGTAGTTTGTTGTCCAGATTTTTGTTACTCTAACAGACGGTAGCTTTGTCATTACGGAAGGTAGTTTGTTCTCGAGATTTTTGTTACTCCATTGGATGGTAGCCTTATCATTATGGCAGGTAGTATATTGTCGATATTTTTGTTTTTCCAATGGATGGTAACCTTTTCATATAAGGTAGTCTTTTGTCGTGATTTTTGTTACTACAATGGATTGTTGCCTTGTCATTATGGAAGGTAGTTTGTTGTCCAGATTTTTGTTACTCTAATGGACGGTAGCCTTGTCATTATGGAAGGTAGTCTGTTATCGAAATTTTTGTTACTCCAATGGGTGGTATCCTTGTCATTATGGAAGGTAGTCTGGTGTCGATATCTTTGTTACTCTAATGGAAGTAGCCCATTCATTATGGAATGTAGTCTGTTGTCGAGATTTTTGTTACTCCAATGGATGGTAGCCTTGTCATTATGGAAGGTAGTTTGTTGTCCAGATTTTTGTTACTCTAATGGACGGTAGCTTTGTCATTATGGAAGGTAGTATGTTGTCGATATTTTTGTTATTCCAATGGATGGTAACCTTTTCATATAAGGTAGTCTTTTGTCGTGATTTTTGTTACTACAATGGATTGTTGCCTTGTCATTATGGAAGGTAGTTTGTCGTTGTGATTTTTATTACTCCAATGGATGGTAGCCATCTCATTATGGAAGGTAGCCTGTTGTTCAAATTTTTGTTACTACAATGTATGTTACCCTTGTCATTATGGAAGGTAGTCTGTTATCGATATTTTTGTTACTCCATTGGATAGTAGCCTTGTCATTATGGAAGGTAGTATGTTGTCGTGATTTTTCTTATTCCAATGGATGGTAGCCAAGTCATTATAGAAGGTAGTTTGTTTTCGAGATTTTTGTTACTCCAATGGATGGTAGCCTTCTTATTATGGAAGGTAGTCTGTTGTCGATATTTTTGTTACTCCAATGGGTGGTAGCCTTGTCATTATGGAATGTAGTCTGGTGTCGATATCTTTGTTACTCCAATGGAAGTAGCCTATTCATTATGGAATGTAGTCTGTTGTCGAGATTTTTGTTACTTCAATGGATGGTAGCCTTGTCATTGTGGAAGGTAGTCTGTTGTCCAAAAACTTTATACTCCAATGGATGGTAGCCTTGTCATTATTCAAGGTAGACTCTTGTTGATATTTTTGTTTCTCCAATGGATAGTAGCCTTGTCATTATGGAAGGTAGTTTGTTGTCCATATTTTTGTTACTCTAATGGACGGTAGCTTTGTCATTATGGAAGGTAGTATGTTGTCGATATTTTTGTTATTCCAATGGATGGTAACCTTTTCATATAAGGTAGTCTTTTGTCGTGATTTTTGTTACTACAATGGATTGTTGCTTTGTCATTATGGAAGGTAGTTTGTCGTTGTGATTTTTATTACTCCAATGGATGGTAGCCATCTCATTATGGAAGGTAGCCTGTTGTTCAAATTTTTGTTACTACAATGTATGTTACCCTTGTCATTATGGAAGGTAGTCTGTTGTCGAGATTTTTGTTACTCCATTGGATAGTAGCCTTGTCATTATGGAAGGTAGTATGTTGTCGTGATTTTTCTTATTCCAATGGATGGTAGCCAAGTCATTATAGAAGGTAGTTTGTTTTCGAGATTTTTGTTACTCCAATGGATGGTAGCCTTCTTATTATGGAAGGTAGTTTGTTGTCGATATTTTTGTTACTCCAATGGGTGGTAGCCTTGTCATTATGGAATGTAGTCTGGTGTCGATATCTTTGTTACTCCAATGGAAGTAGCCTATTCATTATGGAATGTAGTCTGTTGTCGAGATTTTTGTTACTTCAATGGATGGTAGCCTTTTCATTGTGGAAGGTAGTCTGTTGTCCAAAAACTTTATACTCCAATGGATGGTAGCCTTGTCATTATTCAAGGTAGACTCTTGCTGATATTTTTGTTTCTCCAATGGATAGTAGCCTTGTCATTATGGAAGGTAGTTTGTTGTCCAGATTTTTGTTACTCTAATAGACGGTAGCTTTGTCATTACGGAAGGTAGTTTGTTCTCGAGATTTTTGTTACTCCATTGGATGGTAGCCTTATCATTATGGCAGGTAGTATATTGTCGATATTTTTGTTTTTCCAATGGATGGTAACCTTTTCATATAAGGTAGTCTTTTGTCGTGATTTTTGTTACTACAATGGATTGTTGCCTTGTCATTATGGAAGGTAGTTTGTTGTCCAGATTTTTGTTACTCTAATGGACGGTAGCCTTGTCATTATGGAAGGTAGTCTGTTATCGAAATTTTTGTTACTCCAATGGGTGGTATCCTTGTCATTATGGAAGGTAGTCTGGTGTCGATATCTTTGTTACTCTAATGGAAGTAGCCCATTCATTATGGAATGTAGTCTGTTGTCGAGATTTTTGTTACTCCAATGGATGGTAGCCTTGTCATTATGGAAGGTAGTTTGTTGTCCAGATTTTTGTTACTCTAATGGACGGTAGCTTTGTCATTATGGAAGGTAGTATGTTGTCGATATTTTTGTTATTCCAATGGATGGTAACCTTTTCATATAAGGTAGTCTTTTGTCGTGATTTTTGTTACTACAATGGATTGTTGCCTTGTCATTATGGAAGGTAGTTTGTCGTTGTGATTTTTATTACTCCAATGGATGGTAGCCATCTCATTATGGAAGGTAGCCTGTTGTTCAAATTTTTGTTACTACAATGTATGTTACCCTTGTCATTATGGAAGGTAGTCTGTTATCGATATTTTTGTTACTCCATTGGATAGTAGCCTTGTCATTATGGAAGGTAGTATGTTGTCGTGATTTTTCTTATTCCAATGGATGGTAGCCAAGTCATTATAGAAGGTAGTTTGTTTTCGAGATTTTTGTTACTCCAATGGATGGTAGCCTTCTTATTATGGAAGGTAGTCTGTTGTCGATATTTTTGTTACTCCAATGGGTGGTAGCCTTGTCATTATGGAATGTAGTCTGGTGTCGATATCTTTGTTACTCCAATGGAAGTAGCCTATTCATTATGGAATGTAGTCTGTTGTCGAGATTTTTGTTACTTCAATGGATGGTAGCCTTGTCATTGTGGAAGGTAGTCTGTTGTCCAAAAACTTTATACTCCAATGGATGGTAGCCTTGTCATTATTCAAGGTAGACTCTTGTTGATATTTTTGTTTCTCCAATGGATAGTAGCCTTGTCATTATGGAAGGTAGTTTGTTGTCCATATTTTTGTTACTCTAATGGACGGTAGCTTTGTCATTATGGAAGGTAGTATGTTGTCGATATTTTTGTTATTCCAATGGATGGTAACCTTTTCATATAAGGTAGTCTTTTGTCGTGATTTTTGTTACTACAATGGATTGTTGCTTTGTCATTATGGAAGGTAGTTTGTCGTTGTGATTTTTATTACTCCAATGGATGGTAGCCATCTCATTATGGAAGGTAGCCTGTTGTTCAAATTTTTGTTACTACAATGTATGTTACCCTTGTCATTATGGAAGGTAGTCTGTTGTCGAGATTTTTGTTACTCCATTGGATAGTAGCCTTGTCATTATGGAAGGTAGTATGTTGTCGTGATTTTTCTTATTCCAATGGATGGTAGCCAAGTCATTATAGAAGGTAGTTTGTTTTCGAGATTTTTGTTACTCCAATGGATGGTAGCCTTCTTATTATGGAAGGTAGTCTGTTGTCGATATTTTTGTTACTCCAATGGGTGGTAGCCTTGTCATTATGGAATGTAGTCTGGTGTCGATATCTTTGTTACTCCAATGGAAGTAGCCTATTCTTTATGGAATGTAGTCTGTTGTCGAGATTTTTGTTACTTCAATGGATGGTAGCCTTTTCATTGTGGAAGGTAGTCTGTTGTCCAAAAACTTTATACTCCAATGGATGGTAGCCTTGTCATTATTCAAGGTAGACTCTTGCTGATATTTTTGTTTCTCCAATGGATAGTAGCCTTGTCATTATGGAAGGTAGTTTGTTGTCCAGATTTTTGTTACTCTAACAGACGGTAGCTTTGTCATTACGGAAGGTAGTTTGTTCTCGAGATTTTTGTTACTCCATTGGATGGTAGCCTTATCATTATGGCAGGTAGTATATTGTCGATATTTTTGTTTTTCCAATGGATGGTAACCTTTTCATATAAGGTAGTCTTTTGTCGTGATTTTTGTTACTACAATGGATTGTTGCCTTGTCATTATGGAAGGTAGTTTGTCGTTGTGATTTTTATTACTCCAATGGATGGTAGCCATCTAATTATGGAAGGTAGCCTGTTGTTCAAATTTTTGTTACTACAATGTATGTTACCCTTGTCATTATGGAAGGTAGTCTGTTGTCGAGATTTTTGTTACTCCATTGGATAGTAGCCTTGTCATTATGGAAGGTAGTATGTTGTCGTGATTTTTCTTATTCCAATGGATGGTAGCCAAGTCATTATAGAAGGTAGTTTGTTTTCGAGATTTTTGTTACTCCAATGGATGGTAGCCTTCTTATTATGGAAGGTAGTCTGTTGTCGATATTTTTGTTACTCCAATGGGTGGTAGCCTTGTCATTATGGAATGTAGTCTGGTGTCGATATCTTTGTTACTCCAATGGAAGTAGCCTATTCATTATGGAATGTAGTCTGTTGTCGAGATTTTTGTTACTTCAATGGATGGTAGCCTTGTCATTGTGGAAGGTAGTCTGTTGTCCAAAAACTTTATACTCCAATGGATGGTAGCCTTGTCATTATTCAAGGTAGACTCTTGTTGATATTTTTGTTTCTCCAATGGATAGTAGCCTTGTCATTATGGAAGGTAGTTTGTTGTCCAGATTTTTGTTACTCTAATTGATGGTAGCTTTGTCATTATGGAAGGTAGTATGTTGTCGATATTTTTGTTATTCCAATGGATGGTAACCTTTTCATATAAGGTAGTCTTTTGTCGTGATTTTTGTTACTACAATGGATTGTTGCCTTGTCATTATGGAAGGTAGTTTGTCGTTGTGATTTTTATTACTCCAATGGATGGTAGCCATCTCATTATGGAAGGTAGTCTGTTGTTCAAATTTTTGTTACTACAATGTATGTTACCCTTGTCATTATGGAAGGTAGTCTGTTGTCGAGATTTTTGTTACTCCATTGGATAATAGCCTTGTCATTATGGAAGGTAGTATGTTGTCGTGATTTTTCTTATTCCAATGGATGGTAGCCAAGTCATTATAGAAGGTAGTTTGTTTTCGAGATTTTTGTTACTCCAATGGATGGTAGCCTTCTTATTATGGAAGGTAGTCTATTGTCGATATTTTTGTTACTCCAATGGGTGGTAGCCTTGTCATTATGGAATGTAGTCTGGTGTCGATATCTTTGTTACTCCAATGGAAGTAGCCTATTCATTATGGAATGTAGTCTGTTGTCGAGATTTTTGTTACTTCAATGGATGGTAGCCTTTTCATTGTGGAAGGTAGTCTGTTGTCCAAAAACTTTATACTCCAATGGACGGTAGCCTTGTCATTATTCAAGGTAGACTCTTGCTGATATTTTTGTTTCTCCAATGGATAGTAGCCTTGTCATTATGGAAGGTAGTTTGTTGTCCAGATTTTTGTTACTCTAACGGACGGTAGCTTTGTCATTACGGAAGGTAGTTTGTTCTCGAGATTTTTGTTACTCCATTGGATGGTAGCCTTATCATTATGGAAGGTAGTATATTGTCGATATTTTTGTTTTTCCAATGGATGGTAACCTTTTCATATAAGGTAGTCTTTTGTCGTGATTTTTGTTACTACAATGGATTGTTGCCTTGTCATTATGGAAGGTAGTTTGTCGTTGTGATTTTTATTACTCCAATGGATGGTAGCCATCTAATTATGGAAGGTAGCCTGTTGTTCAAATTTTTGTTACTACAATGTATGTTACCCTTGTCATTATGGAAGGTAGTCTGTTGTCGAGATTTTTGTTACTCCATTGGATAGTAGCCTTGTCATTATGGAAGGTAGTATGTTGTCGTGATTTTTCTTATTCCAATGGATGGTAGCCAAGTCATTATAGAAGGTAGTTTGTTTTCGAGATTTTTGTTACTCCAATGGATGGTAGCCTTCTTATTATGGAAGGTAGTCTGTTGTCGATATTTTTGTTACTCCAATGGGTGGTAGCCTTGTCATTATGGAATGTAGTCTGGTGTCGATATCTTTGTTACTCCAATGGAAGTAGCCTATTCATTATGGAATGTAGTCTGTTGTCGAGATTTTTGTTACTTCAATGGATGGTAGCCTTGTCATTGTGGAAGGTAGTCTGTTGTCCAAAAACTTTATACTCCAATGGATGGTAGCCTTGTCATTATTCAAGGTAGACTCTTGTTGATATTTTTGTTTCTCCAATGGATAGTAGCCTTGTCATTATGGAAGGTAGTTTGTTGTCCAGATTTTTGTTACTCTAATTGATGGTAGCTTTGTCATTATGGAAGGTAGTATGTTGTCGATATTTTTGTTATTCCAATGGATGGTAACCTTTTCATATAAGGTAGTCTTTTGTCGTGATTTTTGTTACTACAATGGATTGTTGCCTTGTCATTATGGAAGGTAGTTTGTCGTTGTGATTTTTATTACTCCAATGGATGGTAGCCATCTCATTATGGAAGGTAGTCTGTTGTTCAAATTTTTGTTACTACAATGTATGTTACCCTTGTCATTATGGAAGGTAGTCTGTTGTCGAGATTTTTGTTACTCCATTGGATAGTAGCCTTGTCATTATGTTGTCGTGATTTTTCTTATTCCAATTGATGGTAGCCAAGTCATTATAGAAGGTAGTTTGTTTTCGAGATTTTTGTTACTCCAATGGATGGTAGCCTTCTTATTATGGAAGGTAGTCTGTTGTCGATATTTTTGTTACTCCAATGGGTGGTAGCCTTGTCATTATGGAATGTAGTCTGGTGTCGATATCTTTGTTACTCCAATGGAAGTAGCCTATTCATTATGGAATGTAGTCTGTTGTCGAGATCTTTGTTACTTCAATGGATGGTAGCCTTTTCATTGTGGAAGGTAGTCTGTTGTCCAAAAACTTTATACTCCAATGGATGGTAGCCTTGTCATTATTCAAGGTAGACTCTTGCTGATATTTTTGTTTCTCCAATGGATAGTAGCCTTGTCATTATGGAAGGTAGTTTGTTGTCCAGATTTTTGTTACTCTAACGGACGGTAGCTTTGTCATTACGGAAGGTAGTTTGTTCTCGAGATTTTTGTTACTCCATTGGATGGTAGCCTTATCATTATGGAAGGTAGTATATTGTCGATATTTTTGTTTTTCCAATGGATGGTAACCTTTTCATATAAGGTAGTCTTTTGTCGTGATTTTTGTTACTACAATGGATTGTTGCCTTGTCATTATGGAAGGTAGTTTGTCGTTGTGATTTTTATTACTCCAATGGATGGTAGCCATCTAATTATGGAAGGTAGCCTGTTGTTCAAATTTTTGTTACTACAATGTATGTTACCCTTGTCATTATGGAAGGTAGTCTGTTGTCGAGATTTTTGTTACTCCATTGGATAGTAGCCTTGTCATTATGGAAGGTAGTATGTTGTCGTGATTTTTCTTATTCCAATGGATGGTAGCCAAGTCATTATAGAAGGTAGTTTGTTTTCGAGATTTTTGTTACTCCAATGGATGGTAGCCTTCTTATTATGGAAGGTAGTCTGTTGTCGATATTTTTGTTACTCCAATGGGTGGTAGCCTTGTCATTATGGAATGTAGTCTGGTGTCGATATCTTTGTTACTCCAATGGAAGTAGCCTATTCATTATGGAATGTAGTCTGTTGTCGAGATTTTTGTTACTTCAATGGATGGTAGCCTTGTCATTGTGGAAGGTAGTCTGTTGTCCAAAAACTTTATACTCCAATGGATGGTAGCCTTGTCATTATTCAAGGTAGACTCTTGCTGATATTTTTGTTTCTCCAATGGATAGTAGCCTTGTCATTATGGAAGGTAGTTTGTTGTCCAGATTTTTGTTACTCTAACGGACGGTAGCTTTGTCATTACGGAAGGTAGTTTGTTCTCGAGATTTTTGTTACTCCATTGGATGGTAGCCTTATCATTATGGAAGGTAGTATATTGTCGATATTTTTGTTTTTCCAATGGATGGTAACCTTTTCATATAAGGTAGTCTTTTGTCGTGATTTTTGTTACTACAATGGATTGTTGCCTTGTCATTATGGAAGGTAGTTTGTCGTTGTGATTTTTATTACTCCAATGGATGGTAGCCATCTAATTATGGAAGGTAGCCTGTTGTTCAAATTTTTGTTACTACAATGTATGTTACCCTTGTCATTATGGAAGGTAGTCTGTTGTCGAGATTTTTGTTACTCCATTGGATAGTAGCCTTGTCATTATGGAAGGTAGTATGTTGTCGTGATTTTTCTTATTCCAATGGATGGTAGCCAAGTCATTATAGAAGGTAGTTTGTTTTCGAGATTTTTGTTACTCCAATGGATGGTAGCCTTCTTATTATGGAAGGTAGTCTGTTGTCGATATTTTTGTTACTCCAATGGGTGGTAGCCTTGTCATTATGGAATGTAGTCTGGTGTCGATATCTTTGTTACTCCAATGGAAGTAGCCTATTCATTATGGAATGTAGTCTGTTGTCAAGATTTTTGTTACTTCAATGGATGGTAGCCTTGTCATTGTGGAAGGTAGTCTGTTGTCCAAAAACTTTATACTCCAATGGATGGTAGCCTTGTCATTATTCAAGGTAGACTCTTGTTGATATTTTTGTTTCTCCAATGGATAGTTGCCTTGTCATTATGGAAGGTAGTTTGTTGTCCAGATTTTTGTTACTCTAATTGATGGTAGCTTTGTCATTATGGAAGGTAGTATGTTGTCGATATTTTTGTTATTCCAATGGATGGTAACCTTTTCATATAAGGTAGTCTTTTGTCGTGATTTTTGTTACTACAATGGATTGTTGCCTTGTCATTATGGAAGGTAGTTTGTCGTTGTGATTTTTATTACTCCAATGGATGGTAGCCATCTCATTATGGAAGGTAGTCTGTTGTTCAAATTTTTGTTACTACAATGTATGTTACCCTTGTCATTATGGAAGGTAGTCTGTTGTCGAGATTTTTGTTACTCCATTGGATAGTAGCCTTGTCATTATGTTGTCGTGATTTTTCTTATTCCAATTGATGGTAGCCAAGTCATTATAGAAGGTAGTTTGTTTTCGAGATTTTTGTTACTCCAATGGATGGTAGCCTTCTTATTATGGAAGGTAGTCTGTTGTCGATATTTTTGTTACTCCAATGGGTGGTAGCCTTGTCATTATGGAATGTAGTCTGGTGTCGATATCTTTGTTACTCCAATGGAAGTAGCCTATTCATTATGGAATGTAGTCTGTTGTCGAGATTTTTGTTACTTCAATGGATGGTAGCCTTTTCATTGTGGAAGGTAGTCTGTTGTCCAAAAACTTTATACTCCAATGGATGGTAGCCTTGTCATTATTCAAGGTAGACTCTTGCTGATATTTTTGTTTCTCCAATGGATAGTAGCCTTGTCATTATGGAAGGTAGTTTGTTGTCCAGATTTTTGTTACTCTAACGGACGGTAGCTTTGTCATTACGGAAGGTAGTTTGTTCTCGAGATTTTTGTTACTCCATTGGATGGTAGCCTTATCATTATGGAAGGTAGTATATTGTCGATATTTTTGTTTTTCCAATGGATGGTAACCTTTTCATATAAGGTAGTCTTTTGTCGTGATTTTTGTTACTACAATGGATTGTTGCCTTGTCATTATGGAAGGTAGTTTGTCGTTGTGATTTTTATTACTCCAATGGATGGTAGCCATCTAATTATGGAAGGTAGCCTGTTGTTCAAATTTTTGTTACTACAATGTATGTTACCCTTGTCATTATGGAAGGTAGTCTGTTGTCGAGATTTTTGTTACTCCATTGGATAGTAGCCTTGTCATTATGGAAGGTAGTATGTTGTCGTGATTTTTCTTATTCCAATGGATGGTAGCCAAGTCATTATAGAAGGTAGTTTGTTTTCGAGATTTTTGTTACTCCAATGGATGGTAGCCTTCTTATTATGGAAGGTAGTCTGTTGTCGATATTTTTGTTACTCCAATGGGTGGTAGCCTTGTCATTATGGAATGTAGTCTGGTGTCGATATCTTTGTTACTCCAATGGAAGTAGCCTATTCATTATGGAATGTAGTCTGTTGTCGAGATTTTTGTTACTTCAATGGATGGTAGCCTTGTCATTGTGGAAGGTAGTCTGTTGTCCAAAAACTTTATACTCCAATGGATGGTAGCCTTGTCATTATTCAAGGTAGACTCTTGTTGATATTTTTGTTTCTCCAATGGATAGTAGCCTTGTCATTATGGAAGGTAGTTTGTTGTCCAGATTTTTGTTACTCTAATTGATGGTAGCTTTGTCATTATGGAAGGTAGTATGTTGTCGATATTTTTGTTATTCCAATGGATGGTAACCTTTTCATATAAGGTAGTCTTTTGTCGTGATTTTTGTTACTACAATGGATTGTTGCCTTGTCATTATGGAAGGTAGTTTGTCGTTGTGATTTTTATTACTCCAATGGATGGTAGCCATCTCATTATGGAAGGTAGTCTGTTGTTCAAATTTTTGTTACTACAATGTATGTTACCCTTGTCATTATGGAAGGTAGTCTGTTGTCGAGATTTTTGTTACTCCATTGGATAGTAGCCTTGTCATTATGGAAGGTAGTATGTTGTCGTGATTTTTCCTATTCCAATGGATGGTAGCCAAGTCATTATAGAAGGTAGTTTGTTTTCGAGATTTTTGTTACTCCAATGGATGGTAGCCTTCTTATTATGGAAGGTAGTCTGTTGTCGATATTTTTGTTACTCCAATGGGTGGTAGCCTTGTCATTATGGAATGTAGTCTGGTGTCGATATCTTTGTTACTCCAATGGAAGTAGCCTATTCATTATGGAATGTAGTCTGTTGTCGAGATTTTTGTTACTTCAATGGATGGTAGCCTTTTCATTGTGGAAGGTAGTCTGTTGTCCAAAAACTTTATACTCCAATGGATGGTAGCCTTGTCATTATTCAAGGTAGACTCTTGCTGATATTTTTGTTTCTCCAATGGATAGTAGCCTTGTCATTATGGAAGGTAGTTTGTTGTCCAGATTTTTGTTACTCTAACGGACGGTAGCTTTGTCATTACGGAAGGTAGTTTGTTCTCGAGATTTTTGTTACTCCATTGGATGGTAGCCTTATCATTATGGAAGGTAGTATATTGTCGATATTTTTGTTTTTCCAATGGATGGTAACCTTTTCATATAAGGTAGTCTTTTGTCGTGATTTTTGTTACTACAATGGATTGTTGCCTTGTCATTATGGAAGGTAGTTTGTCGTTGTGATTTTTATTACTCCAATGGATGGTAGCCATCTAATTATGGAAGGTAGCCTGTTGTTCAAATTTTTGTTACTACAATGTATGTTACCCTTGTCATTATGGAAGGTAGTCTGTTGTCGAGATTTTTGTTACTCCATTGGATAGTAGCCTTGTCATTATGGAAGGTAGTATGTTGTCGTGATTTTTCTTATTCCAATGGATGGTAGCCAAGTCATTATAGAAGGTAGTTTGTTTTCGAGATTTTTGTTACTCCAATGGATGGTAGCCTTCTTATTATGGAAGGTAGTCTGTTGTCGATATTTTTGTTACTCCAATGGGTGGTAGCCTTGTCATTATGGAATGTAGTCTGGTGTCGATATCTTTGTCACTCCAATGGAAGTAGCCTATTCATTATGGAATGTAGTCTGTTGTCGAGATTTTTGTTACTTCAATGGATGGTAGCCTTGTCATTGTGGAAGGTAGTCTGTTGTCCAAAAACTTTATACTCCAATGGATGGTAGCCTTGTCATTATTCAAGGTAGACTCTTGTTGATATTTTTGTTTCTCCAATGGATAGTAGCCTTGTCATTATGGAAGGTAGTTTGTTGTCCAGATTTTTGTTACTCTAATTGATGGTAGCTTTGTCATTATGGAAGGTAGTATGTTGTCGATATTTTTGTTATTCCAATGGATGGTAACCTTTTCATATAAGGTAGTCTTTTGTCGTGATTTTTGTTACTACAATGGATTGTTGCCTTGTCATTATGGAAGGTAGTTTGTCGTTGTGATTTTTATTACTCCAATGGATGGTAGCCATCTCATTATGGAAGGTAGTCTGTTGTTCAAATTTTTGTTACTACAATGTATGTTACCCTTGTCATTATGGAAGGTAGTCTGTTGTCGAGATTTTTGTTACTCCATTGGATAGTAGCCTTGTCATTATGGAAGGTAGTATGTTGTCGTGATTTTTCTTATTCCAATGGATGGTAGCCAAGTCATTATAGAAGGTAGTTTGTTTTCGAGATTTTTGTTACTCCAATGGATGGTAGCCTTCTTATTATGGAAGGTAGTCTGTTGTCGATATTTTTGTTACTCCAATGGGTGGTAGCCTTGTCATTATGGAATGTAGTCTGGTGTCGATATCTTTGTTACTCCAATGGAAGTAGCCTATTCATTATGGAATGTAGTCTGTTGTCGAGATTTTTGTTACTTCAATGGATGGTAGCCTTGTCATTGTGGAAGGTAGTCTGTTGTCCAAAAACTTTATACTCCAATGGATGGTAGCCTTGTCATTATTCAAGGTAGACTCTTGTTGATATTTTTGTTTCTCCAATGGATAGTAGCCTTGTCATTATGGAAGGTAGTTTGTTGTCCAAATTTTTGTTACTCTAACGGACGGTAGCTTTGTCATTACGGAAGGTAGTTTGTTCTCGAGATTTTTGTTACTCCATTGGATGGTAGCCTTATCATTATGGAAGGTAGTATATTGTCGATATTTTTGTTTTTCCAATGGATGGTAACCTTTTCATATAAGGTAGTCTGTTGTCGTGATTTTTTTTACCACAATGGATTGTTGCCTTGTCATTATGGAAGGTAGTCTGTCGTTGTGATTTTTATTACTCCAATGGATGGTAGCCATCTCATTATGGAAGGTAGCCTGTTGTTCAAATTTTTGTTACTACAGTGTATGTTACCCTTGTCATTATGGAAGGTAGTCTGTGGTCTAGATTTTTGTTACTCCATTGGATAGTAGCCTTGTCATTATGGAAGGTAGTCTGTTGTCGAGATTTTTGTTATTCCAATGGATGGTAGCCAAGTAATTATGGAAGGTAGTTTGTTTTCGAGATTTTTGTTACTCCAATGGATGGTAGCCTTGCCATTA
This sequence comes from Vicia faba, assembly GCA_948472305.1. NCBI lineage: Eukaryota > Viridiplantae > Streptophyta > Magnoliopsida > Fabales > Fabaceae > Vicia > Vicia faba. The sequence continues at coordinate 692,836,123 of OX451741.1, forward strand.
TGGAAGGTAGTCTGTTATCGATATTTTTGTTACTCCAATGGATGGTAGCCTTGTCATTATGGAAGGTAGTCTATTGTCAAGATTTTTGTTACTCTAATGGATTATATCCTTGTCATTATGGAAGGTAGTTTGTTGTCGAGATTCTTGTTACTCCAATGGATGGTAGCCTTTTCATTACGGAAGGTAGTCTGTTGTCGAGATTTTTGTTACTACAATGGATGGTAGCCTTGTCATTATGGAAGGTAGTCTGTCATCGTGATTTTTGTTACTACAATGGATTGTAGCCTTATCATTATGGAAGGTAGTCTATTGTCGAGATTTTTGTTACTCCAATGGATGGTAGCCTTATCATTATGGAAGGTAGTCTGTTGTCGAGATTTTTGTTACTCCAATGGATGGTAGCCTTGTCAGTATGGAAGGTAGTTTATTGTTCAGATTTTTCTTACTATAATGTGTGTTAGCCATATCATTATGGAAGGTAGTCTATTGTCGAGATTTTTGTTACTCCATTGGATAGTAGCATTGTCAATATGGAAGGTAGTCTGTTGTTGAGATTTTTGTTATTCCAATGGATGGTAGCCTAGTCAATATGGAAGGTAGTATTTTTTCGAGATTTTTGTTACTCTAATGGATGGTAGCCTTGTCATTATGGAAGGTAGTCTATTGTTGAAATTTTTGTTACTCCAATGGATGGTAGCCTTGTCATTATGGAAGGTAGTCTGTCGTAGAAATTTTTGTTATTCCAATGGATGGTAGCCTTGTCATTATGAAAGGTAATCTATTGTCGAGATTTTTGTTACTCCAATGGATTGTAGCCTTGTCATTATGGAAGGTAGTCTTTTGTCGAAATTTTTGTTACTCCAATGGATGGTAGCCTTCTTATTATGGAAGGTAGTCTGTTGTCAAGATTTTTGTTAATACAATGGATGGTAGCCTTATCATTATGGAAGGTAGTCTGTTATCGAGATTTTTGTTACTCCAATGGGTGGTAGCCTTGTCATTATGGAAGGTAGTCTAGTGTCGATATCTTTGTTACTCCAATGGAAGTATCCTATTCATTATGGAATGTAGTCTGTTGTCGAGATTTTTGTTAGTCCAATGGATGGTAGCCTTGTCATTATGGAAGGTAGTTTGTTGTCAAAAAATGTTATACTCCAATGGATGGTAGCCTTGTCAATATGGAAGGTAGTCTCTTGTTGATATTTTTGTTACTCCAATGGACAATAGCCTAGTCATTATGGAAGGTAGTCTGTTGTCCAGATTTTTGTTACTCTAATGGACGGTAGCTTTGTCATTATGGAAGGTAGTTTGTTGTCGAGATTTTTGTTACTCCATGGGATGGTAGCCTTATCATTATGTAAGGTAGTATGTTGTCGATATTTTTGTTATTCCAATGGATGGTAACCTTTTCATATAAGGTAGTTTGTTGTCGTGATTTTTGTTACTACAATGGATTGTTGCCTTGTCATTATGGAAGGTAGTTTGTCATTGTGATTTTTATTACTCCAATGGATGGTAACCATCTCATTATGGAAGGTAGCCTGTTGTTCAAATTTTTGTTACTACAATGTATGTTAGCCTTGTCATTATGCAAGGTAGTTTGTTGTCGAGATTTTTGTTACTCCATTAGATAGTAGCCTTGTCATTATGGAAGGTGGTCTGTTGTCGAGATTTTTGTTATTCCAATGGATGGTAGCCAAGTCATTATGGAAGGTAGTTTGTTTTCGAGATTTTTGTTACTCCAATGGATGGTAGCCTTCTTATTATGGAAGGTAGTCTGTTGTCGAGATTTTTGTTAATACAATGGATGGTAGCCTTATCATTATGGAAGGTAGTCTATTGTCGAGATTTTTGTTACTCCAATGGGTGGTAGCCTTGTCATTATGGAAGGTAGTCTGGTGTCGATATCTTTGTTACTCCAATGGAAGTAGCCTATTCATTATGGAATGTAGTCTATTGTCGAGATTTTTGTTACTCCAATGTATGGTAGCCTTGTCAATGTGGAAGGTAGTCTCTTGTCAAAAAAATTTATACTCCAATGGATGGTAGCCTTGTCATTATTGAAGGTAGACTCTTGTTGATATTTTTCTTACTCCAATGGATAGTAGCCTTGTCATTATGGAAGGTAGTTTGTTGTCCAGATTTTTGTTACTCTAATGGACGGTAGCTTTGTCATTATGGTAGGTAGTTTGTTGTCGAGATTTTTGTTACTCCATTGGATGGTAGTCTTATCATTATGGAAGGTAGTATGTTGTCGATATTTTTGTTATTCCAATTGATGGTAACCTTTTCTTATAAGGTATCTGTTGTCGTGATTTTTGGTACTACAATGGATTGTTTCCTTGTAATTATGGAAGGTAGTCTGTCGTTGTGATTTTTATTACTCCAATGGATGGTAGCCATCTCATTATGGAAGGTAGTCTGTTGTTCAAATTTTTGTTACTACAATGTATGTTAGCCTTGTCATTATGGAAGGTAGTCTGTTGTCGATATTTTTGTTACAACATCGGATAGTAGCGTTGTCATTATGGAAGGTAGTCTGTTGTCGAGATTTTTGTTATTCCAATGGATGGTAGCCAAGTCATTATGGAAGGTAGTTTGTTTTCGAGATTTTTGTTACTCCAATGGATGGTAGCCTTGTCATTATGGAAGGTAGTCTGTCGTTGATATTTTTCTTATTCCAATGGATGATAGCCTTTTCATTAAGAAAGGTAGTCTATTGTCAAGATTTTTGTTACTCTAATGGATTATATCCTTGTCATTATGGAAGGTAGTTTGTTGTCGAGATTTTTGTTACTCCAATGGATGGTAGCCTTGTCATTACGGAAGGTAGTCTGTTGTCGAGATTTTTTTTACTACAATGGATGGTAGCGTTGTCATTATGGAAGGTAGTTTGTCGTCGTGATTTTTGTTACTACATTGGATTGTAGCCTTGTCATTTTGGAAGGTAGTCTATTGTCAAGATTTTTGTTACTCCAATGGATGGTAGCCTTATCATTATGGAAGGTAGTCTGTTGTCGAGATTTTTGTTACTCCAATGGATGGTAGCCTTGTCATTATGGAAGGTAGTCTGTCGTTATGATTTTTGTTACTCCAATGGATGGTAGCCTTGTCATTATGGAAGGTAGTCTATTGTCAAGATTTTTGTTACTCCATTGGATAATAGCATTTTCAATATGAAAGGTAGTCTGTTGTTGGGATTTTTGTTATTCCACTAGATGGTAGCCTAGTCAATATGGAAGGTAGTGTGTTTTCGAGATTTTTTTTACTCCAATGGATGGTAGCCTTGTCATTATGATAGGTAGTCTATTGTCGATATTTTTTGTTACGCCAATGGATTATAGCCTTGTCGTTATGGAAGGTAGTCTTTCGTAGAAATTTTTGTTATTCCAATGGATGGTAGCCTTGTCATTATGAAAGGTAATCTATTGTCGAGATTTTTGTTACTCCAATGGATTGTAGCCTTGTCATTATGGAAGGTAGTCTTTTGTCGAAATTTTTGTTACTCCAATGGATGGTAGCCTTCTTATTATGAAAGGTAGTATGTTGTCGAGATTTTTGTTAATATAATGGATGGTAGCCTTATCATTATGGAAGGTAGTCTGGTGTCGATATTTTTGTTACTCCAATGGGTGGTAGCCTTGTCATTATGGAAGGTAGTCTGGTGTCGATATCTTTGTTACTCCAATGGAAGTAGCCTATACATTATGGAATGTAGTCTGTTGTCGAGATTTTTGTAACTCCAATGGATGGTAACCTCGTCATTATGGAGGGTAGTCTGTTGTCAAAAAATTTTATACTCCACTGGATGGTAGCCTTGTCATTATGAAAGGTAATCTATTGTCGAGATTTTTGTTACTCCAATGGATTGTAGCCTTGTCATTATGGAAGGTAGTCTTTTGTCGAAATTTTTGTTACTCCAATGGATGGTAGCCTTCTTATTATGGAAGGTAGTCTGTTGTCTAGATTTTTGTTAATACAATGGATGGTAGCCTTATCATTATGGAATGTAGTCTGTTATCGAGATTTTTGTTACTCCAATGGGTGGTAGCCTTGTCATTATGGAAGGAAGTCTGGTGTCGATATCTTTGTTACTCCAATGGAAGTAGATTATTCATTATTGAATGTAGTTTGTTGTAGAAATTATTTTTACTCCAATGGATGGTAACCTTGTCATTATGGAAGGTAGTCTGTTGTCAAAAAATTTTATACTCCAATGGATGGTAGCCTTGTCAATATGGAAGGTAGTCTCTTGTTGATATTTTTGTTACTCCAATGGACTGTAGCCTTGTCATTATGGAAGGTAGTCTGTTGTCCAGATTTTTTTACTCTAATGGACGGTAGCTTTGTCATTATGGAAGGTAGTTTGTTGTCGAGATTTTTGTTACTCCATTAGATGGTAGCCTTATCATTATGGAAGGTAGTCTGTTGTCGAGATTTTTGTTACTCCATTGGATAGTAGCCTTGTCATTATGGAAGGTGGTCTGTTGTTGAGATTTTTGTTATTCCAATGGATGGTAGCCAAGTTATTATGGAAGGTAGTTTGTTTTCGATATTTTTGTTACTCCAATGGATGGTAGCCTTCTTATTATGGAAGGTAGTCTTTTGTCGAGATTTTTGTTAATACAATGGATGGTAGCCTTATCATTATGGAAGGTAGTATGTTGTCGAGATTTTTGTTACTCCAATGGGTGGTAGCCTTGTCATTATGAAAGGTAGTCTGGTGTCGATATCTTTGTTACTCCAATGGAAGTAGCCTATTCATTATGGAATGTAGTCTATTGTCGAGATATTTGTTACTCCAATGGATGGTAGCCTTGTCAATGTGGAAGGTAGTCTCTTGTCATAAAAATTTATACTCCAAAGGATGGTAGCCTTGTCATTATTGAAGGTAGACTCTTGTTGATATTTTTGTTACTCCAATGGATAGTAGCCTTGTCATTATGGAAGGTAGTTTGTTGTCAAGATTTTTGTTACTCTAATGGACGGTAGCTTTGTCATTATGGAAGGTTGTTTGTTGTCGAGATTTTTGTTACTCCATTGGATAGTAGCCTTATCATTATGGAAGGTAGTATGTTGTCGATATTTTTGTTATTCCAATGGATGGTAACCTTTTCATATAAGGTAGTCTGTTGTCGTGATTTTTGTTACTACAATGGATTGTTGCCTTGTCATTATGGAAGGTAGGTTGTCGTTGTGATTTTTATTAGTCCAATGGATGGTAGCCATCTCATTATGGAAGGTAGTCTATTGTTCAAATTTTTGTTACTACAGTGTATGTTAGCCTTGTCATTATGGAAGGTAGTCTGTTGTCGAGATATTTGTTACTCCATTGGATAGTAGCCTTATTATTATGGAAGGTAGTCTGTTGTCGAGATTTTTGTTATTCCAATGGATGGTAGACAAGTCATTATGGAAGGTAGTTTGTTGTCAAGATTTTTGTTATTCTAATGGATAGTAGCCTTGTCATTATGGAAGGTAGTCTGTTGTCGAGATTTTTGTTACTCCAATGGATGGTAGCGTTGTCATTATGGAAGGTAGTCTGTCGTTGATATTTTTCTTATTCCAATGGATGGTAGCCTTGTCATTATGAAAGGTAGTCTGTTGTCAAGATTTTTGTTACTCTAATGGATTATATCCTTGTCATTATGGAAGGTAGTTTGTTGTCAAAAATTTTGTTACTCCAATGGATGGTAGCCTTGTCATTACGGAAGGTAGTCTGTTGTCGAGATTTTTGTTACTACAATGGATGGTAGCCTTGTCATTATGGAAGGTAGTTTGTCGTCATGATTTTTGTTACTACAATGAATTGTAGCCTTGTCATTATGGAAGGTAGTCTATTGTCGAGATTTTTGTTACTCCAATGGATGGTAGCCTTATCATTATGGAAGGTAGTCTGTTGTTGAGATTTTTGTTACTCCAATGGATGGTAGCCTTGTCATTATGGAAGGTAGTATGTCGTTATGATTTTTGTTACTCCAACAGATGGTAGCCTTGTCATTATGGAAGGAAGTCTATTGTTCATATTTTTCTTACTAAAATGTGTGTTAGCCTTATCATTATGGAAGGTAGTCTATTGTCAAGATTTTTGTTACTCCATTGGATAGTAGCATTGTCAATATGAAAGGTAGTCTGCTGTTGTGATTTTTGTTATTCCAATGGATGGTAGCCTAGTCAATATGGAAGGTAGTATGTTTTCAAGATTTTTGTTACTCCAATGGATGGTAGCCTTGTCATTATGGAAGGTAGTCTATTTTCGATATTTTTGTTACTCCAATGGATGGTAGCCTTGTCATTATGGAAGGTAGTCTGTCGTAGAAATTTTTGTTGTTCTAATGGATGGTAGCCTTGTGATTATGAAAGGTAGTCTATTGTTGATATTTTTGTTACTCCAATGGATTGTAGCCTTGTCATTATGGAAGGTAGTCTTTTGTCGAAATTTTTGTTACTCCAATGGATGGTAGCCTTCTTATTATGGAAGGTAGTCTGTTGTCGAGATTTTTCTTACTACAATGGATGGTAGCCTTTTCATTATGGAAGGTAGTCTGTTTGCGAGATTTTCTTTACTACAATGGATTGTAGCCTTGTCATTATGGAAGGTTGTCTGTTGTCGATATCTTTGTTACTCCATTGGATGGTAGCCTATTCATTATGGAATGTAGTCTATTGTCGAGATTTTTGTTACTCCAATGGATGGTAGCCTTGTCATTATGGAAGGTAGTTTGTCGCTATGATTTTTTTTACTCCAATGGATGGTAGCGTTGTCATTATGGAAGGTAGTCTATTATTCATATTTTTCTTACTACAAAGTGTGTTAGCCTTATCATTATGGAAGGTAGTCTATTGTCAAGATTTTTTTTACTCCATTGGATAGTAGCATTGTCAATATGAAAGGTAGTTTGTTGTTGTGATTTTTGTTATTCCAATGGATGGTAGCCTAGTCAATATGGAAGGTAGTATGTTTTCGAGATTTTTGTTACTCCAATGGATGGTAGCCTTGTCATTATGGAAAGTAGTCTATTGTTGAGATTTTTGTTACTCCAATGGATGGTAGCCTTGTCATTATGGAAGGTAGTCTATCGTAGAAATTTTTGTTGTTCTAATGGATGGTAGCCTTTTCATTATGAAAGGTAGTCTATTTTCGATATTTTTGTTACTCCAATGGATTGTAGCCTTGTCATTATGGAAGGTAGTCTTTTGTCTAAATTTTTGTTACTCCAATGGATGGTAGCCTTCTTATTATGGAAGGTAGTCTGTTGTCGAGATTTTTCTTACTACAATGGATGGTAGCCTTTTCATTATGGAAGGTAGTCTGTTTGCGAGATTTTCGTTACTACAATGGATTGTACCCTGTCATTATGGAAGGTTGTCTGTTGTCGATATCTTTGTTACTCCATTGGATGGTAGGCTATTCATTATGGAATGTAGTCTGTTGTCGAGATTTTTGTTACTATTATGGATGGTAGCCTTGTCATTATGGAAGGTAGTTTGTCGTTATGATTTTTGTTACTCCAATGGATGGTAGACTTGTCATTATGGAAGGAAGTCTATTGTTCATATTTTTCTTACTAAAATGTGTGTTAGCCTTTTCATTATGGAAGGTATTCTATTGTCAAGATTTTTGTTACTCCATTGGATAGTAGCATTCTCAATATGAAAGGTAGTCTGTTGTTGTGATTTTTGTTATTCCAATGGATGGTAGCCTAGTCAATATGGAAGGTAGTATGTTTTCGAGATTTATGTTACTCCAATGGATGGTAGCCTTGTCATTATGGAAGGTAGTCTATTTTCGAGATTTTTGTTACTCCAATGGATGGTAGCCTTGTCATTATGGAAGGTAGTCTGTCGTAGAAATTTTTGTTGTTCTAATGGATGGTAGCCTTGTCATTATGAAAGGTAGTCTATTGTCGATATTTTTGTTACTCCAATGGATTGTAGCCTTGTCATTATGGAAGGTAGTCTTTTGTCGAAATTTTTGTTATTCCAATGGATGGTAGCCTTCTTATTATGGAAGGTAGTCTGTTGTCGAGATTTTTCTTACTACAATGGATGGTAGCCTTTTCATTATGGAAGGTAGTCTGTTTGCGAGATTTTCGTTACTACAACAGATTGTAGCCTTGTCATTATGGAAGGTTGTCTGTTGTCGATCTCTTTGTTACACCATTGGATGGTAGCCTATTCTTTATGGAATGTAGTCAATTGTCGAGATTTTGGTTATTCCAATGGATGGTAGCCTGGTCATTATGGAAGGTAGTCTATTTTCGAGATTTTTGTTACTCTAATGGATGGTAGCCTTGTAATTATGGAAGGTAGTCTGTTGTCGGGATTTTTGTTACTCCAATGGATGGTAGCCTTGTAATTATGGAAGGTAGCCTGTCGTTGATATTCTTGTTATTCCAATTGATGGTAGCCTTGTCAATATGAAATGTAGTCTATTGTCCAGATTTTTGTTACTCCAATGGAATGTATCCGTGTCATTATGGAAGGAAGTCAGCTATCGAGATTTTTCTTACTACAATGGATGGTAGCCTTGTCATTATGGAAGGTAGTCTGTTGTTGAGATTTTTGTTACTCCAATGGATGGTAGCTTTCTTACTATCGAAGGTAGAGTCTTGTCGAGATTTTTGTTACTACAATGGATGGTAGCCTTGTCATTATGGAAGGTAGTCTGTTGTCGAGATTTTTGTTACTCCAATGGATTGTAGCCTTATCATTATGGAAGGTAGTCTGTTGTCGATATCTTTGTTACTACAATGTATGTTAGCCTTGTCATTATGGAAGGAAGTCTGGTGTCGAGATTTTTGTTATCCCATTGGATAGTAGCCTAGTCATTATGGAAGGTAGTCTGTTGTTGAGATTTTTGTTATTCCAACTGATGGTAGCCTATTCATTATGGAAGGTAGTCTGTTTTCGAGATTTTTCTTACTCCAATAGATGGTAGCCTTGTCATTATGGAAGGTAGTCTGTTGTTGGGATTTTTGTTACTCCAATGGATGGTAGCCTTGTCATTATGGAAGGTAGTTTGTCGTTGATATTTTTGTTATTCCAATTGATGGTAGCCTTGTCAATATGAAATGTAGTCTATTGTCCAGATTTTTGTTACTCCAATGGAATGTATCCTGGTCATTATGGAAGGTAGTCAGTTATCGGGATTTTTCTTACTACAATGGATGGTAGACTTGTCATTATGGAAGGAAGTCTGTTGTTGAGATTTTTGTTACTCCAATGGATGGTAGCCTTCTTACTATCGAATGTAGTCTGTTGTCGAGATTTTTGTTACTACAATGGATGGTAGCCTTGTCACTATGGAAGGTAGTTTGTTAGAGAGATTTTTGTTATTCCAATGGATTGTAGCCTTGTCATTATGGAAGGTAGTCTGTTGTCGATATCTTTGTTACTATAATGTATGTTAGCCTTGTCATTATAGAAGGTAGTCTGTTGTCGTGATTTTTGTTACTACAATGGATGGTAGCCTTGTCATTATGGAAGGTAGTCTGTTGTCTTGATTTTTGTTACTATAATAGATTGTAGCCTTGTCATTATGGAAGGTAGTCTATTGTCGAGATTTTTGTTACTCCAATGGATGGTAGCATTGTCATTATGGAAGGTAGTTCGTGGTCGAGATTTTTGTTACTCCAATAGATGGTAGCCTTTTCATTATGGAAGGTAGTCTGTCATTGAGATTTTTGTTATTCCAATGGATGGTAGCCTAGTCATTATGGAAGGTAGCCTATTTTCGAGATTTTTATTACACCAATGGATGGTAGCCTTGTCATTATAGAAGGTAGTCTATTGTCAATATTTTTGTTACTCCATTGGATAGTAGCCTAGTCATTATGGAAGGTAGTCTGTTGTTGAGATTTTGGTTATTCCAATGGATGGTAGCCTAGTCATTGTGGAAGGTAGTTTATTTTCGAGATTTTTGTTACTCTAATGGATGATAGCCTTGTAATTATGGAAGGTAGTCTGTTGTCGGGATTTTTGTTACTCCAATGGATGGTAGCCTTGTAATTATGGAAGGTAGCCTGTCGTTGATATTTTTGTTATTCCAATTGATGGTAGCCTTGCAAAATATGAAATGTAGTCTATTGTCCAGATTTTTGTTACTCCAATGGAATGTATCCGTGTCATTATGGAAGGTAGTCAGCTATCGAGATTTTTCTTACTACAATGGATGGTAGCCTTTTCATTATGGAAGGTAGTCTGTTGTTGAGATTTTTGTTACTCCAATGGATGGTAGCCTTCTTACTATCGAAGGTAGTCTCTTGTCGAAATTTGTGTTACTACAATGGATGGTAGCCTTGTCATTATTGAAGGTAGTCTATTGTCGAGATTTTTGTTACTCCAATGGATTGTAGCCTTATCATTATGGAAGGTAGTTTGTTGTCGATATCTTCGTTACTACAATGTATGTTAGCCTTGTCATTATGGAAGGAAGTCTGGTGTCGAGATTTTTGTTATCCCATTGGATAGTAGCCTAGTCATTATGGAAGGTAGTCTGTTGTTGAGATTTTTGTTATTCCAACTGATGGTAGCCTATTCATTATGGAAGGTAGTCTGTTTTCGAGATTTTTCTTACTCCAATGGATGGTAGCCTTATCATTATGGAAGGTAGTCTGTTGTTGGGATTTTTGTTACTCCAATGGATGGTAGCCTTGTCATTATGGAAGGTAGTTTGTCGTTGATATTTTTGTTATTCCAATTGATGGTAGCCTTGTCAATATGAAATGTAGTCTATTGTCCAGATTTTTGTTACTCCAATGGAATGTATCCTTGTCATTATGGAAGGTAGTCAGTTATCGAGATTTTTCTTACTACAATGGATGGTAGACTTGTCATTATGGAAGGAAGTCTGTTGTTGAGATTTTTGTTACTCCAATGGATGGTAGCCTTCTTACTATCGAAGGTAGTCTGTTGTCGAGATTTTTGTTACTACATTGGATAGTAGCCTAGTCATTATGGAAGGTAGTCTGTTGTTGAGATTTTTGTTATTCCAATGGATTGTAGCCTTGTCATTATGGAAGGTAGTCTGTTGTCGATATCTTTGTTACTATAATGTATGTTAGCCTTGTCATTATGGAAGGTAGTCTGTTGTCGTGATTTTTGTTACTACAATGGATGGTAGCCTTGTCATTATGGAAGGTAGTCTGTTGTCTTGATTTTTATTACTACAATAGATTGTAGCCTTGTCATTATGGAAGGTAGTCTATTGTCGAGATTTTTGTTACTCCAATGGATGGTAGCATTGTCATTATGGAAGGTAGTTCGTGGTCGAGATTTTTGTTACTCCAATAGATGGTAGCCTTTTCATTATGGAAGGTAGTCTGTCATTGAGATTTTTGTTATTCCAACGGATGGTAGCCTAGTCATTATGAAAGGTAGCCTATTTTCGAGATTTTTGTTACTCCATTGGATAATAGCCTAGTCATTATGGAAGGTAGTCTATTGTTGAGATTTTGGTTATTCCAATGGATGGTAGCCTAGTCATTATGGAAGGTAGTCTGTTTTCGAGATTTTTGTTACTCCAATGGATGGTAGCCTTGTCATTATGGAAGGTAGTCTGTTGTCGGGATTTTTGTTACTCCAATGGATGTTAGCCTTGTCATTATGGAAGGTAGTCTGTCGTTGATATTTTTGTTATTCCAATTGATGGTAGCCTTGTCAATATGAAATGTAGTCTATTGTCCATATTTTTGTCACTCCAATGGAATGTCTCCGTGTTATTATGGAAGGTAGTCAGCTATCGAGATTTTTCTTACTACAATGCATGGTAGCCTTGTCATTATGGAAGGTAGTATGTTGTTGGGATTTTTGTTACTCCAATGGATGGTAGCCTTCTTACTATCGAAGGTAGTCTATTGTCGAGATTTTTGTTACTCCAATGGATGGTAGCCTTGTCATTGTGGAAGGTAGTCTGTTATCGAAATTTTTATTACTCCAATGGGTGGTATCCTTGTCATTATGGAAGGTAGTCTGGTGTCGATATCTTTGTTACTCCAATGGAAGTAGCCTATTCATTATGGAATGTAGTCTGTTGTCGAGATTTTTGTTACTCCAATGGATGGTAGCCTTGTCATTATGGAAGGTAGTTTGTTGTCCAGATTTTTGTTACTCTAATGGACGGTAGCTTTGTCATTATGGAAGGTAGTTTCTTGTCCAGATTTTTGTTACTCCATTGGATGGTAGCCTTATCATTATGGAAGGTAGTATGTTGTCGATATTTTTGTTATTCCAATGGATGGTAACCTTTTCATATAAGGTAGTCGTTTGTCGTGATTTTTGTTACTACAATGGATTGTTGCCTTGTCATTATGGAAGGTAGTTTGTCGTTGTGATTTTTATTACTCCAATGGATGGTAGCCATCTCATTATGGAAGGTAGCCTGTTGTTCAAATTTTTGTTACTACAATGTATGTTACCCTTGTCATTATGGAAGGTAGTCTATTGTCGAGATTTTTGTTACTCCATTGGATGGTAGCCTTCTTATTATGGAAGGTAGTTTGTTGTCGATATTTTTGTTACTCCAATGGGTGGTAGCCTTGTCATTATTGAATGTAGTCTGGTGTCGATATCTTTGTTACTCCAATGGAAGTAGCCTATTCATTATGGAATGTAGTTTTTTGTCGAGATTTTTGTTACTTCAATGGATGGTAGCCTTGTCATTGTGGAAGGTAGTCTGTTGTCCAAAAATTTTATACTCCAATGGATGGTAGCCTTGTCATTATTGAAGGTAGACTCTTGTTGATATTTTTGTTTCTCCAATGGATAGTAGCCTTGTCATTATGGAAGGTAGTTTGTTGTCCAGATTTTTGTTACTCTAATAGACGGTAGCTTTGTCATTACGGAAGGTAGTTTGTTCTCGAGATTTTTGTTACTCCATTGGATGGTAGCCTTATCATTATGGAAGGTAGTATATTGTCGATATTTTTGTTTTTCCAATGGATGGTATCCTTTTCATATAAGGTAGTCTGTTGTCGTGATTTTTGTTACTACAATGGATTGTTGCCTTGTCATTATGGAAGGTAGTCTGTCGTTGTGATTTTTATTACTCCAATGGATGGTAGCCATCTCATTATGGAAGGTAGCCTGTTGTTCAAATTTTTGTTACTCCAATGTATGTTACCCTTGTCATTATGGAAGGTAGTCTGTTGTCGATATTTTTGTTACTCCATTGGATAGTAGCCTTGTCATTATGGAAGGTAGTCTGTTGTCGAGATTTTTGTTATTCCAATGGATGGTAGCCAAGTAATTATGGAAGGTAGTTTGTTTTCGAGATTTTTGTTACTCCAATGGATGGTAGCCTTGCCATTATGGAAGGTAGTCTGTTATCGATATTTTTGTTACTCCAATGGATGGTAGCCTTGTCATTATGGAAGGTAGTCTGTCGTTGATATTTTTCTTATTCCAATGGATGGTAGCCTTGTCATTATGAAAGGTAGTCTACTGTCAAGATTTTTGTTACTCTAATGGATTATATCCTTGTCATTATCGAAGGTAGTTTGTTGTCGAAATTTTTGTTACTCCAAAGGATGGTAGCCTTGTCATTATGGAAGGTAGTCTATTGTCGAGATTTTTGTTACTCCAATGGATGGTAGATCTTATCATTATGGAAGGTAGTCTGTTGTCGAGATTTTTGTTACTCCAATGGATGGTAGCCTTATCATTATGGAAGGTAGTCTGTCGTTATGATTTTTGTTACTCCAATGGATGGTAGCCTTGTCATTATGGAAGGTAGTTTATTGTTCAGATTTTTCTTACTATAATGTCTGTTAGCCTTATCATTATGGAAGGTAGTCTATTGTCGAGATTTTTGTTACTCCATTGGATAGTAGCATTGTCAATATGGAAGGTAGTCTGTTGTTGAGATTTTTGTTATTCCAATGGATGGTAGCCTAGTCAATATGGAAGGTAGTATTTTTTCGAGATTTTTGTTACTCTAATGGATGGTAGCCTTGTCATTATGGAAGGTAGTCTATTGTCGAGATTTTTGTTACTCCAATGGATGGTAGCCTTGTCATTATGGAAGGTAGTCTGTCGTAGAAATTTTTGTTATTCCAATGGATGGTAGCCTTGTCATTATGAAAGGTAATCTATTGTCGAGATTTTTGTTACTCCAATGGATTGTAGCCTTGTCATTATGGAAGGTAGTCTTTTTTCGAAATTTTTGTTACTCCAATGGATTGTAGCCTTCTTATTATGGAAGGTAGTCTGTTGTCGAGATTTTTGTTAATACAATGGATGGTAGCCTTATCATTATGGAAGGTAGTCTGTTATCGAGATTTTTGTTACTGCAATGGGTGGTAGCCTTGTCATTATGGAAGGTAGTCTAGTGTCGATATCTTTGTTACTCCAATGGAAGTAGCCTATTCATTATGGAATGTAGTCTGTTGTCGAGATTTTTGTTAGTCCAATGGATGGTAGCCTTGTCATTATGGAAGGTAGTGTGTTGTCAAAAAATGTTATACTCCAATGGATGGTAGCCTTGTCAATATGGAAGGTAGTCTCTTGTTGATATTTTTGTTACTCCAATGTACAGTAGCCTAGTCATTATGGAAGGTAGTCTGTTATCCAAATTTTTGTTACTCTAATGGACGGTAGCTTTGTCATTACGGAAGGTAGTTTGTTCTCGAGATTTTTGTTACTCCATTGGATGGTAGCCTTATCATTATGGAAGGTAGTATATTGTCGATATTTTTGTTATTCCAATGGATGGTAACCTTTTCATATAAGGTAGTCTGTTGTCGTGATTTTTGTTACTACAATGGATTGTTGCCTTGTCATTATGGAAGGTAGCCTGTTGTTCAAATTTTTGTTACTACAATATATGTTAGCCTTGTCATTATGCAAGGTAGTCTGTTGTCGAGATTTTTGTTACTCCATTAGATAATAGCCTTGTCATTATGGAAGGTAGTCTGTTGTCGAGATTTTTGTTATTCCAATGGATGGTAGCCAAGTCATTATAGAAGGTAGTTTGTTTTCGAGATTTTTGTTACTCCAATGGATGGTAGCCTTCTTATTATGGAAGGTAGTCTGTTGTCGATATTTTTGTTACTCCAATGGGTGGTAGCCTTGTCATTATGGAATGTAGTCTGGTGTCGATATCTTTGTTACTCCAATGGAAGTAGCCTATTCATTATGGAATGTAGTCTGTTGTCGAGATTTTTGTTACTTCAATGGATGGTAGCCTTTTCATTGTGGAAGGTAGTTTGTTGTCCAAAAACTTTATACTCCAATGGATGGTAGCCTTGTCATTATTCAAGGTAGACTCTTGCTGATATTTTTGTTTCTCCAATGGATAGTAGCCTTGTCATTATGGAAGGTAGTTTGTTGTCCAGATTTTTGTTACTCTAACGGACGGTAGCTTTGTCATTACGGAAGGTAGTTTGTTCTCGAGATTTTTGTTACTCCATTGGATGGTAGCCTTATCATTATGGAAGGTAGTATATTGTCGATATTTTTGTTTTTCCAATGGATGGTAACCTTTTCATATAAGGTAGTCTTTTGTCGTGATTTTTGTTACTACAATGGATTGTTGCCTTGTCATTATGGAAGGTAGTTTGTCGTTGTGATTTTTATTACTCCAATGGATGGTAGCCATCTAATTATGGAAGGTAGCCTGTTGTTCAAATTTTTGTTACTACAATGTATGTTACCCTTGTCATTATGGAAGGTAGTCTGTTGTCGAGATTTTTGTTACTCCATTGGATAGTAGCCTTGTCATTATGGAAGGTAGTATGTTGTCGTGATTTTTCTTATTCCAATGGATGGTAGCCAAGTCATTATAGAAGGTAGTTTGTTTTCGAGATTTTTGTTACTCCAATGGATGGTAGCCTTCTTATTATGGAAGGTAGTCTGTTGTCGATATTTTTGTTACTCCAATGGGTGGTAGCCTTGTCATTATGGAATGTAGTCTGGTGTCGATATCTTTGTTACTCCAATGGAAGTAGCCTATTCATTATGGAATGTAGTCTGTTGTCGAGATTTTTGTTACTTCAATGGATGGTAGCCTTGTCATTGTGGAAGGTAGTCTGTTGTCCAAAAACTTTATACTCCAATGGATGGTAGCCTTTCATTATTCAAGGTAGACTCTTGTTGATATTTTTGTTTCTCCAATGGATAGTAGCCTTGTCATTATGGAAGGTAGTTTGTTGTCCAGATTTTTGTTACTCTAATTGACGGTAGCTTTGTCATTATGGAAGGTAGTATGTTGTCGATATTTTTGTTATTCCAATGGATGGTAACCTTTTCATATAAGGTAGTCTTTTGTCGTGATTTTTTTTACTACAATGGATTGTTGCCTTGTCATTATGGAAGGTAGTTTGTCATTGTGATTTTTATTACTCCAATGGATGGTAGCCATCTCATTATGGAAGGTAGTCTGTTGTTCAAATTTTTGTTACTACAATGTATGTTACCCTTGTCATTATGGAAGGTAGTCTGTTGTCGAGATTTTTGTTACTCCATTGGATAGTAGCCTTGTCATTATGGAAGGTAGTATGTTGTCGTGATTTTTCTTATTCCAATGGATGGTAGCCAAGTCATTATAGAAGGTAGTTTGTTTTCGAGATTTTTGTTACTCCAATGGATGGTAGCCTTCTTATTATGGAAGGTAGTCTGTTGTCGATATTTTTGTTACTCCAATGGGTGGTAGCCTTGTCATTATGGAATGTAGTCTGGTGTCGATATCTTTGTTACTCCAATGGAAGTAGCCTATTCATTATGGAATGTAGTCTGTTGTCGAGATTTTTGTTACTTCAATGGATGGTAGCCTTGTCATTGTGGAAGGTAGTCTGTTGTCCAAAAACTTTATACTCCAATGGATGGTAGCCTTGTCATTATTCAAGGTAGACTCTTGTTGATATTTTTGTTTCTCCAATGGATAGTAGCCTTGTCATTATGGAAGGTAGTTTGTTGTCCAGATTTTTGTTACTCTAACGGACGGTAGCTTTGTCATTACGGAAGGTAGTTTGTTCTCGAGATTTTTGTTACTCCATTGGATGGTAGCCTTATCATTATGGAAGGTAGTATATTGTCGATATTTTTGTTTTTCTAATGGATGGTAATCATTTCATATAAGGTAGTCTGTTGTCGTGATTTTTGTTACCACAATGGATTGTTGCCTTGTCATTATGGAAGGTAGTCTGTCGTTGTGATTTTTATTACTCCAATGGATGGTAGCCATCTCATTATGGAAGGTAGCCTGTTGTTCAAATTTTTGTTACTACAGTGTATGTTACCCTTGTCATTATGGAAGGTAGTCTGTTGTCGAGATTTTTGTTACTCCATTGGATAGTAGCCTTGTCATTATGGAAGGTAGTATGTTGTCGAGATTTTTGTTATTCCAATGGATGGTAGCCAAGTAATTATGGAAGGTAGTTTGTTTTCGAGATTTTTGTTACTCCAATGGATGGTAGCCTTGCCATTATGGAAGGTAGTCTGTTATCGATATTTTTGTTACTCCAATGGATGGTAGCCTTGTCATTATGGAAGGTAGTCTATTGTCAAGATTTTTGTTACTCTAATGGATTATATCCTTGTCATTATGGAAGGTAGTTTGTTGTCGAGATTCTTGTTACTCCAATGGATGGTAGCCTTTTCATTACGGAAGGTAGTCTGTTGTCGAGATTTTTGTTACTACAATGGATGGTAGCCTTGTCATTATGGAAGGTAGTCTGTCATCGTGATTTTTGTTACTACAATGGATTGTAGCCTTATCATTATGGAAGGTAGTCTATTGTCGAGATTTTTGTTACTCCAATGGATGGTAGCCTTATCATTATGGAAGGTAGTCTGTTGTCGAGATTTTTGTTACTCCAATGGATGGTAGCCTTATCATTATGGAAGGTAGTCTGTCGTTATGATTTTTGTTAGTCCAATGGATGGTAGCCTTGTCAGTATGGAAGGTAGTTTATTGTTCAGATTTTTCTTACTATAATGTGTGTTAGCCTTATCATTATGGAAGGTAGTCTATTGTCGTGATTTTTGTTACTCCATTGGATAGTAGCATTGTCAATATGGAAGGTAGTCTGTTGTTGATATTTTTGTTATTCCAATGGATGGTAGCCTAGTCAATATGGAAGGTAGTATTTTTTCGAGATTTTTGTTACTCTAATGGATGGTAGCCTTGTCATTATGGAAGGTAGTCTATTGTTGAAATTTTTGTTACTCCAATGGATGGTAGCCTTGTCATTATGGAAGGTAGTCTGTCGTAGAAATTTTTGTTATTCCAATGGATGGTAGCCTTGTCATTATGAAAGGTAATCTATTGTCGAGATTTTTGTTACTCCAATGGATTGTAGCCTTGTCATTATGGAAGGTAGTCTGTTGTCAAGATTTTTGTTAATACAATGGATGGTAGCCTTATCATTATGGAAGGTAGTCTGTTATCGAGATTTTTGTTACTCCAATGGGTGGTAGCCTTGTCATTATGGAAGGTAGTCTAGTGTCGATATCTTTGTTACTCCAATGGAAGTATCCTATTCATTATGGAATGTAGTCTGTTGTCGAGATTTTTGTTAGTCCAATGGATGGTAGCCTTGTCATTATGGAAGGTAGTTTGTTGTCAAAAAATGTTATACTCCAATGGATGGTAGCCTTGTCAATATGGAAGGTAGTCTCTTGTTGATATTTTTGTTACTCCAATGGACAATAGCCTAGTCATTATGGAAGGTAGTCTGTTGTCCAGATTTTTGTTACTCTAATGGACGGTAGCTTTGTCATTATGGAAGGTAGTTTGTTGTCGAGATTTTTGTTACTCCATGGGATGGTAGCCTTATCATTATGTAAGGTAGTATGTTGTCGATATTTTTGTTATTCCAATGGATGGTAACCTTTTCATATAAGGTAGTTTGTTGTCGTGATTTTTGTTACTACAATGGATTGTTGCCTTGTCATTATGGAAGGTAGTTTGTCATTGTGATTTTTATTACTCCAATGGATGGTAACCATCTCATTATGGAAGGTAGCCTGTTGTTCAAATTTTTGTTACTACAATGTATGTTAGCCTTGTCATTATGCAAGGTAGTTTGTTGTCGAGATTTTTGTTACTCCATTAGATAGTAGCCTTGTCATTATGGAAGGTGGTCTGTTGTCGAGATTTTTGTTATTCCAATGGATGGTAGCCAAGTCATTATGGAAGGTAGTTTGTTTTCGAGATTTTTGTTACTCCAATGGATGGTAGCCTTCTTATTATGGAAGGTAGTCTGTTGTCGAGATTTTTGTTAATACAATGGATGGTAGCCTTATCATTATGGAAGGTAGTCTGTCGTTGATATTTTTATTATTCCAATGGGTGGTAGCCTTGTCATTATGGAAGGTAGTCTGGTGTCGATATCTTTGTTACTCCAATGGAAGTAGCCTATTCATTATGGAATGTAGTCTATTGTCGAGATTTTTGTTACTCCAATGTATGGTAGCCTTGTCAATGTGGAAGGTAGTCTCTTGTCAAAAAAATTTATACTCCAATGGATGGTAGCCTTGTCATTATTGAAGGTAGACTCTTGTTGATATTTTTCTTACTCCAATGGATAGTAGCCTTGTCATTATGGAAGGTAGTTTGTTGTCCAGATTTTTGTTACTCTAATGGACGGTAGCTTTGTCATTATGGTAGGTAGTTTGTTGTCGAGATTTTTGTTACTCCATTGGATGGTAGTCTTATCATTATGGAAGGTAGTATGTTGTCGATATTTTTGTTATTCCAATTGATGGTAACCTTTTCTTATAAGGTATTTGTTGTCGTGATTTTTGGTACTATAATGGATTGTTTCCTTGTCATTATGGAAGGTAGTCTGTCGTTGTGATTTTTATTACTCCAATGGATGGTAGCCATCTCATTATGGAAGGTAGTCTGTTGTTCAAATTTTTGTTACTACAGTGTATGTTAGCCTTGTCATTATGGAAGGTAGTCTGTTGTCGATATTTTTGTTACAACATCGGATAGTAGCGTTGTCATTATGGAAGGTAGTCTATTGTCAAGATTTTTGTTACTCTAATGGATTATATCCTTGTCATTATGGAAGGTAGTTTGTTGTCGAGATTTTTGTTACTCCAATGGATGGTAGCCTTGTCATTACGGAAGGTAGTATGTTGTCGAGATTTTTTTTACTACAATGGATGGTAGCGTTGTCATTATGGAAGGTAGTTTGTCGTCGTGATTTTTGTTACTACATTGGATTGTAGCCTTGTCATTTTGGAAGGTAGTCTATTGTCAGAATTTTTGTTACTCCAATGGATGGTAGCCTTATCATTATGGAAGGTAGTCTATTGTCGAGATTTTTGTAACTCCAATGGATGGTAACCTCGTCATTATGGAGGGTAGTCTGTTGTCAAAAAATTTTATACTCCACTGGATGGTAGCCTAGTCATTATGAAAGGTAATCTATTGTCGAGATTTTTGTTACTCCAATGGATTGTAGCCTTGTCATTATGTAAGGTAGTCTTTTGTCGAAATTTTTGTTACTCCAATGGATGGTAGCCAAGTAATTATGGAAGGTAGTTTGTTTTCAAGATTTTTGTTACTCCAATGGATGGTAGCCTTGCCATTATGGAAGGTAGTCTGTTATCGATATTTTTGTTACTCCAATGGATGGTAGCCTTGTCATTATGGAAGGTAGTCTGTCGTTGATATTTTTCTTATTCCAATGGATGGTAGCCTTGTCATTATGAAAGGTAGTCTACTGTCAAGATTTTTGTTACTCTAATGGATTATATCCTTGTCATTATCGAAGGTAGTTTGTTGTCGAAATTTTTGTTACTCCAATGGATGGTAGCCTTGTCATTATGGAAGGTAGTCTATTGTCGAGATTTTTGTTACTCCAATGGATGGTAGAACTTATCATTATGGAAGGTAGTCTGTTGTCGAGATTTTTGTTACTCCAATGGATGGTAGCCTTATCATTATGGAAGGTAGTCTGTCGTTATGATTTTTGTTACTCCAATGGATGGTAGCCTTGTCATTATGGAAGATAGTTTATTGTTCAGATTTTTCTTACTATAATGTCTGTTAGCCTTATCATTATGGAAGGTAGTCTATTGTCGAGATTTTTGTTACTCCATTGGATAGTAGCATTGTCAATATGGAAGGTAGTCTGTTGTTGAGATTTTTGTTATTCCAATGGATGGTAGCCTAGTCAATATGGAAGGTAGTATTTTTTCGAGATTTTTGTTACTCTAATGGATGGTAGCCTTGTCATTATGGAAGGTAGTCTATTGTCGAGATTTTTGTTACTCCAATGGATGGTAGCCTTGTCATTATGGAAGGTAGTCTGTCGTAGAAATTTTTGTTATTCCAATGGATGGTAGCCTTGTCTTTATGAAAGGTAATCTATTGTCGAGATTTTTGTTACTCCAATGGATTGTAGCCTTGTCATTATGGAAGGTAGTCTTTTTTCGAAATTTTTGTTACTCCAATGGATTGTAGCCTTCTTATTATGGAAGGTAGTCTGTTGTCGAGATTTTTGTTAATACAATGGATGGTAGCCTTATCATTATGGAAGGTAGTCTGTTATCGAGATTTTTGTTACTCCAATGGGTGGTAGCCTTGTCATTATGGAAGGTAGTCTAGTGTCGATATCTTTGTTACTCCAATGGAAGTAGCCTATTCATTATGGAATGTAGTCTGTTGTCGAGATTTTTGTTAGTCCAATGGATGGTAGCCTTGTCATTATGGAAGGTAGTGTGTTGTCAAAAAATGTTATACTCCAATGGATGGTAGCCTTGTCAATATGGAAGGTAGTCTCTTGTTGATATTTTTGTTACTCCAATGTACAGTAGCCTAGTCATTATGGAAGGTAGTCTGTTATCCAAATTTTTGTTACTCTAATGGACGGTAGCTTTGTCATTACGGAAGGTAGTTTGTTCTCGAGATTTTTGTTACTCCATTGGATGGTAGCCTTATCATTATGGAAGGTAGTATATTGTCGATATTTTTGTTATTCCAATGGATGGTAATCTTTTCATATAAGGTAGTCTGTTGTCGTGATTTTTGTTACTACAATGGATTGTTGCCTTGTCATTATGGAAGGTAGCCTGTTGTTCAAATTTTTGTTACTACAATATATGTTAGCCTTGTCATTATGCAAGGTAGTCTGTTGTCGAGATTTTCGTTACTCCATTAGATAGTAGCCTTGTCATTATGGAAGGTAGTCTGTTGTCGAGATTTTTGTTATTCCAATGGATGGTAGCCAAGTCATTATGGAAGGTAGTTTGTTTTCGAGATTTTTGTTACTCCAATGGATGGTAGCCTTCTTATTATGGAAGGTAGTCTGTTGTCGAGATTTTTGTTAATACAATGGATGGTAGCCTTATCATTATGGAAGGTAGTCTATTGTCGAGATTTTTGTTACTCCAATAGGTGGTAGCCTTGTCATTATGGAAGGTAGTCTGGTGTCGATATCCTTGTTACTCCAATGGAAGTAGCCTATAAATTATGGAATGTAGTCTATTGTCGAGATTTTTGTTACTCCAATGTATGGTAGCCTTGTCAATGTGGAAGGTAGTCTGTTGTCAAAAATATTTATACTCCAATGGATGGTAGCCTTGTCATTATTGAAGGTAGACTCTTGTTGATATTTTTCTTACTCCAATGGATAGTAGCCTTGTCATTATGGAAGGTAGTTTGTTGTCCAGATTTTTGTTACTCTAATGGACGGTAGCCTTGTCATTATGGAAGGTAGTCTGTTATCGAAATTTTTGTTACTCCAATGGGTGGTATCCTTGTCATTATGGAAGGTAGTCTGGTGTCGATATCTTTGTTACTCTAATGGAAGTAGCCCATTCATTATGGAATGTAGTCTGTTGTCGAGATTTTTGTTACTCCAATGGATGGTAGCCTTGTCATTATGGAAGGTAGTTTGTTGTCCAGATTTTTGTTACTCTAATGGACGGTAGCTTTGTCATTATGGAAGGTAGTATGTTGTCGATATTTTTGTTATTCCAATGGATGGTAACCTTTTCATATAAGGTAGTCTTTTGTCGTGATTTTTGTTACTACAATGGATTGTTGCCTTGTCATTATGGAAGGTAGTTTGTCGTTGTGATTTTTATTACTCCAATGGATGGTAGCCATCTCATTATGGAAGGTAGCCTGTTGTTCAAATTTTTGTTACTACAATGTATGTTACCCTTGTCATTATGGAAGGTAGTCTGTTGTCGATATTTTTGTTACTCCATTGGATAGTAGCCTTGTCATTATGGAAGGTAGTATGTTGTCGTGATTTTTCTTATTTCAATGGATGGTAGCCAAGTCATTATAGAAGGTAGTTTTTTTTTCGAGATTTTTGTTACTCCAATGGATGGTAGCCTTCTTATTATGGAAGGTAGTCTGTTGTCGATATTTTTGTTACTCCAATGGGTGGTAGCCTTGTCATTATGGAATGTAGTCTGGTGTGGATATCTTTGTTACTCCAATGGAAGTAGCCTATTCATTATGGAATGTAGTCTGTTGTCGAGATTTTTGTTACTTCAATGGATGGTAGCCTTGTCATTGTGGAAGGTAGTCTGTTGTCCAAAAACTTTATACTCCAATGGATGGTAGCCTTGTCATTATTCAAGGTAGACTCTTGTTGATATTTTTGTTTCTCCAATGGATAGTAGCCTTGTCAATATGGAAGGTAGTTTGTTGTCCATATTTTTGTTACTCTAATGGACGGTAGCTTTGTCATTATGGAAGGTAGTATGTTGTCGATATTTTTGTTATTCCAATGGATGGTAACCTTTTCATATAAGGTAGTCTTTTGTCGTGATTTTTGTTACTACAATGGATTGTTGCCTTGTCATTATGGAAGGTAGTTTGTCGTTGTGATTTTTATTACTCCAATGGATGGTAGCCATCTCATTATGGAAGGTAGCCTGTTGTTCAAATTTTTGTTACTACAATGTATGTTACCCTTGTCATTATGGAATGTAGTCTGTTGTCGAGATTTTTGTTACTCCATTGGATAGTAGCCTTGTCATTATGGAAGGTAGTATGTTGTCGTGATTTTTCTTATTCCAATGGATGGTAGCCAAGTCATTATAGAAGGTAGTTTGTTTTCGAGATTTTTGTTACTCCAATGGATGGTAGCCTTCTTATTATGGAAGGTAGTCTGTTGTCGATATTTTTGTTACTCCAATGGGTGGTAGCCTTGTCATTATGGAATGTAGTCTGGTGTCGATATCTTTGTTACTCCAATGGAAGTAGCCTATTCATTATGGAATGTAGTCTGTTGTCGAGATTTTTGTTACTTCAATGGATGGTAGCCTTTTCATTGTGGAAGGTAGTCTGTTGTCCAAAAACTTTATACTCCAATGGATGGTAGCCTTGTCATTATTCAAGGTAGACTCTTGCTGATATTTTTGTTTCTCCAATGGATAGTAGCCTTGTCATTATGGAAGGTAGTTTGTTGTCCAGATTTTTGTTACTCTAACGGACGGTAGCTTTGTCATTACGGAAGGTAGTTTGTTCTCGAGATTTTTGTTACTCCATTGGATGGTAGCCTTATCATTATGGAAGGTAGTATATTGTCGATATTTTTGTTTTTCCAATGGATGGTAACCTTTTCATATAAGGTAGTCTTTTGTCGTGATTTTTGTTACTACAATGGATTGTTGCCTTGTCATTATGGAAGGTAGTTTGTCGTTGTGATTTTTATTACTCCAATGGATGGTAGCCATCTAATTATGGAAGGTAGCCTGTTGTTCAAATTTTTGTTACTACAATGTATGTTACCCTTGTCATTATGGAAGGTAGTCTGTTGTCGAGATTTTTGTTACTCCATTGGATAGTAGCCTTGTCATTATGGAAGGTAGTATGTTGTCGTGATTTTTCTTATACCAATGGATGGTAGCCAAGTCATTATAGAAGGTAGTTTGTTTTCGAGATTTTTGTTACTCCAATGGATGGTAGCCTTCTTATTATGGAAGGTAGTCTGTTGTCGATATTTTTGTTACTCCAATGGGTGGTAGCCTTGTCATTATGGAATGTAGTCTGGTGTCGATATCTTTGTTACTCCAATGGAAGTAGCCTATTCATTATGGAATGTAGTCTGTTGTCGAGATTTTTGTTACTTCAATGGATGGTAGCCTTGTCATTGTGGAAGGTAGTCTGTTGTCCAAAAACTTTATACTCCAATGGATGGTAGCCTTTCATTATTCAAGGTAGACTCTTGTTGATATTTTTGTTTCTCCAATGGATAGTAGCCTTGTCATTATGGAAGGTAGTTTGTTGTCCAGATTTTTGTTACTCTAATTGACGGTAGCTTTGTCATTATGGAAGGTAGTATGTTGTCGATATTTTTGTTATTCCAATGGATGGTAACCTTTTCATATAAGGTAGTCTTTTGTCGTGATTTTTGTTACTACAATGGATTGTTGCCTTGTCATTATGGAAGGTAGTTTGTCATTGTGATTTTTATTACTCCAATGGATGGTAGCCATCTCATTATGGAAGGTAGTCTGTTGTTCAAATTTTTGTTACTACAATGTATGTTACCCTTGTCATTATGGAAGGTAGTCTGTTGTCGAGATTTTTGTTACTCCATTGGATAGTAGCCTTGTCATTATGGAAGGTAGTATGTTGTCGTGATTTTTCTTATTCCAATGGATGGTAGCCAAGTCATTATAGAAGGTAGTTTGTTTTCGAGATTTTTGTTACTCCAATGGATGGTAGCCTTCTTATTATGGAAGGTAGTCTGTTGTCGATATTTTTGTTACTCCAATGGGTGGTAGCCTTGTCATTATGGAATGTAGTCTGGTGTCGATATCTTTGTTACTCCAATGGAAGTAGCCTATTCATTATGGAATGTAGTCTGTTGTCGAGATTTTTGTTACTTCAATGGATGGTAGCCTTGTCATTGTGGAAGGTAGTCTGTTGTCCAAAAACTTTATACTCCAATGGATGGTAGCCTTGTCATTATTCAAGGTAGACTCTTGTTGATATTTTTGTTTCTCCAATGGATAGTAGCCTTGTCATTATGGAAGGTAGTTTGTTGTCCAGATTTTTGTTACTCTAACGGACGGTAGCTTTGTCATTACGGAAGGTAGTTTGTTCTCGAGATTTTTGTTACTCCATTGGATGGTAGCCTTATCATTATGGAAGGTAGTATATTGTCGATATTTTTGTTTTTCTAATGGATGGTAATCTTTTCATATAAGGTAGTCTGTTGTCGTGATTTTTGTTACCACAATGGATTGTTGCCTTGTCATTATGGAAGGTAGTCTGTCGTTGTGATTTTTATTACTCCAATGGATGGTAGCCATCTCATTATGGAAGGTAGCCTGTTGTTCAAATTTTTGTTACTACAGTGTATGTTACCCTTGTCATTATGGAAGGTAGTCTGTTGTCGAGATTTTTGTTACTCCATTGGATAGTAGCCTTGTCATTATGGAAGGTAGTCTGTTGTCGAGATTTTTGTTATTCCAATGGATGGTAGCCAAGTAATTATGGAAGGTAGTTTGTTTTCGAGATTTTTGTTACTCCAATGGATGGTAGCCTTGCCATTATGGAAGGTAGTCTGTTATCGATATTTTTGTTACTCCAATGGATGGTAGCCTTGTCATTATGGAAGGTAGTCTATTGTCAAGATTTTTGTTACTCTAATGGATTATATCCTTGTCATTATGGAAGGTAGTTTGTTGTCGAGATTCTTGTTACTCCAATGGATGGTAGCCTTTTCATTACGGAAGGTAGTCTATTGTCGAGATTTTTTTTACTACAATGGATGGTAGCCTTGTCATTATGGAAGGTAGTCTGTCATCGTGATTTTTGTTACTACAATGGATTGTAGCCTTATCATTATGGAAGGTAGTCTATTGTCGAGATTTTTGTTACTCCAATGGATGGTAGCCTTATCATTATGGAAGGTAGTCTGTTGTCGAGATTTTTGTTACTCCAATGGATGGTAGCCTTATCATTATGGTAGGTAGTCTGTCGTTATGATTTTTGTTAGTCCAATGGATGGTAGCCTTGTCAGTATGGAAGGTAGTTTATTGTTCAGATTTTTCTTACTATAATGTGTGTTAGCCTTATCATTATGGAAGGTAGTCTATTGTCGAGATTTTTGTTACTCCATTTGATAGTAGCATTGTCAATATGGAAGGTAGTCTGTTGTTGAGATTTTTGTTATTCCAATGGATGGTAGCCTAGTCAATATGGAAGGTAGTATTTTTTCGAGATTTTTGTTACTCTAATGGATGGTAGCCTTGTCATTATGGAAGGTAGTCTATTGTTGAAATTTTTGTTACTCCAATGGATGGTAGCCTTGTCATTATGGAAGGTAGTCTGTCGTAGAAATTTTTGTTATTCCAATGGATGGTAGCCTTGTCATTATGAAAGGTAATCTATTGTCGAGATTTTTGTTACTCCAATGGATTGTAGCCTTGTCATTATGGAAGGTAGTCTTTTGTCGAAATTTTTGTTACTCCAATGGATGGTAGCCTTCTTATTATGGAAGGTAGTCTGTTGTCAAGATTTTTGTTAATACAATGGATGGTAGCCTTATCATTATGGAATGTAGTCTGTTGTCGAGATTTTTGTTAGTCCAATGGATGGTAGCCTTGTCATTATGGAAGGTAGTTTGTTGTCAAAAAATGTTATACTCCAATGGATGGTAGCCTTGTCAATATGGAAGGTAGTCTCTTGTTGATATTTTTGTTACTCCAATGGACAATAGCCTAGTCATTATGGAAGGTAGTCTGTTGTCCAGATTTTTGTTACTCTAATGGACGGTAGCTTTGTCATTATGGAAGGTAGTTTGTTGTCGAGATTTTTGTTACTCCATGGGATGGTAGCCTTATCATTATGTAAGGTAGTATGTTGTCGATATTTTTGTTATTCCAATGGATGGTAACCTTTTCATATAAGGTAGTTTGTTGTCGTGATTTTTGTTACTACAATGGATTGTTGCCTTGTCATTATGGAAGGTAGTTTGTCATTGTGATTTTTATTACTCCAATGGATGGTAACCATCTCATTATGGAAGGTAGCCTGTTGTTCAAATTTTTGTTACTACAATGTATGTTAGCCTTGTCATTATGCAAGGTAGTTTGTTGTCGAGATTTTTGTTACTCCATTAGATAGTAGCCTTGTCATTATGGAAGGTGGTCTGTTGTCGAGATTTTTGTTATTCCAATGGATGGTAGCCAAGTCATTATGGAAGGTAGTTTGTTTTCGAGATTTTTGTTACTCCAATGGATGGTAGCCTTCTTATTATGGAAGGTAGTCTGTTCTCGAGATTTTTGTTAATACAATGGATGGTAGCCTTATCATTATGGAAGGTAGTCTGTCGTTGATATTTTTATTATTCCAATGGGTGGTAGCCTTGTCATTATGGAAGGTAGTCTGGTGTCGATATCTTTGTTACTCCAATGGAAGTAGCCTATTCATTATGGAATGTAGTCTATTGTCGAGATTTTTGTTACTCCAATGTATGGTAGCCTTGTCAATGTGGAAGGTAGTCTCTTGTCAAAAAAATTTATACTCCAATGGATGGTAGCCTTGTCATTATTGAAGGTAGACTCTTGTTGATATTTTTCTTACTCCAATGGATAGTAGCCTTGTCATTATGGAAGGTAGTTTGTTGTCCAGATTTTTGTTACTCTAATGGACGGTAGCTTTGTCATTATGGTAGGTAGTTTGTTGTCGAGATTTTTGTTACTCCATTGGATGGTAGTCTTATCATTATGGAAGGTAGTATGTTGTCGATATTTTTGTTATTCCAATTGATGGTAACCTTTTCTTATAAGGTATCTGTTGTCGTGATTTTTGGTACTACAATGGATTGTTTCCTTGTCATTATGGAAGGTAGTCTGTCGTTGTGATTTTTATTACTCTAATGGATGGTAGCCATCTCATTATGGAAGGTAGTCTGTTGTTCAAATTTTTGTTACTACAGTGTATGTTAGCCTTGTCATTATGGAAGGTAGTCTGTTGTCGATATTTTTGTTACAACATCGGATAGTAGCGTTGTCATTATGGAAGGTAGTCTGTTGTCGAGATTTTTGTTATTCCAATGGATGGTAGCCAAGTCATTATGGAAGGTAGTTTGTTTTCGAGATTTTTGTTACTCCAATGGATGGTAGCCTTGTCATTATGGAAGGTAGTCTGTTGTCGAGATTTTTGTTACTCCAATGGATGGTAGCCTTGTCATTATGGAAGGTAGTCTGTCGTTGATATTTTTATTATTCCAATGGATGATAGCCTTTTCATTAAGAAAGGTAGTCTATTGTCAAGATTTTTGTTACTCTAATGGATTATATCCTAGTCATTATGGAAGGTAGTTTGTTGTCGAGATTTTTGTTACTCCAATGGATGGTAGCCTTGTCATTACGGAAGGTAGTCTGTTGTCGAGATTTTTTTTACTACAATGGATGGTAGCGTTGTCATTATGGAAGGTAGTTTGTCGTCGTGATTTTTGTTACTACATTGGATTGTAGCCTTGTCATTTTGGAAGGTAGTCTATTGTCAAGATTTTTGTTACTCCAATGGATGGTAGCCTTATCATTATGGAAGGTAGTCTGTTGTCGAGATTTTTGTTACTCCAATGGATGGTAGCCTTGTCATTATGGAAGGTAGTCTGTCGTTATGATTTTTGTTACTCCAATGGATGGTAGCCTTGTCATTATGGAAGGTAGTCTATTGTCAAGATTTTTGTTACTCCATTGGATAGTAGCATTTTCAATATGAAAGGTAGTCTATTGTTGGGATTTTTGTTATTCCACTAGATGGTAGCCTAGTCAATATGGAAGGTAGTGTGTTTTCGAGATTTTTTTTACTCCAATGGATGGTAGCCTTGTCATTATGATAGGTAGTCTATTGTCGATATTTTTTGTTACACCAATGGATTATAGCCTTGTCATTATGGAAGGTAGTCTTTCGTAGAAATTTTTGTTATTCCAATGGATGGTAGCCTTGTCATTATGAAAGGTAATCTATTGTCGAGATTTTTGTTACTCCAATGGATTGTAGCCTTGTCATTATGGAAGGTAGTCTTTTGTCGAAATTTTTGTTACTCCAATGGATGGTAGCCTTCTTATTATTAAAGGTAGTATGTTGTCGATATTTTTGTTAATATAATGGATGGTAGCCTTATCATTATGGAAGGTAGTCTGTTATCGAGATTTTTGTTACTCCAATGGGTGGTAGCCTTGTCATTATGGAAGGTAGTCTGGTGTCGATATCTTTGTTACTCCAATGGAAGTAGCCTATTCATTATGGAATGTAGTCTGTTGTCGAGATTTTTGTAACTCCAATGGATGGTAACCTCGTCATTATGGAGGGTAGTCTGTTGTCAAAAAATTTTATACTCCACTGGATGGTAGCCTAGTCATTACGAAAGGTAATCTATTGTCGAGATTTTTGTTACTCCAATGGATTGTAGCCTTGTCATTATGTAAGGTAGTCTTTTGTCGAAATTTTTGTTACTCCAATGGATGGTAGCCTTCTTATTATGGAAGGTAGTCTGTTGTCTAGATTTTTGTTAATACAATGGATGGTAGCCTTATCATTATGGAAGGTAGTCTGTTATCGAGATTTTTGTTACTCCAATGGGTGGTAGCCTTGTCATTATGGAAGGAAGTCTGGTGTCGATATCTTTGTTACTCCAATGGAAGTAGATTATTCATTATTGAATGTAGTTTGTTGTAGAAATTTTTTTTACTCCAATGGATGGTAACCTTGTCATTATGGAAGGTAGTCTGTTGTCAAAAAATTTTATACTCCAATGGATGGTAGCCTTGTCAATATGGAAGGTAGTCTCTTGTTGATATTTTTGTTACTCTAATGGACTGTAGCCTTGTCATTATGGAAGGTAGTCTGTTGTCCAGATTTTTTTTACTCTAATGGACGGTAGCTTTGTCATTATGGAAGGTAGTTTGTTGTCGAGATTTTTGTTACTCCATTGGATGGTAGCCTTATCATTATGGAAGGTAGTCTGTTGTCGAGATTTTTGTTACTCCATTGGATAGTAGCCTTGTCATTATGGAAGGTGGTCTGTTGTTGAGATTTTTGTTATTCCAATGGATGGTAGCCAAGTTATTATGGAAGGTAGTTTGTTTTTGATATTTTTGTTACTCCAATGGATGGTAGCCTTCTTATTATGGAAGGTAGTCTTTTGTCGAGATTTTTGTTAATACAATGGATGGTAGCCTTATCATTATGGAAGGTAGTATGTTGTCGAGATTTTTGTTACTCCAATGGGTGGTAGCCTTGTCATTATGGAAGGTAGTCTGGTGTCGATATCTTTGTTACTCCAATGGAAGTAGCCTATTCATTATGGAATGTAGTCTGTTGTCGAGATATTTGTTACTCCAATGGATGGTAGCCTTGTCAATGTGGAAGGTAGTCTCTTGTCAAAAAAATTTATACTCCAATGGATGGTAGCCTTGTCATTATTGAAGGTAGACTCTTGTTGATATTTTTGTTACTCCAATGGATAGTAGCCTTGTCATTATGGAAGGTAGTTTGTTGTCCAGATTTTTGTTACTCTAATGGACGGTAGCTTTGTCATTATGGAAGGTTGTTTGTTGTCGAGATTTTTGTTACTCCATTGGATAGTAGCCTTATCATTATGGAAGGTAGTATGTTGTCGATATTTTTGTTATTCCAATGGATGGTAACCTTTTCATATAAGGTAGTCTGTTGTCGTGATTTTTGTTACTACAATGGATTGTTGCCTTGTCATTATGGAAGGTAGGTTGTCGTTGTGATTTTTATTAGTCCAATGGATGGTAGCCATCTCATTATGGAAGGTAGTCTATTGTTCAAATTTTTGTTACTACAGTGTATGTTAGCCTTGTCATTATGGAAGGTAGTCTGTTGTCGAGATATTTGTTACTCCATTGGATAGTAGCCTTATTATTATGGAAGGTAGTCTGTTGTCGAGATTTTTGTTATTCCAATGGATGGTAGACAAGTCATTATGGAAGGTAGTTTGTTGTTAAGATTTTTGTTATTCTAATGGATAGTAGCCTTGTCATTATGGAAGGTAGTCTGTTGTCGAGATTTTTGTTACTCCAATGGATGGTAGCGTTGTCATTATGGAAGGTAGTCTGTCGTTGATATTTTTCTTATTCCAATGGATGGTAGCCTTGTCATTATGAAAGGTAATCTGTTGTCAAGATTTTTGTTACTCTAATGGATTATATCCTTGTCATTATGGAAGGTAGTTTGTTGTCAAAAATTTTGTTACTCCAATGGATGATAGCCTTGTCATTACGGAAGGTAGTCTGTTGTCGAGATTTTTGTTACTACAATGGATGGTAGCCTTGTCATTATGGAAGGTAGTTTGTCGTCGTGATTTTTGTTACTACAATGAATTGTAGCCTTGTCATTATGGAAGGTAGTCTATTGTCGAGATTTTTGTTACTCCAATGGATGGTAGCCTTATCATTATGGAAGGTAGTCTGTTGTTGAGATTTTTGTTACTCCAATGGATGGTAGCCTTGTCATTATGGAAGGTAGTCTGTCGTTATGATTTTTGTTACTCCAACAGATGGTAGCCTTGTCATTATGGAAGGAAGTCTATTGTTCATATTTTTCTTACTAAAATGTGTGTTAGCCTTATCATTATGGAAGGTAGTCTATTGTCAAGATTTTTGCTACTCCATTGGATAGTAGCATTGTCAATATGAAAGGTAGTCTGCTGTTGTGATTTTTGTTATTCCAATGGATGGTAGCCTAGTCAATATGGAAGGTAGTATGTTTTTAAGATTTTTGTTACTCCAATGGATGGTAGCCTTGTCATTATGGAAGGTAGTCTATTTTCGATATTTTTGTTACTCCAATGGATGGTAGCCTTGTCATTATGGAAGGTAGTCTGTCGTAGAAATTTTTGTTGTTCTAATGGATGGTAGCCTTGTGATTATGAAAGGTAGTCTATTGTCGATATTTTTGTTACTCCAATGGATTGTAGCCTTGTCATTATGGAAGGTAGTCTTTTGTCGAAATTTTTGTTACTTCAATGGATGGTAGCCTTCTTATTATGGAAGGTAGTCTGTTGTCGAGATTTTTCTTACTACAATGGATGGTAGCCTTTTCATTATGGAAGGTAGTCTGTTTGCGAGATTTTCGTTACTACAATGGATTGTAGCCTTGTCATTATGGAAGGTTGTCTGTTGTCGATATCTTTGTTACTCCATTGGATGGTAGCCTATTCATTATGGAATGTAGTCTATTGTCGAGATTTTTGTTACTTAATGGATGGTAGCCTTGTCATTATGGAAGGTAGTTTGTCGCTATGATTTTTTTTACTCCAATGGATGGTAGCGTTGTCATTATGGAAGGTAGTCTATTGTTCATATTTTTCTTACTACAAAGTGTGTTAGCCTTATCATTATGGAAGGTAGTCTATTGTCAAGATTTTTTTTACTCCATTGGATAGTAGCATTGTCAATATGAAAGGTAGTTTGTTGTTGTGATTTTTGTTATTCCAATGGATGGTAGCCTAGTCAATATGGAAGGTAGTATGTTTTCGAGATTTTTGTTACTCCAATGGATGGTAGCCTTGTCATTATGGAAAGTAGTCTATTGTTGAGATTTTTGTTACTCCAATGGATGGTAGCCTTGTCATTATGGAAGGTAGTCTATCGTAGAAATTTTTGTTGTTCTAATGGATGGTAGCTTTTTCATTATGAAAGGTAGTCTATTTTCGATATTTTTGTTACTCCAATGGATTGTAGCCTTGTCATTATGGAAGGTAGTCTTTTGTCTAAAATTTTGTTACTCTAATGGATGGTAGTCTGTTGTCGAGATTTTTCTTACTACAATGGATGGTAGCCTTTTCATTATGGAAGGTAGTCTGTTTGCGAGATTTTCGTTACTACAATGGATTGTAGCCTTGTCATTATGGAAGGTTGTCTGTTGTCGATATCTTTGTTACTCCATTGGATGGTAGGCTATTCATTATGGAATGTAGTCTGTTGTCGAGATTTTTGTTACTATTATGGATGGTAGCCTTGTCATTATGGAAGGTAGTTTGTCGTTATGATTTTTGTTACTCCAATGGATGGTAGACTTGTCATTATGGAAGGAAGTCTATTGTTCATATTTTTCTTACTAAAATGTGTGTTAGCCTTTTCATTATGGAAGGTATTCTATTGTCAAGATTTTTGTTACTCCATTGGATAGTAGCATTCTCAATATGAAAAGTAGTCTGTTGTTGTGATTTTTGTTTTTCTAATGGATGGTAGCCTTGTCATTATGAAAGGTAGTCTATTGTCGATATTTTTGTTACTCCAATGGATTGTAGCCTTGTCATTATGGAAGGTAGTCTTTTGTCGAAATTTTTGTTATTCCAATGGATGGTAGCCTTCTTATTATGG
The DNA here is from genome assembly GCA_948472305.1 of Vicia faba. NCBI lineage: Eukaryota > Viridiplantae > Streptophyta > Magnoliopsida > Fabales > Fabaceae > Vicia > Vicia faba. The sequence continues at coordinate 692,870,416 of OX451741.1, forward strand.
AAGGTAGTCTGTTGTCGAGATTTTTCTTACTACAATGGATGGTAGCCTTTTCATCATGGAAGGTAGTCTGTTTGCGAGATTTTCGTTACTACAACAGATTGTAGCCTTGTCATTATGGAAGGTTGTCTGTTGTCGATCTCTTTGTTACACCATTGGATGGTAGCCTATTCATTATGGAATGTAGTCAATTGTCGAGATTTTGGTCATTCCAATGGATGGTAGCCTAGTTATTATGGAAGGTAGTCTATTTTCGAGATTTTTGTTACTCTAATGGATGGTAGCCTTGTAATTATGGAAGGTAGTCTGTTGTCGGGATTTTTGTTACTCCAATGGATGGTAGCCTTGTAATTATGGAAGGTAGCCTGTCGTTGATATTCTTGTTATCCCAATTGATGGTAGCCTTGTCAATATGAAATGTAGTCTATTGTCCAGATTTTTGTTACTCCAATGGAATGTATCCGTGTCATTATGGAAGGCAGTCAGCTATCGAGATTTTTCTTACTACAATGGATGGTAGCCTTGTCATTATGGAAGGTAGTCTGTTGTTGAGATTTTTGTTACTCCAATGGATGGTAGCTTTCTTACTATCGAAGGTAGAGTCTTGTCGAGATTTTTGTTACTACAATGGATGGTAGCCTTGTCATTATGGAAGGTAGTCTGTTGTCGAGGTTTTTGTTACTCCAATGGATTGTAGCCTTATCATTATGGAAGGTAGTCTGTTGTCGATATCTTTGTTACTACAATGTATGTTAGCCTTGTCATTCTGGAAGGAAGTCTGGTGTCGAGATTTTTGTTATCCCATTGGATAGTAGCCTAGTCATTATGGAAGGTAGTCTGTTGTTGAGATTTTTGTTATTCCAACTGATGGTAGCCTATTCATTATGGAAGGTAGTCTGTTTTCGAGATTTTTCTTACTCCAATGGATGGTAGCCTTGTCATTATGGAAGGTAGTCTGTTGTTGGGATTTTTGTTACTCCAATGGATGGTAGCCTTGTCATTATGGAAGGTAGTTTGTCGTTGATATTTTTGTTATTCCAATTGATGGTAGCCTTGTCAATATGAAATGTAGTCTATTGTCCAGATTTTTGTTACTCCAATGGAATGTATCCTGGTCATTATGGAAGGTAGTCAGTTATCGGGATTTTTCTTACTACAATGGATGGTAGACTTGTCATTATGGAAGGAAGTCTGTTGTTGAGATTTTTGTTACTCCAATGGATGGTAGCCTTCTTACTATCGAAGGTAGTCTGTTGTCGAGATTTTTGTTACTACATTGGATAGTAGCCTAGTCATTATGGAAGGTAGTCTGTTGTTGAGATTTTTGTTATTCCAATGGATTGTAGCCTTGTCATTATGGAAGGTAGTCTGTTGTCGATATCTTTGTTACTATAATGTATGTTAGCCTTGTCATTATGGAAGGTAGTCTGTTGTCGTGATTTTTGTTACTACAATGGATGGTAGCCTTGTCATTATGGAAGGTAGTCTGTTGTCTTGATTTTTATTACTACAATAGATTGTAGCCTTGTCATTATGGAAGGTAGTCTATTGTCGAGATTTTTGTTACTCCAATGGATGGTAGCATTGTCATTATGGAAGGTAGTTCATGGTCGAGATTTTTGTTACTCCAATAGATGGTAGCCTTTTCATTATGGAAGGTAGTCTGTCATTGAGATTTTTGTTATTCCAACGGATGGTAGCCTAGTCATTATGAAAGGTAGCCTATTTTCGAGATTTTTGTTACTCCATTGGATAATAGCCTAGTCATTATGGAAGGTAGTCTATTGTTGAGATTTTGGTTATTCCAATGGATGGTAGCCTAGTCATTATGGAAGGTAGTCTGTTTTCGAGATTTTTGTTACTCCAATGGATGGTAGCCTTGTCATTATGGAAGGTAGTCTGTTGTCGGGATTTTTGTTACTCCAATGGATGTTAGCCTTGTCATTATGGAAGGTAGTCTGTCGTTGATATTTTTGTTATTCCAATTGATGGTAGCCTTGTCAATATGAAATGTAGTCTATTGTCCATATTTTTGTCACTCCAATGGAATGTCTCCGTGTTATTATGGAAGGTAGTCTGCTATCGAGATTTTTCTTACTACAATGGATGGTAGCCTTGTCATTATGGAAGGTAGTATGTTGTTGGGATTTTTGTTACTCCAATGGATGGTAGCCTTCTTACTATCGAAGGTAGTCTGTTGTCGAGATTTTTCATACTACAATGGATGGTAGCCTTCTCATTATGGAAGGTAGTCTGTTGTCGAGATTTTTGTTACTCCAATGGATTGTATCCTTGTCATTATGGAAGGTAGTCTGTTGTCGATATCTTTGTTACTACAATGTATGTTAGCCTTGTCATTATGGAAGGAAGTCTGGTGTCGAGATTTTTGTTATCCCATTGGATAGTAGCCTAGTAATTATGGAAGGTGATCTGTTGTTGAGATTTTTGTTATTCCAACTGATGGTAGCTTATTCATTATGGAAGGTAGTCTGTTTTCGAGATTTTTCTTACTCCAATGGATGGTAGCCTTGTCATTATGGAAGGTAGTCTGTTGTTGGGATTTTTGTTACTCCAATGGATTGTAGCCTTGTCATTATGGAAGGTAGTCTGTCGTTGATATTTTTGTTATTCCAATTGATGGTAGCCTTGTCAATATGAAATGTAGTCTATTCTCCAGATTTTTGTTACTCCAATGGAATGTATCCTTGTCATTATGGAAGGTAGTCAGTTATCGAGATTTTTCTTACTACAATGGATGGCAGACTTGTCATTATGGAAGGAAGTCTGTTGTTGAGATTTTTGTTACTCTAATGGATGGTAGCCTTCTTACTATCGAAGGTAGTCTGTTGTCGAGATTTTTGTTACTACAATGGATGGTAGCCTTGTCATTATGGAAGGTAGTTTGTTATCGAGATTTTTGTTATTCCAATGGATTGTAGCCTTGTCATTATGGAAGGTAGTCTGTTGTCGATATCTTTGTTACCATAATGTATGTTAGCCTTGTCATTATGAAAGGTAGTTTGTTGTCGTGATTTTTGTTACTACAATGGATGGTAGCCTTGTCATTATGGAAGGTAGTCTGTTGTCTTGATTTTTGTTACTACAATAGATTTTAGCCTTGTCATTATGGAAGGTAGTCTATTGTCGAGATTTTTGTTACTCCAATGGATGGTAGCATTGTCATTATGGAAGGTAGTTCATGGTCGAGATTTTTGTTACTCCAATAGATGGTAGCCTTTTCATTATGGAAGGTAGTCTATCATTGAGATTTTTGTTATTCCATTGGATGGTAGCCTAGTCATTATGGAAGGTAGCCTATTTTCGAGATTTTTATTACTTCAATGGATGGTTGCCTTGTCATTATGGAAGGTAGTCTATTGTCAATATTTTTGTTACTCCATTGGATAGTAGCCTAGTCATTATGGAAGGTAGTCTGTTGTTGAGATTTTTGTTATTCCAATGGATTGTAGCCTTGTCATTATGGAAGGTAGTCTGTTGTCGATATCTTTGTTACTATAATGTATGTTAGCCTTGTCATTATGGAAGGTAGTCTGTTGTCGTGATTTTTGTTACTACAATGGATGGTAGCCTTGTCATTATGGAAGGTAGTCTGTTGTCTTGATTTTTATTACTACAATAGATTGTAGCCTTGTCATTATGGAAGGTAGTCTATTGTCGAGATTTTTGTTACTCCAATGGATGGTAGCATTGTCATTACGGAAGGTAGTTCGTGGTCGAGATTTTTGTTACTCCAATAGTTGGTAGCCTTTTCATTATGGAAGGTAGTCTGTCATTGAGATTTTTGTTATTCCAATGGATGGTAGCCTAGTCATTATGAAAGGTAGCCTATTTTCGAGATTTTTATTACTCCAATGGATGGTAGCCTTGTCATTATGGAAGGTAGTTTATTGTCAATATTTTTGTTACTCCATTGGATAGTAGCCTAGTCATTATGGAAGGTAGTCTGTTGTTGAGATTTTGGTTATTCCAATGGATGGTAGCCTAGTCATTATGGAAGGTAGTCTGTTTTCGAGATTTTTGTTACTCCAATGGATGGTAGCCTTGTCATTATGGAAGGTAGTCTGTTGTCGGGATTTTTGTTACTCCAATGGATGTTAGCCTTGTCATTATGGAAGGTAGTCTGTCGTTGATATTTTTGTTATTCCAATTGATGGTAGCCTTGTCAATATTAAATGTAGTCTATTGTCCATATTTTTGTCACTCCAATGGAATGTATCCGTGTTATTATGGAAGGTAGTCAGCTATCGAGATTTTTGTTACTACAATGGATGGTAGCCTTGTCATTATGGAAGGTAGTCTGTTGTCGAGATTTTTGTTACTCCAATGGATTTTATCCTTGTCATTATGGAAGGTAGTCTGTTGTCGATATCTTTGTTACTACAATGTATGTTAGCCTTGTCATTATGGAAGGAAGTCTGGTGTCGAGATTTTTGTTATCCCATTGGATAGTAGCCTAGTAATTATGGAAGGTGATCTGTTGTTGAGATTTTTGTTATTCCAACTGATGGTAGCCTATTCATTATGGAAGGTAGTCTGTTTTCGAGATTTTTCTTACTCCAATGGATGGTAGACTTGTCATTATGGAAGGTAGTCTATTGTTGGGATTTTTGTTACTCCAATGGATTGTAGCCTTGTCATTATGGAAGGTAGTCTGTCGTTGATATTTTTGTTATTCCAATTGATGGTAGCCTTGTCAATATGAAATGTAGTCTATTGTCCAGATTTTTGTTACTCCAATGGAATGTATCCTTGTCATTATGGAAGGTAGTCAGTTATCGAGATTTTTCTTACTACAATGGATGGTAGACTTGTCATTATGGAAGGAAGTCTGTTGTTGAGATTTTTGTTACTCCAATGGATGGTAGCCTTCTTACTATCGAAGGTAGTCTGTTGTCGAGATTTTTGTTACTACAATGGATGGTAGCCTTGTCATTATGGAAGGTAGTTTGTTGTCGAGATTTTTGTTATTCAAATGGATTGTAGCCTTGTCATTATGGAAGGTAGTCTGTTGTCGATATCTTTGTTACCATAATGTATGTTAGCCTTGTCATTATGGAAGGTAGTTTGTTGTCGTGATTTTTGTTACTACAATGGATGGTAGCCTTGTCATTATGGAAGGTAGTCTGTTGTCTTGATTTTTGTTACTACAATAGATTGTAGCCTTGTCATTATCGAAGGTAGTCTATTGTCGAGATTTTTGTTACTCCAATGGATGGTAGCATTGTCATTATGGAAGGTAGTTCATGGTCGAGATTTTTGTTACTCCAATAGATGGTAGCCTTTTCATTATGGAAGGTAGTCTGTCATTGAGATTTTTGTTATTCCATTGGATGGTAGCCTAGTCATTATGGAAGGTAGCCTATTTTCGAGATTTTTATTACTCCAATGGATGGTAGCCTTGTCATTATGGAAGGTAGTTTATTGTCAATATTTTTGTTACTCCATTGGATGGTAGCCTAGTCATTATGGAAGGTATTTTGTTGTTGATATTTAGGTTATTCCAATGGATGATAGCCTAGTCATTATGGAAGGTAGTCTGTTTTCGAGATTTTTGTTACTCCAATGGATGGGAGCCTTGTCATTATGGAAGGTAGTCTGTTGTCGGGATTTTTGTTACACCAATGGATGGTAGCCTTGTCATTATGGAAGGTAGTCTATCGTTGATATTTTTGTTATTCCAATTGATGGTAGCCTTGTCAATATGAAATGTAGTCTATTGTCTAGATTTTTGTTACTCCAATGGAATGTATCCGTGTCATTATGGAAGGTAGTCAGCTATCGAGATTTTTCTTACTACAATGGATGGTAGCCTTGTCATTATGGAAGTTTGTCTGTTGTTGAGATTTTTGTTACTCCAATGGATGGTAGCCTTCTTACTATCGAAGGTAGTCTGTTGTCGAGATTTTTGTTACTACAATGTATGTTAGCCTTGTCATTATGGAAGGAAGTCTGGTGTCGAGATTTTTGTTATCCCATTGGATAATAGCCTTGTCATTATGGAAGGTAGTCTGTTGTTGAGATTTTTGTTATTCCAATGGATGGTAGCCTATTCATTATGGAAGGTAGTCTATTTTCGAGATTTTTCTTACTCCAATGGATGGTAGCCTTGTCATTATGGAAGGTAGTCTATTGTTGGGATTTTTGTTACTCCAATGGATTGTAGCCTTGTCATTATGGAAGGTAGTCTGTCGTTGATATTTTTGTTATTCCAATTGATGGTAGCCTTGTCAATATGAAATGTAGTCTATTGTCCAGATTTTTGTTACTCCAATGGAATGTATCCTTGTCATTATGGAAGGTAGTCAGTTATCGAGATTTTTCCTACTACAATGGATGGTAGACTTCTCATTATGGAAGGAAGTCTGTTGTTGAGATTTATTTTACTCCAATGGATGGTAGCCTTCTTACTATCGAAGGTAGTCTGTTGTCGAGATTTTTGTTACTACAATGGATGGTAGCCTTGTCATTATGGAAGGTAGTTTGTTGTCGAGATTTTTGTTATTCCAATGGATTGTAGCCTTGTCATTATGGAAGGTAGTTTGTTGTCGATATCTTTGTTACCATAATGTATGTTAGCCTTGTCATTATGGAAGGTAGTCCGTTTTCGTGATTTTTGTTACTACAATGGATGGTAGCCTTGTCATTATGGAAGGTAGTCTGTTGTCTTGATTTTTGTTACTACAATAGATTGTAGCCTTGTCATTATGGAAGGTAGTCTATTGTCGAGATTTTTGTTACTCCAATGGATGGTAGCATTATCATTATGGAAGGTAGTTCATGGTCAGGATTTTTGTTACTCCAATAGATGGTAGCCTTTTCATTATGGAAGGTAGTCTGTCATTGAGATTTTTGTTATTCCAATGGATGGTAGCCTAGTCATTATGGAAGGTAGCCTATTTTCAAGATTTTTATTACACCAATGGATGGTAGCCTTGTCATTGTGGAAGGTAGTCTATTGTCAATATTTTTGTTACTCCATTGGATAGTAGCCTACTCATTATGGAAGGTATTCTGTTGTTGATATTTTGGTTATTCCAATGGATGGTAGCCTAGTCATTATGGAAGGTAGTCTGTTTTTGATATTTTTGTTACTCCAATGGATGGTAGCCTTGTCATTATGGAAGGTAGTCTATTGTCGGGATTTTTGTTTCACCAATGGATGGTAGCCTTGTCATTATGGAAGGTAGTCTATTGTTGATATTTTTGTTATTCCAATTGATGGTAGCCTTGTCAATATGTAATGTAGTCTATTGTCCAGATTTTTCTTACTCCAATGGAATGTATCTGTGTCATTATGGAAGGTAGTCAGCTATCGAGATTTTTCTTTCTACAATGGATGGTAGCCTTGTCATCATGGAAGGTAGTCTGTTGTTGAGATTTTTGTTACTCCAATGGATGGTAGCCTTCTTACTATCGAAGGTAGTCTGTTGTCGAGATTTTTGTTACTACAATGGATGGTAGCCTTGTCATTATGGAAGGTAGTCTGTTGCCGAGATTTTTGTTACTCCAATGGATTGTAGCCTTGTCATTATGGAAGGTAGTCTGTTGTCGATATCTTTGTTACTACAATGTATGTTAGCCTTGTCATTATGGAAGGTAGTCCGTTGTCGTGATTTTTGTTACTACAATGGATGGTAGCCTTGTCATTATGGAAGGTAGTCTGTTGTCTTGATTTTTGTTACTACAATAGATTGTAGCCTTGTCATTATCGAAGGTAGTCTATTGTCGAGATTTTTGTTACTCCAATGGATGGTAGCATTATCATTATGGAAGGTAGTTCATGGTCGAGATTTTTGTTACTCCAATAGATGGTACCCTTTTCATTATGGAAGGTAGTCTGTCATTGAGATTTTTGTTATTCCAATGGATGGTAGCCTAGTCATTATGGAAGGTAGCCTATTTTCGAGATTTTTATTACTCCAATGGATGGTAGCCTTGTCATTATGGAAGGTAGTTTATTGTCAATATTTTTGTTACTCCATTGGATGGTAGCCTAGTAATTATGGAAGGTATTCTGTTGTTGATATTTTGGTTATTCCAATGGATGGTAGCCTAGTCATTATGGAAGGTAGTCTGTTTTCGATATTTTTGTTACTCCAATGGATGGTAGCCTTGTCATTATGGAAGGTAGTCTGTTGTCGGGATTTTTGTTACACCAATGGATGGTAGCCTTGTCATTATGGAAGGTAGTCTATCGTTGATATTTTTGTTATTCCAATTGATGGTAGCCTTGTCAATATGTAATGTAGTCTATTGTCCAGATTTTTCTTACTCCAATGGAATGTATCCGTGTCATTATGGAAGGTAGTCAGCTATCGAGATTTTTCTTTCTACAATGGATGGTAGCCTTGTCATTATGGAAGGTAGTCTGTTGTTGAGATTTTTGTTACTCCAATGGATGGTAGCCTTCTTACTATCGAAGGTAGTCTGTTGTCGAGATTTTTGTTACTACAATGGATGGTAGCCTTGTCATTATGGAAGGTAGTCTGTTGCCGAGATTTTTGTTACTCCAATGGATCGTAGCCTTGTCATTATGGAAGATAGTCTGTTGTCTTGATTTTTGTTACTACAATAGATGTTAGCCTTATCATTATGGAAGGTAGTCTATTGCCGAGATTTTTGTTACTCCAATGGATGGAAGCATTGTCATTATGGAAGGTAGTTTATTGTCGAGATTTTTGTTACTCCAATAGATGGTAGCCTTGTCATTATGGAAGGTAGTCTGTTTTTCATATTTTTGTTACTATAATGCATGTTAGCCTTGTCATTATGGAAGGTAGTCTGTTGTTGAGATTTTTGTTATTCCAATGGATGGTAGCCTAGTCATTATGGAAGTTAGTCTATTTTCGAGAATTTTGTTACTCCAATGGATCGTAGCCTTGTCATTATGGAAGGTAGTCTGTTGTCGAGATTTTTGTTACTCCAATGGATGGTATCCTTGTCATTATGGAAGGTAGTTTATTATCGAGATTTTATTACTCCAATGGATGGTAGCCTTTTCATTTTGGAAGGTAGTCTGTCGTCGAAATTTTTTTTGTTCCAGTGGATGGTAGCCTTGTCATTATGAAAGGTAGTCTATTGCCGAGATTTTTGTTACTCCAATGGATTGTAGCCTTCTCATTATGGAAGGTAGTCTGTTGTTGAGATTTTTGTTACTCCAATGGATGGTAGCCTTCTTACTATGGAAGGTAGTCTGTTGTCGAGATTTTTGTTACTCCAATGGATTGTAGCCTTGTCATTATGGAAGGTAGTTTGTTCTCGATATCTTTGTTACTACAATGTATGTTAGCCTTGTCATTATGGAAGGTAGTCTGGTGTCGAGATTTTTGTTACTCCATTGGATAATAGCCTAGTCATATTGGAAGGTAATCTGTTTTCGAGATTTTTGTTACTCTAAGGGATCGTAGCTTTGTCATTATGGAAGGTAGTCTATTGTCGAGATTTTTGTTACTCCACTGGATGGTAGCCTTGTCATTTTGGAAGGTAGTATGTCGTTGATATTTTTGTTATTCCAATGGATGGTAGCTTTATCAATATGAAAGGTAGTCTATTGTCTAGATTTTTGTTACTCCAATGGAAAGTATCCTTGTCATTATAGAAGGTAGTCTGTTGTCGAGATTTTTCTTACTAGAATGGATGGTAGCCTTGTCATTATGGAAGGTAGTCTGTTGTCGAGATTTTTTTTACTAGAATGGGTGGTAGCCTTGTCATTATGGAAGGTAGTCTGTTGTCTTGATTTTTGTTACTACAATAGATTGTAGCCTGGTCATTATGGAATGTAGTCAATTGTCGATATTTTTGTTACTCAAATGGATGGTAGCATTGTCATTATGGAAGGTAGTTTGTTGTCGAGATTTTTGTTACTCCAAAAGATGGTAACCTTGTCATTATTTATGGTAGTATGTCGTTGTGATTTTTGTTACTCCAATGAATGGTAGCCTTGTCATTCTGGAAGGTAGTCTGTTGTTCATATTTTTGTTACAACAATGCATGTTAGCCTTGTCATTATGGAAGGTAGTCTGTTGTCGATATTTTTGTTACTCCATTGGATAGTAGCCTTGTCATTATGGAAGGTAGTCTGTTGTTGAGATTTTTGTTATTCCAATGGATGGTAGCCTAGTCATTATGGAAGTTAGTCTATTTTTGAGATTTTTGTTACTCTGATGGATGGTAGCCTTGTCATTATGGAAGGTAGTCTATTGTCGAAATTTTTGTTACTCCAATGGATGGCAGCCTTGTCATTATGGAAGGTAGTCTATTATCGAGATTTTTGTTACTCCAATGGATGGTAGCCTTTTCATTATAAAAAGGTAGTCTGTCGTCGAAATTTTTGTTGTTCCAATGGATGGTAGCCTTGTCATTATAAAAGGTAGTCTATTGTCGAGATTTTTGTTACTCCAATGGATTATAGCCTTGTCATTATGGAAGGTAGTCTATTGTTGAGATTTTTGTTACTCCAATGGATGGTAGCCTTCTTACAATGGAAGGTAGTCTGTTGTCGAGATTTTTGTTACTACAATGCATGGTAGCTTTGTCATTATGGAAGGTAGTCTCTTGTCGACATTTTTGTTACTCCAATGCATTGTAGCCTTGTCATTATGGAAGGTAGTCTGTTGTCGATATCTTTGTTACTACAATGTGTGTTAGCCTTGTCATTATGGAAGGTAGTCTGGTGTCAAGATTTTTGTTACTCCATTGGATAGTATCCTAGTCATTATGAAAGGTAATGTGTTATTGAGTTTTTTGTTATTCCAATGGATGGTAGCCTAGTCATTATGGAAGGTAGTCTGCGTTCGAGATTTTTGTTACTCCAATGGATGGTAGCCTTGTCATTATGGAAGGTAGTCTGTTGTCGAGATTTTTCTTACTGCAATGGATGGTAGCCTTGTCATTAAAGAAGGTAGTATGTCGTTGATATTTTTGTTATTCCAATGGATCGTAGCCTTGTCAATATAAAAGGTAGTCTATTTACCAGATTTTTGTTACTCCAATGGAATGTATCCTTGTCATTATGGAAGGTAGTTTGTTGTCATGATTTTTCTTACTACAATGGATGGTAGCCTTGTCATTATGGAAGGTATTTTTTTGTCTTGATTTTTGTTACTACAATAGATTGTAGCCTTGTCATTATGGAAGGTAGTCTATTGTCAAGATTTTTGTTACTCCAATGGATGGTAGCATTGTCATTATGGAAGGTAGTTTGTTGTCGAGATTTTTGTTACTCCAATAGATGGTAGCCTTTTCATTATGGAAGGTAGTCTGTCATTGAGATTTTTGTTATTCCAACGGATGGTAGCCTAGTCATTATGGAAGGTAGCCTATTTTCGAGATTTTTATTACTCCAATGGATGGTAGCCTTGTCATTATGGAAGGTAGTTTGTTGTCGAGATTTTTGTTACTCCAATAGATGGTAACCTTGTCATTATTTATGGTAGTATGTCGTTGTGATTTTTGTTACTCCAATGAATGGTAGCCTTGTCATTCTGGAAGGTAGTCTGTTGTTCATATTTTTGTTACAACAATGCATGTTAGCCTTGTCATTATGGAAGGTAGTCTGTTGTCGATATTTTTGTTACTCCATTGGATAGTAGCCTTGTCATTATGGAAGGTAGTCTGTTGTTGAGATTTTTGTTATTCCAATGGATGGTAGCCTAGTCATTATGGAAGTTAGTCTATTTTTGAGATTTTTGTTACTCTGATGGATGGTAGCCTTGTCATTATGGAAGGTAGTCTATTGTCGAAATTTTTGTTACTCCAATGGATGGCAGCCTTGTCATTATGGAAGGTAGTCTATTATCGAGATTTTTGTTACTCCAATGGATGGTAGCCTTTTCATTATAAAAAGGTAGTCTGTCGTCGAAATTTTTGTTGTTCCAATGGATGGTAGCCTTGTCATTATAAAAGGTAGTCTATTGTCGAGATTTTTGTTACTCCAATGGATTATAGCCTTGTCATTATGGAAGGTAGTCTATTGTTGAGATTTTTGTTACTCCAATGGATGGTAGCCTTCTTACAATGGAAGGTAGTCTGTTGTCGAGATTTTTGTTACTACAATGCATGGTAGCTTTGTCATTATGGAAGGTAGTCTCTTGTCGACATTTTTGTTACTCCAATGCATTGTAGCCTTGTCATTATGGAAGGTAGTCTGTTGTCGATATCTTTGTTACTACAATGTGTGTTAGCCTTGTCATTATGGAAGGTAGTCTGGTGTCAAGATTTTTGTTACTCCATTGGATAGTATCCTAGTCATTATGAAAGGTAATGTGTTATTGAGTTTTTTGTTATTCCAATGGATGGTAGCCTAGTCATTATGGAAGGTAGTCTGCGTTCGAGATTTTTGTTACTCCAATGGATGGTAGCCTTGTCATTATGGAAGGTAGTCTGTTGTCGAGATTTTTCTTACTGCAATGGATGGTAGCCTTGTCATTAAAGAAGGTAGTATGTCGTTGATATTTTTGTTATTCCAATGGATCGTAGCCTTGTCAATATAAAAGGTAGTCTATTTACCAGATTTTTGTTACTCCAATGGAATGTATCCTTGTCATTATGGAAGGTAGTTTGTTGTCATGATTTTTCTTACTACAATGGATGGTAGCCTTGTCATTATGGAAGGTATTTTTTTGTCTTGATTTTTGTTACTACAATAGATTGTAGCCTTGTCATTATGGAAGGTAGTCTATTGTCAAGATTTTTGTTACTCCAATGGATGGTAGCATTGTCATTATGGAAGGTAGTTTGTTGTCGAGATTTTTGTTACTCCAATAGATGGTAGCCTTTTCATTATGGAAGGTAGTCTGTCATTGAGATTTTTGTTATTCCAACGGATGGTAGCCTAGTCATTATGGAAGGTAGCCTATTTTCGAGATTTTTATTACTCCAATGGATGGTAGCCTTGTCATTATGGAAGGTAGTCTATTGTCGATATTTTTATTACTCCATTAGATAGTTGCTTTGTCATTATTGAAGGTACTCTGTTGTGGAGATTTTTTTTATTCCAATGGATGGTAGCCTAGTCAATATGGAAGGTAATCTATTTTCGAGATTTTTGTTACTCCAATGGATGGTAGCCTTGTCATTATGGAAGCTAGTCTTTTGTCGGGATTTTCGTTACTCCAATGGATGATAGCCTTGTCATTATGGAATGTAGTCTATTATCGAGATTTTTGTTAATTCAATGGATGGTAGCCTTTTCATTATAGAAGGTAGTCTGTCGCCAAAATTTTTGTTGTTCTAATGGATGGTAGCCTTGTCATTATGAAATTTAGTCTATTGTCGAGATTTTTGTTACTCCAATGGATTATAGCCTTGTCATTATGGAAGGTAGTCTGTTGTCGATATCTTTGTTACTATAATGTATGTTAGCCATGTCATTATGGAAGGTAGTCTGGTGTCTAGATTTTTTTTACACCATTGGATAGTAGCGTAGTCATTATGGAAGGTAGTATGTTGTTGATATCTTTGTTACTCCAATGGATGGTAGCCTACTCTTTATGGAAGGTAGTCTGTCATCGAGATTCTTTTTTTCCAATGTATGGTAGCCTTGTCATTATGAAAGGTAGTCTATTGTCGAGATTTTTGTTACTCCAATGGATTGTATCCTTGTCGTTATGGAAGGTAGTCTGTTGCTGAGATTTTTTTTACTCCAATGGATGGTACCCTTCTTACTATCGAAGGTAGTCTGTTGTCGAGATTTTTGTTACTACAATGGATGGTAGCCTTGTCATTATGGAAGGTAGTCTGTTGTCGAGATTTTTGTTACTCCAATGGAATGTATCCTTGTCATTATGGAAGGTAGTTTGTTGTCGTGATTTTTCTTACTACAATGGATGGTAGCCTTGTCATTATGGAAGGTAGTCTGTTGTCTTGATTTTTATTACTACAATAGATTGTAGCCTTGTCATTATGGAAGGTAGTCTATTGTCGATATTTTTGTTACCCCATTGGATAGTAGCTTTATCATTTTGGAAAGTACTTTGTTGTTGAGATTTTTTTATTCCAATGGATGGTAGCCTAGTCAATATGGAAGGTAATCTGTTTTCGAGATTTTTGTTACTCCAATGGATGGTAGCCTTTTCATTATGGAAGGTAGTCTATTATCGAGATTTTTGTTACTCCAATGGATGGTAGCCTTTTCATTATGAAAGGTAGTCTGTCGTTGAAATTTTTGTTGTTCAAATGGATGGTAGCCTTGTCATTATGAAAGGTAGTCTATTGTCGAGATTTTTGGTACTCCAATGGATTGTAGCCTTGTCATTATGGAAGGTAGTTTGTTGTCGAGATTTTTGTTACTACAATGGATTGTAGCCTTGTCATTATGGAAGGTAGTCTGTTATCGTGATTTTTGTTACTCCAATGGACGGTAGCCTTGTCATAATGGAAGGTAGTCTGTTGTCTTGATTTTTGTTACTATAATAGATTGTAGCCTTGTCATTATGGAAGGTAGTCTACTATCGAGATTTTTGTTACTCCAATGGATGGTAGCATTGTCGTTATGGAAAGTAGTTTGTTGTCGAAGTTTTTGTTACTCCAATAGATGGTAGCCTTGTCAATATGTAAGGTAGTCCGTCGTTGTGATTTTTGTTACTCTAATGAATGGTAGCCTTGTCATTATGGAAGGTAGTTTGTTGTTCATATTTTTGTTACTATAATGCATGTTAGCCTTGTCATTATGGAAGGTAGTCTGTTGTCGATATTTTTGTTACTCCATTGGATAGTAGCCTTGTCATTATGGAAGGTAGTCTATTATTGAGATTTTTGTTACTCCAATGGATGGTAGACTTTTCATTATGGAAGGTAGTCTATCGTCGAAATTTTTGTTGTTCCAATGGATGGTAGCCTTGTCATTATGAAAGGTAGTCTATTGTCGAGATTTTTGTTACTCCAATGGATTGTAGTCTTGTCATTATGGAAGGTAGTCTATTGTTGAGATTTTTGTTATTCTAATGGATGGTAGCCTTCTTACAATGGAAGGTAGTCTGTTGTCGAGATTTTTGTTACTACAATGGATGGTAGCGTTGTCATTATGGAAGGTAGTCTGTTGTCGAGATTTTTGTTACTCCAATGGATTGTAGCACTGTCATTATGGAAGGTAGTCTATTGTCGATATCATTGTTACTACAATGCATGTTAGCCTTGTCATTATGGAAGGTATTCTGGTGTCGAGATTTTTGTTAGTCCATTGGATAGTAGCCTAGTCATTATGAAAGATAATGTGTTATTGAGTTTTTTGTTATTCCAATGGATGGTAGCCTAGTAATTATGGAAGGTAGTCTGCGTTCGAGATTTTTGTTACTCCAATGGATGGTAGCCTTGTCATTATGGAAGGTAGTCTGTTGTCGAGATTTTTCTTACTCCAATGGATGGTAGCCTTGTCATTATGGAAGGTAGTATGTCGTTGATATTTTTGTTATTCCAATGGATCGTAGCCTTGTCAATATAAAAGGTAGTCTATTTACCAGATTATTGTTACTCCAATGGAATGTATCCTTGTCATTATGGAAGGTAGTCTGTTGTCATGATTTTTCTTACTACAATGGATGGTAGCCTTGTCATTATGGAAGGTATTTTGTTGTCTTGATTTTTGTTATTGCAATAGATTGTAGCCTTGTCATTATGGAAGGTAGTCTATTGTCAAGATTTTTGTTACTCCAATGGATGGTAGCATTGTCATTATGGAAGGTAGTTTGTTGTCGAGATTTTTGTTACTCCAATAGATGGTAGCCTTTTCATTATGGAAGGTAGTCTGTCATTGAGATTTTTGTTATTCCAACGGATGGTAGCCTAGTCATTATGGAAGGTAGCCTATTTTCGAGATTTTTATTACTCCAATGGATGGTAGCCTTGTCATTATGGAAGATAGTCTATTGTCGATATTTTTGTTACTCCATTAGATAGTTGCTTTGTCATTATTGAAGGTACTCTGTTGTGGAGATTTTTTTTATTCCAATGGATGGTAGCCTAGTCAATATGGAAGGTAATCTATTTTCGAGATTTTTGTTACTCCAATGGATGGTAGCCTTTTCATTATGGAAGGTAGTCTGTCGTCGAAATTTTTTTTGTTCCAGTGGATGGTAGCCTTGTCATTATGAAAGGTAGTCTATTGTCGAGATTTTTGTTACTCCAATGAATGGTAGCCTTCTTACTATGGAAGGTAGTTTGTTGTCGATATTTTTGTTACTCCAATGGATTGTAGCCTTGTCATTATGGAAGGTAGTCTGTTCTCGATATCTTTGTTACTACAATGTATGTTAGCCTTGTTATTATGGAAGGTAGTCTGGTGTCGAGATTTTTGTTACTCCGTTGGATAGTTGCCTAGTCATATTGGAAGGTAGTTTGTTGTTGAGATTTTTCTTATTCCAATGGATGGTAGCCTAGTCATTATGGAAGGTAGTCTGTTTTCGAGATTTTTGTTACTCCAAGGGATCATAGCCTTGTCATTATGGAAGCTAGTTTGTTGTCGAGATTTTTGTTACTCCAATGGATGGTAGCCTTGTTATTTTGGAAGGTAGTATGTCGTTGATATTTTTGTTATTCCAATGGATGGTAGCCTTCTCAATATGAAAGGTAGTCTACTGTCCAGATTTTTGTTACTCCAATGGAAAGTATCCTTGTCATTATGGAAGTTAGTCTGTTGTCGAGATTTTTCTTACTACAATGGATGGTAGCCTTGTCATTATGGAAGGTAGTCTGTTGTCGAGATTTTTGTTATTACAATGGACGGTAGCCTTGTCATAATGGAAGCTAGTCTACTGTCGAGATTTTTGTTACTCCAATGGATGGTAGCATTGTCATTATGGAAAGTAGTTTGTTATTGAGATTTTTGTTACTCCAATAGATGGTAGCCTTGTCAATATGTAAGGTAGTCCGTCGTTGTGATTTTTGTTACTCTAATGAATGGTAGCCTTGTCATTATGGAAGGTAGTTTGTTGTTCATATTTTTGTTACTATAATGCATGTTAGCCTTGTCATTATGGAAGGTAGTCTGTTGTCGATATTTTTGTTACTCCATTGGATAGTAGCCTTGTCATTATGGAAGGTAGTCTCTTGTTGAGATTTTTGTTATTCCAATGGATGGTAGCCTAGTCATTATGGAAGTTAGTCTATTTTCGAGATTTTTGTTACTCCAATGGATGGTATCCTTGTCATTATGGAAGGTAGTCTATTGTCTAAATTTTTGTTACTCCAATGGATGGTAGACTTTTCATTATGGAAGGTAGTCTATCATTGAAATTTTTGTTGTTCCAATGGATGGTAGCGTTGTCATTATGAAAGGTAGTCTATTGTCGAGATTTTTGTTACTCCAATGGATTGTAGTCTTGTCATTATGGAAGGTAGTCTATTGTTGAGATTTTTGTTATTCTAATGGATGGTAGCCTTCTTACAATGGAAGGTAGTCTGTTGTCGAGATTTTTGTTACTACAATGGATGGTAGCCTTGTAATTATGGAAGGTAGTCTGTTGTCGATATTTTTGTTACTCCAATGGATTGTAGCCCTGTCATTATGGAAGGTAGTCTGTTTTCGATATCTTTGTTACTACAATGGATGATAGCCTAGTCATTATGGAAGGTAATCTGTTTTCGAGATTTTTGTTACTCCAATGGATGGTAGCCTTGTCATTATGGAAGGTAGTCTATTGTCGAGATTTTTCTTCCTCCAATTGATGGTAGCCTTGTCATTATGGAAGGTAGTATGTCGTTGATATTTTTGTTATTCCAATGGATCGTAGCCTTGTCAATATAAAAGGGAGTCTATTTACCAGATTTTTGTTACTTCAATGGAATGTATCCTTGTCATTATGGAAGGTAGTCTGTTGTCGTGATTTTTCTTACTACAATGGATGGTAGCCTTGTCATTATGGAAGGTATGTTGTTGTCTTGATTTTTGTTACTACAATAGATTGTAAACTTGTCATTATGGAAGGTAGTCTATTGTCAAGATTTTTGTTACTCCAATGGATGGTAGCATTGTCATTATGGAAGGTAGTTTGTTGTCGAGATTTTTGTTACTCCAATAGATGGTAGCCTTTTCATTATGGAAGGTAGTCTGTCATTGAGATTTTTGTTATTCCAATCGATGGTAGCCTAGTCATTATGGAAGGTATCCTATTTTCGAGATTTTTATTACTCCAATGGATGGTAGCCTTGTCATTATGGAAGGTAGTCTATTGTCGTTATTTTTGTTACTCCAATGGATGGTAGCCTTTTCATTATGGAAGGTAGTCTGTCGTCAAAATTTTTGTTGTTCCAATGGATGGTAGCCTTGTCATTATGAAAGGTAGTCTATTGTCGTGATTTTTATTACACCAATGGATTGTAGCCTTTTCATTATGGAAGGTAGTCTGTTGTCGAGATTTTTGTTACTATAATGGATTGTAGCCTTGTCATTATGGAAGGTAGTCTGTTGTCGAGATTTTCTTACTACAATGGATGGTAGCCTTGTCATTAAGGAAGGTAGTCTGTTGTCGAGATTTTTGTTACTACAATTGATGGTAGCCTTGTCATTATGGTAGGTATTTTGTTGTCTTGATTATTGTTACTACAATAGATTGTAAACTTGTCATTATGGAAGGTAGTCTATTGTCAAGATTTTTGTTACTCCAATGGATGGTAGCATTGTCATTATGGAAGGTAGTTTGTTGTCGAGATTTTTGTTACTCCAATAGATGGTAGCCTTTTCATTATGGAAGGTAGTCTGTCATTGAGATTTTTGTTATTCCAACGGATGGTAGCCTAGTCATTATGGAAGGTAGCCTATTTTCGAGATTTTTATTACTCCAATGGATGGTAGCCTTGTCATTATGGAAGGTAGTCTATTGTCGATATTTTTGTTACTCCATTAGATAGTTGCTTTGTCATTATTGAAGGTACTCTGTTGTGGAGATTTTTTTTATTCCAATGGACGGTAGCCTAGTCAATATGGAAGGTAATCTATTTTCGAGATTTTTGTTACTCCAATGGATGGTAGCCTTTTCATTATGGAAGGTAGTCTGTCGTCGAAATTTTTTTTGTTCCAGTGGATGGTAGCCTTGTCATTATGAAAGGTAGTCTATTGTCGAGATTTTTGTTACTCCTATGGACTATAGCCTTGTCATTATGGAAGGTAGTCTGTTGTTGAGATTTTTGTTACTCCAATGAATGGTAGCCTTCTTACTATGGAAGGTAGTCTGTTGTCGATATTTTTGTTACTCCAATGGATTGTAGCCTTGTCATTATGGAAGGTAGTCTGTTCTCGATATCTTTGTTACTACAATGTATGTTAGCCTTGTCATTATGGAAGGTAGTCTGGTGTCGAGATTTTTGTTACTCCGTTGGATAGTTGCCTAGTCATATTGGAAGGTAGTTTGTTGTTGAGATTTTTCTTATTCCAATGGATGGTAGCCTAGTCATTATGGAAGGTAGTCTGTTTTCGAGATTTTTGTTACTCCAAGGGATCATAGCCTTGTCATTATGGAAGCTAGTTTGTTGTCGAGATTTTTGTTACTCCAATGGATGGTAGCCTTGTTATTTTGGAAGGTAGTATGTCGTTGATATTTTTGTTATTCCAATGGATGGTAGCCTTCTCAATATGAAAGGTAGTCTACTGTCCAGATTTTTGTTACTCCAATGGAAAGTATCCTTGTCATTATGGAAGTTAGTCTGTTGTCGAGATTTTTCTTACTACAATGGATGGTAGCCTTGTCATTATGGAAGGTAGTCTGTTGTCGAGATTTTTGTTATTACAATGGACGGTAGCCTTGTCATAATGGAAGCTAGTCTACTGTCGAGATTTTTGTTACTCCAACGGATGGTAGCATTGTCATTATGGAAAGTAGTTTGTTATTGAGATTTTTGTTACTCCAATAGATGGTAGCCTTGTCAATATGTAAGGTAGTCCGTCGTTGTGATTTTTGTTACTCTAATGAATGGTAACCTTGTCATTATGGAAGGTAGTTTGTTGTTCATATTTTTGTTACTATAATGCATGTTAGCCTTGTCATTATGGAAGGTAGTCTGTTGTCGATATTTTTGTTACTCCATTGGATAGTAGCCTTGTCATTATGGAAGGTAGTCTGTTGTTGAGATTTTTGTTATTCCAATGGATGGTAGCCTAGTCATTATGGAAGTTAGTCTATTTTCGAGATTTTTGTTACTCCAATGGATGGTATCCTTGTCATTATGGAAGGTAGTCTATTGTCTAAATTTTTGTTACTCCAATGGATGGTAGACTTTTCATTATGGAAGGTAGTCTATCATTGAAATTTTTGTTGTTCCAATGGATGGTAGCGTTGTCATTATGAAAGGTAGTCTATTGTCGAGATTTTTGTTACTCCAATGGATTGTAGTCTTGTCATTATGGAAGGTAGTCTATTGTTGAGATTTTTGTTATTCTAATGGATGGTAGCCTTCTTACAATGGAAGGTAGTCTGTTGTCGAGATTTTTGTTACTACAATGGATGGTAGCCTTGTAATTATGGAAGGTAGTCTGTTGTCGATATTTTTGTTACTCCAATGGATTGTAGCCCTGTCATTATGGAAGGTAGTCTGTTTTCGATATCTTTGTTACTACAATGGATGATAGCCTAGTCATTATGGAAGGTAATCTGTTTTCGAGATTTTTGTTACTCCAATGGATGGTAGCCTTGTCATTATGGAAGGTAGTCTATTGTCGAGATTTTTCTTCCTCCAATTGATGGTAGCCTTGTCATTATGGAAGGTAGTATGTCGTTGATATTTTTGTTATTCCAATGGATCGTAGCCTTGTCAATATAAAAGGGAGTCTATTTACCAGATTTTTGTTACTTCAATGGAATGTATCCTTGTCATTATGG
The DNA here is from genome assembly GCA_948472305.1 of Vicia faba. Taxonomy (NCBI): domain Eukaryota; kingdom Viridiplantae; phylum Streptophyta; class Magnoliopsida; order Fabales; family Fabaceae; genus Vicia; species Vicia faba. Next base: position 692,891,241 of record OX451741.1, read on the forward strand.
AAGGTAGTCTGTTGTCGTGATTTTTCTTACTACAATGGATGGTAGCCTTGTCATTATGGAAGGTATGTTGTTGTCTTGATTTTTGTTACTACAATAGATTGTAAACTTGTCATTATGGAAGGTAGTCTATTGTCAAGATTTTTGTTACTCCAATGGATGGTAGCATTGTCATTATGGAAGGTAGTTTGTTGTCGAGATTTTTGTTACTCCAATAGATGGTAGCCTTTTCATTATGGAAGGTAGTCTGTCATTGAGATTTTTGTTATTCCAATCGATGGTAGCCTAGTCATTATGGAAGGTATCCTATTTTCGAGATTTTTATTACTCCAATGGATGGTAGCCTTGTCATTATGGAAGGTAGTCTATTGTCGTTATTTTTGTTACTCCAATGGATGGTAGCCTTTTCATTATGGAAGGTAGTCTGTCGTCAAAATTTTTGTGGTTCCAATGGATGGTAGCCTTGTCATTATGAAAGGTAGTCTATTGTCGTGATTTTTATTACACCAATGGATTGTAGCCTTTTCATTATGGAAGGTAGTCTGTTGTCGAGATTTTTGTTACTATAATGGATTGTAGCCTTGTCATTATGGAAGGTAGTCTGTTGTCGAGATTTTCTTACTACAATGGATGGTAGCCTTGTCATTAAGGAAGGTAGTCTGTTGTCGAGATTTTTGTTACTACAATTGATGGTAGCCTTGTCATTATGGTAGGTATTTTGTTGTCTTGATTATTGTTACTACAATAGATTGTAAACTTGTCATTATGGAAGGTAGTCTATTGTCAAGATTTTTGTTACTCCAATGGATGGTAGCATTGTCATTATGGAAGGTAGTTTGTTGTCGAGATTTTTGTTACTCCAATAGATGGTAGCCTTTTCATTATGGAAGGTAGTCTGTCATTGAGATTTTTGTTATTCCAACGGATGGTAGCCTAGTCATTATGGAAGGTAGCCTATTTTCGAGATTTTTATTACTCCAATGGATGGTAGCCTTGTCATTATGGAAGGTAGTCTATTGTCGATATTTTTGTTACTCCATTAGATAGTTGCTTTGTCATTATTGAAGGTACTCTGTTGTGGAGATTTTTTTTATTCCAATGGACGGTAGCCTAGTCAATATGGAAGGTAATCTATTTTCGAGATTTTTGTTACTCCAATGGATGGTAGCCTTTTCATTATGGAAGGTAGTCTGTCGTCGAAATTTTTTTTGTTCCAGTGGATGGTAGCCTTGTCATTATGAAAGGTAGTCTATTGTCGAGATTTTTGTTACTCCTATGGACTATAGCCTTGTCATTATGGAAGGTAGTCTGTTGTTGAGATTTTTGTTACTCCAATGAATGGTAGCCTTCTTACTATGGAAGGTAGTCTGTTGTCGATATTTTTGTTACTCCAATGGATTGTAGCCTTGTCATTATGGAAGGTAGTCTGTTCTCGATATCTTTGTTACTACAATGTATGTTAGCCTTGTCATTATGGAAGGTAGTCTGGTGTCGAGATTTTTGTTACTCCGTTGGATAGTTGCCTAGTCATATTGGAAGGTAGTTTGTTGTTGAGATTTTTCTTATTCCAATGGATGGTAGCCTAGTCATTATGGAAGGTAGTCTGTTTTCGAGATTTTTGTTACTCCAAGGGATCATAGCCTTGTCATTATGGAAGCTAGTTTGTTGTCGAGATTTTTGTTACTCCAATGGATGGTAGCCTTGTTATTTTGGAAGGTAGTATGTCGTTGATATTTTTGTTATTCCAATGGATGGTAGCCTTCTCAATATGAAAGGTAGTCTACTGTCCAGATTTTTGTTACTCCAATGGAAAGTATCCTTGTCATTATGGAAGTTAGTCTGTTGTCGAGATTTTTCTTACTACAATGGATGGTAGCCTTGTCATTATGGAAGGTAGTCTGTTGTCGAGATTTTTGTTATTACAATGGACGGTAGCCTTGTCATAATGGAAGCTAGTCTACTGTCGAGATTTTTGTTACTCCAACGGATGGTAGCATTGTCATTATGGAAAGTAGTTTGTTATTGAGATTTTTGTTACTCCAAATAGATGGTAGCCTTGTCAATATGTAAGGTAGTCCGTCGTTGTGATTTTTGTTACTCTAATGAATGGTAACCTTGTCATTATGGAAGGTAGTTTGTTGTTCATATTTTTGTTACTATAATGCATGTTAGCCTTGTCATTATGGAAGGTAGTCTGTTGTCGATATTTTTGTTACTCCATTGGATAGTAGCCTTGTCATTATGGAAGGTAGTCTGTTGTTGAGATTTTTGTTATTCCAATGGATGGTAGCCTAGTCATTATGGAAGTTAGTCTATTTTCGAGATTGTTGTTACTCCAATGGATGGTATCCTTGTCATTATGGAAGGTAGTCTATTGTCTAAATTTTTGTTACTCCAATGGATGGTAGACTTTTCATTATGGAAGGTAGTCTATCATTGAAATTTTTGTTGTTCCAATGGATGGTAGCGTTGTCATTATGAAAGGTAGTCTATTGTCGAGATTTTTGTTACTCCAATGGATTGTAGTCTTGTCATTATGGAAGGTAGTCTATTGTTGAGATTTTTGTTATTCTAATGGATGGTAGCCTTCTTACAATGGAAGGTAGTCTGTTGTCGAGATTTTTGTTACTACAATGGATGGTAGCCTTGTAATTATGGAAGGTAGTCTGTTGTCGATATTTTTGTTACTCCAATGGATTGTAGCCCTGTCATTATGGAAGGTAGTCTGTTTTCGATATCTTTGTTACTACAATGGATGATAGCCTAGTCATTATGGAAGGTAATCTGTTTTCGAGATTTTTGTTACTCCAATGGATGGTAGCCTTGTCATTATGGAAGGTAGTCTGTTGTCGAGATTTTTCTTACTCCAATTGATGGTAGCCTTGTCATTATGGAAGGTAGTATGTCGTTGATATTTTTGTTATTCCAATGGATCGTAGCCTTGTCAATATAAAAGGGAGTCTATTTACCAGATTTTTGTTACTTCAATGGAATGTATCCTTGTCATTATGGAAGGTAGTCTGTTGTCGTGATTTTTCTTATTACAATGGATGGTAGCCTTGTCATTATGGAAGGTATGTTGTTGTCTTGATTTTTGTTACTACAATAGATTGTAAACTTGTCATTATGGAAGGTAGTCTATTGTCAAGATTTTTGTTACTCCAATGGATGGTAGCATTGTCATTATGGAAGGTAGTTTGTTGTCGAGATTTTTGTTACTCCAATAGATGGTAGCCTTTTCATTATGGAAGGTAGTCTGTCATTGAGATTTTTGTTATTCCAATCGATGGTAGCCTAGTCATTATGGAAGGTATCCTATTTTCGAGATTTTTATTACTCCAATGGATGGTAGCCTTGTCATTATGGAAGGTAGTCTATTGTCGATATTTTTGTTACTCCAATGGATGGTAGCCTTTTCATTATGGAAGGTAGTCTGTCGTCAAAATTTTTGTTGTTCCAATGGATGGTAGCCTTGTCATTATGAAAGGTAGTCTATTGTCGTGATTTTTGTTACACCAATGGATTGTAGCCTTGTCATTATGGAAGGTAGTCTGTTGTCGAGATTTTTGTTACTATAATGGATTGTAGCCTTGTCATTATGGAAGGTAGTCTGTTGTCGAGATTTTTCTTACTACAATGGATGGTAGCCTTGTCATTAAGGAAGGTAGTCTGTTGTCGAGATTTTTGTTACTACAATTGATGGTAGCCTTGTCATTATGGAAGGTATTCTGTTGTCTTGATTATTGTTACTACAATAGATTGTAAACTTGTCATTATGGAAGGTAGTCTATTGTCAAGATTTTTGTTACTCCAATGGATGGTAGCATTGTCATTATGGAAGGTAGTTTGTTGTCGAGATTTTTGTTACTCCAATAGATGGTAGCTTTTTCATTATGGAAGGTAGTCTGTCATTGAGATTTTTGTTATTCCAATGGATGGTAGCCTAGTCATTATGGAAGGTAGCCTATTTTCGAGATTTTTATTACTCCAATGGATGGTAGCCTTGTCATTATGGAAGGTAGTCTATTGTCGATATTTTTGTTACTCCATTGGATAGTTGCTTTATCATTATGGAAGGTACTCTGTTGTTGAGATTTTTTTATTCCAATGGATGGTAGCCTAGTCAATATGGAAGGTAATCTATTTTCGAGATTTTTGTTACTCCAATGGATGGTAGCCTTGTCATTATGGAAGGTAGTCTATTATCGAGATTTTTGTTACTCCAATGGATGGTAGCCTTTTCATTATGGAAGGTAGTCTGTCGTCAAAATTTTTGTTGTTTCAATGGATGGTAGCCTTGTCATTATGAAAGGTAGTCTATTGTCGTGATTTTTGTTACACCAATGGATTGTAGCCTTGTCATTATGAAAGGTAGTCTGTTGTCGAGATTTTTGTTACTAGAATGGATTGTAGCCTTGTCATTATGGAAGGTAGTCTGTTGTCGAGATTTTTCTTACTACAATGGATGGTAGCCTTGTCATTATGGAAGGTAGTCTGTTGTCGAGATTTTTGTTACTACAATTGATGGTAGCCTTGTCATTATGGAAGGTAGTCTGTTGTCTTGATTTTTGTTACTACAATAGATTGTAGCCTTGTCATTATGGAAGGTAGTCTATTGTCAAGATTTTTGTTACTCCAATGGATGGTAGCATTGTCATTATGGAAGGTAGTTTGTTGTCGAGGTTTTTGTTACTCCAATAGATGGTAGCCTTGTCATTATGGAAGGTACTTTGTCGTTGTGATTTTTGTTACTCCAATGAATGGTAGCCTTGTCATTATGGAAGGTAGTCCGTTGTTCATATTTTTGTTACTACAATGCATGTTAGCCTTGACATTATGGAAGGTAGTCTGTTGTCGAGATTTTTGTTACTCTAATGGATTGTAGCCTTGTCATTATGGAAGGTAGTCTATTATTGAGATTTTTGTTACATCAATGGATGGTAGCCTTTTCATTATGGAAGGTAGTCTGTCGTCGAAATTTTTGTTGTTCCAATGGATGGTAGCCTTGTCATTATGGAAAGTAGTTTGTTGTCTTGATTTTTGTTACTACAAGTGATGGTAGCCTTGTCATTATGGAAGGTAGTCTGTTGTTGAGATTTTTGTTATTCCAATGGATGGTAGCCTAGTCATTATGGAAGTTAGTCTATTTTCGAGATTTTTGTTACTCCAATGGATGGTAGCCTTGTCATTATGGAAGGTAGTCTATTGCCTAAATTTTTGTTACTCCAATGGATGGTAGCCTTGTCATTATGGAAGGTAGTCTATTAGTGAGATTTTTGTTACTCCAATGGATGGTAGACTTTTCATTATGGAAGGTAGTCTATCGTCGAAATTTTTGTTGTTCCAATGGATGGTAGCCTTGTCATTATGAAAGGTAGTCTATTGTAGAGATTTTTGTTACTCCAATGGATTGTAGTCTTGTCATTATGGAAGGTAGTCTATTGTTGAGATTTTTGTTATTCTAATGGTTGGTAGCCTTCTTACAATGGAAGGTAGTTTGTTGTCGAGATTTTTGTTACTATAATGGATGGTAGCCTTGTCATTATGGAAGGTAGTCTATTGTCGAGATTTTTGTTACTCCAATGGATTGTAGCCTTGTCATTATGGAAGGTAGTCTGTTGTCGATATCTTTGTTACTAAATTGTATGTTAGCCTTGTCATTATGGAAGGTATTCTGGTGTCGAGATTTTTGTTAGTCCATTGGATAGTAGCCTAGTCATTATGGGAGGTAGTGTGTTATTGAGTTTTTTGTTATTCCAATGGATGGTAGCCTAGTCATTATGGAAGGTAATCTGTTTTCGAGATTTTTGTTTCTTCAATGGATGGTAGCCTTGTCATTATGGAAGGTAGTCTGTTGTCGATATTTTTCTTACTCCAATGGATGGTAGCCTTATCATTATGGAAGGTAGTATGTCGTTGATAGTTTTGTTATTCCAATGGATCGTAGCCTTGTCAATATAAAAGGTAGTCTATTTACCAGATTTTTGTTACTCCAATGGAATGTATCCTTGTCATTATGGAAGGTAGTCTCTTGTCGTGATTTTTCTTACTACAATGGATGGTAGCCTTGTCATTATGGAAGGTATTTTGTTGTCTTGATTTTTGTTACTACAATAGATTATAGCCTTGTCATTATGGAAGGTAGTCTATTGTCAAGATTTTTGTTACTCCAATGGATGGTAGCATTGTCATTATGGAAGGTAGTTTGTTGTCGAGATTTTTGTTACTCCAATAGATGGTAGCCTTTTCATTATGGAAGGTAGTCTGTCATTGAGATTTTTGTTATTCCAATGGATGGTAGCCTAGTCATTATGGAAGGTAGTCTATTGTTGATATTTTTGTTACTCCATTGGATAGTTGCTTTGTCATTATGGAAGGTACTCTGTTGTTGAGATTTTTTTTATTCCAATGGATGGTAGCCTAGTCAATATGGAAGGTAATCTATTTTCGAGATTTTTGTTACTCCAATGGATGGTAGTCTTGTCATTATGGAAGGTAGTCTATTATCGAGATTTTTGTTACTCCAATGGATGGTAGCCTTTTCATTATGGAAGGTAGTCTGTCGTCGAAATTTTTGTTGTTCCAATGGATGGTAGCCTTGTCATTATGAAAGGTAGTCTATTGTCGTGATTTTTGTTACACCCATGGATTGTAGCCTTGTCATTATGGAAGGTAGTCTGTTGTCGAGATTTTTGTTACTAGAATGGATTGTAGCCTTGTCATTATGGAAGGTAGTCTGTTGTCTTGATTTTTGTTACTACAATAGATTGTAGCCTTGTCATTATGGAAGGTTGTCTATTGACAAGATTTTTGTTACTCCAATGGATGGTAGCATTGTCATTATGTAAAATAGTTTGTTGTCGAGGTTTTTGTTACTCCAATAGATGGTAGCCTTGTAATTATGGAAGGTAGTCTGTCGTTGTGATTTTTGTTACTCCAATGAATGGTAGCCTTGTCATTATGGAAGGTAGTCTGTTGTTCATATTTTTGTTACTACAATGCATGTTAGCCTTTTCATTATGGAAGGTAGTCTATTGTCGATATTTTTGTTACTCCATTGGATAGTAGCCTTGTCATTATGGAAGGTAGTCTGTTGGAGAGATTTTTGTTATTCCAATGGATGGTAGCCTAGTCATTATGGAAGTTTATCTATTTTCGAGATTTTTGTTACTCCAATGGATGGTAGCCTTATCATTATGGAAGGTAGTGTATTGTCGAGATTTTTGTTACTCTAATGGATGGTAGCCTTGTCATTATGGAAGGTAGTCTATTATCGAGATTTTTGTTACTCCAATGGATGGTAGCCTTTTCATTATGGAAGGTAGTCTGTCGTCGAAATTTTTGTTGTTCCAACGGATGGTAGCCTCGTCATTATGAAAGGTAGTCTATTGTGGAGATTTTTGTTACTCCAATGGATTGTAGCCTTGTCATTATGGAAGGTAGTCTGTTGTCGTGATTTTTCTTACTACAATGGATGGTAGCATTGTCATTACGGAAGGTACTTTGTTGTCGAGATTTTTGTTACTCCAATAGATGGTAGCCTTTTCATTATGGAAGGTAGCCTGTCATTGAGATTTTTGTTATTCCAATGGATGGTAGCCTAGTCATTATGGAAGGTAGCCTATTTTCGAGATTTTTATTACTCCAATGGATGGTAGCCTTGTCATTATGGAAGGTAGTCTATTGTCGATATTTTTGTTACTCCATTGGATAGTAGCTTTGTCAAAATGCAAGGTACTCTATTGTTGAGATTTTTTTTATTCCAATGGATTGTAGCCTAGTCAATATGGAAGGTAGTCTGTTTTCGAGATTTTTGTTACTCCAATGCATGGTAGCCTTGTCATTATGGAAGGCAGTTTATTATCAAGATTTTTGTTACTCCAATGGATGGTAGCCTTGTCATTATAAAAGGTAGTCTATCGTCGTGATTTTTGTTACTCCAATGGATTGTAGCCTTGTCATTATGGAAGGTAGTCTGTTGTCGAGATTTTTGTTACTACAATGGATTGTAGCCTTTTCATTATGGAAGGTATTCTATTGTCGAGATTTTTCTTACTATAATGGATGGTAGCCTTGTCATTATGGAAGGTAGTCTGTTGTCGAGATTTTTGTTACTACAATGGATGGTATCCTTGTCAATATGGAAGGTAGTATGTTGTCTTGATTTTTGTTACTATAATAGATTGTAGACTTGTCATTATGGAAGGTAGTCTATTGTCAAGATTTTTGTTACTCCAATGGATGGTAGCATTGTCATTATGTAAGGTAGTTTGTTGTCGAGGTTTTTGTTACTCCAATAGATGGTAGCGTTGTCATTATGGAAGGTAGTCTGTCGTTGTGATTTTTGTTACTCCAATGAATGGTAGCTTTGTCATTATGGAAGGTAGTCTGTTGTTCATATTTTTGTTACTACAATGCATGTTAGCCTTGTCATTATGGAAGGTAGTATGTTGTCGATATTTTTGTTACTCCATTGATCGTAGCCTTGTCATTATGGAAGGTAGTCTGTTGGTGAGATTTTTGTTATTCCAATGGATGGTAGCCTAGTCATTATGGAAGGTAGTCTGTTGGTGAGATTTTTGTTACTCCAATGGATGGTAGCCTTATCATTATGGAAGGTAGTCTATTGTCGAGATTTTTGTTACTCTAATGGATGGTAGCCTTGTCATTATGGAAGGTAGTCTATTATCGAGATTTTTGTTACTCCAATGGATGGTAGCCTTTTCATTATGGAAGGTAGTCTGTCGTCGAAATTTTTGTTGTTCCAATGGATGGTAGCCTTGTCATTATGAAAGGGAGTCTATTGTGGAGATTTTTGTTACTCCAATGGATTGTAGCCTTGTCATTATGGAATGTAGTCTGTTGTCGTGATTTTTCTTACTACAATGGATGGTAGCATTGTCATTATGAAAGGTAGTTTGTTGTCGAGATTTTTCTTACTCCAATAGATGGTAGCCTTTTCAATATGGAAGGTAGCCTATCATTGAGATTTTTGTTATTCCAATGGATGATAGCCTAGTCATTATGGAAGGTAGCCTATTTTCGAGATTTTTATTACTCCAATGGATGGTAGCCTTGTCATTATGGAAGGTAGTCTATTGTCGATATTTTTGTTACTCCATTGGATAGTAGCTTTGTCAATCGAGATTTTTGTTACTCCAATGGATGGTAGCCTTGTCATTATGGAAGGTAGTCTATTATCAAGATTTTTGTTACTCCAATGGATGGTAGCCTTTTCATTATGGAAGGTAGTCTGTCGTCGAAATTTTTGTTTTTCCAATGGATGGTAGCCTTGTCATTATGAAAGGTAGTCTATTGTCGTGATTTTTGTTACTCCAATGGATTGTAGCCTTGTCATTATGGAAGGTAGTCTGTTGTCGAGATGTTTGTTACTACAATGGATTGTAGCCTTGTCATTATGGAAGGTAGTTTGTTGTCGAGATTTTTCTTACTACAATGGATGGTAGCCTTGTCATTATGGAAGGTAGTCTGTTGTCGAGATTTTTGTTACTACAATGGATGGTAGCCATGTCATTATGGAAGGTAGTCCGTTGTCTTGATTTTTGTTACTACAATAGATTGTATCCTTGTCATTATGGAAGGTAGTCTATTGTCAAGATTTTTGTTACTACAATGGATGGTAGCATTGCCATTATGTAAGGTAGTTTGTTGTCGAGGTTTTTGTTACTCCAATAGATGGTAGCGTTGTCATTATGGAAGGTAGTCTGTCGTTGTGATTTTTGTTACTCCAATGAATGGTAGCCTTGTCATTATGGAAGGTAGTCTGTTGTTCATATTTTTATTACTACAATGCATGTTAGCCTTGTCATTATGGAAGGTAGTCTGTAGTCGATATTTTTGTTACTCCATTGGATGGTAGCCTTGTCATTATGGAAGTTTATTTATTTTCGAGATTTTTGTTACTCCAATGGATGGTAGCCTTATCATTATGGAAGGTAGTCTATTATCGAGATTTTTGTTACTCCAATGGATGGTAGCCTTTTCATTATGGAAGGTAGTCTGTCGTCGAAATTTTTGTTACTACAATGGATGGTAGCATTGCCATTATGAAAGGTAGTCTATTGTGGAGATCTTTGTTACTCCAATGGATTGTAGCCTTGTCATTATGGAAGGTAGTCTGTTGTCGTGATTTTTCTTACTACAATGGATGGTAGCATTGTCATTATAGAAGGTAGTTTGTTGTCGAGATTTTTGTTACTCCAATAGATGGTAGCCTTTTCATTATGGAAGGTAGGCTGTCATTGAGATTTTTGTTATTCCAATGGATGGTAGCCTAGTCATTATGGAAGGTAGCCTATTTTGGAGATTTTTATTACTCCAATGGATGGTAGCCTTGTCATTATGGAAGGTAGTCTATTGTCGATATTTTTGTTACTCCATTGGATAGTAGCTTTGTCAATATAGAAGGTACTCTGTTGTTGAGATTCTTTTATTCCAATGGATGGTAGCCTAGTCAATATGGAAGGTAGTCTGTTTTCGAGATTTTTGTTGTTCCAATGGATGGTAGCCTTGTCATTATGGAAGGTAGTCTATTATCAAGATTTTTGTTACTCCAATGGATGGTAGCCTTTTCATTATGGAAGGTAGTCTGTCATCGAAATTTTTATTTTTCCAATGGATGGTAGCCTTGTCATTATGAAAGGTAGTCTATTGTCGTGATTTTTGTAACTCCAATGGATTGTAGCCTTGTCATTATGGAAGGTAGTCTGTTGTCGAGATTTTTATTACTCTAATGGATGGTTGCCTAGTCATTATGGAAGTTTATCTATTTTCGATATTTTTGTTACCACAATGGATGGTAGCCTTGTCATTAAGGAAGGTAGTCTGTTGTCTTGATTTTTGTTACTACAATAGATTGTAGCCTTTGTCATTATGGAAGGTAGTCTATTGTCAAGATTTTTGTTACTCCAATGGATGGTAGCATTGTCATTATGTAAGGTAGTTTGTTGTCGAGGTTTTTGTTACTCCAATGAATGGTAGCCTTGTCATTATGGAAGGTAGTCTGTTGCTCATATTTTTGTTACTACAATGCATGTTAGCCTTCTCATTATGGAAGGTAGTCTGTTGTCGATATTTTTGTTACTCCATTGGATAGTAGCCTTGTCATTATGGAAGGTAGTCTGTTGGTGAGATTTTTGTTATTCCAATGGATGGTAGCCTAGACATTATGGAAGTTTATCTATTTTCGGGATTTTTGTTACTCCAATTGATTGTAGCCTTATCATTATGGAAGGTAGTCTATTATCGAGATTTTTGTTACTCTAATGGATGGTAGCCTTGTCATTATGGAAGATAGTCTATTATCAAGATTTTTGTTACTCCAATGGATGGTAGCCTTTTCATTATGGAAGGTAGTCTGTCGTCGAAATTTTTGTTGTTCCAATGGATGGTAGCCTTGTCATTATGAAAGGTAGTCTATTGTGGAGATTTTTCTTACTCCAATGGATTGTAGCCTTGTCATTATGGAAGGTAGTATGTTGTTGAGATTTTTGTTACTCCAATGGATGGTAGCCTTCTTACTATGGAAGGTAGTCTGTTGTCGTGATTTTTCTTGCTACAATGGATGGTAGCCTTGTCATTATGGAAGGTAGTCTGTTGTCGAGATTTTTGTTACTCCAATGGATTGTAGCCTTGTCATTATGGAAGGTAGTCTATTGTCGATATCTTTGTTACTACAATGTATGCTAGCCTTGTCATTATGGAAGGTAGACTCGTGTCGAGATTTTTGTTACTCCATTGGATAGTAGCCTAGTCATTATGGAAGGTAGTCTGTTGTTGAGATTTTTGTTATTCCAATTGATGGTAGCCTAGCCATTATGGAAGGTAGTCTGTTTTCGAGATTTTTGTTACTCAAATGGATGGTAGCCTTGTCATTATGGAAGGTAGTCTGTTGTCGAGATTTTTGTTACTCCAATGGATGGTAGCCTTGTCATTATGGAAGGTAGTCTATTGTCGATATTTTTGTTACTCCATTGGATAATAGCTTTGTCATTATGGAAGGTACTCTGTTGTTGAGATTTTTTATATTCCAATGGAAGGTATCCTAGTCAATATGGAAGGTAGTCTATTTTCGAGATTTTTGTTACTCCAATGGATGGTAGCCTTGTCATTATGGAAGGTAGTCTATTATCGATATATTTGTTACTCCAATTGATGGTAGACTTTTCATTATGGAAGGTAGTCTGTCATCGAAATTTTTGTTGTTCCAATGGATGGTAGCCTTGTCATTATGAAAGGAAGTCTATTGTCGTGATTTTTGTTACTCCAATGGATTGTAGCCTTGTCATTATGGAAGGTAGTCTGTTGTCGAGATTTTTGTTACTACAATGGATTGTAGCCTTGTCATTATGGAAGGTAGTTTGTTGTCGAGATTTTTCTTACTACATTGGATGGTAGCCTTGTCATTATGGAAGGTAGTCTGTTGTCGAGATTTTTCTTACCACAATGGATGGTAGCCTTGTCATTATGGAAGGTAGTCTGTTGTCTTGATTTTTGTTACTACAATAGATTGTAGCCTTGTCATTATGGAAGGTAGTCTATTGTCAAGATTTTTGTTACTCCAATGGATGGTAGCATTGTCATTATGTAATGTAGTTTGTTGTCGAGGTTTTTGTTACTCCAATAGATGGTAGCCTTGTCATTATGGAAGGTAGTCTGTTGTTCATATTTTTGTTACTACAATGCATGTTAGCCTTGTCATTACGGAAGGTAGTCTATTTTAGATATTTTTGTTACTCCATTGCATAGTAGCCTTGTCATTATGGAAGGTAGTCTGTTGGTGATATTTTTGTTATTCCAATGGATGGTAGCCTAGTCATTATGGAAGTTTATCTATTTTCGAGATTTTTGTTACTCCAATGGATGGTAGCCTTATCATTATGGAAGATAGTCTATTATCGAGATTTTTGTTACTCTAATGGATGGTAGCCTTGTCATTATGGAAGGTAGTCTGTTGTCAAGATTTTTCTTAGTACAATGGATGGTAGCCTTGTCATTATGGAAGGTAGTCTATTGTCGAGATTTTTGTTACTACAATGGATGGTAGCCTTGTCATTATGGAAGGTAGTCTGTCGTTGTGATTTTTGTTACTCCAATGAATGGGAGCCTTGTCATTATGGAAGGTAGTCTGTTGTTCATATTTTTGTTACTACAATGCATGTTAGCCTTGTCATTATGGAAGGTAGTCTGTTGTCGATATTTTTGTTACTCCATTGGATAGTAGCCTTGTCATTATGGAAGGTAATCTGTTGGTGAGATTTTTGTTATTCCAATGGATGGTAGCCTAGTCATTATGGAAGTTTATCTATTTTCTAGATTTTTGTTACTCCAATGGATGGTATCCTTATCATTATGGAAGGTAGTCTATTGTCGAGATTTTTGTTACTCTAATGGATGGTAGCCTTGTCATTATGGAAGGTAGTCTATTATCGAGATTTTTTGTTACTCCAATTGATGGTAGCCTTTTCATTATGGAAGGTAGTCTGTCGTCGAAATTTTTGTTGTTCCAATGGATGGTAGCCTTGTCATTATGAAAGGTAGTCTATTGTGGAAATTTTTGTTACTCCAATGGATTGTAGCCTTGTCATTATGGAAGGTAGTGTTGTCGAGATTTTTGTTACTACAATGGATTGTAGCATTGTCATTATGGAAGGTACTTTAGTGTCGAGATTTTTGTTACTCCAATAGATGGTAGCCTTTTCATTATGGAAGGTATCCTGTCATTGAGATTTTTGTTATTCCAATGGATGGTAGCCTAGTCATTATGAAAGGTAGCCTATTTTCGAGATTTTTATTACTCCAATGGATGGTAGCCTTGTCATTATGAAAGGTAGTCTATTGTCGATATTTTTGTTACTCCATTGGATAGTAGCTTTGTCAATATGGAAGGTACTCTGTTGTTGAGATTTTTTTTTATTCCAATGGATAGTAGCCTAGTCAATATGGAAGGTAGTCTGTTTTCGAGATTTTTGTTACTCCAATGGATGGTAGCCTTGTCATTATGGAAGGTAGTCTATTATCAAAATTTTTGTTACTCCAATGGATGGTAGTCTTTTCATTATGGAAGGTAGTCTGTCGTCGAAATTTTTGTTGTTCTAATGGATGGTAGCCTTGTCATTATGAAAGGTAGTCTATTGTCGTGATTTTTGTTACTCCAATGGATTGTAGCCTTGTCATTATGGAAGGTAGTCTGTTGTCGAGATGTTTGTTACTACAATGGATTGTAGCCTTGTCATTATGGAAGGTAGTCTGTTGTCGAGATTTTTCTTACTACAATGGATGGTAACCTTGTCATTATGGAAGGTAATCTGTTGTCGAGATTTTTGTTACTACAATGGATGGTAGCCTTGTCATTATGGAAGATAGTCTGTTGTCTTGATTTTTGTTACTACAATAGATTGTAGCCTTGTCATTATGGAAGGTAGTCTATTGTCAAGATTTTTGTTACTACAATGGATGGTAGCATTGCCATTATGTAAGGTAGTTTGTTGTCGAGGTTTTTGTTACTCCAATAGATGGTAGCGTTGTCATTATGGAAGGTAGTCTTTCGTTGTGATTTTTGTTACTCCAATGAATGGTAGCCTTGTCATTATGGAAGGTAGTCTGTTGTTCATATTTTTGTTACTACAATGCATGTTAGCCTTGTCATTATGGAAGGTAGTCTGTAGTCGATATTTTTGTTACTCCATTGGATAGTAGCCTTGTCATTATGGAAGGTAGTCTGTTGGTGAGATTTTTGTTATTCCAATGGATCGTAGCCTAGTCATTATGGAAGTTTATTTATTTTCGAGATTTTTGTTACTCCAATGGATGGTAGCCTTATCATTATGGAAGGTAGTCTATTGTCGAGATTTTTGTTACTCTAATGGATGGTAGCCTTGTCATTATGGAAGGTAGTCTATTATCGAGATTTTTGTTACTCCAATTGATGGTAGCCTTTTCATTATGGAAGGTAGTCTGTCGTCGAAATTTTTGTTGTTCCAATGGATGGTAGCCTTGTCATTATGAAAGGTAGTCTATTGTGGAAATTTTTGTTACTCCAATGGATTGTAGCCTTGTCATTATGGAAGGTAGTGTTGTCGAGATTTTTGTTACTACAATGGATTGTAGCATTGTCATTATGGAAGGTACTTTGTTGTCGAGATTTTTGTTACTCCAATAGATGGTAGCCTTTTCATTATGGAAGGTAGCCTGTCATTGAGATTTTTGTTATTCCAATGGATGGTAGCCTACTCATTATGAAAGGTAGCCTATTTTCGAGATTTTTATTACTCCAATGGATGGTAGCCTTGTCATTATGAAAGGTAGTCTATTGTCGATATTTTTGTTACTCCATTGGATAGTAGCTTTGTCAATATGGAAGGTACTCTGTTGTTGAGATTTTTTTTTATTCCAATGGATAGTAGCCTAGTCAATATGGAAGGTAGTCTGTTTTCGAGATTTTTGTTACTCCAATGGATGGTAGCCTTGTCATTATGGAAGGTAGTCTATTATCAAAATTTTTGTTACTCCAATGGATGGTAGCCTTTTCATTATGGAAGGTAGTCTGTCGTCGAAATTTTTGTTGTTCTAATGGATGGTAGCCTTGTCATTATGAAAGGTAGTCTATTGTCGTGATTTTTGTTACTCCAATGGATTGTAGCCTTGTCATTATGGAAGGTAGTCTGTTGTCGAGATGTTTGTTACTACAATGGATTGTAGCCTTGTCATTATGGAAGGTAGTCTGTTGTCGAGATTTTTCTTACTACAATGGATGGTAGCCTTGTCATTATGGAAGGTAATCTGTTGTCGAGATTTTTGTTACTACAATGGATGGTAGCCTTGTCATTATGGAAGATAGTCTGTTGTCTTGATTTTTGTTACTACAATAGATTGTAGCCTTGTCATTATGGAAGGTAGTCTATTGTCAAGATTTTTGTTACTACAATGGATGGTAGCATTGCCATTATGTAAGGTAGTTTGTTGTCGAGGTTTTTGTTACTCCAATAGATGGTAGCGTTGTCATTATGGAAGGTAGTCTTTCGTTGTGATTTTTGTTACTCCAATGAATGGTAGCCTTGTCATTATGGAAGGTAGTCTGTTGTTCATATTTTTGTTACTACAATGCATGTTAGCCTTGTCATTATGGAAGGTAGTCTGTAGTCGATATTTTTGTTACTCCATTGGATAGTAGCCTTGTCATTATGGAAGGTAGTCTGTTGGTGAGATTTTTGTTATTCCAATGGATCGTAGCCTAGTCATTATGGAAGTTTATTTATTTTCGAGATTTTTGTTACTCCAATGGATGGTAGCCTTATCATTATGGAAGGTAGTCTATTGTCGAGATTTTTGTTACTCTAATGGATGCTAGCCTTCTCATTATGGAAGGTAGTCTATTATCGAGATTTTTGTTACTCCAATGGATGGTAGCCTTTTCATTATGGAAGGTAGTCTGTCGTCGAAATTTTTGTTGTTCCAATGGATGGTAGCCTTGTCATTATGAAAGGTAGTCTATTGTGGAGATCTTTGTTACTCCAATGGATTGTAGCCTTGTCATTATGGAAGGTAGTCTATTGTCGTTATTTTTCTTATTACAATGGATGGTAGCATTGTCATTATGGAAGGTAGTTTGTTGTCGAGATTTTTGTTACTCCAATAGATGGTAGCCTTTTCATTATGGAAGGTAGGCTGTCATTGAGATTTTTGTTATTCCAATGGATGGTAGCCTAGTCATTATGGAAGGTAGCCTATTTTCGAGATTTTTATTACTCCAATGGATGGTAGCCTTGTCATTATGGAAGGTAGTCTATTGTCGATATTTTTGTTACTCCATTGGATAGTAGCTTTGTCAATATAGAAGGTACTCTGTTGTTGAGATTTTTTTATTCCAATGGATGGTAGCCTAGTCAATATGGAAGGTAGTCTGTTTTCGAGATTTTTGTTACTCCAATGGATGGTAGCGTTGTCATTTTAGAAGGTAGTCTATTATCAAGATTTTTGTTACTCCAATGGATGGTAGCCTTTTCATTATGGAAGGTAGTCTGTCATCGAAATTTTTGTTTTTCCAATGGATGGTAGCCTTGTCATTATGAAAGGTAGTCTATTGTCGTGATTTTTGTTACTCCAATGGATTGTAGCCTTGTCATTATGGAAGGTAGTCTATTGTCGAGATTTTTGTTACTCTAATGGATGGTAGCCTTGTCATTATGGAAGGTAGTCTATTATCGAGATTTTTGTTACTCCAATTGATGGTAGCCTTTTCATTATGGAAGGTAGTCTGTCGTCGAAATTTTTGTTGTTCCAATGGATGGTAGCCTTGTCATTATGAAAGGTAGTCTATTTTGGAAATTTTTGTTACTCCAATGGATTGTAGCCTTGTCATTATGGAAGGTAGTGTTGTCGAGATTTTTGTTACTACAATGGATTGTAGCATTGTCATTATGGAAGGTACTTTGTTGTCGAGATTTTTGTTACTCCAATAGATGGTAGCCTTTTCATTATGGAAGGTAGCCTGTCATTGAGATTTTTGTTATTCCAATGGATGGTAGCCTAGTCATTATGAAAGGTAGCCTATTTTCGAGATTTTTATTACTCCAATGGATGGTAGCCTTGTCATTATGAAAGGTAGTCTATTGTCGATATTTTTGTTACTCCATTGGATAGTAGTTTTGTCAATATGGAAGGTACTCTGTTGTTGAGATTTTTTTTTATTCCAATGGATAGTAGCCTAGTCAATATGGAAGGTAGTCTGTTTTCGAGATTTTTGTTACTCCAATGGATGGTAGCCTTGTCATTATGGAAGGTAGTCTATTATCAAGATTTTTGTTACTCCAATGGATGGTAGCCTTTTCATTATGGAAGGTAGTCTGTCGTCGAAATTTTTGTTGTTCTAATGGATGGTAGCCTTGTCATTATGAAAGGTAGTCTATTGTCGTGATTTTTGTTACTCCAATGGATTGTAGCCTTGTCATTATGGAAGGTAGTCTGTTGTCGAGATGTTTGTTACTACAATTGATTGTAGCCTTGTCATTATGGAAGGTAGTCTATTGTCAAGATTTTTGTTACTACAATGGATGGTAGCATTGCCATTATGTAAGGTAGTTTGTTGTCGAGGTTTTTGTTACTCCAATAGATGGTAGCGTTGTCATTATGGAAGGTAGTCTTTCGTTGTGATTTTTGTTACTCCAATGAATGGTAGCCTTGTCATTATGGAAGGTAGTCTGTTGTTCATATTTTTGTTACTACAATGCATGTTAGCCTTGTCATTATGGAAGGTAGTCTGTAGTCGATATTTTTGTTACTCCATTGGATAGTAGCCTTGTCATTATGGAAGGTAGTCTGTTGGTGAGATTTTTGTTATTCCAATGGATCGTAGCCTAGTCATTATGGAAGTTTATTTATTTTCGAGATTTTTGTTACTCCAATGGATGGTAGCCTTATCATTATGGAAGGTAGTCTATTGTCGAGATTTTTGTTACTCTAATGGATGCTAGCCTTCTCATTATGGAAGGTAGTCTATTATCGAGATTTTTGTTACTCCAATGGATGGTAGCCTTTTCATTATGGAAGGTAGTCTGTCGTCGAAATTTTTGTTGTTCCAATGGATGGTAGCCTTGTCATTATGAAAGGTAGTCTATTGTGGAGATCTTTGTTACTCCAATGGATTGTAGCCTTTTCATTATGGAAGGTAGTCTATTGTCGTGATTTTTCTTATTACAATGGATGGTAGCATTGTCATTATGGAAGGTAGTTTGTTGTCGAGATTTTTGTTACTCCAATAGATGGTAGCCTTTTCATTATGGAAGGTAGGCTGTCATTGAGATTTTTGTTATTCCAATGGATGGTAGCCTAGTCATTATGGAAGGTAGCCTATTTTCGAGATTTTTATTACTCCAATGGATGGTAGCCTTGTCATTATGGAAGGTAGTCTATTGTCGATATTTTTGTTACTCCATTGGATAGTACCTTTGTCAATATAGAAGGTACTCTGTTGTTGAGATTTTTTTATTCCAATGGATGGTAGCCTAGTCAATATGGAAGGTAGTCTGTTTTCGAGATTTTTGTTACTCCAATGGGTGGTAGCGTTGTCATTTTGGAAGGTAGTCTATTATCAAGATTTTTGTTACTCCAATGGATGGTAGCCTTTTCATTATGGAAGGTAGTCTGTCATTGAAATTTTTGTTTTTCCAATGGATGGTAGCCTTGTCATTATTAAAGGTAGTCTATTGTCGTGATTTTTGTTACTCCAATGGATTGTAGCCTTGTCATTATGGAAGGTAGTCTGTTGTCGAGATTTTTATTACTCTAATGGATGGTAGCCTAGTCATTATGGAAGTTTATCTATTTTCGAGATTTTTGTTACCACAATGGATGGTAGCCTTGTCATTAAGGAAGGTAGTCTGTTGTCTTGATTTTTGTTACTACAATAGATTGTAGCCTTTGTCATTATGGAAGGTAGTCTATTGTCAAGATTTTTGTTACTCCAATGGATGGTAGCATTGTCATTATGTAAGGTAGTTTGTTGTCGAGGTTTTTGTTACTAAAATGAATGGTAGCCTTGTCATTATGGAAGGTAGTTTGTTGTTCATATTTTTGTTACTACAATGCATGTTAGCCTTGTCATTATGGAAGGTAGTTTGTTGTGGATATTTTTGTTACTCCATTGGATAGTAGCCTTGTCATTATGGAAGGTAGTCTGTTGGTGAGATTTTTGTTATTCCAATGGATGATAGCCTAGTCATTATGGAAGTTTATCTATTTTCGATATTTTTGTTACTCCAATGGATGGTAGCCTTATCATTATGGAAGGTAGTCTATTATCGAGATTTTTGTTAATCTAATGGATGGTAGCCTTGTCATTATGGAAGTTTATCTATTATCGAGATTTTTGTTACTCCAATGGATGGTAGCCTTTTCATTATGGAAGGTAGTCTGTCGTCGAAATTTTTGTTGTTCCAATGGATGGTAGCCTTGTCATTATGAAAGGTAGTCTATTGTGGAGATTTTTGTTACTCCAATGGATTGTAGCATTGTCATTATGGAAGGTAGTCTGTTGGTGAGATTTTTGTTACTCCAATGGATGGTAGCCTTCTTACTATGGAAGGTAGTCTATTGTCGTGATTTTTCTTACTACAATGGATGGTAGCCTTGTCATTATGGATGGTAGTCTGTTGTCGAGATTTTGGTTACTCCAATGGATTGTAGCCTTGTCATTATGGAAGGTAGTTTGTTGTCGATATCTTTGTTACTACAATGTATGCTAGCCTTGTCATTATGGAAGGTAGTCTGGTGTCAAGATTTTTGTTACTCCATTGGATAGTAGCCTAGTCATTATGGAAGGTGGTCTGTTGTTGAGATTTTTGTTATTCCAATGGATGGTAGCCTAGTCATTATGGAAGGTAGTCTGTCTTCGAAATTTTTGTTATTCCAATGGATGGTAGCCTTGTCATTATGAAAGGTAGTCTATTGTCGAGATTTTTGATACTCCAATGGATTGTAGCCTTGTCATTATGGAAGGTAGTCTGTTGTCGAGATTTTTGTTACTACAATGGATGGTAGCCTTGTCATTATGGAAGGTAGTATGTTGTCTTGATTTTTGTTACTACAATAGATTGTAGCCTTGTCATTATGGAAGGTAGTCTATTGTCAAGATTTTTGTTACTCCAATGGATGGTAGCATTGTCATTATGTAAGGTAGTTTGTTGTCGAGGTTTTTGTTACTCCAATAGATGGTAGCCTTGTCATTATGGAAGCTAGTCTGTCGTTGTGATTTTTGTTACTCCAATGAATGGTAGCCTTGTCATTATGGAAGGTAGTTTGTTATTCATATTTTTGTTACTACAATGCATGTTAGCCTTGTCATTATGGAAGGTAGTGTGTTGTCGATATTTTTGTTACTCCATTGGATAATAGACTTGCCATTATGGAAGGTAGTCTGTTGGTGAGATTTTTGTTATTCCAATGGATGGTAGCCTAGTCATTATGGAAGTTTATCTATTTTCGAGATTTTTTTTACTCCAATGGATGGTAGCCTTATCATTATGGAAGGTAGTCTATTATCGAGATTTTTGTTACTCTAATGGATGGTAGCCTTGTCATTATGGAAGGTAGTCTATTATCGAGATTTTTGTTACTCCAATGGATGGTAGCCTTTTCATTATGGAAGGTAGTCTGTCGTTGAAATTTTTGTTGTTCCAATGGATGGTAGCCTTGTCATTATGAAAGGTAGTCTATTGTGGAGATTTTTGTTACTCCAATGGATTGTAGCCTTGTCATTATGGAAGGTACTCTGTTGTTGAGATTTTTGTTACTCCAATGGATGGTAGCCTTCTTACTATGGAAGGTAGTCTGTTGTCGTGATTTTTCTTACTACAATGGATGGTAGCCTTGTCATTATGGAAGGTAGTATGTTGTCGAGATTTTTGTTACTCCAATGGATTGTAGCCTTGTCATTATGGAAGGTAGTATGTTGTCGATATCTTTGTTACAACAATGTATGCTAGCCTTGTCATTATGGAAGGTAGTCTGGTGTGGAGATTTTAGTTACTCCATTGGATAGTAGCCTAGTCATTATGGAAGGTAGTCTGTTGTTTATATTTTTGTTATTCCAATGGATGGTAGCCTAGTCATTATGGAAGGTAGTCTGTCTTCGAAATTTTTGTTGTTCCAATGGATGGTAGCCTTGTCATTATGAAAGGTAGTCGATTGTCGAGATTTTTGTTACTCCAATGGATTGTAGCCTTGTCATTATGGAAGGTAGTCTGTTGTTGAGATTTTTGTTATTCCAATGGATGGTAGCCTTTTCAATATAAAAGGTAGTCTATTGACAAGATTTTTGTTACTACAATGGATGGTAGCTTTGTCATTATGGAAGGTAGGTTGTTGTCGAGATTTTTGTTACTACAATGGATGGTAGCCTTGTCATTATGGAAGGTAGTCTGTTGTCTTGATTTTTGTTACTACAATATATTGTAGCCTTGTCATTATGGAAGGTAGTCTATTATCAAGATTTTTGTTACTCCAATGGATGGTAGCATTGTCATTATGTAAGGTAGTTTGTTGTCGAGGTTTTTGTTACTCCAATAGATGGTAGCCTTGTCATTATGGAAGCTAGTCTGTCGTTGTGATTTTTGTTACTCCAATGAATGGTAGCCTTGTCATTATGAAAGGTAGTCTGTTGTTCATATTTTTGTTACTACAATGCATGTTAGCCTTGTCATTATGGAAGGTAGTCTGTTGTCGATATTTTTGTTACTCCATTGGATAGTAGCCTTGTCATTATGGAAGGTAGTCTGTTGGTGATATTTTTGTTATTCCAATGGATGATAGCCTAGTCATTATGGAAGTTTATCTATTTTCGATATTTTTGTTACTCCAATGGATGGTAGCCTTATCATTATGGAAGGTAGTCTATTATCGAGATTTTTGTTACTCTAATGGATGGTAGCCTTGTCATTATGGAAGGTAGTCTATTATCGAGATTTTTGTTACTCCAATGGATGGTAGCCTTTTCATTATGGAAGGTATTCTGTCGTCGAAATTTTTGTTGTTCCAATGGATGGTAGCCTTGTCATTATGAAAGGTAGTCTATTGTGGAGGATTTTTTTACTCCAATGGATTGTAGCCTTGTCATTATGGAAGGTAGTCTGTTGTTGAGATTTTTGTTACTCCAATGGATGGTAGCCTTCTTACTATGGAAGGTAGTCTATTGTCGTGATTTTTCTTACTACAATGGATGGTAGCCTTGTCATTATGGATGGTAGTCTGTTGTCGAGATTTTTGTTACTCCAATGGATTGTAGCCTTGTCATTATGGAAGGTAGTTTGTTGTCGATATCTTTGTTACTACAATGTATGCTAGCCTTGTCATTATGGAAGGTAGTCTGGTGTCGAGATTTTTGTTACTCCATTGGATAGTAGCCTAGTCATTATGGAAGGTGGTCTGTTGTTGAGATTTTTGTTATTCCAATGGATGGTAGCCTAGTCATTTTGGAAGGTAGTTTGTCTTCGAAATTTTTGTTGTTCCAATGGATGGTAGCCTTGTCATTATGAAAGGTAGTCTATTGTCGAGATTTTTGTTACTCCAATGGATTGTAGCCTTGTCATTATGGAAGGTAGTCTGTTGTTGAGATTTTTGTTATTCCAATGGATGGTAGCCTTGTCAATATAAAAGGTAGTCTATTGACAAGATTTTTGTTACTACAATGGATGGTAGCCTTGTCATTATGGAAGGTAGTCTGTTGTCGAGATTTTTGTTACTACAATGGATGGTAGCCTTGTCATTATGGAAGGTAGTCTGTTGTCTTGAGTTTTGTTACTACAATAGATTGTAGCCTTGTCATTATGGAAGGTAGTCTATTGTCAAGATTTTTGTTACTCCAATGGATGGTAGCATTGTCATTATGTAAGGTAGTTTGTTGTCGAGGTTTTTGTTACTCCAATAGATGGTAGCCTTGTGATTATGGAAGCTAGTCGGTCGTTGTGATTTTTGTTACTCCAATGAATGGTAGCCTTGTCATTATGGAAGGTAGTCTGTTGTTCATATTTTTGTTACTACATCGCATGTTAGCCTTGTCATTATGGAAGGTAGTTTGTTGTAGATATTTTTGTTACTCCATTGGATAGTAGCCTTGCCATTATGGAAGGTAGTCTGTTGGTGAGATTTTTGTTATTCCAATGGATGGTAGCCTAGTCATTATGGAAGTTTATCTATTTTCGAGATTTTTTTTACTCCAATGGATGGTAGCCTTATCATTATGGAAGGTAGTCTATTATCGAGATTTCTGTTACTCTAATGGATGGTAGCCTTGTCATTATGGAAGGTAGTCTATTATCGAGATTTTTGTTACTCCAATGGATGGTAGCCTTTTCATTATGGAAGGTAGTCTGTCGTTGAAATTTTTGTTGTTCCAATGGATGGTAGCCTTGTCATTATGAAAGGTAGTCTATTGTGGAGATTTTTGTTACCCCAATGGATTGTAGCCTTGTCATTATGGAAGGTAGTCTGTTGTTGAGATTTTTGTTACTCCAATGGATGGTAGCCTTCTTACTATTGAAGGTAGTCTGTTGTCGTGATTTTTCATACTACAATGGATGGTAGCCTTGTCATTATGGAAGGTAGTATGTTGTCGAGATTTTTGTTACTCCAATGGATTGTAGCCTTGTCATTATGGAAGGTAGTCTGTTGTCGATATCTTTGTTACAACAATGTATGCTAGCCTTGTCATTATGGAAGGTAGTCTGGTGTCGAGATTTTAGTTACTCCATTGGATAGTAGCCTAGTCATTATGGAAGGTAGTCTGTTGTTGATATTTTTGTTATTCCAATGGATGGTAGCCTAGTCATTATGGAAGGTAGTCTGTCTTCGAAATTTTTGTTGTTCCAATGGATGGTAGCCTTGTCATTATGAAAGGTAGTCTATTGTCGAGATTTTTGTTACTCCAATGGATTGTAGCCTTGTCATTATGGAAGGTAGTCTGTTGTTGAGATTTTTGTTATTCCAATGGATGGTAGTCTTGTCAATATAAAAGGTAGTCTATTGACAAGATTTTTGTTACTACAATGGATGGTAGCCTTGTCATTATGGAAGGTAGTCTGTTGTCGAGATTTTTGTTACTACAATGGATGGTAGCCTTGTCATTATGGAAGGTAGTCTGTTGTCTTGATTTTTGTTACTACAATAGATTGTAGCCTTGTCATTATGGAAAGTAGTCTATTGTCAAGATTTTTGTTACTCCAATGGATGGTAGCATTGTCATTATGTAAGGTAGTTTGTTGTCGAGGTTTTTGTTACTCCAATAGATGGTAGCCTTGTCATTATGGAAGCTAGTATGTCGTTGTGATTTTTGTTACTCCAATGAATGGTAGCCTTGTCATTATGGAAGGTAGTTTGTTGTTCATATTTTTGTTACTACAATGCATGTTAGCCTTGTCATTATGGAAGGTATTCTGTTGTCGATATTTTTGTTACTCCATTGGATAGTAGCCTTGTCATTATGGAAGGTAGTATGTTGGTGAGATTTTTGTTATTCCAATGTATGGTAGCCTTGTCATTATGGAAGTTTATCTATTTTCGAGATTTTTGTTACTCCAATGGATGGTCGCCTTATCGTTATGGAAGGTAGTCTATTATCGAGATTTATGTTACTCTAATGGATGGTAGCCTTGTCATTATAGAAGGTAGTCTATTATCGAGATTTTTGTTACTCCAATGGATGGTAGCCTTTTAATTATGGAAGGTAGTCTGTCGTTGAAATTTTTGTTGTTCCAATGGATGGTAGCCTTGTCATTATGAAAGGTAGTCTCTTGTGGAGATTTTTGTTACTCCAATGGATTGTAGCCTTGTCATTATGGAAGGTAGTCTGTTGTTGAGATTTTTGTTACTCCAATGGATGGTAGCCTTCTTACTATGGAAGATAGTCTATTGTCGTGATTTTTCTTACTACAATGGATGGTAGCCTTGTCATTATGGAAGGTAGTCTGTTGTCGATATTTTTGTTACTCCAATGGATTGTAGCCTTGTCATTATGGAAGGTAGTCTATTGTCGATATCTTTGTTACTACAATGTATGCTAGCCTTGTCAATATGGAAGGTAGTCTGGTGTCGAGATTTTTGTTACTCCATTGGATAGTACCCTAGTCATTATGGAAGGTAGTCTGTTGTTGAGATTTTTGTTATTCCAATGGATGGTAGCCAAGTCATTATGAAAGGTAGTCTATTGTCCAGATTTTTGTTAGTCCAATGGAATGTATTCTTGTCATTATGGAAGGTAGTCTGTTGTCGAGATTTTTCTTACTACAATGGATGGTAGCCTTATCATTATGGAAGGTAGTCTATTGTCGATATTTTTGTTACTACAATGGATGGTAGCCTTGTCATTATGGAAGGTAGTATGTTGTCTTGATTTTTGTTACTACAATAGATTGTAGCCTTGTCATTATGGAAGGTAATCTATTGTCGAGATTTTTGTTACTCCAATGGATGGTAGCATTGTCATTATGGAAGGTAGTTTGTTGTCGTGATTTTTGTTACTCCAATGGATGGTAGCATTGTCATTATGGAAGGTAGTTTGTTTTCGAGATTTTTGTTATTCCAATAGATGGTAGCCTTGTCATTATGGAAGGAAGTCTGTCGTTGTGATTTTTGTTATTCCTATGACTGGTAGCCTTGTCATTATGGAAGGTAGTCTGTTGTTCATATTTTTGTTACTACAATGCATGTTAGCCTTGTCATTATGGAAGGTAGTCTGTTGTCGATATTTTTGTTACTCCATTGGATAGTAGCCTTGTCATTATGGAAGGTAGTCTGTTGTCGAGATTTTTGTTACTACAATGGATTGTAGCCTTGTCGTTATGGAAGGTAGTGTGTTGTTGATATCTTTGTTACTCCAATGGATAGTAGCCTAGTCATTATGGAAGGTAGTCTGTTGTTAAGATTTTTTTTATTCCAATGGTTGGTAGTCTAGACATTATGGAAGGTAGTCTATTTTAGAGATTTTTGTTACTCCAATGGATGGTAGCCTTGTCATTAGTGAAGGTAGTCTATTGTCGAGATTTTTGTTACTCCAATGGATTGTAGCCTTGTCATTATGGAAGGTAGTCTGTTGTTGAGATTTTTGTTACTCCAATGGATTGTAGCCTTGTCATTATGGAAGGTAGTCTGTTGTCAAGATTTTTGTTACTACAATGGATGGTAGCCTTGTCATTATAGAAGGTAGTCTCTTGTCTTGATTTTTGTAACTACAATAGATTGTAGCCATGTCATTACGGAAGGTAGTCTATTGTCAAGATTTTTGTTACTCCAATGGATGGTAGCATTGTCATTATGGAAGGTAGTTTGTTGTCGAGATTTTTGTTACTCCAATAGATGGTAGCCTTCTTATTATTGAAGGTAGTCTGTCGTTGTGATTTTTGTTACTCCGATGAATGGTAGCCTTGTCATTATGGAAGGTAGTCTGTTGTTCATATTTTTGTTACTACAATGCATGTTAGCCTTGTCATTATGTAAGGTAGTCTATTGGTTGGATTTTTGTTATTCCAATGGATGGTAGCCTAGTCATTATGGAAGTTTGTCTATTTTCGAGATTTTTGTTACTCTAATGGATGGTAGCCTTATCATTATTGAAGGTAGTCTATTGTAGAGATTTTTGTTACTCCAATGGATGGTAGCCTTGTCATTATTGAAGGTAGTCTATTATCGATATTTTTGTTACTCCAATGGATGTTAGCCTTTTCATTATGGAACGTAGTCTGTCGTCGAAATTTTTGTTGTTCAATTGGATGGTAGCCTTGTCATTACGAAAGGTAGTCTGTTGTTGAGATTTTTGTTACTACAATGGATGGTAGCCTTGTCATTATGGAAGGTAGTCTGTTGTCGAGATTTTTGTTACTCCAATGGATTGTAGCCTAGTTATTATGGAAGGTAGTCTATTGTCGATATCTTTGTTACTACAATGTATGTTAGCCTTGTCATTATGGTAGGTAGTCTGGTGTCGAGATTTTTGTTACTCCATCGGATAATAGCCTAGTCATTATGGAAGGTAGTCTGTTGTTAAGATTTTTGTTATTCCAATGGATGGTAGCCTAGACATTATGGAAGGTAGTCTATTTTCGAGATTTTTGTTACTCCAATGGCTGGTAGCCTTGTCATTAGTGAAGGTAGTCTGTTGTCGAGATTTTTGTTACTCCAATGGATGGTAGCCTTGTCATTATGGAAGGAAGTATGTCGATGATATTTTTGTTATTCCAATGGATGGTAGCCTTGTCAATATGAAAGGTAGTCTATTGTCCAGATTTTTGTTACTCCAATGGAATGTATCCTTGTAATTATGGAAGGTAGTCTGTTGTCGAGATTTTTCTTACTACAATGGATGGTAGCCTTGTCATTATGGAAGCTAGTCTGTTGTCTTGATTTTTGTTACTACAATAGATGGTAGCCTTTTCATTATGGAAGGTAGTCTATTGTCAAGATTTTTGTTACTCCAATGGATAGTAGCATTGTCATTATGGAAGGTAGTTTGTTGTCGAGATTTTTGTTACTCCAATAGATGGTAACCTTTTCATTATGGAAGGTAGTTTATCATTGAGATTTTTGTTATTCCAATGGATGGTAGCCTAGTCATTATGGAAGGTAGCCTATTTTCGAGATTTTTGTTACTCCAAAGGATGGTAGCCTTGTCATTATGGAAGGTAGTATATGTCGATATTTTTGTTACTCCATTGGATAATAGCTTTGTCATTATGGAAGGTACTCTGTTGTTGAGATTTTTTTTATTCCAGTGGATGGTATCCTAGTCAATATGGAAGGTAGTCTATTTTCGAGATTTTTGTTACTCCAATGGATAGTAGCCTTGTCATTATGGAAGGTAATCTATTATCAAGATTTTTGTTACTCCAATGGATCGTAGCCTTTTCATTGTGGAAGGTAGTCTTTCGTCGAAATTTTTGTTGTTCCAATGGACGGTAGCGTTGTCATTATGAAAGGTATTCTATTGTCGAGATTTTTGTTACTCCAAAGGATTGTAGCCTTGTCATTATGGAAGGTAGTCTGTTGTTGAGATTTTTGTAACTCCAATGGATTGTAGCCTTGTCATTATGGAAGGTAGTCTGTTGTCGAGATTTTTGTTACTACAATGGATGGTAGCCTTGTCATTATGGCAGGTATTCTCTTGTCTTGATTTTTGTTACTACAATAGATTGTAGCCTTGTCATTACGGAAGGTAGTCTATTGTCAAGATTTTTGTTACTTCAATGGATGGTAGCATTTTCATTATGGAAGGTAGTTTGTTGTCCATATTTTTGTTACTCCAATAGATGGTAGCCTTCTCATTATGGAAGGTAGTCTGTCGTTGTGTTTTTTGTTACTCCAATGAATGGTAGCCGTGTCATTATGGAAGGTAGTTTGTTGTTCATATTTTTGTTACTACAATGCATGTTAGCCTTGTCATTATGGAAGGTAGTCTGTTGTCGATATTTTTGTTACTCCATTGGATAGTAGCCTTGTCATTATGTAAGGTAGTGTATTGGTGAGATTTTTGTTATTCCAATGGATGGTAGCCTAGTCATTATGGAAGTTTGTCTATTTTCGAGATTTTTGTTACTCCAATGGATGGTAGCCTTATCATTATTGAAGGTAGTCTATTGTCGAGATTTTTGTTACTCCAATGGATGGTAGCCTTGTCATTATTGAAGGTAGTCTATTATCGAGATTTTTGTTACTCCAATGGATGTTAGCCTTTTCATTATGGAAGGTAGTCTGTCGTCTAAATTTTTGTTTTTCCAATGGATGGTAGCCTTGTCATTATGAAAGGTAGTCTATTGTCGAGATTTTTGTTACTCCAATGGATTGTAGCCTTGTCATTATGGAAGGTAGTCTATTGTTGAGATTTTTGTTATTCCAATGGATGGTAGCCTTCTTACAATGGAAGGTAGTCTGTTGTCGAGATTTTTGTTACTAGAATGGATGGTAGCCTTGTCATTATGGAAGGTAGTATGTTGTCGAGATTTTTGTTACTCTAATGGATTGTAGCCTAGTTATTACGGAAGGTAGTCTATAGTCGATATCTTTGTTACTACAATGTATGTTAGCCTTGTCATTATGGAAGGTAGTCTGGTGTCGAGATTTTTGTTACTCCATTGGATAGTAGCCTAGTCATTATGGAAGGTAGTCGGTTGTTAAGATTTTTGTTATTCCAATGGATGGTAGCCTAGACATTATGGAAGGTAGTATGTCATTGATATTTTTGTTATTCCAATGGATGGTAGCCTTGTCAATATGAAAGGTAGTCTACTGTCCAGATTTTTGTTACTCCAATGGAATGTATCCTTGTAATTATGGAAGGTAGTCTGTTGTCGAGATTTTTCTTACTACAATGGATGGTAGCCTTGTCATTATGGAAGCTAGTCTGGTGTCTTGATTTTTGTTACTACAATAGATTGTAGCCTTTTCATTATGGAAGGTAGTATATTGTTGAGATTTTTGTTATTCCAATGGATGGTAGCCTAGTCATTATGGAAGGTAGCCTATTTTCGAGATTTTTGTTACTCCAAAGGATGGTAGCCTTGTCATTATGGAAGGTAGTATATTGTCGACATTTTTGTTACTCCATTGGATAGTAGCTTTGTCATTACGGAAGGTACTCTGTTGTTGAGTTTTTTTTTCCAGTGGATGGTATCCTAGTCAATATGGAAGGTAGTCTATTTTCGAGATTTTTGTTAATCCAATGGATGGTAGCCTTGTCATTATGGAAGGTAATCTATTATCAAGATTTTTGTTACTCCAATGGATCGTAGCCTTTTCATTGTGGAAGGTAGTCTTTCGTCGAAATTTTTGTTGTTCTAATGGACGGTAGCCTTGTCATTATGAAAGGTAGTCTATTGTTGAGATTTTTGTTACTCCAAAGGATTGTAGCCTTGTCATTATGGAAGGTAGTCTGTTGTTGAGATTTTTGTTACTCTAATGGATTGTAGCCTTGTCATTATGGAAGGTAGTCTGTTGTCTTGATTTTTGTTACTACAATAGATTTAAGCCTTGTCATTATGGAAGGTAATCTATTGTCGAGATTTTTGTTACTCCAATGGATGGTAGCATTGTCATTATGGAAGGTAGTTTGTTGTCGAGATTTTTGTTACTCCAAAGGATGGTAGCCTTATCATTATGGAAGGTAGTTTGTTGTCGAGATTTTTGTTACTCCAATAGATGTTAGCCTTATCATTATGGAAGGTAGTATGTCGTTGTGATTTTTGTTACTACAATGAATGGTAGCCTTGTCATTATGGAAGGTAGTAAGTTGTTCATATTTTTGTTACTACAATGCATGTTAGGCTTGTCATTATGGAAGGTAGTCTGTTGTCGATATTTTTGTTACTCCATTGGATAGTAGCCTTGTCATTATGGAAGGTAGTCTGTTGGTGAGATTTTTGTTATTCCAATGGATGGTAGCCTAGTCATTATGGAAGTTAGTCTATTATCGAGATTTTTGTTACTCCAATGGATGGTAGCCTTATCATTATGGAAGGTAGTCTATTATCGAGATTTTTGCTACTCTAATGGATGATAGCTTTGTCATTATGGAAGGTAGTCTATTATCGAGATTTTTGTTACTCCAATGGATGGTAGCATTTTCATTATGGAAGGTAGTCTGTCGTCGAAATTTTTATTGTTCCAATGGATTGTAGCCTTGTCATTATGGAAGGTAGTTTGTTGTTAAGATTTTTGTTACTCCAATGGATGGTAGCCTTCTTACTATGGCAGGTTGTCTGTTGTCGAGATTTTTGTTACTACAATGGAATGAGCCTTGTCATTATGGAAATTACTCTGTTCTCGAGATTTTTGTTACTCCAATGGATGGTAGCCTATTCATTATGGAAGGTAGTCTGTTTTTGAGATTTTTGTTACTCCAAAGGATGGTAGCCTTGTCATTATGAAAGGTAGTCTATTGTCGAGATTTTTGTTACTACAATGTATTGTAGCCTTGTCGTTATGGAAGGTAGTCTATTATTGATATATTTGTTACTCCAAAGGATGGTAGCCTAGTCATTATGGAAGGTAGTATGTTGTCGAGATTTTTGTTACTCCAATGGATGGTATACTTGTGATTATGGAAGGTAGTATGTTGTCAATATCTTTGTTACTCCAATGGATGGTAGCCTTGTCATTATAGAAGGTAGTCTGTTGTCGAGATTTTTGTTACTCCAATGGATGGTAGCCTTGTCATTATGGAAGGTAATGTGTTGTCGATATTTTTGTTATTCCAATAGATGGTAGCCTTGTCATTATGGAAGGTAGTCTGTTGTCGAGATTTTTGTTACTCCAATGGATTGTAGCCTTGTCATTATGAAAGGTAGTCTGTTGTCGAGATTTTTGTTACTATAATGGATTGTAGCCTAGTCATTACGGAAGGTAGTCTGTTGTCGAGATTTTTGTTACTCCATTGGATGGTAGCCTTATCATTATGGAAGGTAGTGTGTTGTCGATATTTTTGTTATCCAACGGATGGAAGCCTTGTCATTATGGAAGGTAGTCCGTTGTCGTGATTTTTGTTTCTCCAATGGATGGTATCCTTGTCATTATGAAAGGTAGTCTGTTGTCGAGATTTTTGTTAATCCAATGGATGGTAGCCTTGTCATTATGGAAGGTAGTGTGTTGTCGATATTTTTGTTATTCCAATAGATGGTAGCCTTATCATTATGGAAGGTAGTCTGTTGTCTACATTTTTGTTACTCTAAGGGATGGTAGCCTTGTCATTATGGAAAGTAGTTTTTTGTCGAGATTTTTGTTATTCCAATGGATGGTAGCATTATCATTCTGAAAGGTAGTCTATTGTCGAGATTTTTGTTACTATAATAGATTGTAGCCTTGTCATTATGGAAGGTAGTATATTGTTGAGATTTTTGTCACTACAATGGATGATAGCCATGTCATTATGGAAGGTAGTCTGTTGTCAAGATTTTTGTCACTACAATAGATTGTAGCCTTTTCGTTATGGAAGATAGTCTGTCGTCGAGATTGTTATTACTATAATAGATTGTAGCCTTGTCATTATGGAAGTTAGTATGTTGTCGAGATTCTTATTACTACAATTGATGGTAGCCTTGTCATTATGGAAGGTAGTCTATTGTCGAGATTTTTGTCACTACAATGGAATGTAGCCTTGTCATTATGGAAGGTAGTCTATTATCGAGATTAATGTTACTACAATGGATTGTAGCCTTGTCATTATGGCAGGTAGTCTGCTATCGATATCTTTGTTACTCCAAAGGATGGTAGCCTAGTCATTTTGGAAGGTAGTCTCTTGTCGAGATTTTTGTTACTCCAATGGATGGTATCCTTGTGATTATAGAAAGTTAGTATGTTGTCGATATCTTTGTTACTCCAATGGATGGTAGCCTTGTCATTATGGAAGGTAGTCTGGTATCAAGATTTTTGTTACTCCAATGGATGGTAGCCTTATCATTATAGAAGGTAGTGTGTTGTCGATATTTTTGTTATTCCAATAGATGGTAGCCTTGTCTTTATGGAAGGTAGTCTGTTGTCGAGATTTTTGTTAATCCAATGGATGGTAGCCTTGTCATTATGAAAGGCAGTCTGTTGTCGAGATTTTTGTTACTACATTGGATGGTAGCCTTGTCATTATGGAAGGTAGTCTGTTGTCGTGATTTTTTTTTTACTCCAATGGATGGTATCCTTGTCATTATGGAAGGTAGTATGTTGTCGATATCTTTCTTACACCAATGGATGGTAGCCTTGTCATTATGGAAGGTAGTCTGTTGTCGAGATTTTTGTTAATCCAATGGATGCTAGCCTTGTCATTATGGAAGGTAGTGTGTTATCGATATTTTTGTTATTCCAATGGATGGTAGCCTTGTCATTATGGAAGATAGTCTGTTGTCGAGATTGTTGTTACTATAATATATTGTAGCCTTGTCATTATGGAAATTAGTATGTTGTCGAGATTCTTATTACTACAATTGATGGTAGCCTTGTCATTATGGAAGGTAGTCTATTGTCGAGATTTTTGTCACTACAATGGATGGTAGCCTTGTCATTATGGAAGGTAGTCTATTGTCGAGATTAATGTTACTACAATGGATTGTAGCCTTGTCATTATGACAGGTAGTCTGCTATCGATATCTTTGTTACTCCAAAGGATGGTAGGCTAGTCATTATGGAAGGTAGTCTGTTGTCGAGATTTTTGTTACTCCAATGGATGGTAGCCTTGTCATTATGGAAGGTAATGTGTTGTCGATATTTTTGTTATAACAATAGATGGTAGCCTTGTCATTATGGAAGGTAGTCTGTTGTCGAGATTTTTGTTACTCCAATGGATTGTAGCCTTGTCATTATGAAAGGTAGTCTGTTGTCGAGATTTTTGTTACTATAATGGATTGTAGCCTAGTCATTACGGAAGGTAGTCTGTTGTCGAGATTTTTGTTACTCCATTGGATGGTAGCCTTATCATTATGGAAGGTAGTGTGTTGTCGAGATTTTTGTTATCCAACGGATGGAAGCCTTGTCATTATGGAAGGTAGTCCGTTGTCGTGATTTTTGTTTCTCCAATGGATGGTATCCTTGTCATTATGGAAGGTAGTCTGTTGTCGAGATTTTTGTTAATCCAATGGATGGTAGCCTTGTCATTATGGAAGGTAGTGTGTTGTCGATATTTTTGTTATTCCAATAGATGGTAGCCTTGTCATTATGGAAGGTAGTCTGTTGTCTACATTTTTGTTACTCTAAGGGATGGTAGCCTTGTCATTATGGAAAGTAGTTTTTTGTCGAGATTTTTGTTATTCCAATGGATGGTAGCATTATCATTCTGAAAGGTAGTCTATTGTCGAGATTTTTGTTACTATAATAGATTGTAGCCTTGTCATTATGGAAGGTAGTCTGTTGTCGAGATTTTTCTTACTCCAATGGATGGTAGCCTTGTCATTATAGAAGGTAGTATATTGTTGAGATTTTTGTCACTACAATGGATGATAGCCATGTCATTATGGAAGGTAGTCTGTTGTCAAGATTTTTGTCACTACAATAGATTGTAGCCTTTTCGTTATGGAAGATAGTCTGTTGTCGAGATTGTTATTACTATAATAGATTGTAGCCTTGTCATTATGGAAGTTAGTATGTTGTCGAGATTCTTATTACTACAATTGATGGTAGCCTTGTCATTATGGAAGGTAGTCTATTGTCGAGATTTTTGTCACTACAATGGAATGTAGCCTTGTCATTATGGAAGGTAGTCTATTGTCGAGATTAATGTTACTACAATGGATTGTAGCCTTGTCATTATGGCAGGTAGTCTGCTATCGATATCTTTGTTACTCCAAAGGATGGTAGCCTAGTCATTTTGGAAGGTAGTCTCTTGTCGAGATTTTTGTTACTCCAATGGATGGTATCCTTGTGATTATGGAAGGTAGTATGTTGTCGATATCTTTGTTACTCCAATGGATGGTAGCCTTGTCATTATGGAAGGTAGTCTGGTATCAAGATTTTTGTTACTCCAATGGATGGTAGCCTTATCATTATAGAAGGTAGTGTGTTGTCGATATTTTTGTTATTCCAATAGATGGTAGCCTTGTCTTTATGGAAGGTAGTCTGTTGTCGAGATTTTTGTTAATCCAATGGATGGTAGCCTTGTCATTATGAAAGGCAGTCTGTTGTCGAGATTTTTGTTACTACATTGGATGGTAGCCTTGTCATTATGGAAGGTAGTCTGTTGTCGTGATTTTTTTTTACTCCAATGGATGGTATCCTTGTCATTATGGAAGGTAGTATGTTGTCGATATCTTTCTTACACCAATGGATGGTAGCCTTGTCATTATGGAAGGTAGTTTGTTGTCGAGATTTTTGTTAATCCAATGGATGCTAGCCTTGTCATTATGGAAGGTAGTGTGTTATCGATATTTTTGTTATTCCAATGGATGGTAGCCTTGTCATTATGGAAGATAGTCTGTTGTCGAGATTGTTGTTACTATAATATATTGTAGCCTTGTCATTATGGAAATTAGTATGTTGTCGAGATTCTTATTACTACAATTGATGGTAGCCTTGTCATTATGGAAGGTAGTCTATTGTCGAGATTTTTGTCACTACAATGGATGGTAGCCTTGTAATTATGGAAGGTAGTCTATTGTCGAGATTAATGTTACTACAATGGATTGTAGCCTTGTCATTATGACAGGTAGTCTGCTATCGATATCTTTGTTACTCCAAAGGATGGTAGGCTAGTCATTATGGAAGGTAGTCTGTTGTCGAGATTTTTGTTACTCCAATGGATGGTATCCTTGTGATTATGGAAGATAGTATGTTGTCGATATCTTTGTTACTCCAATGGATGGTAGCCTTGTCATTACGGAAGGTAGTCTGTTGTCGACATTTTTGTTAATCCAATGGATGCTAGCCTTGTCATTATGGAAGGTAGTGTGTTATCGATATTTTTGTTATTCCAATAGATGGTAGCCTTGACATTATGGAAGGTAGTCTGTTGTCGAGATTTTTGTTACTCTAATGGATGATAGCCTTGTCATTATGAAAGGCAGTCTGTTGACGAGATTTTTGTTACTACATTGGATGGTAGCCTTGTCATTATGGAAGGTAGTCTGTTGTCGAGATTTTTGTTACTCCAATGGATGGTATCCTTGTCATTATGGAAGGTAGTATGTTGTCGATATCTTTGTTACTCCAATGGATGGTAGCCTTGTCATTATGGAAGGTAGTCTGGTATCAAGATTTTTGTTACTCCAATGGATGGTAGCCTTATCATTATAGAAGGTAGTGTGTTGTCGATATTTTTGTTATTCCAATAGATGGTAGCCTTGTCTTTATGGAAGGTAGTCTGTTGTCGAGATTTTTGTTAATCCAATGGATGGTAGCCTTGTCATTATGAAAGGCAGTCTGTTGTCGAGATTTTTGTTACTACATTGGATGGTAGCCTTGTCATTATGGAAGGTAGTCTGTTGTCGTGATTTTTTTTTTACTCCAATGGATGGTATCCTTGTCATTATGGAAGGTAGTATGTTGTCGATATCTTTCTTACACCAATGGATGGTAGCCTTGTCATTATGGAAGGTAGTCTGTTGTCGAGATTTTTGTTAATCCAATGAATGCTAGCCTTGTCATTATGGAAGGTAGTGTGTTATCGATATTTTTGTTATTCCAATGGATGGTAGCCTTGTCATTATGGAAGATAGTCTGTTGTCGAGATTGTTGTTACTATAATATATTATAGCCTTGTCATTATGGAAATTAGTATGTTGTCGAGATTCTTATTACTACAATTGATGGTAGCCTTGTCATTATGGAAGGTAGTCTATTGTCGAGATTTTTGTCACTACAATGGATGGTAGCCTTGTCATTATGGAAGGTAGTCTATTGTCGAGATTAATGTTACTACAATGGATTGTAGCCTTGTCATTATGACAGGTAGTCTGCTATCGATATCTTTGTTACTCCAAAGGATGGTAGGCTAGTCATTATGGAAGGTAGTCTGTTGTCGAGATTTTTGTTACTCCAATGGATGGTATCCTTGTGATTATGGAAGATAGTATGTTGTCGATATCTTTGTTACTCTAATGGATGGTAGCCTTGTCATTACGGAAGGTAGTCTGTTGTCGACATTTTTGTTAATCCAATGGATGCTAGCCTTGTCATTATGGAAGGTAGTGTGTTATCGATATTTTTGTTATTCCAATAGATGGTAGCCTTGACATTATGGAAGGTAGTCTGTTGTCGAGATTTTTGTTACTCTAATGGATGATAGCCTTGTCATTATGAAAGGCAGTCTGTTGACGAGATTTTTGTTACTACATTGGATGGTAGCCTTGTCATTATGGAAGGTAGTCTGTTGTCGAGATTTTTGTTACTCCAATGGATGGTATCCTTGTCATTATGGAAGGTAGTATGTTGTCGATATCTTTCTTACACCAATGGATGGTAGCCTTGTCATTATGGAAGGTAGTCTGTTGTCGAGATTTTTGTTAATCCAATGGATGCTAGCCTTGTCATTATTGAAGTAGTGTGTTGTCGATATTTTTGTTATTCCAATGGATGGTAGCCTTGTCATTATGGAAGGTAGTTTGTTGTCTAGATTTTTGTTACTCTAAGGGAAGGTAGCCTTGTCATTATGGAAAGTAGTTTGTTGTCGAGATTTTTGTTATTCCAATGGATGGTAGCCTTGTAATTATGAAAGGTAGTCTGTTGTCGAGATTTTTGTTACTCTAATGGATGGTAGCCTTGTCATTATAGAAGGTAGTATATTGTTGAGATTTTTGTCACTACAATGGTTAATAGGCATGTCATTATGGAAGGTAGTATGTTGTCGAGATTTTTGTTACTAGAATAGATTGTAGCCTTTTCGTTATTGAAGATAGTCAGTTGTTGAGATTGTTGTTACTATAATAGATTCTAGCCTTGTCATTATGGAAGGTAGTATGTTGTCGAGATTCTTGTTACTACAATGGATGGTACCCTTGTCATTATGGAAGGTAGTTTATTGTCGAGATTTTTGTCACTACAATGGATGGTAACCTTGTCATTATGGAAGATAGTTTGTTGTCGAGATTGTTGTTACTATAATAGATTGTAGCCTTATCATTATGGAATTTAGTATGTTGTCGAGATTCTTATTACTACAATTGATCGTAGCCTTGTCATTATGGAAGGTAGTCTATTGTCGAGATTTTTGTCACTAAAATGGATGGTAGCCTTGTCATTATGGAAGGTAGTCTATTGTTGAGATTAATGTTTCTACAATGGATTGTAGCCTTGTCATTATGGCAGGTAGTCTGCTATCGGTATCTTTGTTACTCCAAAGGATGGTAGCCTAGTCATTATGGAAGGTAGTCTGTTGTCGAGATTTTTGTTACTCCAATGGATGGTATCCTTGTGATTATGGAAGGTAGTATGTTGTCGATATCTTTGTTACTCCAATGGATGGTAGCCTTGTCATTATGGAAGGTAGTCTGTTGTCGAGATTTTTGTTACTCCAATGGATGGTAGCCTTATCATTATGGAGGGTAGTGTGTTGTCGATATTTTTGTTATTCCAATAGATGGTAGCCTTGTCATTATGGAAGGTAGTTTGTTGCTTAGATTTTTGTTACTCCAAAGGATGGTAGCCTAGACATTATGGAAGGTAGTCTGTTGTCGAGATTTTTGTTACTCCGATGAATGGTATCCTTGTGATTATGGAAGGTAGTATATTGTCGATATCTTTGTTACTCCAATGGATGGTAGCCTTGTCATTATGGAAGGTAGTGTGTTGTCGATATTTTTGTTATTCCAATAGATGGTAGCCTTGTCATTATGGAAGGTAGTCTGTTGTCGAGATTTTTGTTACTACATTGGATGGTAGCCTTGTCATTATGGAAGGTAGTCTGTTGTCGAGATTTTTGTTACTACAATGGATTGTAGCCTTGTCGTTATTGAAGGTAGTCTGTTGTCGATATCTTTCTTACTATAATGGATGGTAGCCTAGTCATTACGGAAGGTAGTATGTTGTCGATATCTTTCTTACAACAATGGATGGTAGCCTTGTCATTATGGAAGGTAGTTTGTTGTCGAGATTTTTGTTAATCAAATGGATGCTATCCTTGTCATTATGGAAGGTAGTGTGTTGTCGATATTTCTGTTATTCCAATGGATGGTAGCCTTGTCATTATGGAAGGTAGTCTGTTGTCTAGATTTTTGTTACTCTAAGGGATGGTAGCCTTGTCTTTATGGAAAGTAGCTTGTTGTCGAGATTTTTGTTATTCCAATGGATGGTAGCCTTGTCATTAGGAAAGGTAGTTTATTGTCGAGATTTTTGTTACTATAATGGATTGTAGCCTTGTCATTATGGAAGGTAGTCTGTTGTCGAGATTTTTGTTACTCTAATGGATGGTAGCCTTGTCGTTATAGAAGGTAGTATATTGTCGAGATTTTTGTCACTACAATGGATAATAGACATGTCATTATGGAAGGTAGTCTGTTGTGGAGATTTTTGTTACTAGAATAGATTGTAGCCTTTTCGTTATTGAAGATAGTCTGTTGTTGAGATTGTTGTTACTATAATAGATTCTAGCCTTGTCATTATGGAAGGTAGTATGTTGTCGAGATTCTTGTTACTACAATGGATGGTAGCCTTGTCATTATGGAATGTAGTCTATTGTCGAGATTTTTGTAACTACATTGGATGGTAACGTTGTCATTATGGAAGGTAGTCTATTGTCGAGATTTTTGTTACTACAATGGATTGTAGCATTGTCGTTATGGCAGGTAGTCTGCTATCGATATCTTTGTTACTCCAAAGGATGGTAGCCTAGTCATTATGGAAGGTAGTCTGTTGTCGAGATTTTTGTTACTCCAATGGATGGTATCCTTGTGACTATGGAAGGTAGTATGTTGAAAATATCTTTGTTACTCCAATGGATGGTAGCCTTGTCAATATGGAAGGTAGTCAGTTGTCGAGATTTTTGTTACTCCAATGGATGGTAGCCTTGTCATTATGGAAGGTAGTGTGTTGTCGATATTTTTATTATTCCAATAGATGGTAGCCTTGTCATTATGGAAGGTAGTTTGTTGTCGAGATTTTTGTTACTACATTGGATGGTAGCCTTGTCATTATAGAAGGTAGTCTGTTGTCGAGATTTTTGTTACTACAATGGATTGTAGCCTTGTCGTTATTGAAGGTAGTCTGTTGTCGATATCTTTCTTACTATAATGGATGGTAGCCTAGTCATTACGGAAGGTAGTATGTTGTCGATATCTTTCTTACAACAATGGATGGTAGCCTTGTCATTATGGAAGGTAGTTTGTTGTCGAGATTTTTGTTAATCAAATGGATGCTATCCTTGTCATTATGGAAGGTAGTGTGTTGTCGATATTTCTGTTATTCCAATGGATGGTAGCCTTGTCATTATGGAAGGTAGTCTGTTGTCTAGATTTTTGTTACTCTAAGGGATGGTAGCCTTGTCTTTATGGAAAGTAGCTTGTTGTCGAGATTTTTGTTATTCCAATGGATGGTAGCCTTGTCATTAGGAAAGGTAGTTTATTGTCGAGATTTTTGTTACTATAATGGATTGTAGCCTTGTCATTATGGAAGGTAGTCTGTTGTCGAGATTTTTGTTACTCTAATGGATGGTAGCCTTGTCATTATAGAAGGTAGTATATTGTCGAGATTTTTGTCACTACAATGGATAATAGACATGTCATTATGGAAGGTAGTCTGTTGTGGAGATTTTTGTTACTAGAATAGATTGTAGCCTTTTGGTTATTGAAGATAGTCTGTTGTTGATATTGTTGTTACTATAATAGATTCTAGCCTTGTCATTATGGAAGGTAGTATGTTGTCGAGATTCTTGTTACTACAATGGATGGTAGCCTTGTCATTATGGAAGGTAGTCTATTGTCGAGATTTTTGTCACTACATTGGATGGTAACCTTGTCATTATGGAAGGTAGTCTATTGTCGAGATTTTTGTTACTACAATGGATTGTAGCCTTGTCGTTATGGCAGGTAGTCTTCTATCGATATCTTTGTTACTCCAAAGGATGGTAGCCTTGTCATTATGGAAGGAAGTCTGTTGTCGAGATTTTTGTTACTCCAATGGATGGTAGCCTTGTCATTATGGAAGGTAGTGTGTTTTCGATATTTTTATTATTCCAATAGATGGTAGCCTTGTCATTGTGGAAGGTAGTTTGTTGTCGAGATTTTTGTTACTACAATGGATTGTAGCCTTGTCGTTATTGAAGGTAGTCTGTTGTCGAGATTGTTGTTACTATAATAGATTGTAGCCTTGTCATTATGGAAGGTAGTATGTTGTCGAGATTCTTGTTACTACAATAGATAATAGCCTTGTCATTATGGAAGGTAGTCTATTGTCGAGATTTTTTTCACTACAATGGATGGTAGCCTTGTCATTATGGAAGGTAGTCTATTGTCGAGATTTTTGTTACTACAATGGATTGTAGCCTTGTCGTTATGGCAGGTAGTCTCCTATCGATATATTTGTTACTCCAAAGGATGGTAGCCTAGTCATTATCGAAGGTAGTCTGTTGTCGAGATTTTTGTTACTCCAATGGATGGTAGCCTTGTCATTATGGAAGGTAGTGTGTTGTCGATATTTTTGTTATTCCAATAGATGGTAGCCTTGTCATTATGAAAGGTAGTCTGTTGTCGTGATTTTTGTTACTCCAATGGATGGTATCCTTGTTATTATGGAAGGTGGTATGTTGTCGATATCTTTGTTACTCCAATGGATGGTAGCCTTGTCATGATGGAAGGTAGTCTATTGTCGAGATTTTTGTTACTCCAATGGATGGTAGGCTTGTCATTATGGAAGGTAGTCTGTTGTCGAGATTTTTGTTACTACATTGGATGGTATCCTTGTCATTATGGAAGGTAGTCTGTTGTCGAGATTTTTGTTACTACAATTGATTGTAGCCTTGTCTTTATGGAAGGTAGTCTATTGCTGATATCTTTGTTACTCCAATGGATGGTAGCCTAGTCATTATGGAAGGTAGTCTGTTGTCGAGATTTTTGTTACTCTAAGGGATGGTAGCCTTGTCATTATGGAAGTTAGTTTATTGTCGAGATTTTTGTTATTCCATTGGATGGTAGCCTTGTCATTATAGAAGGTAGTCTTTTGTCGAGATTTTTGTTACTACAATGGATTGTATCCTTGTCGTTATGGAAGGTAGTATGTTGTCGATATCTTTCTTACTCCAATGGATGGTAGCCTAGTCATTATAGAAGGTAGTCCATTTTCCAGATTTTTGTTTCTCCATTGGATGGTAGCCTTGTCATTATGGAAGGTAGTGTGTTATCGATATTTTTGTTATTCCAATGGATGGTAGCCTTGTCATTATGGAAGGTAGTCTGTTGTCGTGATTTTTTTACCCCAATGGATGGTATCCTTGTCATTATGGAAGGTAGTATGTTGTCGATATCTTTGTTACTCCATTGGATGGTAGCCTTGTCATTATGGAAGGTAGTCTGTTGTCTAGATTTTTGTTACTATAAGGGATGGTGGCCTTGT
Organism: Vicia faba; assembly: GCA_948472305.1. Classification (NCBI taxonomy): domain Eukaryota; kingdom Viridiplantae; phylum Streptophyta; class Magnoliopsida; order Fabales; family Fabaceae; genus Vicia; species Vicia faba. The sequence goes on from OX451741.1 coordinate 692,933,745, forward strand.
CATTATTGAAAGTAGTTTGATGTCGAGATTTTTGTTATTCCAATGGATGGTAGCCTTGTTATTATGGAAGGTAGTCTGTTGTCGTGATTTTTGTTACTACAATGTATTGTAGCCTAGTCATTATGGAAGGTAGTATGTTGTCGAGATTTTTGTTACTCTAAGGGATGGTAGCCTTGCCATTATGGAAGTTAGTTTATTGTCGAGTTTTTTGTTATTCCATTGGATGGTAGCCTTGTCATTATAAAAGGTAGTCTGTTGTCGAGATTTTTGTTACTACAATGGATTGTATCCTTGTCGTTATGGAAGGTAGTATGTTGTCGATATCTTTCTTACTCCAATGGATGGTAGCCTAGTCATTATGGAAGGTAGTCTGTTCGCGAGATTTTTGTTACTCCATTAGATGGTAGCGTTGTCATTATGGAAGGAAGTGTGTTATCGATATTTTTGTTATTCCAATGGATGGTAGCCTTGTCATTATGGAAGGTAGTCTATTGTCGTGATTTTTTTACTCCAATGGATGGTATCCTTGTCATTATGGAGGGTAGTATGTTGTCGATATCTTTGTTACTCCAATGGATGGTAGCCTTGTCATTATGGAAGGTAGTCTGTTGTCTAGATTTTTGTTACTATAAAGGATGGTGGCCTTCTCATTATGGAAAGTAGTTTATTGTCGAGATTTTTGTTATTCCAATGGATGGTTGCCTTGTCATTGTGAAAGGTAGTCTATTGTCGAGATTTTTGTTACTATAAAAGAATGTAGCCTTGTCATTATGGAAGGTAGTTTGTTGTCGATATTTTTGTTACATCAATGGATGGTAGCCTTTTCATTATAAAAGGTAGTATTTTGTCGAGATTTTTGTCACTATAATGGATGGTAGCCATGTCATTATGGAAGGTAGTCTGTTGTCGAGATTTTTGTTACTACAATAGATTGTAGCCTTTTCGTTATGGAAGATAGTCTGTTGTAGAGATTTTTGTTACTATAATAGATTGTAGCCTTGTCATTATGGAAGGTAGTATGTTGTCGAGATTCTAGTTACTACAATGGATGGTAGCCTTGTCATTATGGAAGGTAGTCTATTGTCGAGATTTTTGTCACTACAATGGTTTGTAGCCTTGTCGTTTTGGCAGGTAGTCTACTATCGATATCTTTGTTACTCCAAAGGATGGTAGCCTAGTCATTATATAAAGTAGTCTATTTTCGAGATTATTGTTACTCCAATGGATGGTATCCTTGTGATTATGAAAGGTAGTATGTTGTCGATATCTTTGTTACTCCAATGGATGGTAGCCTTGTCATTATGGAAGGTAGTCTATTGTAGAGATTTTTGTTACTCCAATGGATGGTAGCCTTGTCATTATGCAAGGTAGTGTGTTGTCGATATTTTTGTTATTCCAATAGATGGTAGCCTTGTCATTATGGAAGGTAGTCTGATGTCGAGATTTTTGTTACTACATTGGATGGTAGCCTTGTCATTATGGAAGGTAGAGTGTTGTCAATATTTTTCTTATTCCAATGGATGGAAGCCTTGTCATTATGGAAGGTAGTCTATTGTCGTGATTTTTTTTACTCCAATGGATGGTATCCTTGTTATTATGGAAGGTGGTATGTTGTCGATATCTTTGTTACTCCAATGGATGGTAGCCTTGTCATGATGGAAGGTAGTCTGTTGTCGAGATTTTTGTTACTACATTGGATGGTAGCCTTGTCATTATGGAAGGTAGTATGTTGTCGATATTTTTCTTATTCCAATGGATGGAAGCCTTGTCATTATGGAAGGTAGTCTATTGTTGTGATTTTTGTTACTCCAATGGATGGTATCCTTGTTATTATAGAAGGTGGTATGTTGTCGATATCTTTGTTACTCCAATGGATGGTAGCCTTGTCATGATGGAAGGTAGTCTGTTGTCGATATTTTTGTTACTCCAATGGATGGTAGGCTTGTCATTATGGAAGGTAGTCTGTTGTCGAGATTTTTGTTACTACATTGGATGGTAGCCTTGTCATTATGGAAGGTAGTCTGTTGTCGAGATTTTTGTTACTACAATGGATTGTAGCCTTGTCGTTATGGAAGGTAGTCTATTGTTGATATCTTTGTTACTCCAATGGATGGTAGCCTAGTCATTATGGAAGGTAGTCTGTTGTCGAGATTTTTGTTACTCTAAGGGATGGTAGCCTTGTCATTATGGAAGTTAGTTTATTGTCGAGATTTTTGTTATTCCATTGGATGGTAGCCTTGTCATTATAGAAGGTAGTCTGTTGTCGAGATTTTTGTTACTACAATGGATTGTATCCTTGTCGTTATGGAAGGTAGTATCTTGTCGATATCTTTCTTACTCCAATGGATGGTAGCCTAGTCATTATAGAAGGTAGTCCATTTTCCAGATTTTTGTTTCTCCATTGGATGGTAGCCTTGTCATTATGGAAGGTAGTGTGTTATCGATATTTTTGTTATTCCAATGGATGGTAGCCTTGTCATTATGGAAGGTAGTCTGTTGTCGTGATTTTTTTACCCCATTGGATGGTATCCTTGTCATTATGGAAGGTAGTATGTTGTCGATATCTTTGTTACTCCAATGGATGGTAGCCTTGTCATTATGGAAGGTAGTCTGTTGTCTAGATTTTTGTTACTATAAGGGATGGTGGCCTTGTCATTATGGAAAGTAGTTTGTTGTCGAGATTTTTGTTATTCCAATGGATGGTAGCCTTGTCATTATGAAAGGTGGTCTGTTGTCGAGATTTTTGTTACTACATTGGATGGTAGCCTTGTCATTATGGAAGGTAGTCTGTTGTCGAGATTTTTGTTACTACAATGGATGGTAGCCTTGTCATTATGGAAGGTAGTCTGTTGTCGAGATTTTTGTTACTACAATGGATTGTAGCCTTGTCGTTATGGAAGGTAGTCTATTATCGATATCTTTCCTACTCCAATGGATGGTAGCCTAGTCATTACGGAAGGTAGTCTGTTGTTGAGATTATTGTTACTCCATTGGATGGTAGCCTTGTCATTATGGAAGGTAGTGTGTTGTCGATATTTTTCTTATTCCAATGGATGGAAGCCTTGTCATTATGGAAGGTAGTCTATTGTCGTGATTTTTGTTACTCCAATGGATGGTATCCTTGTCATTATGGAAGGTGGTATGTTGTCGATATCTTTGTTACTCCAATGGATGGTAGCCTAGTCATTATGGAAGGTAGTCTGTTGTCGAGATTTTTGTTACTCCAATGGATGGTAGCCTTGTCATTATGGAAGGTAGTCTGTTGTCGAGATTTTTGTTACTACATTGGATGGTAGCCTTGTTATTATGGAAGGTAGTCTGTTGTCGTGATTTTTGTTACTACAATGTATTGTAGCCTAGTCATTATCGAAGGTAGTATGTTGTCGAGATTTTTGTTACTCTAAGGGATGGTAGCCTTGTCATTATGGAAGTTAGTTTATTTTCGAGATTTTTGTTATTCCATTGGATGGAAGCCTTGTCATTATAAAAGGTAGTCTGTTGTCGAGATTTTTGTTACTACAATGGATTGTATCCTTGTCGTTATGGAAGGTAGTATGTTGTCGATATCTTTCTTACTCCAATGGATGGTAGCCTAGTCATTATGGAAGGTAGTCTGTTGGGGAGATTTTTGTTACTCCATTAGATGGTAGCCTTGTCATTATGGAAGGTAGTGTGTTATCGATATTTTTGTTATTCCAATGGATGGTAGCCTTGTCATTATCGAAGGTAGTCTGTTGTCGTGATTTTTATACTCCAATGGATGGTATCCTTGTCATTATGGAAGGTAGTATGTTGTCGATATCTTTGTTACTCCAACGGATGGTAGCCTTGTCATTATGGAAGGTAGTCTGTTGTCTAGATTTTTGTTACTATAAGGGATGGTGGCCTTCTCATTATGGAAAGTAGTTTATTATCGAGATTTTTGTTATTCCAATGGATGGTAGCCTTGTCATTATGAAAGGTAGTATATTGTCCAGATTTTTGTTACTATAATAGAATGTAGCCTTGTCATTATGGAAGGTAGTATGTTGTCGATATTTTTGGTACTCCAATGGATGGTAGCCTTCTCGTTATGGAAGATAGTCCATTTTCGAGATTTTTGTCACTACAATGGATGGTAGCCTTGTCATTATGGAAGGTAGTCCATTTTCGAGATTTTTGTTACTACAATGGTTTGTAGCCTTGTCGTTATGGCAGGTAGTCTACTATCAATATCTTTGTTACTCCAAAGGATGGTAGCCTAGTCATTATAGAAGGTAGTCTGTTTTCGAGATTATTGTTACTCCAATGGATGGTATCCTTGTGATTATGGAAGGTAGTATGTTGTCGATATCTTTGTTACTCCAATGGATGGTAGCCTTGTCATTATGGAAGGTAGTCTGTTGTCGAGATTTTTGTTACTACAATGGATTGTAGCCTTGTCGTTATGGAAGGTAGTCTATTATCGATATCTTTCCTACTCCAATGGATGGTAGCCTAGTCATTACGGAAGGTAGTCTGTTGTTGAGATTATTGTTACTCCATTGGATGGTAGCCTTGTCATTATGGAAGGTAGTGTGTTGTCATTATTTTTCTTATTCCAATGGATGGAAGCCTTGTCATTATGGAAGGTAGTCTATTATCGTGATTTTTGTTACTCCAATGGATGGTATCCTTGTCATTATGGAAGGTGGTATGTTGTCGATATCTTTGTTACTCCAATGGATGGTAGCCTTGTCATTATGGAAGGTAGTCTGTTGTCGAGATTTTTGTTACTCCAATGGATGGTAGCCTTGTCATTATGGAAGGTAGTCTGTTGTCGAGATTTTTGTTACTACATTGGATGGTAGCCTTGTTATTATGGAAGGTAGTCTGTTGTCGTGATTTTTGTTACTACAATGTATTGTAGCCTAGTCATTATGGAAGGTAGTATGTTGTCGAGATTTTTGTTACTCTAAGGGATGGTAGCCTTGTCATTATGGAAGTTAGTTTATTTTCGAGATTTTTGTTATTCCATTGGATGGAAGCCTTGTCATTATAAAAGGTAGTCTGTTGTCGAGATTTTTGTTGCTACAATGGATTGTATCCTTGTCGTTATGGAAGGTAGTATGTTGTCGATATCTTTCTTACTCCAATGGATGGTAGCCTAGTCATTATGGAAGGTAGTCTGTTGGCGAGATTTTTGTTACTCCATTAGATGGTAGCCTTGTCATTATGGAAGGTAGTGTGTTATCGATATTTTTGTTATTCCAATGGATGGTAGCCTTGTCATTATCGAAGGTAGTCTGTTGTCGTGATTTTTATACTCCAATGGATGGTATCCTTGTCATTATGGAAGGTAGTATGTTGTCGATATCTTTGTTACTCCAACGGATGGTAGCCTTGTCATTATGGAAGGTAGTCTGTTGTCTAGATTTTTGTTACTATAAGGGATGGTGGCCTTCTCATTATGGGAAGTAGTTTATTATCGAGATTTTTGTTATTCCAATGGATGGTAGCCTTGTCATTATGAAAGGTAGTATATTGTCGAGATTTTTGTTACTATAATAGAATGTAGCCTTGTCATTATGGAAGGTAGTTTGTTGTCGATATTTTTGTTACTCCAATGGATGGTAGCCTTCTCGTTATGGAAGATAGTCTGTTGTAGAGATTTTTGTTACTATAATAGATTATAGCCTTGTCATTATGGAAGGTAGTATGTTGTCGAGATTCTTGTTACTACAATGGATGGTAGCCTTGTCATTATGGAAGGAAGTCTATTGTCGATATTTTTGTCACTACAATGGATGGTAGCCTTGTCATTATGGAAGGTAGTCCATTGTCGAGATTTTTGTTACTACAATGGTTTGTAGCCTTGTCGTTATGGCAGGTAGTCTACTATCGATATCTTTGTTACTCCAAAGGATGGTAGCCTAGTCATTATAGAAGGTAGTCTGTTTTCGAGATTATTGTTACTCCAATGGATGGTATCCTTGTGATTATGGAAGGTAGTATGTTGTCGATATCTTTGTTACTCCAATGGATGGTAGCCTTGTCATTATGGAAGGTAGTCTGTTGTAGAGATTTTTGTTACTCCAATGGATGGTAGCCTTGTCATTATGCAAGGTAGTGTGTTGTCGATATTTTTGTTATTCCAATAGATGGTAGCCTTGTCATTATGGAAGGTAGTCTGTTGTCGAGATTTTTGTTATTCCAATGGATGGTAGCCTTGTCACTATGGAAGGTAGTCTGTTGTCGAGATTTTTGTTACTACATTGGACGGTAGCCTTGTCATTATGGAAGGTAGTGTGTTGTCGATATTTTTCTAATTCCAATGGATGGAAGCCTTGTCATTATGGAAGGTAGTCTATTGTCGTGATTTTTGTTACTCCAATGGATGGTATCCTTGTTATTATGGAAGGTGGTATGTTGTCGATATCTTTGTTACTCCAATGGATGGTAGCCTTGGCATGATGGAAGGTAGTCTGTTGTCGTGATTTTTTTACCCCAATGGATGGTATCCTTGTCATTATGGAAGGTAGTATGTTGTCGATATCTTTGTTACTCCAATGGATGGTAGCCTTGTCATTATGGAAGGTAGTCTGTTGTCTAGATTTTTGTTACTATAAGGGATGGTGGCCTTGTCATTATGGAAAGTAGTTTGTTGTCGAGATTTTTGTTATTCCAATGGATGGTAGCCTTGTCATGATGAAAGGTAGTCTATTGTCAAGATTATTGTTACTATAATAGATTGTATCCTTGTCATTATGGAAGGTAGTTTGTTGTCGATATTTTTGTTACTCCAATGGATGGTAGCCTTGTCATTATAGAAGTTAGTATTTTGTCGAGATTTTTGTAACTACAATGGATGGTAGCTATGTCATTATGGGAGGTAGTCTGTTGTCGAGATTTTTTTTACTACAATAGATTATAGCCTTTTCGTTATGGAAGATAGTCTGTTGTCGAGTTTTTTGTTACTATAATAGATTGTAGCCTTGTCATTTTGAAAGGTAGTATGTTGTCGAGATTCTTTTTACTACAATGGATGGTAGCCTTGTCATTATGGAAGGTAGTCTATTATCGAGATTTTTGTCACTACAATGGATGGTATCCTTGTCATTATGGAAGGTAGTCTAATGTCGAGATTTTTGTTACTACAATGGGTTGTAGCCTGGTCGTTATGGCAGGTTGTCTGCTATCGATATCTTTGTTACTCCAAAGGATGGTAGCCTAGTCATTATAGAAGGTAGTCTATTTTCGAGATTTTTGTTACTCCAATGGATGGTATCCTTGTGATTATGGAAGGTAGTATGTTGTCGATATCATTGTTACTCCAATGGATGGTATCCTTGTCATTATGGAAGGTAGTCTGTTGTTGAGATTTTTGTTACTCCAATGGATGGTAGCCTTGTCATTATGGAAGGTAGTATGTTGTCGATATTTTTGTTATTCCAATAGATGGTAGCCTTGTCATTATGGAAGGTAGTCTGTTGTCGAGACTTTTGTTACTCCAATGGATGGTAGCCTTGTCACTATGGAAGGTAGTCTGTTGTCGAGATTTTTGTTACTACATTGGATGGTAGCCTTGTCATTATGGAAGGTAGACTGTTGTAGTGATTTTTGTTACTACAATGGATTGTAGCCTTGTCTTTATGGAAGGTAGTCTGTTGTCGATATCTTTGTTACTCCAATGGATGGTAGCCTAGTCATTATGGAAGGTAGTCTGTTGTCGAGATTTTTGTTACTCCAATGGATGGTAGCCTTGTCATTATGGAAGGTAGTCTGTTGTCGAGATTTTTGTTACTACATTGGATGGTAGCCTTGTTATTATGGAAGGTAGTCTGTTGTCGTGATTTTTGTTACTACAATGTATTGTAGCCTAGTCATTATCGAAGGTAGTATGTTGTCGAGATTTTTGTTACTCTAAGGGATGGTAGCCTTGTCATTATGGAAGCTAGTTTATTTTCGAGATTTTTGTTATTCCATTGGATGGAAGCCTTGTCATTATAAAAGGTATTCTGTTGTCGAGATTTTTGTTACTACAATGGATTGTATCCTTGTCGTTATGGAAGGTAGTATGTTGTCGATATCTTTCTTACTCCAATGGATGGTAGCCTAGTCATTATGGAAGGTAGTCTGTTGGCGAGATTTTTGTTACTCCATTAGATGGTAGCCTTGTCATTATGGAAGGTAGTGTGTTATCGATATTTTTGTTATTCCAATGGATGGTAGCCTTGTCATTATCGAAGGTAGTCTGTTGTCGTGATTTTTATACTCCAATGGATGGTATCCTTGTCATTATGGAAGGTAGTATGTTGTCGATATCTTTGTTACTCCAACGGATGGTAGCCTTGTCATTATGGAAGGTAGTCTGTTGTCTAGATTTTTGTTACTATAAGGGATGGTGGCCTTCTCATTATGGAAAGTAGTTTATTATCGAGATTTTTGTTATTCCAATGGATGGTAGCCTTGTCATTATGAAAGGTAGTATATTGTCGAGATTTTTGTTACTATAATAGAATGTAGCCTTGTCATTATGGAAGGTAGTTTGTTGTCGATATTTTTGTTACTCCAATGGATGGTAGCCTTCTCGTTATGGAAGATAGTCTGTTGTAGAGATTTTTGTTACTATAATAGATTATAGCCTTGTCATTATGGGAGGTAGTATGTTGTCGAGATTCTTGTTACTACAATGGATGGTAGCCTTGTCATTATGGAAGGTAGTCTATTGTCGATATTTTTGTCACTACAATGGATGGTAGCCTTGTCATTATGGAAGGTAGTCCATTGTCGAGATTTTTGTTACTACAATGGTTTGTAGCCTTGTCGTTATGGCAGGTAGTCTACTATCGATATCTTTGTTACTCCAAAGGATGGTAGCCTAGTCATTATAGAAGGTAGTCTGTTTTCGAGATTATTGTTACTCCAATGGATGGTATCCTTGTGATTATGGAAGGTAGTATGTTGTCGATATCTTTGTTACTCCAATGGATGGTAGCCTAGTCATTATGGAAGGTAGTCTGTTGGCGAGATTTTTGTTACTCCATTAGATGGTAGCCTTGTCATTATGGAAGGTAGTGTGTTATCGATATTTTTGTTATTCCAATGGATGGTAGCCTTGTCATTATCGAAGGTAGTCTGTTGTCGTGATTTTTATACTCCAATGGATGGTATCCTTGTCATTATGGAA